>OZ023207.1:48071487-48446487 GCA_963995525.1 Escarpia spicata | reverse complement strand
CAACAATGTTGATGACGGTCATATACATGAATTGCAGTACTATTGCAGTATGATAAACATTATCGTATACAGTTGTCACTTTGCTTCATGTTCCGGTAGAAATACTTGGGGAAACCGATTTCTGCGTGGTTGATAATCATTATAATCTTACCCGGGACAATATTTTGTGCTTGCTCCGTGCTTTGAGGTGAAGATCCCCCTATTGTCGGCGCACTTCCTAAAATCAAATATATGCTACATGGATTCATTATAAGACAGATGCTGTCATTTTTGCGATTAGTGTTATACGCATCTGTATCCCCTGCTGTTTGTAGTGCACATTGATATTTACCAAATGCCAAAGAAGTATCTATCTTAATAATGTGGTGGCACTGCCCAGCCTGTTCCTCTTCATTCAATGTATCCTGACTATGTTACATATGTGGAAGACTTAATAAACAATGAAGTATACAATATGCGGAATTGCTCAACACCAATATATTATCATTAAACATAAGCAAATATCAAACCAGTATACAATTGTTGTTATACAACGATATACAAGAACGCAAATCAGGCACTCACAAACTGAAGGCCGTGTTATCGGAGAAAATTAAAAATTTCAAAGTTTGACCATGATTGAACATTTTAATTGAAAAATGGAATTGCTAACATACACTTTATGTTCTAAAATCCTATTCGCAATGTTAATTGACAATTGTTAATGAATCGACACAAGTATCAATTCTGCGCATGTCCTATTGTATGGGGTAATACATGTGGTCAATTACACTTTGAAGGGAAACAAAACGTTGTGTTTATCCAAAGTTGTTAAACTAACCATTAGCATCTACAATTAATAATAGTATGACACCAGTTTAGTATAATAACCTTTTGAAAACATAGTATTTAAATTACACGGACAACGCCATAGTGATTGAAAACCTTACATCGCTAATGCCCATTTTTCCAAGTTTGCCAGTCGCCAAACTAAGAACATTAGTAGCGTCACTCAGTAATTCGACTAACCGTTTTAATGATGTTTTCTCCTAGGTCTTTGGTAGGAATTTGTGGTGTGTTTGCATATGCGCTCTGTGTTGCTTACATTAATCAATTATTTGAAGACAGTTAAGATGATTGGGTGTGCTGAATGGAAGGTTGATGATATTTTTTCTAAAAGCAATGGGGCTTTCTATTCCAGTGAATAGTGTTGGGAACATGTTCCATATACGAATTGCCTTTGGGGCTACATGGTGGCCACGGTTTCTTGACTGTGTTAGAAGGCCTGGCGGGGGCTGATCTACACAATGCTATTTAACATTTTATGAAATGCCATGGCTTGCTTGATAATGTGTCGTCGTTTAAGAGTTGGCCATCCAATGGTGGTTAGTGGGTCTGCTGAGTTAGGTTGGCGTCTGTGAGCATTTCAACAAATCTGGCAGCATACTGTTTTATTTTTTGCAAGGTGCTTAATTTGGGTGGCAGTGTGTGAGTTCCACATGGGAGATCCATACTCGAGTTTTGACCGGATCAGCATGTTATAAAGTATTTCTTTGACTTCGGGTTTGCAGACCCAAGGATTCTTTTAATAATGCCTAGGAGTTTTGATAATTTGGAAACGATGTCAGTGATGACTTGCCCAGGTTAATTTTGAATAAAATTTTACTCCGAGATACGGATGGCTGGATACTTAAGCGTGCCAAAGAGTGAATATGAGTGTAGTATGCGTTTAGTTTTGTTTGTTATTGGGAGGTGCGCACATTTAGAAATGCCAAGTTCTATTGTCCCATTTGTGAGACTATGTTTGGAGTAGAAGAATGTCATGGTCGGTTTCGGAGGTGGTTTTACAATAAGTAATGCTGTTGTCTGCAGAGGCGTATGGGTGATTGGATATTTTCGTTTATGTAATTGATGTACAATAGGAAGATGACTGATCCTAGGACTGAGCCCTGTGGGACACCAGATGTAGCATGTGTTGTGTCCGACAGAACTCCATTTAATGAGACACGCTGTTCACGGTTTAACAAAAATGACTTGATCAAATTTTTTGTGTTTCCAGTTATTCAGTAGGAGGCTAATTTGGATAGGAGGCGTTTGTGACCAGGTCCATCCTGACTGCCATGTACTCTGCATTAGTAGCCACAGTATTTCAGGAAACACGACAGTCGTTACAAGTGTAACGAAACTTCCGAATCGAATGGAGAATGAGAAACCAGTATATCAGCGTGGCACGTGTGGAAGAAATCGAGCAAGGTGTTTATTGGTCAAGCATCGAGGGACGTGTCCCAATGTGTCAGCCGTAAGGAATTGTGATATTTCAGTTGAATATACCAAGTTGAATAACTACTGAGTAAAACTATGGCATAATATTGTAGTTGCAACTAGTTAGATTACGTTAACTTTGTTGAGTATATAGCCCCAAGCAACATTAATATACACAATTATACTGTTATATTTCTTATATTTTTTTGACTGTTCAATAACAATACATAAATATCGAATCGTAAATGAAGTTGTGTATGTAAACAATGCGAACTTATGCATCCATCTCTTAATAACCCTTGCTTGAGTTACTAACCATACCTGAACAGTTTTACTTCACTGTGTGATCGCGATTTTAACGTGTTTTTGAAGTAGGTGGTCACCGCTGGCATAAGCACTTGCTGCGTGTGACAATACGTCGATTAATACAAAGATGGTAATGGCGGTGATTTATATTGGAACTATTTTGAGTGAGTGAGTGAGTGTGTGAGTATGTGAGTGAGTGAGTTAATGAGGGTGTGTGTGAGTGAGTGAGTGAGTGAGTGAGTGAGTGCGTGAGTGAGTGAGTGAGTGAGTGAGTGAGTGAGTGAGTGAGTGAGTGAGTGAGTGAGTGAGTGAGTGAGTGAGTGAGTGAGTGAGTGAGTGAGTGAGTGAGTGAGTGAGTGAGTGAGTGAGTGAGTGAGTGGGTGTGTGCTTGCATATTTGTATTATTCATGCAGCTACAGGAAAACATTCTTAACAAAAATAAAACAAAAATGAAAGAATACATCAGCATAAATCACAACAACACCATTCACATAGATAGTCCATGAGCCAAGCCGGCAAATATTGTAGTTGATTCTCAAATTGAGGGACTAATTAGCACTGTGATTTTCAGCTACACCGATATCTGAGGTGTCCGAAAATGGGTGATCGACATTTCAGAAGCGAGCTTTTTAATTTTTTTGACGCAATCTTTAAACATGGTATGAACATTTTAACACGGAAATCAAGCTATTCAAAACTAGTGTTCTGCAGCCAAATCTAGTGATTGTATCTGAAAATGTTGTAAACTAAAGTTGTTTTATGTCATAGATAGAATCAATAAGTTATGTATATGATTTATTAACATGATAACTACTTCAAAAGTAGTGCCAACATATAAATATTGTGTAGATATTTCTGCCTTCGAATACAAGGTAAATAAAATACGTAAATCGAAATATCAGATTAGCGATTACTTATCTCTATCCCAATAATACCCTTGGCGGTATATCCTATTGCCGCAGTAATCGAGTGTAACCGCACTTTACTTTACCAGGTGCCTCAGTCCAGTTCTTACACAAAATAGCTAGGCATAACTGCTAGTCAACCAAGATCTTGTATGCAAAATACAGAGATGATGGCTCTAAGCCGTCCATCATTACGTAAGGAGGAGGTAATGATATTTCGAACTGACAAACTTCCGAAGTCGAGCGTAAATTGGGAGTAGCTGTATTGGGCCTACTTTCGGTTCGTTTTGTTCACCTAGAAATAAATAAATGGAAGATGAACGAATCTGGTGTGATTATTAAGGTAGGTAGTATGGATTCCACCAAAAATCTTTAGTTTTCAACACAGATCAACGATATTTGGTATGCAGATACATACCAACATAGTTAAGGTTTTTTTCATGTTTTGCATAAATTATGCAAATTAGGTATCCAATATAGCCGCCATAATAGGTAAAATTTATAATTTTTTGCCGCGCTCTAACCAAAAACGTATTCAAGTTATAAGCTTGTAATTTAGCGTAGTGATTACTGTTATGCATATCTACTGCATGAATATCACAGAAATCAGATATGTTGTGTTGTTTACGTGAAAAAAGATTTTTTCTCGAAAAAACCTATTTTGTGTAACTTTTTCACATAATTAACGCCTATAATTCAGAAACCATTAAATATATTATGATTTCTTTTAATTCATGCAGTATATATACTCATTAGGCACTGCGGTGCAAAATGTTTTGCAGTTATACCCAGTATTTATTCTACTAGAGCGCAGCAACTTTAAGTACTCACAGCAAAAATGGTATTCCGAGAAAACGATGATAAGGTAATTTTTATAACCAAATTCTGCCAAAAGCCATCCAAAGAAACCTCAATATTGCCACTTTTTATTACTTTTTCAGGTAATATACTAACTGCATATTGAGGTAAGGATATGAAAGTACATAAATAGCAAAGAAAGTCCTTTAAAACACTTTTTTTATCCATACTACCTACCTTAAACGGAGAAATATGGAACATGGAAGAGCAACTTGTATAATTTGCAGCAAAACATCAGACATATCTGAGCTGAGCAAACCAAACGATTCTTATTCATGGCGGACGCTATGCTAGGAAGCGGCCGTGCGAAAGTCTCACCCAATTGTGCAGCCAGCACAAGACAGCCCGAATTAATTTTCGGACATTCAAATCCACTACGGAACTACCAAGGGGCATGTCGATCAGAATCCATGCAGTCATTGACAACATATAAAGAGCAGTGTAACAAGGGAAGAGTTTACGTCAGTGAGGGATATAGCAACTGCTCGGATGGATCTGAAGGTGCCGGCTGTGACTGCACGAGATATTGTTGCAGCTGAAGCGCATTACCATTGGTCTTGATATAGAGATTATACAAGGCCAAGACACAGTAAACCCACAAAACGGAATCTGCATGACGAACTTAAATAAAACGTGAATGAAAAGTCTTCATTAATAATCTTGTTTCAATACATCCGGAACGATGTATTTTCCAATCAGTGGATAGTGCCACTAGTTCATCTAACAGTTCTCCAATGACATCAGCATGAATCTTCGGCGGGAATTAGAGTCCGAGTTTCGTGACTCGTTGATTGTTTTTAATGAAAATCGTCGCGTGCATCTGAAGCCAGACAATCTGTCAAAGTGCGCATTAGATGCAGAATGTATGCATGTGAAGTCAAAGCTGGAAGCCTTTGAAAAAAACAAGTACGATAATATCATGTCCACGCTGCCACAACAATACGAGAGCAGATCAAAGATACTCCGTGTAAGAACAAATGGTCCCCTCAACCAGCCGAACTAACTGCTGATTATGTTACTGTTCAGCAGTCTCTACATACATTTTTTGTGGGTCCTACTCGGTGCAACTGAGTGTGGTTCTGCTCGCGTTAACAGGTTGACATGATCATTAGCCCAGTATGTTATCTCTGCGGTGAATGTTGGAACTGCGAAAACATCGAAACACATCTTACTTTCGTGGATTATCAAAATCATCACAGGCAACGTTGAGGTAATCAAAATATTGAATTGCCTCGGGCATGGGTGTTCGTATTCGGCTCTGGAAGAAATTGACACAGCGCTGTGCATTGACAAACCATCACGTGTTCACAGCGATGATGTACCGCTTCCTTCCAGTGTACACCATTCTGTCCTGACAGTGTTAGCGTTCGACAACATCGACAGGCAAGAGGATTCGCGGACTGGAGGAGGAACATCGCATCGAGTTAATGGCATCATTGTCCAACCAAAGTCGTTCACGTGCATGCCACCTCAGAGAATGTCTCCTGTTTCTAAAACAGACAAGAAGCGATCAGTCCAGCCATCCGAGAAATTGCTTCCAGTATACAACGTTGGGAAAAGAGCAGACCACCTACAGTCAAACCAGCTGATTGATCTGGGACTCTTGCAGAAGCAGCACCAACAGCACAGCGTAGCAACCACTTGTGAATGTTGACTCGTTTGCTGGAACCATCTGATCAGAAAATCAGTTCTCGGATGGCATTCAACATAATCATTAGGGATTATGTTCAGATGGAGGAGGATGTTGTGGGCTACTTGCCAACTATCAATACACCAGCAAAAGAAATGTCCACTGTCCAAGAAATTCTACGCAACGCGTTGAGCATAGTATCTTCCCATCAGCATGAAAATGTTAGACGAGAAAGTAGATATCACAATCAAGTGGATGACAGGACTGCCAGCCCCAGATGTCGTACTTGGTCTCATCTCGTGCCAATGTGCACGGGGTTGCCGCCAGACATACTGCTCTTGTCTGCTAAATGGATTGAAATGCACCCCTGCATGTCAGCTGCAGAGATGCTCCGACATGGATGAAGAAAATGTTGCACAGGACTCCAGCGAATGCGAGCGTGACGATCATTAAAGTCAACATATGAAAAGGTAAGCGTAGTATAAGTTTCACGCAAAATAGTAGATCCACATTTAAATTAATGAAATACACAGTGCACAATTCATCTATGTCTTTCTCCGTGGGTGTTGGTGTTAGTGTTACACTTTAGTTATAAAAATTATGTTCGACACCGTAGTTAGGTATTACGATGTACTGATCACATTCAAAAGTAGTACATATGATTTATGGAATTATATACATATTGCATATTCGTTAAAGATTCTTAGGAAAGTAAATAATGAATGATTTCTTTTATTGAAACATATGCAAAACATAAATAAAACAGTTGACTTTTTTGTATTTTCCTTGAGATTGTCCCGTGTATGTTTGAACATAATGATCATGAAACAATTATATGAGTATTGTTGTACTCGGAATGCTATGGTAAATAACCTTTTTTAACACACCTTTAAGATCCAACCGCTAGATTTCGCCACAGAACACTACTTTTTAATAGCTTGACTTACTCTTTAAAATGGCAGCCATGTTTAAATATGGCGCCCAAAAAGATATTAAGCTACGCTTGTGAAATGTGTTTTGGACTCCTCTGACATTGATATTTCTGAAAATCATAGTGGGAATAGTTCATTCAATTTGAGAATCAAATCTTATCTCGCTTTAGAATCATGTTGGCACTGCAGGTGACATAGTTATCATGTTAATAAATCATATATATATAAGTTGTTGTTTTTATTTCAAACAATATAGTAGTGTAATGTATGTATTCGCACACAATTTCATGCAAGCCTGACGAACCGTTTTGCCGTAAGAGGGAAATGAAAACTGTATTGTAACGTTCCCGTTTACAGACTCCGGATGGGGTTACGTTTTTGTTTTGATTTTTTTACAACACACATATACCGTACACAAGACATCTAAAATGAAATTAATACAGCAAATTGAATCAAGTTTCAGAGGAAAATAAACAATGAATTATTTGTGCCATTAAAACATTACAAAAAACTGAAGTAAAAACATATTGTGGAAACAAAATTGCATTTTGGTTGATATTTTCCCCTATATCTTTGACAATAATGATCGTAAAACTGTTACATGAGTATTGCCGTACCCAATGTTTATTGTGAACAACTTTTGTTAACAAAGATTTTAGATCCAATAGCTAGATTTGACTGCAGAACACTAGTTTTGAATAGCTTGATTTCCGCTTTAAAATGGCAGCCATATTTAAAGATGGCATCAAAAAAGGTAATAAGCTACGCTTCTGAAATGTCTATCACTCATTTTCGGACACCTCATATATTTTTGTAACAGAAAATCATAGTGGGAATCAGTCCCTCAATTTGAGAATCAAATCTTGTCTGGCTCATGGATTAAGAGTAGATCTACACGCAATGCTAAAACAACAATGAATGTTACAATAGATAAGTTACTGGTATAGTTCATTAACACATCTACCTTGATGTTACAAATGCAAATTCCTGGCAGATATATTCAGTAGCAGACCAACACAAAAAGGAAGCGTTCAGCCACGCTACAATTACTGCTCGAATACCACATAATATCTACCACGGTCTATAGCTAGATGTTCCTTTGTACAATTGTCTTAAATTATAATTTATAAAATAGTTTTTTAAGGCAATGGGTTAAACACCACCTACATCGAGGATGCAATAACAGGTTAAGGGTTAAAATAGCACACACAAAATTACTCTTGTTTATTTCTTTGATGACGGTCCTGAAAGCAATATACTGATTAATATTATTTATAATGAAAACATACCTTCAAATAATCTAACTTAGCCGGTTCCATAGACGGCATTGTGATGTTGTCATACGTAACTAATATTGTAAACGGCTTGTCGAGGCTGCGTCGTTTGATTGAGTGAGCTCGTCCCCCCTCCGTGAAGTCAACCTGGAACAAACAGGAATTCGCAGATATGATTTTTCCACATCTAAGACATCTTCACACGATGATGTAGGTTATGCATTCGACATATGCCGGTATCACTATTCTTTAAAACAATCGAAACGCGGGCGAACAATTCGTAAACAATGTTATCACCCGCTTTCTAATCAAACTTACATCCACTGTCATGACCAAAGTTATAACGAATGTACTTTTGTCATATTAAACACATTCCAGTAATATTCTAAAATGCACACATTGGCAAGCTAAGTTAAAAAACAAATCAGCAAATGTTTACACACGCACGCACGCACACACACGCACGTACGCACACACACACACACACACACACATACATACACACACACATACAACACACACTCAACTCACACATACACAACACACAAACAACACACACCCAACACACACACACGCGCGCGCACACACACGAGCCTGTCTATTTTGTGGACATTGTGGAAATTTACCTGTCTATTTTGTGGAAATTGTTGAATTTGTCTTGTCTATTTTGTGGAAATTGTGGAATTTCAAGAATTCGACCTGTCTATTTTGTGGAAATTGACTGTATCTAGGTGACTTTGCTTGTGTATCTTGCTGAGTTCGGTGAGTTTGCTGAATGAAACCGTTGGTCTAAGTTTGGTTCGTGCAAATAGTTGGCCTAAGTTTGATTCGTGTAATTCGCTGGTCTAAGTTTTGTTCGTGTTACTCGTTGGTCAAAGTTTCTTTCGTTGAACACGCTGGTCTAAGTTTGGTTCTTGGAACTCGCTGGTGTTGTTTTGTTAGTGCAAATCGTTTGTCTAAATTTGGTTCATCCAACTACCTGGTCTATATTTAGTTCGTGCAACTATTTGGTCTAAGTGTAGTTCGTGCAACTAGCTGGTCTAAGTTTAGGTCGTGCTACTTGCTGGTCTAAGTTTAGTTCGTACAACTAGCTGGTCTACGTTTAGTTCATGCAACTAGCTGGTCTAAGTTTAGTTCGTACAATTAGCTGGTCTAGGTTCAGTTCATGCAACTAGCTGGTCTATGTTTGGGGTTTGATGGTTCTATCCACTTCGCTTGTCTAAGTTTTGTTAGTGTAACTCGTTGGACTAAGTTTGGTTCGTGCGACTTACATTTTCTAAAGTTAGGACTTAGACATTTTTATAGTTGGTAAGACTTAGAAATTTAGGAATTAGAAAATGTTTATAAAGTTGAGACTTAGAAATGTGTTCGTAGTTGGCAGGACTTAGACATTTAGGATTAATAAATTGTTCATAGTTGCGACTTAGTAATTCTTATATAGTTGGGACTTAGAAAATGTTGATCAAGTTGAGAATTAATTGCTATAAAGTCAGTAGGTGGCGCTTCTTGGTAGGTCAATACATGAAATGGTTACCCAAAACTAACATGTAGAGTCACTAGGTGGCACTTCTGTCTAGACCAATAGGTCAAACTATGACAAGAATGATAGGTAAGACTATACAATTTATGCATAAGGGATGCACGTCTATACATTCAATATGGTACATATTCTAGTTGACAGCAGTTTCGATGCACGCGATACACACTTGTCTAGTCCAGTACACTTGGCCAGTCCTAGCACTAATGACGTCATTGAACGTCTGCATGTTATGTTATGTAGTTTGAAATGTTTCTTATATGAGCTCTAAAGTCCATACCGCAAGGTGCCATTCCCGAAAACGTTTATTTGGGTGTCTTACGCTAACAACACACATATTCTTCTTGTCAGACACCCAAGAGAAAGTGTCAATATTATAAAATCTTGTGAACCTTAACTATATACAAACTGACTCTAGTATATGTTACACAGTCACTGTTAGACAGTGTGCTACAATCTTTGTTTATTGACACAACTTCTGCAGCAATTGAAGTATACAAAATACTTCGTATATTTTCATGAGTGTTCCATTTAAAAAGAGAAAGCATACCATGACCTTGCAACAGTGACAAGTGTACCGAAGGAAATAGTTCCAAATGTCTGGACCAAATCACTACCAGTTTGACCGATTTGCAACGCATACCTACGGTTACGCAGATGGCCTTCAGTTTGACCAATTTACTTCGCGTACCTACGCAGATAGCCGATTTTACTGATTTAGCATATAAGTTCCTATTTTATAATTTTCCATCGTTTAACATAGGATTTAGCTCCTGTTTTAACATGGGACAACATATCCGGATTTTCTTATGACACACAGGCCATTCGTTACCACTTTGATGGTAGCGGCCGTCAATATAGTTCTTGCAAATGTCGGCAAACCTATTTACTACCAGTTTGACCAATTTACTATGCGTACTTATTTAATGACCTAATTTTCACCGAATTCCCGCCTTTTTCCATGAAGCAATCACGTAATATAAAATAACTATCATACCTACACAAATATCCGTCAGTTTGACTGATTTAGCAGAGAAGTTTCAATTGTATAAATATTTTAAGCTATAAGTAGGTTTTATAAATATATACGGGTCTGTCAGTATGTGTAATGACCTATTTCATGACATGATTGACCTGTTTCATAACGTCTATGATATATTTCACTACATAAAACGTGCGAATTTATGCACTACCGTACAGAAATAATACTAAGGGTCTAATTCCAAGATTGTCGCTCTATATACGAAAAAAAACGAGGCTTTAGGTTCAGCTAAAACATCGTCCTATAGGTATTCTACATTTAATATACAGTACTTCAGATAAATAAGCATCCGTTTAATTTAAAATTTTGTTGTTGTAAATTACGCCTTATTATAACACCACTTTTAGACACATCGTCATGAATCAAACAAAGACTGGGCCCTTAGGCTAAGCCTCGGCCTACGGGCCAACTGGTGTCGTGTGTGATAGGTTCAAATGATGTTCGGTATATTTTGTTGTTGTAGGCTTCAAGTGAAACTCCTATCTTTTAACACAAGTTGTATTCCCTGTTTTAACATAGGATTTATGGGTCTAAAAAAGTAGAGTTAAATTGGCACCTCAAACTCAAAAAGTCGTCATATAGTTGTACGATAAATCGTCTTATTTTTATAGTTCAAATTACCCCTTTGAGACTATACTTCATTGGTACAAAATAAGTGACAAATGTTTATTACTTTTCCTATATTATAACATGGGTACCGGAGCTACTTTTTGCTCTTGCTCTACTCATAAGATTCTATATTTTGAAAGGGACATATAATGCTTCTGACATTGGTCAAACAGCATTCTAAATTACAAGTTTTGTTATGTAAACGTTATAATGATATGGTATAATTTTTGACTGTACAACCTTTTATTACCTCTGTTTTTGGTGACCGGTGATGTTGCCATGCAACTAGATGAAAGAAGTCTATATATATTAACATAATTTGTTGTGCACATGTTTGTATGAGTATCATAGATTTAAAATGTAAACAATTGAACTTATTAAAGCTTTATCGAAATAGTTCCCATGCATCTGAGCAAATCTTATATTATGGTTAAAACCAAAATTCATATTAACCTTAACATGTATGGCTCAAATTAAGTACCAATTGGAGGATGTTTAGAGAGCTATCATCAATATGTTTGAAGTTTATTTGTATCACTCTCACCAGCCTACTAGTAGACATAGCATATGCATAACATGAACAATTGCATGTAAAACATTGTGTTGCAACACATGATGTTTAGTCTGGTTGATAAACTAATAAAACATATCATGCTACTTTATTACTTTTTTAACATAAGTTTGGTCCTATTGGATCGGATGTGCTGATTTTATTCTAAACAAATAATGGTGATACATTGTAAATTGAAAGATGCTGTTGCAGATAAAGTGTCATTCAAAACTAAAATGGGTTATAGTTATCTTGTTTTACAAATTACACTAAAATTGCAGCAGTTTTCGTGCTAATTTATATAATCAGTATTATGTGTAACCCATCTTGAGGCCATGTTCAGCTAACAGCTGTATACACATACTCAAGCACAATGAACTGTGCTGTCACTGTCTGTGAGAGTTTGACACATTGGTGTCAATTTTAGGATCCTTTGGCCACGTGCCGTATATTGTACCAGTGACACCTCTATTGTCGTAGACAATACTGTGAATGTGCTTGCCAAGCCTGATGATGAAAAATTGTGCAAAAGGCTTCATTTATCGAATATTAATAACAGTAATATTGATTTATAGTTATATAGCGGAATTACTTATAAAGCAAATTACATCAAATGTCACAGTGACATATATGGTAGCAAATATGGTCAAGTAAGTCAATATCATTCATAGTGTACTGCTACAAATAGTAATTTAACTCAGAACGCAGCATTAAGCAGTGAATAACCAGGTTATTTTTAATAATAGTAACTTTCATCAAAATCTTATATGACACATCTAAAAAATGATGGATCTGAAAGTCGGAGAAGAACAATTGTAAAATATGTGAAAACTTTGACCCCTAATTCTAACGTTTTGATACCAAATTATTTTTATAGGGGAAAGAATTGCTAAGATATTCGGAAATGTAATTTGCCGCCCATTTTGTAATGGCTGCCATTTATTTATTTAAAAAAATTGCCACCTCAGATTTTCTGTTGACCGAGACATTGCAGATGACATTCGTGCAAAAATATGCTTTTTGCTAACACATTGCCGGGAAAAAATGATACACCTCACTATAGGAGATAGGCTTACAATCTGAAAAAATGTGTTAACATACATATATTCAAAAATTCATATATCGAAAAGTAATTTACATATTTTGACATTGTTTTCACTTTCTCGTGGGTTGCGCTATACGATGAAAACATAAAACAATATATATCTTCAATTAAACATTTTAATTGACATCCCTCTCGTCTTGAGGAACTCTATTTGATGGGCTTTCTATATTTCGCACACATCGCAAATTGAACCTCCTAACCCAAAACACCTCACATGTGGAGTAGATATCGTGAATGTCAACATACGTGGCTGAATTTGGACTGTGAGAACCACGACCATATATTCTGCCTGCAATTTAAAATCAGCGACACAGCCACGCCCACACAGGCACAACCTTGGCATCAACGATATTTCACCAACAGTCTTGCAAAGCAGTTGACTTTACTCTTTGCGTTGATAAAACTGATGAACTAGACTATATTGTTATTGTTAATTTAAACACTTCATTTGACAAAGGTCGTCATTGTCACATTGAGATTTGAGTTGAAAGTTCGTGCATCGTCAAATTCGGTTGCCCATTGGTATTTTGTCGTGTTTTCTCTATTATTTCATTTTGTAAGTTTTGGTGAATATTTATGTTTAACTGGCATCTACAATTGACAGTGAAGCAGGTGAAGCCTTTGCGAAAATGTCAATACAATTCTTAGGAATAACATTTAAACTGGTCAATGATGTTGTTCTAGATATTAACTCAATTGTATCTAACGTTTCACCCCTAGTAGGTATGCTTTATAAATTAATTCAATTTTTACCTGACTATATATTAAAAACTCTGTTTTGCACATTAATTCTCCCCCATCTGCAGTACTGTGCCATAATTTGGGCAAATACTTATACATCAAGAATAAATAAACTCAATATTTTACAAAAAAGCAATCAGAATAATTACCAAATATCACTACCTTGCCAAATATCACTACCAACTTACTAAAACTAAATGACATATATACAAATATCAGTTGGGTGTGTTTATGTACCAATTTAATAATCATATTATGCTTCCAACCAGTATGTTAAACCTATTTAATGAAAAATATTGATATACATAGACGTAGCATCAGAACGCACACAGATTATTTTATACTTCTGGTTAGAACTAACAATGACATCAATAAATTATATGTTAGATACCTGGGTACATATTAATGGAATTATCTGAAAACTTAAATTAAACAGTCAATGACAGTATACCGATTCAACAAGAAATATGTATCAAGAAATGTTACTAATTCCAGTATTATCAAAATGTTTAAACTTAATAATGTTTGATTCTTGAATTGTTTGTGTATATTAAATATTCACTGGTTAAGCAGTTGTACAGTTAAAATGTTCAACAGTTATATTGTTTAGGCATTTACCAGTTAAGTAATTGTATTCTCATTAATTATTTTTTTAAATTGGCAGTAACTGTTTAACATTAAATTTGTTTTTGCCATAGGTGGTTCCACTATAAGTCCTTGCAGGTTTCTTAGAAATGTCCTTAGTTGCACTACACTACTATACTGTGTTACTTTGTCTTGTATCTTTGCAACTTAAATAAACATTATTATTATGTCAAGAAAAGAAAAGCACAGCACAAATTCGCTAAGCACGTATGGCAACCTTAATTAGGGCTATTGTAAACAACCTTTTCTTTTTAACAATTGTGAAATATTATTTTGTCCATTAAAGATAACTATGCCATACTACTTACACCACTAGTTACCAATTGTGTATCATATTATGTATCGTATTATACTTAAATATATGTTAAACCATTGTTTTATTATTTGTCTCACTTTCCCCTCATGAAGACAGTCATCTGCTTTTGTGTTGGTTTTCTTATTTCAGTGACACCCTGATATATCCACAACAAGCTGGCCTGTGCATCATCTTGGAATTCTAAATTCATCGATCGGCGGGTCGAAATAGTTGTTTGTATGGACATGCAATATCGAGTGATGTCAGTGCTGCGAGATGCAGTTTTCCGTCGTGCTTTGTTATCACTATATATGATAGTATGTGAACAAAGCTGTATTCGTTGCAGGATGCTGCTTAATAAGTGCCGTTTCATTCAGACGTGCTTCTTTTGGCTCCTACCAAGCAAGACTTACCAGTGCTCAACTGCATTGATTTTCCCTACTGGTCATTGATGGACTTTGCTAAACAACAAGCTCTCCATCAAATGAATGACTGACTCCCTTTCTCTACATACTACCCTCCTTGTTGTAAGCTGCACATTTATCTAAGTACACTGTTCAAACATGCAGTGCACATCATGTGTGCAGTGTGCACAGTTTTGTTTGCTTGTCAATGTCAGTATGTGTGAACAACACTGTCACACTGAGACTAGCCAAAACTAATTGAGGAGGTATGTTATGAACATATGCCACACAGGGGGACGATAACAGTCATGAATAGCAGCATTAAAGGGATATGTTCTTATCTCTGCTAGCTGCTAGACTGAATTGGAG
Source organism: Escarpia spicata (assembly GCA_963995525.1). NCBI lineage: Eukaryota > Metazoa > Annelida > Polychaeta > Sabellida > Siboglinidae > Escarpia > Escarpia spicata. The sequence continues at coordinate 48,431,044 of OZ023207.1, read as the reverse complement.
GTGTAGGCTTAGTTTAAGCAAAAATGGATTATGCTATTAGCTAAAAGAAAGTGGTTATATTTGAGATGTATTTACAAATCTGACTATAGCATGGAGGTAATTGTTCTGACAAACTTATGATGCATGGATCAGAGTATTTTTTCCAAACCCCATATAGGTTATTTCATCCATGGATATTGGTATGTATTTAATATGTAATAAACATTGAGAGTTCACTTGGCATTGTCTCTTGTTGAAACTTACCCATTTATATTATTGTAAATAAGTGTGTTTAAACAAATATTGCTAAATGTTTCTCTAAATGACATTTCAATGTATGAGTTAATAAATTGCAAATTGTTTCTCTAACTGACCTTTCAACGCATGAGTTAATAAAGCTGATATGTTGACACCCTGACATTGTCTAATGTTTTACAGTTTCTATTTAATTTATGAAAGTCTTATCTGATGACTCTTCATTTGTTTGTAGATTTGACCATGTATTCAAATCCGTGCTTACAATAAGATTTCCATTTCCTTGAACGCAAATCCCGTAGGCTTGAACAAGCCGTATTTCAAGTACACATTAGCTGTAATGATCAACAGTAAGACACCTTATTCAAATGCCAATCATTTAATTTACTATAATGCTACTACTACTAGTACTACTACCATTACAGTGTACAATAAACTTGTCCAATATGTTTCATCAAATGCAGATGTCAACATTGCTTTAACTGCACAGCAGAGATAACATCATTATGAAATATAACGGGTGTCTGATTCATAGGGTCGGACATACCTGTGTCGTCGAACTTAGTCTTAGTCTTAGACTTAGTTCGTACGACGTCTAATTTCTGAGCAACTTGCCTGGTTTTCAGTGTTTTTGCTTGATTCTGCCTGGAATTTGTTAAAGTTTATACATAGCTCGCACTTGATATCGTTAATACGCCTAGTTGGCCTACCAATGCTACCACAATACTTATTCCGTGAAAACACTGTTCGGTTGTTGGCTGCACTACATCATTGACATTGTAAACTACAAGGTGCACGAAATTGCGCAGGTGAACAATTGTCTTCGCACCTCATTCAGTGATTCACGTTGACTGTTGAGGAAAACGTCTTCTACTAAAAAATAACACAATGGCGTGCAACACAGCTCTGCCTCTTCTGTCAACACAACGGGCGCTCGCGTCGTTCTCGCTGTTTACGTTCTATATATAATAATATAAATGTGTGCAACTGTAGGCGTAGCCGCCGCAGCCTCGTAGGCGTGGCAGCAACCCCAAGCCACTTGCTCACCTTTTAACATCAGAACTGCTCCGTCGCGACGCCAACTCCGATTATGAATATCTCAAATACATAGTCCGACTATTGTGTTCACAATACCAACTTTTCGTAACAAACGAATTGGCATTTATTACGAAAGAAGTGTTTTAATGAGTCGCGCATACGTTTCAACATGCTGTGATGATAGCGGCACACCTTCTTTACGTATTATTCGCCCCGATATAAATGCAATCGCGCGCCCAGAGACGCTTTCCAGTTCAAACCCCAATTTGTTGTTAGATATTTGAATAACGTGTGAAGGTATGTTGTCACATAAGAAGATGGCGTGGTTCGCGTTACAATGTTGTCTTTGTACAAGACCCCTACCTGCAATGGTGACCCTGCAAGAGAGGACTTGCAAGTTGGGGTTAAACTTTTAAACTGGCACAAATTCTGTGTTACACTTACTTAGTCTTCGATTTAGACTGTTTTAAGACGTTAAGCACAATGTCGGGCAGGTTATTTACTTTTTATTTAATGCCGCAAATAATTCTTAGTCCCCGAGAAGTCAGTACGTAACTTCATTTCTATGCACATTTGTTATTTTCCGGGTTAACCTTGAATTTCAATTTTCGCTTAATTTTTCATTCTTGATTCTAAGATTACGCTTTAGAAAACCCAAAATGCTATTTTATTTATTTGTTACCTTTCCATTTGTGTTGAGACCATGTTGGAGATCATCCTCCCCGGCTGCCACCGCGTTCAACGTAATGAAGAGGAATATCGAACTAAATCCAACGATCCACATGCTTTAGACTGTAGACAGTGTAGTCAATGTGTAACATCAGTTCAAATGTAACCCGTTCCTCGGCCGTTCTGCCTATGTCACGCGATTGTTGTGTCGCGCGCGCACTGGCTACGTTTTGATGCGATAGTTAACGAGATCACACACTTCGGGACCCACCTGGTTGTACGGTATTGTCGCTCATTCAATTACAGGCGTTTTCATTACAATTTTGAGTAAACTACACCCCACGAAATGTTAAATGTCAAGGAAAATCAACCGGTTCAGTAGACTGCAGCCGGGTGTCGAGTTTCTCATACAACGACGACGAGAAAGACAAACGTTATAAGTTAATTGTGTGTCGCCTGTGAAATTGTATCCGCTCACGGCCGGCCTCCGCTCACTCGATCGGTTGTCAAAAAAGTGAGTTCTTATATAGCGCAGCATCCAGTCTTCAGGACTGTTAAAAAGCGCTTTACATTTTATTCTCTGGCAGACCTGTTCAATCGAACACCATCTCGACTTCTATGGGAAACATTCAGTCACGCTGCAATTAATGCCAGGTACTCATTCATACAGCCGAGTGAACTGAAGCCATGTAGAGTAAACGAACTTGCCCAAGGTTCGACACTGCCGCACAGGATTCGAACCCGCGTTCTCTCAGTCGAGAGTCCAGAGCTCTTACCGCTGCGCTATTGCGCTACAGCCTACAGTAGTCTAATTATTAATTATTGATATTTTGTTTATTTCAATTGTTTTGACCTGCACAGCTGTGGTTAATTTGTGTATTTATTATATATTTTTTTCTGTCTGAGTGAAACAAATAATAATTGTATTACTGTTCTAGAATATGTTTAGTCACTTACTCGTTTTCTGTCCTATCTCAGTTTCTGCTCCATCTGAGATCTCGCAAGATTTCTCCGCTAAGTAGGCCGACAATCCATTTGATTACAAGCGTGTTTGCGAGACCAAGCGTCAAAGCACCTAGCAGCAAAATCGAACAAGATTAAATAATCCATGAAAATGCTGCCGTTTCACGTTGATGGAAACATGTTTAGATGTATAACACAATATGGAATGCGTGTATAACATAAATACCCAGAGTAAAATCACCGTTGTAAATGTGCTGGAAATTATTTTCATCGTCTAGTGGTGCGAGTTCTCGGACTGCCCACGTGAAATGTAATTTTCTTATATGGAAGATGTATGCCAAGCCTGTGTTGTCAACAAGTTAGAATAATACATAGAATGCGATTTATTATAAAATAGGAAACGCATTAGTTTTAACTAACATCACAACTTCACTGCAACGTATTTTGCAAGTATTTAAACATGAAGTTTTATTATAAATGCTTTTCTGTGAATCACTACAATTTTTTGATCCGACATTTTCTTCATTAAAATACTTATACCTGGAAATTACGTTAGCAGCTCATATATTAAATTTGTAAATCGTTAAGGTATTTAATAACATTGCTTTTTCATTAATTACATTGTATTAACATTACGTGTAATATAAATAAATTGCAGGCACTGCGTCAGGTATGCACAGCACAATAACTGCGGGCATTGCTATGCGTATGACCATCAGATTGCTAATAAATACTTTCTTTTACATAAATGAAATGTCTTCTTTGTAATTCAATAGCTTCAATTTTCAGAAATATTAATTACAAATTAGCTTCAGCAGTTTATAATGTACGCATATATTTACATTAATCATGCCATGAAAGTTAGCGACGACGCTGTGAAGTTTACGCATTAAACTCATTTATTGCCATCTACGGCTTGCCATATCCATCAGGCAAAACCCGAGTGCTTCCGTTTGTTGCGTGAAGCGATTATCGTCTTACAAAAATTGTAAGTATTTCACTAAAAGCAACTCATTTGACACTTTGCTTGCATGCCATTGATTAAATAAGTGGTTTTCATGGATAATATTGATACGTTGCTGAAAGATTTCAGAAATCGTTGGCGAAAACTAAACTGCATATTATGGTTCCGTAAGGTAGAAAGTGAGAAACCGAGTGATCCAGTATTCTCTTAAATCCCCATATGTAAAGATGCACTATATCCATAAATCACGTACATTGAACAAATACATAGTTAAATTACGTTTACGATTGTCCACATACAACTGTGCCTTCGGTCATTGTAGACTTTATAATTAATGGCAAACATGTATCATGCCACGACTGGCAATAACACAGTTTTGTTGTTCCGGTATAACCATTATTCAAAGTAAAAATTACTGCGATATGCAAACAATTTGAAAATCATAACTTACCTGCATAATAGTTCCCACCTTCTGGGTGAGCTTTCGTTGGGTGGAAACCTATGTAATTTACAACGGAGGTTTCTGTTGTGGCAGTTACACCCGTATGCGAAACAATACATAGTCATAGACATAGGCATAGGCATAGGCATAGCCCGTTCGCGTCGTTGGGGACCGGATCATCAATAAAAAGTCCAAAATAGCATACAACCAATATGGCGGCAGACCAGACTTGGGTGCCCTGTAAGATGTGCCTCGCGCCACGTTTTCGTTTTGGAGACATTTGGAGACAACGACTCCATTATCTTTACGTTAAAAGATGGGATTTTGCTTTGTTTTCGGCTTTAACCATCGTAGCGTCCTCCAACAGTGCTCTTTCTTTCGTTTTACGAACAGTGACCATAAACGGAAGCAGTAGTCAAAACTTTGCAGGTAAGAATGATCAAGGTACTGTGTTGTTGAGCAGCCACTCCCGGGTCGCCAAGTCCAGCTCGGCGATGCCAGTCTCTACGTGTGGAGCAACGTAGAGTTCAGTGGCTTATAATGTGGCCTGCTGTTTGTTGGGCAGCACCGCATTCACAGGTAGCACTTTCGCATTGTCCCCAACTGTGCATACTAGCAGCGTCCAACTCCCGTTCGCAGGCGTTTCGGCTTCATCCAAGCCTTTCGCGGGAGGTCGGAACCAGTACAGTGCACATATGGTTTTGGAATGAACCTATGTAATGGTTTATATTACATTAAACCATATACTTATATGTTTAATTCAGACGAAATGACCGAACTTGAAAGGATCTGTTCCTGCCATTTCTATGAAGATTGGTGCAAAGCAAGTGGACCATCCATATCTCAATGGAACCAGGACATATTATTTGACTTTCAATTATGTGCTGTGAGAAGTCATGCTCCATGAGTATCTTGGACAAATATTTATTAATGCTGATACCTTAATTTATGCATGTATTTTTAAACTAGTCACATTTTGGACGGATCAGTACTAGTGCTACTGACAGTAGTTTGTATGTACCTATACCCTACCAATGTGTAATCAATGTTGTTCTTGCTACTGTAATGTAACTCTGTTGTCTGTATACAGTAATGGGTATATACTATATACACAGTTAAAACTATAAACACAGAGATCAACAGGAATCATGCACTCTTTCTCCTCCACCAGGTAACATCTTGGAAATCACTATCAGAAGATACGGTCCTGGTACAGACGATTGACCAGCTGAAGTCCTGCCTCCGAAGAGACTGGATAAATCAGTCTGATCGGTAATACTACAACTTCACAAACTAGACTAGTCCTCACACAACTTCACCAGTCAGCCTAGTCTTGGAAACCAAACAAACATCAGCAATAAAATAAACGGAAAAATAGTGGATACCCACTAAAAGAAAATAACTTATGACAGTCTCAATGTTCGATTATGGGCAACGAATGACAGTTCTTAAGGTAGCAACTTAGGGTAAGAACTATATTCTATAACTTCAGGAAACAAGACAGGGGAAACAAGTTATACACCCGAAGCAGCTAGTGCTGTTGAACAGCAAACACTCTAAGCATTCTATTAATATATAATATATCGTTGATAATTGCTGAAACAAACTTTAAATAAATTTAGTTTTACTAGAGTATGAGGAGTAGTTATCTACATGCCGGGTCTATTACAATAACTGACTCTATAACAGCCATGCCTATATACAGACTAACATTTATTAAACTAGAAAGCCTTGTAGTCTGCCCTATTGGTAATAACAAGTTCGTTGTATATAATATCCTGCATTGTCGTATCTGAAGAAATGCTACGTACAAAAATGTACATTGATTTGTGACTAAATTAGATAAACATTTGTAGAATGTAATTGGTTTGGATTCTTACTGTCCATTATCGTACCACTATAATGCTTGATTGTTGTTGATATTGTCCTTGTTGTTTGTTTGTTCTGTTTGCATTATCTTATTGCACTTAATACATAAACTGAATCTGACTTAGATGGTATTTACAGGTCAACAACCCAGTGCATTACCATAGTTATTCACATGCCTGTGCTTCAGGTACAGTAACCGTCATGTCGTTACACTTAAATGAAGTAGTTCACCCAAACCAACATATATATGTGACTTGCCGCAGCAAAGTGAATTAGCAAAATTGTGAGGTACACTTGTAGTGCTTTACACTAGTGCCTTTTTGGATTCCACAGGCTATAAGCTTTAAAATATCTTATAATTTGTTGAAATATCTTCATTAGTCTTTTATTCACTGCGAAAATTGAAACAATGCGAAAAATGAAACAACTTTTTAAAAGGATCTGTTTACAAAAATATAAGTACTAACAACTAAAATTAGCTTATGCCAACGCGCGACAATGTACGTGCTTCATAAAAAACTTTGCATCGTGTCACTACTGGAATATCCTCAGATGTAGCCGTATCAAGGTTGAATATATATGGGTCATTGTATGTCAAATGGTAAAAACGTTAGTTACTGTTAACTGATGGTTTTCATCTAAATAGTTTGAAAACTTATGCAAACAAGTTAAACATTTACATCCCATTTTTATTCATCTGATATACCCATTATCTTTCTCTTTATTGCACTTGCATTTTACATAGGTAATATATGCCAATACGGTTACACATTCAGCCAATTTAACATATGTAACTTATAAACTATCTGAAAATAGGTCCTGATTTGGGTGTTTACCCCGACTTCATACAACAAGTTAACTTGGAGATAATTTATAACGCAAGCTTTTATGTTGAAGCGCTAAACTACAAAAAAGGTGCAATTTAATTAAAGTCTGGAACATCAGACTTTAGTATTTCCTGAAATTTTTTCGATTTTACACAATTGTGTAGAAGACAAGACGTGCCAAGTCCCTGTATGTCATTGTCATAGTTTTCCAGTTCCTTCAGCAGAGATGCTTTGACAGTATTGACCAAGTTTCCCTCGTGTTGCAAGGGGTACTGGTCCCAAGGAATATTTTGAAAGTTCTGGCAAATATATGTTTCTACTCTGGCTGATTACGAAAAATCGTTCACACAGTTCATGAATTGATCTCAAGACAGAAGTTTGCTTCTTATATGGTTTACCCACATCCAACGATTTAAAGGTTTTCAGTCTCATCTTTGTTACTGGCGCATATAAGTCCTTTTTCCCATCTGTGTACAGTCTCTCATGAACAAATCCCCTGACACCTCCCTCTCCTTTTGCATGTGCTCCCAACATGTTAGCTAAAATGTCACTTGTTCCATTTCTTCCAGAAGCCAGATAGCAGAGTTTATCATCTGTCTGAAATGGGTTAATCCAGTTTGTGATGCATGTCTCAATGCGTCGCACAGCAGCTTCGTCTTCTGCAACACGTCGTTTGCCCGTATCCTTTGGTCTGTGACATGTAGCTGCATTCGTTTCTTCTGACATCTCCCTGCCCAGACGCAAGTATTCACCTCGGTCAGCCCTAAGTAACAACTACTTAAAAACTGCTCTATGATTTAGTGTGATCGCCACAATTTCACCACGGGATTTGTGTCCCGGTTTGCAGTCACATCAATGGTTAGGTCATGTGGGATGCGGCCAAATGAATTTCCTGTCGAACTTTGCACTGCAAATTCACCAGTGTGTGTCCGTCTGGATGACTTTCCGGAAGTGTCATCATTTGTAGAACATAGGCAGCCTAGTATCATACCTAATTTATCCTGTCATATGCTGCAAACCATGGCATCATCTCCAGCAATCACTAAACGCGCAATTTCCAATCGGCTTCTCTGGTGGACCGAATAAATTGCAGCAATAGACCCGCAATATCAATGACCAGAACTTTCCATCTGGTCCAAGCGATGAGCAAAACTCTCTGAATCGCTGTTGTGTCAGTGCGAAGATTTAAGATGTCAGCCGTATACGCGCTTTCTTTCTGGACTTGGCTTATCATTCAACTGATCAGTGACCCTTGCCAGAGAGTCCATGTCTAGAGGTGCTTCTTGCCCTGTGTTCCATTGCAGAAACATGACCCAATGAAGACGACCAATGTCTTCTGCAACCAAGTTGTGTGCTCTGACACATATGTTGCAATGGTATCCATCAAGTGTAGCATCAACGGAACGTGTTGCTAAGATATCTGACTCGAACAGAACATCTCGCAAACTTGTACTACCAAAGCGACGGCCAATGATTGCATGGAGCTGATGATGCTATGGAACTCACGCAAGGGCAATACAATTCTCTCAAGCCTGTCATGCCGCTGTAACGCCGATGATTGCGAAAATAGACCGGTCATATAGACAGACATGAGAGTAGACCCACTGCTGTCAGAAGGCGACTCCGATAAGGAATGACTTGGTCTATGATGGTCCATGAAACTGTTTGTCAGTTGGTTTACTTCAATAGAGAACTTTTAAAAAGAATGATGTATTTTTAATTTGTTTTCGTCATTACCATACTATTTGTGATTTGCCAAAAGACAACTTACATTAACATAATTATGAAGTCAATGCATGCATCTCATAGTTACGCATTTTTATGTCAAAAAGAGAAACATGTTATGTTATTAAATACATGTTAGCCAGAAATGTATGTAATCACACTGACAGTTTTTACACGAACACAACCTCAGCTATGCCCTCTCTGAAAGGACTTTGTGGTTTTGTTCGATAAGGGGGTAGGGTTACTGAAATCTCAATATAATTGTTCAAATAAAACAAATAACAACTATTTGTTCAGTGAGTTGCAGTAATTGACCATACAAACATAGACACCTTCATATGTAATTTTACATAAAACATTATGTTGTAATGTATGTGATTCCGTTTACCGTTTGTCGACTGAAAGACTCTTTAATGGGCGAAAATTTAAATGTATACACTTGGTTGATGGTAAAAATTGCTTTGCATTATGTTATGACTAACTACGTGAGACAATACGATGATTAACAAATTAATGGTTGATTTAGAGCATATTGTGTGACAATTGATCATTTCCAGCCATATTCTCGATTTAGGGGGTAGGGTTACATATATGATGATATTTTCATTAATATTGAATGCTTCTCGTCAAATTGATAGAACGTATCATATTGATGATTGAAAGTTAAACATGTTGTGTTGCAATGCTGTTGTACATTCAATTATGTATCAACCTGTGAACTTGTAACGAGATTCAATTGAAATGATTTTATTTATGGCATATTTTGTGATTTTAGGTATTTCTGAGAATTTTTGCCAACCATTCGTGATAAATGACGTTTTTCTTATAGAACGGACACCTAAAATGTTCGTTAATGTTTGGAAATTATTAGTTTATAGTTTAATTAAAAAGAAAATATCACGAAATCTATGTTGGCGGGGGGTGCAACGAAATCCAAAATTTCCAGAACAGCACCAGGACTACAACTGTTGGTAGTGTTGAAATTACTGTTCCATAACATCATATTATTTTTCATAGTGCATGATGCTGTTCTAAAAGTATATTACCCAGTAGCAGACTTAGCGGACTGGCTACTGCCAATATGTCTTACCGATATGACTAGACTACGCTATCACAAAACTATTCTAATAAGGTATACATCATTATTATACTTAATGTTACTCTTAGGGCATTGTCATTGACCAGGCCCAAGCCATAGAGATGTTTCTTTAAAGCGAAGATCTACCATGTCACATCAATGTGTTCGATGAAGGAATTACAGTTACTCTGTAAGACGTGTCCCTCATCGATACTTGCGCAACGGACTCAATGTAGAAAACTTAAGGTTCAAAAATAATATCTGACCACCGTCAACTGCAGCCTGACTCTTTCGTTGCATTTTTAATTTCCTGGATGTATAGTTCATGTAAAACTGAAGAGAAAAAAGCCATAACGCAAGTACGGTAAACTAAATCAATAAGCTATGCATCGAAAATTGTTTACTGGCTTTCGCTAAGCGTATCTAAGTGGGCTATAATTGTGCATGTCTAAAGTTTGTTAAAGTCGCGCGGAACCTCGAGATGTATCGTGAACACTTACTTAACCACCATCGGAAGGATTGCGTCGTCACCAGCAAGGAGCCTATTAGGCCGCAGGTGAACCCGGAAAATGTGCTTAGAAATGAAGTTTCGTTCCCACTTCTAGAGCACTAACATTTATTTTCAACCAGAACCAGCATGGGTTACTGGAAGGCAAATCCTGTTTGACTAACCTATTAAAGACCTTTGAGGAATGGACACGAACACTGGACGAGGGATACGATCTGAACGTCATATTCCTGGACTACAAGAAAGCGTTCGACACAGTTCCCCACTGCAGACTGGTAAAGAAGCTATAAGTCTGCGGCATCCAAAACAGAGTGGTTCGATGGCTGGAGACTTTCCTGTCTTATAGAACTCTGCAGGTGGTACTCAATGGAACTAAGTCTGAATGGGCCCTCGTCATCAGTGTAGTTCCCCAGGGATCTGTCGTTGGGCCGCTAGTAGTTACATAGATTTTTATGATACGTAATTGGGGGGGGGGTGCCCGTGCACCCATGCAGAAAGCTAAGGTGGCGGCTGTCTTAGGTCCTGTAGTCCCTCCTGGTGGTGCGGTCGGGTAGCGTACTGCATACGTGTGTAAGGTGTAATTAAGGGTATGTAGTGGTAATTTATGACTACTTAGGAGTAATGAAGGGCTAATTATGGATTCACCAAGCGGGTGTGTGCGTGCATGTGCGTGACTAAGAGATAAGAGTAAATTATCGCGTATTATCGGTTATAAGAAAGACTGAACAAAACCATACTTAACAGTTTTCAGAATTTTAATAAGCAACATAATAACCGCTTTCATTTGTGTCGTATGCGGCATACCAATACGCTTCGTGATCCCCGGTGTCTATCGTCACCTCAGAGGGTCGTGCAATGTTGATGGCGGATAGAAATAGAGAACAGTTTCACGAAAAACACGAGGATATATATATATATATATACCCTCGTGTTAACATGTATATAAATATATAACACTATCTACCGCATTGCCTGTACAGTGCCTCATAATACCGCATTACCTGTACATTTGTAATGACGACTATTACAACAATTTTCACGATCGAATATGCATAAATTATGCACAGTATGAATTTAGTTGACTATTTATTTAAATCTAGGTGCTTGTTTTTGGTTTCAATTGCATATTTATAATTACACTAATTTTGATGTACAGGTAATGTTGTTTTAACTAAAACCATATTACCTGTACATCTGTATATGTACAGGCAATGCGGTGATTTCATGTATATAAACTTACAGCCAATGAGCGGCCACTGGCTGACCTTTTATGACCTACGACACAGTTGTTTTCATGACAATAAATGGCGCCGGTGTTTTGTGTCGAGTTGCGCGAAACTGTATTTGTTTATATTTGATTCCTTGTCATAGCTAGTCGACTGCATTTTACTCCGGCATCAAACTGCTATACTAGTTACACAACTTTAATGCTTATTGAGCGTAATATGTGTGAGGTAAGCGACTGCGTTACCGGCACTGACAGTTCTAACGAAGCCCATCGCCGGCGTCGAACTCGACGAAGTCGAAGGTCGACAATATTAATATAATTCACGATCAACAAATCCCATGGCCCTTCTGGAATAACATTATTCTAGAACGAGCTCATATTGATTCTTGTTCGACATTTTTATTCATATATCAATATTATTCTTAGAAAATTGTCAATGGCATATTTAATTTATATATATATATTAGGTCCGTCGGACGCACGATTTTTGACGCAGGCGTCTTTTTCCGCGATTTGGATTTGTTGCAAACTTTGACGGATTAGTTATTCAATATTTAGCACATAGATAATATTACGGACGAAATGGTCCAGGTTTTTGTTAAAACTGCATAACACAAATTAGGACGCACGATTCAAAACCATACATTGCTCATGGGTGGGGGGATACACTGCTTTATATGACAAATTGGAGCATCCAAACAAGCACTACTTGACTCTAATCCTAAGTTTGTACATGTTCTACTGATCTTTTCGTGTTGAATAAAATGAAAATTATAATCAAAGATATACACAATTGACTAATTGTTATAGGATATATTAATAAACTGTCACCAACATTTAAATGTTTGCTTCGATTTGCTTAAAATCAGGCCACAAAAATGTGATTAATAAATAATTTGATTAATATTAAGTCAGATTTCATTGCCATATTGTATTACTCGTGGACTTTAAAAGGCCTATATATTTGTGTTATATAATAACAGTCAACATAAACACTTTTTGCAAGTAAATACATTTATTAAGATACAAAATAATATGCATGCATACATCTCATTTATTCAGAACATAACTTCACACAAAAATTAAAGTATTTGTCCCAGTAAAACATGTGTATACATGGCTATATTTAACACACCGGTATGTTTGACCATGCAGTCTATACGACCATAATGTAATGGCTACTGCAGTATGCATATGAAACAATCTATTGCAGCAACTAACACCATTTTGATAAAATAACAAAGACACCTTTACAAAGACATACGGAACAGACTTCATTTGGGGGAGGTCCTGTCTGTTTCATGTTTCTTGAATGGCGGGGAGGGGGGTGATGCATACATCAATTTGTGTCTGTAATATATTTATTATGTTCTGTGTGTTTCACTGTTATCTATCAATTTCTGGTCAATGATACTGTTGTTTTGCTATATATTAAAAACATGTTTTTGTTGTTGAAATCCTTTCACTGCCCAATCTTTTAGGGGGTGTCCGTCTCGTACACCTATGATCATTATCTTTGAACTGTTGAACTTTATTTATAGAGCAGGACCCCAACGGGTAATGTGACTGCCATGAGTTCCAAAATGCAAACAATCAACACAAAACATGTAACTTACATAACATACAACTACCACCCTAAATAGTGACATTATTAATTGCATACGTTACCACATAGAGATGGTAACAACATAGATCTACCACACAATTGCACTTGTTTGCATCAGCGTGGAAACGATGACAGTAGTATGCTACATTCAGTCACAGTAACATGCTTATTGCAGATCACTTGCTGAACCAATTGACATTCACAGTTGTATGCCTGTTGCTTTTTAAATAGTATTCTGGTATGAATCTAAGCCTATTTTCTGCAAAGAAGGTATGGTCAAACATGTATTGAAGTTCGCGTCAGGTGCAATACTAATTACATGTTGTACACTTAACGTTCTATCACTCATCTAGTTTCCCAGGCATTTGCATTTGAGAACTACATTAGTCAGTCTCTATAACCAAACATGTTATGTAATTCAAGTACTTTTATAACAATAATACCTAATCAGTGTATAAGCTCTAGAATGTATATTCAATTATTTTCCTACAGCACATTCTTAATGCAAAACGATAGGCAATATTGCATTTATTTTTGCTTTCGATAAGATCTTATCAAAAATGGCTTGCATGCCATCAATGTCATCATGGTTTGCACACCACCAATACAATCATGGCTTGCATACTATCAATACCACCATGGCATGCATACCATCAGTACCACCATGGCCTGCACAGCATCAATAAAATCGTGGTTTGCATCAATACAATCATGGCTTGCATATCATCAATACTACCATGGCAAAAATACCATGTGCATAATAATGGGTTGCATACTGTCAATACCATCAAGGGATGCATGCCATCTATACCACAATGGCATGCATACCATCAAGAGCACCATGGCCTGCATGCCACCCGTGCCATCATTGCTTACATTCCATCAATACCATCATGTGTTGAATCGTATCTCTACAATCATGCATTTTGATACCACCATGGCATGCATACCATCAACATCATCATGGGTTGCACACTGTCGATACCACCATGGCATGCATGCCATCCATACTATCATGGCTTGCATACCGTCAATATCGCCATGGATTGCATACCATCAATACCACCATGGTTTGCATACCACTATGGCTTGCATACCATCAATATCATCATGGTTTGACTACAAATATGTTGTCTTTATTATGGTCCAACTCTGCTTTGTTTGAAGGCTTCTATCTCTGTTTTCCTGTTGAAAGAAATGTTGGTGCAACAATTGAGCAAAAACAAGTTGTTAGAGAAAATCAACAGCACACAGTGTCATCTTGTATGGTTTACTTAAAATGCATCACTGCAAACATTTAAATACATAGTATTGTTTAATTAGTCAAACCATCATTCAGTGTAATCATCAAATATATATTTTAAGATTAACACAATACAATTGTGAAGCAGATGTATATAATAAGATCCATTCAAGCATCATCAAACTTTACGGTGCAGTATCCTTATCACCCTGATCAATGCAAACTGTTGGTAGAATGTTTTTCCTGTCTGATATCCATGAAATAAATGTGTGTTAAATATTAAAAATACTAGCAAGAAACTTTATTGTAGTGGTTATTTTATTAACTTTAAAATATGCAAATATAAACATTGCATTTTCTTCACTTTACTATAATAAACGTGTCTAGATAAGAGAAAAACGTCTGGGGCCACAGCACTGTTAGCCTTCCTGTTGCGTTACAATAACACTGTACCTTGTAATTTGAACTTTAAACTGGTGATGTCTGAAATGTGTGGTAAATGAATGCTAGATATCTAGCAGGTTGAGTGCTAGCATGTATTGGCAGTGAAACAATGTATATTTGGAAGAGTGTAGTTGGCGTAGTGATTTTTCGCCATTTTTATACGTCACGTGCGTGCAGGAATCGTATATTTTGGTAAATATTGATGGGCACCGAGCATGGATGTTGTAAAAGAGCTGGAGGTATCTGACATTGACGAAATTTGGTCAGCATATCATTTATGAAATTTCAGATTTTTGAATAGTAGTTTCCCTATAATCTAACAAAACATTAACAAGGCTGTCAGTGGAAAAGCTAACAGTGGTCTGTGCCCTTCTTTGTTGTATACAAGTACAATAACTAACCAGGTAATCGTCCTTCATCAGTCATACTATTTTCAACGTATGATGTGGATAGCATGCTCTCCTCCTAACTCCACCATGTGTATGGCCGAAGCTGGAAGGGAAAACAACATTTTAAAATATGACCTGTAGGAAGCATCTTACAATTAAAATTAATTTAATGTATTTAAATATATGTTGGCATTGTAGATCCACAAAACATATGCATGTTCAATCGGTGGTATTTTAGGCATTTTTGCATGTCTATGCTGCCATTTTAGTTTATAAATGTCCTTAAATCCATATTACTTATGTTACATAATATTCCATATACGTCCTAATAGTTATTATCAGATTAAAGTGTAAAATATAAAAAAACAAAGCCTAAAGTGAACAAAGATCACGTGGCTTACACTCTTAGCCAGGGGCATAGCTAGGATTTGTATAAGGGATGCTGTGGGATAAAATTGGTTGTCCAAATATGGACTTTCAGCTTTTTTCACAATGCAACATGTTTATGAGGTTTTAGGTCATCAATATTTGACATTTCAGATGAGTACACGGTTGAAGAAGCACTGTAATGTCACACGTTAGTTAATTTAAGTGATGTGCAATTTGGGCATTTCATATACAGATTAACTGTCAACTGAAGACATTATAATCACCTCTCTACTGCTCCGGTTGCAGTTCATTTGTGGCAATCGAAGACATCCCAAAGCCTACAAATGTTATGTGCACATTTTCCAACACATGATTGACATTTATACATTTTATACAATACAAAGTTACCTTATTATATAGATTCTACTGCACAGAAAAATGTACATAGATTAAAGGTGCCCGGGAAAAGACACTTGAAATGTAAATTTACAAAATATTATCAACACATTTTTACACAAAATCTGTGCCTTCACATTGAATTGTTCAAGTAAAATATAAAAGTATGCATTGACATTTGTTCAATCTATTGTTGCTGCTATCTTTTCGGGTTTATACTTGAACAGAAGCAGCTATGTGGCCATGGGGAATCCGGAAAATCCAATAAACAAAACAGACAAAATCCCAAAATGTTAAAACTGCACAAATCCTGTGACAAAATGAAATGTGTGCAGGTCTGGGGTCAATTACATTACAATGTAATATATTGCAATTACATAGCTTCCTTCCTATTATTATTACATCCTGAAGAAAATGCATTGTTTATAGAAGACTTCCCTTCCAGCTTCAGCCATACACATAATGGAGTTAGGAGGAGACCATGCTAACCACATCATACATTGAACATAGTTATGATTGATTTTAATGCAACATTCTACAATGAACTATTAATTTTAGTGCAAGCCAACTTACTCTAAAATAAGGCAGAACACAAGAAATGCAGCCTATAACACTGCATAAGTAAAGTAAATACGATTATAGCATGTAATGTTACAACAGTTCCCTGAGTAAACCACTGGTGCAATTCTCTTGACTGTAGTTGTAAATCACTGTGTTGTATTCGCGTTAAAAGGTGTATGCCTACCAATGTTGTTTAAGACGTCAATAAACACTTAATTTCAGTATGGTTGTATGAATAAGCAGCTGGAATAGATAGTGAATGATGTACAATAAATACCAACCATGTTTTATAGACATGGTCTTAAAGTTGTCGTTATCAGCCTCCAACTGACACCACCAAAGCGTATATTCAAGTTCAATGGGAGATTTCTTCTGAAATGTCGGGAGCACCAATCATAATGTTGTTTATACGGTATTATATCAAGCAGAAAACACCAGTCATAATGGTGTTTATAAGATATTATATTAAGCAAACAACGTTGTTTTTATAAAATGCATATACTTATAGATTGCTCTTGCCATATGACAGACAATAGCTGCTGAATAGCAGGTGTTACAAATAGTTTGATATTAATAAATTTGAAAAAATGTTACCTTATTTTTTAGGCTATGTGGCCATGGGGAATCTGGGACAAAATCCAATTTAGGATAAATTCTTATGGACGAAACACCACAATTATTGCACAAATCCTGCAACAAAATTTTATTAGTGAACAAAATGTTCTTGAATTCATATAAGTAGATATTTTGAGGTGGGAACTATTTACAAAACGTAATAAATTTGTCTTGCCATTGTCTATATTAATGTACAATTAATATATCATTTGTCTAGATACTGGCCATGGGCACTGAATCTGTAGAGTAAATTGTAATTTACCTGTGCATTTTGTTTTCTTTTAGCAGGACTTTCCTTCAGCTGCAATAAAACAAGATTATCGATTGCAAAATATAATGAGAATTGAAAAAGATACAGTTTGCTTTTAAGTCAAGTTTCATGTAATGTACAGGTTCATATGTAGGGTCGTTCCTACATTAGTATAATGACCCCCTGTATCTCAACACATTTGTTTTTTAATGTGTGTACACAAATAATAATTCTATAACTCGATGATACTTCTGAAAAAGTACATTAGTTATGCTACAAGAGCTTATTTACCAATATATAAACACATTCATACTAATTATACATTCCTGCAGCTGATATTAATTATAGTGCAAGCTAACTTACTTTAAGAATGTTGGAACATAGGAAAAAGCAGCCTAAGACAGGCTAGAGATTTCTTATGCCAATGGTCCTGTGCCCAAAGTTACGACTATTCTCTAAACATAATATATCTACTGTCTGTATCACATGAAGTCATGTATAAGACTATAGTTAGTATAAATCATGCAGGCATAGCCAATAGCCATACAAATAGGACACAGGCCTAGGCTTCGCAAGAGAGGTAACTTCTGTATGATATAGCCTGTCATGGCTATTTCCTTTGCTACCTTTAGAGGAAAGGGCAAATTTAAAAACAATACAGTACAATTTATACGGATAGCTGCCTACGGATATGAGCCACATAGACATAAGGGGATGGGACATGTCCATGGCATGAACCTTGGCCATACCTGGTCAGTCATGGATCAGGGCATGAGCATGGATGATATTATTAGGATTATGTTAAGTAGTAATGTAGGTGGTGTACCGGGCATGGTTTGAGTTTGAGGTGTGCAAGTGCAAAGTACCCGGATGTAGGTCAAGGTCAAGTACCCGGATGTAGGTCGGATAGGTCATGAACCAAAATAGCTCCCCCTATCGGATTTTTCCTGAACTAAGAATACGCCATATGTCGGAATGTTTCGGAAATAAATTAGCGCCGCCTAGCGGCTTTTAGTCAAACTAAATGTTCGAGTACTGCCCCAATTCGTGCGTCTTGGTTTGGACGTTAGTGCCACCTGCCGGATTTTTTGTGAACTAAATTCACCTAGCGGATAGGACGTGAACTGCAAGTGGTGCCATCTGACGGGTAATTTGTAAACTAAATGTAGGAGTACTGCTCAAATTCGTGTCTCTTGCACGCTTGCGTGCAATAGAGCCCCCTGACGGATACTTCATGAACCACAAACACCATCCCCTAGTAGACAAGTGAGCGAACCCCATGTTAAAGCATATGGATTTTCCCCATGTTAAAGCATACAGATTTTCACCATGTTAAGAGATAGGGATTTTCCCCATGTTAAAGCATACAGATTTTCCCCATGTTAAGAGATAGGGATTTTCCCCATGTTAAAGCATAGGGAATTTTTACCATGTTAAAGCATACGGATTTTATCATCAACTGAAAGCACCCCTGTTAGATAAGTGGTGAACTAAATAACTACTCTGCAGTCCGCACTTGTGTACATTCTACTCAGCCGTCCGTGCTTTTGAATTTTCTACAATCCGAGATCTTTCGGCACGCCCACGTGACTTTTCGGCACATTTTCTAACTATATAAGCGCGGTGTTTTGCCAATCGGACCATCATTCGTATCACGACGACAGCACGGCTAACATCATCATCATGTTGAAGACACCCTACTACCGACCTTGCAATGCGGCAGACTCGAGCGACGACGACGAGCCGACGAGCCGACCCGTCATGCCGGTGATCAACCGTCCTTCCGGGCCGTCGGAACCAGACGTCGTGGACATCTCAGCTCTAGAAACATCGGTAAGCGCCGACGCCGTTATCGAGATCAGAGGTCTCCTCATCGACAGAGTACGCCAGCACACTCCCTTCTACATCGGGTGTAGGTACTGCAAGAAGCGTATGATTACCGACGATAGGGGACATTTGCAATGCGAACGACACGGATACGTTGCCTCTGACATACATTTCGTGGTGCGCATGTGTTTTGTCGAGACAGCGACGGGGCGATCTATATGGCTGACTTTATTCGACCGGTGTATGGCTCTTCTCCTCGACGTGAATGCCGAGACGTTTGCTGTTATGGACGAAACGACGCAGACTTACAAACTGAACTCGTTGACGGGAACTCGTGTGTCTCTCACCATAAAGAAAACTCGACGAGACACTTACACAAACTTCAACGTCACTCACGTGGAGGTGATACACTAGGCTCCGTATCCTGTCTCAGCCTCTCTCTGGTGTCATCCCTGCCGATGTGACAACGCTCGCCGACACGGCCGATATGACAACTTCCGCCGACACGACCGGTGTGACAACTGCCGCTCCTGTCGCCACTGGTCCGAACTTTACGCTTGAGTTTCCGGCGATGGAAATGAAGAAGACGATTGCACGTCACATAGCATGTGCCATCGTCGAACTCTCGAGACGACAGTGTCTCGCTTGCGAGAAAGACGATCCTAGTCAATTTCATCACGATTGTATGTTACCTGATGACATTCTAATTTATATGCACTTTGACGAGGCTGTGGAGGCCATTAATTCGACTGCAGTGATGAAAGACTGGTTGTGTGTTTTGTTAGACGCAGGTTTGAAGCTATCCGACCTGACGTCCGATCACTTGTGTACTATCGGGAGTTGGTTGCAAGAACCGTTTTCAGAGGAGTGGCGAAACAAATTAAAGCAAATTGTTCTGGCAGTAATGGAGGATGATCTGTAAATCTGTCTTGTGGTTTTATGAGCCCTTTGGTGACATTAATCCAACTGCAGAGAATGGAGCGTGACATGTAAATACGTTTGTGTTGGAATAAAATGTGCAAACCATATCTTGTGTCTTTACCTATGTGTGTGTGTGTGTGTGGTGGTGGTGGTGGTGTGTGTGTGTGTGTATGTGTGGTGGTGGTGGTGTGTATGTGTGGTGGTGGTGGTGTGTGTGTGTGTGTGTTTGTGTGTGTGTGGTGGTGGTGGTGGTGGTGTGAGTGTGTGTGTGTATGTGTGGTGGTGGTGGTGGTGTGTGTGTGTGTGTGTGTGTGTGTATGTGTGGTGGTGGTGGTGGTGGTGTGTGTGTGTGTGTTTGTGTGTGTGTGTGTGTGGTGGTGGTGGTGGTGGTGTGAGTGTGTGTGTGTATGTGTGGTGGTGGTGGTGGTGGTGGTGTGTGTGTGTGTGTGGTGGTGGTGGTGTGAGTGTGTGTGATACATAGCAGAAACGGTTCTTTTCAGAACCAACCACCTTCTCACAAAAGAGTATTAGCTATTTTCATAGGTTAGAAATGTTGTGTTCGTTCGGCACGCCCACTATTTCACCATGTAAAGTATAGGGATTTTTCACCATAACGCGTATGTAATGTAATCCCTTCATATGACGTCATGATGCAGTGACGTCATGAGCAGTGACATCATCAAACTGCTATGCGCAGTAATTTTGTACACGAAGTGAGTTGGTCAAGCAGGTAGTACTTTGGTTATCAAAAACAATGACATACTATACCGAGTGAAAAATTTCCCTGTTAACTGGTATGAACTGGTATGAACCGGTATAAATCAATCCGTTATAAACAAAGGCTCTGTGTTGAAAAAACATCCGTGTATTTGTCCCGTGTTAAGGCATTGCCATAGGGGATTATACGAACTTATCTGCTAAAACATTCAAACTACCAGCTATCTGTGTAATATTTTGGTCAAACTGGTTCTCATGTAACAGTATTCGTCATACGAAATTTTTACTTACCGAACTTGTTGAAGTTATTATAGCAGTTGATAGCTTGTACACAAACTGGTTCCAAACTGTTTTGAAGAGGTAGTCCTTGTTTGAGGCTCATCTACATGTATGTCTCATCTGTGCCTAGAGACCAACAATACTGTTTCACCGTTTTATCATGCTGGTGTAATTGCGTTCAACATTATTATTAAATAAATAAACACGCTATGCCAGTATGTGCAATGCACAATGTTGACTCGATCGTCTTGATACCAAAGAGCCTATATCAATAAAAAGACAGCGCAGTGCTCACTATCTACATTGTTCGAGGAAAGTGAAGCGTCATGATAGTGAAGCGTTATGTTAGAACAGTACAGACACATAATAACCTCCCAGATAAGATGTACCAGTATCTATGTACTTTACCGTATTAAGGGTCAAGTGTACAAATGTCCATTAGAAAATGGATACCAATGTAATTAGTCAGAGTATTCCCATCTACCGACCATGACATATCTCTATTCGTCGAGTGAAAAATCTCCCTGTTAACTGGTATAAACTGGTATAAACTGGTATAAATCAAGCCTCAAGGTTCT
Source organism: Escarpia spicata (assembly GCA_963995525.1). Taxonomy (NCBI): domain Eukaryota; kingdom Metazoa; phylum Annelida; class Polychaeta; order Sabellida; family Siboglinidae; genus Escarpia; species Escarpia spicata. The sequence continues at coordinate 48,409,304 of OZ023207.1, read as the reverse complement.
GTGTATTTGTCCCGTGTTAAGGAAGTTATACGAACTTGTCAGCTAAAACATTCAAACTACCAGCTATCTGTGTAAAATTTTGGTCAAACTGGTTGTCATGTAACAGTATTTGACAGAATATCATAGTACTTACCAACGGTCACAGTGGGTATCCTGTTTGTAAACTGTTTTGAATGGGTATTCCCTGTTCGAGGCTCATCTACATGTATGTCTCATCTGTGCCTAGAGGCCAACAATACTGTTTCACCATTTTATCATGCTGGTGTAATTGCGTTCAACATGATTATTAAATAAATAAACACGCTATGTCAGTATGTGCAATGCACAATGTTGACTCGATCGGCTTGATACCAAAGAGCCTATATCAATAAAAAGACAGCGCAGTCCTCGCTATCTTCATTGTTCGAGGAAAGTGAAGCGTTATGTTAGAACAGTACAGACACATAATAACCTCCCAGATAAGATGTAACAGTATCTATATAGTTTACCGTATTAAGGGTCAAGTGTACAAATGTCCATTAGAACGTTTTTATCTTTTTTCGGACTATAGTATTTAAATTCGTACTTCTTCGTTAAAACCTTTGAAACCGACTTCTGTCGTAAAACAAATAACCTGGCACGGGTAACCGAAAATGAACTCATAGATTCATACATAGATACATACATAGAGATATACATAGATACATCAAGAGCCGAGACTATGACCGAGATGTGTCACGAGACTACGGATGACACGAGACAAGAGACGAGACTATGACCGAGATATGTCATGAGACTTCGGATGACACGAGACAAGAGACGAGACTATGACCGATATATGTCACGAGACTACGGATGACACATCACACGTTATGTCACGAGACTTCGGATGTCACATCACACGAGATTACGGATGACACATCACGCGAGAGTACCGCGAGACTACGGATGACACATCACACGAGATGCCACGAGACTACGGATGACACGAGACAAGAGACGAGACTACGACCGAGAGATGTCACGAGACTTCGGATGACACGAGACAAGAGACGAGACTACGACCGAGATGTGTCACGAGACTGCGGATGGTACATCACACGAGAGTACTGACGAGATAAGAGATGCCGCGAGACTACGGATGACACATCACACATCACACGAGAGTACTGACGAGATAAGAGATACCGCGAGACTACGGGTGACACATGACACATCACACGAGATGCCACGAGACTACGGATGACACGAGACAAGAGACGAGACTACGACCGAGATGTGTCACGAGACTGCGGATGGTACATCACACGAGAGTACTGACGAGATAAGAGATGCCGCGAGACTACGGATGACACATCACACATCACACGAGAGTACTGACGAGATTAAAGATACCGCGAGACTTCGGATGACACTTTTTAGTGTTGGTAGTACTTATAACTTTTTAGCACGGAGACTTTAGCCTGTTATGTATATGTGTAACAAACTTGCAGGATTCTGTGACAAACGAAACACCAATCACTTAGATCAGTGTGTGACAAGAATCAAAGTTGTCGGATAAAGAAAACACCAAACACTTATTAGGTTTCGGCGTCATCTCATTTGCCGAAAATTCAAAAGCACGGACGGCTGAGTAGAATGTACACAAGTGCGGACTGCAGAGTAGTTATTTAGTTCACCACGTATCTAACAGGGGTGCTTTCAGTTGATGATAAAATCCGTATGCTTTAACATGGTAAAAATTCCCTATGCTTTAACATGGGGAAAATCGCTATCTCTTAACATGGGGAAAATCTGTATGCTTTAACATGGGGAAAATCCCTATCTCTTAACATGGTGAAAATCTGTATGCTTTAACATGGGGAAAATCCCTATGCTTTAACATGGGGTTCGTTCACTTGTCCACTAGGGGATGGTGTTTGTGGTTCATGAAGTATCCGTCAGGGGGCTCTATTGCACGCAAGAGACACGAATTTGAGCAGTACTCCTACATTTAGTTTACAACTTACCCGTCAGATGGCACCACTTACAGTTCACGACCTATCCGCTAGGTGAATTTAGTTCACAAAAAATCCGCCATGTGGCACTAACGTCCAAACCAAGACGCACGAATTTGGGCAGTACTCGAACATTTAGTTTGATTTAAAGCCGCTAGGTGGCGCTAATTTAGTTCCGACATATGGAGTATTTTAGTTCAGAAAAAATCCGATAGGGGGAGCTATTTTTGTTCATTACCTATCCGACAGGTGGCGCCACCGGCGCCACGTGACATACATCCGGGACCTTGACCTACATCCGGGTACTTGACCTTGACCTACATCCGGGTACTTTGCACTTGCACACCTCAAACTCAAACCATGCCCGGTACACCACCTACATTACTACTTAACATAATCCTAATAATATCATCTATGCTCATGCCCTGATCCATGACTGACCAGGTATGGCCAAGGTTCATGCCATGGACATGTCCCATCCCCTTATGGCTATGTGGCTCATATCCGTAGGCAGCTATCCGTATAAATTGTACTGTATTGTTTTTAAATTTGCCCTTTCCTCTAAAGGTAGCAAAGGAAATAGCCATGACAGGCTATATCATACAGAAGTTACCTCTCTTGCGAAGCCTAGGCCTGTGTCCTATTTGTATGGCTATTGGCTATGCCTGCATGATTTATACTAACTATAGTCTTATACATGACTTCATGTGATACAGACAGTAGATATATTATGTTTAGAGAATAGTCGTAACTTTGGGCACAGGACCATTGGCATAAGAAATCTCTAGCCTGTCTTAGGCTGCTTTTTCCTATGTTCCAACATTCTTAAAGTAAGTTAGCTTGCACTATAATTAATATCAGCTGCAGGAATGTATAATTAGTATGAATGTGTTTATATATTGGTAAATAAGCTCTTGTAGCATAACTAATGTACTTTTTCAGAAGTATCATCGAGTTATAGAATTATTATTTGTGTACACACATTAAAAAACAAATGTGTTGAGATACAGGGGGTCATTATACTAATGTAGGAACGACCCTACATATGAACCTGTACATTACATGAAACTTGACTTAAAAGCAAACTGTATCTTTTTCAATTCTCATTATATTTTGCAATCGATAATCTTGTTTTATTGCAGCTGAAGGAAAGTCCTGCTAAAAGAAAACAAAATGCACAGGTAAATTACAATTTACTCTACAGATTCAGTGCCCATGGCCAGTATCTAGACAAATGATATATTAATTGTACATTAATATAGACAATGGCAAGACAAATTTATTACGTTTTGTAAATAGTTCCCACCTCAAAATATCTACTTATATGAATTCAAGAACATTTTGTTCACTAATTAAATTTTGTTGCAGGATTTGTGCAATAATTGTGGTGTTTCGTCCATAAGAATTTATCCTAAATTGGATTTTGACCCAGATTCCCCATGGCCACATAGCCTAAAAAATAAGGTAACATTTTATCAAATTTATTAATATCAAACTATTTGTAACACCTGCTATTCAGCAGCTATTGTCTGTCATATGGCAAGAGCAATCTATAAGTATATGCATTTTATAAAAACAACGTTGTCTGCTTAATATAATATCTTATAAACACCATTATGACTGGTGTTTTCTGCTTGATATAATACCGTATAAACAACATTATGATTGGTGCTCCTGACATTTCAGAAGAAATCTCCCATTGAACTTGAATATACGCTTCGGTGGTGTCAGTTGGAGGCTGATAACGACAACTTTAAGACCATGTCTACAAAACATGGTTGGTATTTATTGTACATCATTCACTATCTATTCCAGCTGCTTATTCATACAACCATACTGAAATTAAGTGTTTATTGAAGTCTTAAACAACATTGGTAGGCATACACCTTTTAACGCGAATACAACACAGTGATTTACAACTACAGTCAAGAGAATTGCACCAGTGGTTTACTCAGGGAACTGTTGTAACATTACATGCTATAATCGTATTTACTTTACTTATGCAGTATTATAGGCTGCATTTCTTGTGTTCTGCCTTATTTTAGAGTAAGTTGGCTTGCACTAAAATTAATAGTTCATTGTAGAATGTTGCATTAAAATCAATCATAACTATGTTCAATGTATGATGTGGTTAGCATGGTCTCCTCCTAACTCCATTATGTGTATGGCTGAAGCTGGAAGGGAAGTCTTCTATAAACAATGCATTTTCTTCAGGATGTAATAATAATAGGAAGGAAGCTATGTAATTGCAATATATTACATTGTAATGTAATTGACCCCAGACCTGCACACATTTCATTTTGTCACAGGATTTGTGCAGTTTTAACATTGTGGGATTTTGTCTGTTTTGTTTATTGGATTTTCCGGATTCCCCATGGCCACATAGCTGCTTCTGTTCAAGCCACTAAAGTATAAACCCGAAAAGATAGCAGCAACAATAGATTGAACAAATGTCAATGCATACTTTTATATTTTACTTGAACAATTCAATGTGAAGGCACAGATTTTGTGTAAAAATGTGTTGATAATATTTTGTAAATTTACATTTCAAGTGTCTTTTCCCGGGCACCTTTAATCTATGTACATTTTTCTGTGCAGTAGAATCTATATAATAAGGTAACTTTGTATTGTATAAAATGTATAAATGTCAATCATGTGTTGGAAAATGTGCACATAACATTTGTAGGCTTTGGGATGTCTTCGATTGCCACAAATGAACTGCAACCGGAGCAGTAGAGAGGTGATTATAATGTCTTCAGTTGACAGTTAATCTGTATATGAAATGCCCAAATTGCACATCACTTAAATTAACTAACGTGTGACATTACAGTGCTTCTTCAACCGTGTACTCATCTGAAATGTCAAATATTGATGACCTAAAACCTCATAAACATGTTGCATTGTGAAAAAAGCTCAAAGTAAGACCAAGAGCAATGTCACTTCAAACTTTGTCTAATTGATTTGTTGTGCTATTTACCCTCATAAATACGAGGGACGAACCCAGCTCATGTTCGATCCATTTCGCATATTCATTATCGATCATGCTCATTTCCAGCCGATTCAACTGTCCGGATAGGAAGTCGAGGAACTCCCACGAGTCCAGCCCGACAAAGTAACCAAGGGCGTTGATGAGCTCGTTTTTTAATCCATCGCGCCACAATTCATACTGATTGTTAGTATCATCAGCTGGATCTGGGGCCGAACTTCCTCCATCGTTCCTGACAGTTTGACTCACGTCGCCCTATCGGGAATTACAAGACGAACTCGACAACAAATTGTCAGAATATAAAATTCCGGTCACATGCTCGTCAGATTGAAGCTCGCTCTCGGCAGGAGACCCGATGGGATGCTAGCCATCAACTCACCCGACCACCTTGGCTTTGGTCGACAAAGTAGGCCTTGATAATCTTATACTTCTCAGATTTACGTAGGCCATTTATTGCTTCCAAGGATCGACGTTTCAGAACTGAAAGATCTTAGTTACGAAAGACGCCTAAACGAATATGGTTGGACACCACTATAGACCAGGAGATTAAGAGAAGAGAAGATAGGAGTTTGTTAAGACATTGATGATTATGAATGAACGTTTATTCAGAACATTGATAACAATATATATACAAGACATGACAACCAAACAAGTTTAACTATAATACAAGCGAGAATATACAATGTTTGAATGGGGTCATTGACTTTTGTGTGAAATCAATGATGACAATACTAACATAACTATTTTTTCTCAATTAAGAAATGACTAGAGGACTTAAAGTAACATTTGTGAAGAAAGAGTGTAAATTAGATATATGAAAGTTTTCATGTTCACAAAGAACTATACATTAATGGAACAGATTATCTCCTGATTGTTTGACAAAAATAAAATAAAAGAAACAAGTACATAACCTGATGGTAAACATGGTATAATGTATGGTAAGTAACAACAAATAGGGTAAGATGACTCCTAAGTCAGTGGTAGTCGGATTGGAGGAGCCAATTTTTGTGCTAGAAATTTAGCTGAATCAATACATCACCGTAATCAAATTGTTCCAGAGAAAAACAGAAAACAACATAATAACAATATATGATTATGTATGTGTATGTACGTAGAAAGGTATGACTAAGTGTGTGTGTGTGTGTGCGTGCGTGTGTGTGTGTGCGTGTGTGCGTGCGTATGTGTGTGTGAACATGCCCACATATTTACATATTTTTTAGTTTAGGCACCATTTATTATAAAATATAAACTTGAGAGGTGGTTTTAATGTTTAGTAGTGCTTACATATACAGCAGTGTTGCCTTGTACTTGTAATTTAATAATTTTGTACAAAATATAGTTTTACGTATTTGGCAAATACCTCTAAACTGTGTGTATTAAGCTTTTCTTTAACTATATCAGGAATGCTATTTACTAAAATTGGCACGTTATGCTTAAAACTTTTCTTTGCATATTCCAGTTTAGCTTTATACCTGTGTAATTCATTCTTAATTCGTGTATCATAATTATGTATGTCATATTTAAAAACTATCCTCCAGTTTTATAAATAATCTGGTTACTCATATAAGTATTTATACACAAAATTGAATTGCTGTAGTTTAAGAATGTCGTGTGTTTTAACATGTTGATATTTTTAAATAGTGGCTGTGAGAATTATAATTACTTAACATAATAATTCGTAAAGCTTTTTTTGAAGTTTTATTATTCTATTTGATTGAAAACCATATGCAATGATACAGTAATTAATGTGTGGTAAAATCAATTAAGTATATAACAGTATGTGTTAGAGTTGGACTCTCGATTAGCCAAAAGCTTCTTTCCATCTGTCATCTATATACAATTATATGGGGGCAATCTTATTAAATCTTACTAAGAGTTATTAAAATTGATTATAATTTACTTATTTGTATTATTTCTGCACAGACGTCGCTTCGTACACTACGAATTGAGCAAGCTGGCAAACCTTGAAACTAATAGCGAACATGAAGAAGATAACGACTCATTGGAAGACGTACAGGTGTCACCTCTCCCGATTAAAAAGAAGACGGGATTGAAACAGATGCAGAAGGACGATTAGCTGTATACTTTTGCGATATGGGGACATATTGGATAAAGGCACCAAACGTTTTCCTTAGCTTTAACTGTTTGATCGGATTCAGTACTTACTTCCGTTGGGCCCATTAACTGCCACCCTTTATATGTGGAAATCTGCCGTTTTATTAGTTGTATTAATTAAATATGGATACAATTCGGTTAGCTTCATGAAACGAGTTTCTCTGCATTCTGTGGTTATTGTATTTAAATTGTTAACGGAGTCAATCCATTAAACGGGTGGATCCATTATTTGTCACCTCAATCAACTGTGGGCTGCTGTTTTACAGCAATTCTGAATTTGAATACATATTTACCCACATCACCATACGTGTTTTCGCTGCATCCTTGTGATAGTAGCCTATACGTTTTGATTGTAGTCAACACTTGTGTGGATGGGTCCGAAATTCCTACCCCCATTGAGCGGACATGTGCCATTTTATTGGATTCGCCCTATTTCGGTTCAGCTTGCTATGTACGTACATGTTATTTGGAAACTGTAAGTCTAAGAGAAGAATTCAGGTAAATAGTTTGTATGATTTAATCATTTCTTTAGTTTACCAAACGATACACTTTGAATCAAAAATTATTAAGAAGTTATGGGTTTTGTAAGCATAGTTGGCGTGTATCCGTTCTGTGTACACACACACACACACACACACACACACACACACACACACACACACACACACACACACACACACACACACACACACACACACACACACACACACACACACACACACACACACACACACACACACACATATATAAATCTAGATATATATATATATATTGTTCGAGGAAGCAGCAACAAAATGTGTGCTTTTATCCGCTCTCCCCCGTCAAGTTGCCAGGCTAATACGAGGAATCGAAAAGTGAGACCAAATACGTATGAAATTAGGTAAAAACACGTGAACAGATGCGTATACAAAAAACCGCCAAGCAGGTGCGCGAACACGAAGCGAACCATCAATATGAGTGCAGTAGCATATGCCACGGTAATGGTTATTGTGTCCCATAAAAGAACATCATGTTCGGAGACAAGAAAGTCGTCTATAAGCTGCTACTGAAACACCGCGTAACGTACGTGCTAGCACATGACCACAGCGCATCAGCTCGCACGTACTCGCCTACTGAGAAATAGCGGTATCCGAGTGATGGTGAAGATACACTCAATCAAATTTGTTAAGTTGAAAGTTCTAATCAAGTAAAAGTCAAGCTGGTTCCCTTGAGTGGTGGAAATGATGGCAAGTAACACTAGATATCTTGATATAGTGTATTTTAATATTCATATACACGTTTCGGATGCTTACTAAAAATACGTTTAAAATGAACATGGGAGACATGTATGCGCAATAGCGATTCAACGGCGGTTTAGTTTGTATTGTAGATGAGTTTACCTGATACGCCGATTGCGTGAGCCGACCTATATGCGTATATAAGTCACACTGTGATTCTGTGTATCTATTGTTCCTTTGTCACGTGCTGACCACGTGATTCCAACATTGTGTACTGAACATCAGCGACAAGAAATAGGCATCGATTACATATGTGCAGATATACTCGCGCAGAGTTCTAAGAATGACAAATACTCGTGAAGCAACTTTATTAATTCATTGTACAAAAGTAGTAACCATTTGTCTCTGTTGACTTACTTCACAACTGGACGTTGAACACAAGTTGACCCATTGTGTCGAACGAATCCTTAATGTGGTATGTCTGAGCCAAGATCCCCATGTAGTGTTACATAATACACGTGGCTGAGCCAAGATCCCCAAGTAGTGTTACATAATACACGTGGCTGAGCCACGATCCCCAAGTAGTGTTACATAGTACACGTGGCTGTTGACCCATTGTCTCGAACGAATCTTTAATGTGGTATGTCTGAGCCAAGATCCCATTTTTAAGGTACGTTTGGTCCTATTGGATCTGATGTGCTGATTTTATTCTAAACTAATGACGGTGATACATTGTAAATTGAAAGATGCTGTTGCAGATAGTGTCATTCAAAAATAAAATGGGTTATAGTTATTTTGTTTTACAAATGACACTAAAATTGCAGCAGTTTTCGTGCTAATTTATATAATCAGTATTATGTGTAACCCATCTTGAGGCCATGTTCAGCTAACAGCTGTATACACATACTCAAGCGCAATGAACTGTGCTGTCACTGTCTGTGAGAGTTTGACACCTTGGTGTCAATTTCATGATCCTTTGGCCACGTGCTGTGTATTGTCTCAGTGACACTTCTATTGTCACATAGTCGTAGACAATCCTGTGGATGTACTTGCCAAGCCTGATGAAGAAAAATTATGCAAAAGGCTTCATTTATTGAATAATAACAACAGTAATATTTACTTCTATTTATACAGCACAATTACTTATAAAGCAAATCACACCAAATGTCACAGTGACATATTTATATGTCGTGAATGTCAACATATGTGGCTGAATTTGGACTGTGAGAACCACGACCATATATTTTTGCCTGCAATTTAAAATCAGCGACACGGCCACGCCCACACAGGCACAACCTTGGCATCAACGATATTTTATAGAGTTCACCCACAGTCTTGCAAAGCACTTCTGCAGTTGACTTTACTCTTTGCGTTGGTAAAACTGATGAACTAGACTATATTGTTATTGTTAATTTAAACACTTAATTTTTACAAAGGTCGTCATTGTCACATTGAGATTTGAGTTGAAAGTTCTTGCATCATCAAATTCGGTTGCCCATTGGTATTTTGTCGTGTTTACTCTACTATTTCATTTTGTTGAATATTTATGTTTAACTGGCAGCTACAATTGACAATGAACCCGGTGAAGCCTTTGCGAAAATGTTTAAATAAGAATAAATATGCCAATTTAATAAAAGTCGATTAAGTCAACACAATTCTTAGGAATTTATTTGGAAGAACATTTAAACTGGTCAGTAATATTGTTCTAGATATTAACTCAATTGCATATAAAGGTTCAGGTAGGTATGCTTTATAAATTAATTACATTTTAACCTGACTATATATTAAAACTCTGTATAGCACATTAATTCTCCCCCATCTGCCGTACTGTGCCCTAATTTGGGCAAATACTTATACATCAAGAATAAATAAACTTAATATTTTATAAAAAACAATCAGAATAATTACCAAATATCATTACTTGCCCACACAGATAACGTATTCAAGAAAACCAACTTACTAAACCTGAATGACATGTATACACATATCAGCTGGGAGTGTTTATGTACCAATTTAATAATCATATGCTTTCAACCAGTATGTTAAACCTTTTAATTAAAAAAATATTGATATACATAGACATAACACCAGAACACACACATATTATGTCATACCTCTGGTTAGAACTAACAATAACATGAATAAATGATACGTTAATTACATGGGTCCACATTTATGGAATTCTCTGAAAACTGAAATTAAACAGTCGGTGGCAGTATACCGATTCAACAAGAAACATGTATCAAGAAATTTAACCACTTTCAGTAATATCAACATTTGTAATCTTAATTAAATTTGATTATTTAATTGTTTATCTATACTAAATATTCACTGGTTAAGTAGATGAAAACTTAAAATGTTCAACAGTATATTGTTTAATTTAAGAATGTACTAGTTAAGTAACTGTATTCTCATTTTTTTTATTTAAAGTTACTGTTTAACATTAAATTTGTTTTTGTCATAGGTGGTTCAGCTATAAGCCCTTGCAGGTTTCTTAGATATGTCCATATTTGCACTACAATACTATATTGTATTGGTTTGTCTTGTATCTTTGCAACTTAAATAAACATTATTATCATGTCAAGAAAAGAGAAGCACAGCACAAATTCGCTAAGCACTTATGACAACCTTAATTAAGGCTGTTGTTAACAACCTTTTCTGTTTTTCAATTGTTATATACTCTTTTGTCCATTAAAGATAACTATGCCATGATATTTACACCACTAGTAACCAGTTGTGTATCATATTAACTATTGTATTATACTTAAATATGTTTTCTACCATTGTTTTACTATTTGTTTCACTTCCCCTCATGAAGACAGTCATCTGCTTTTGTGTTGGTTTTCTTATTTCAGTGACACCCTGATATATCCACAACATCTTGTAGTTTGTATTGACGTGCAAAATCGAGTAATGTCAGTGCTACGAGATGCTGTTTTCCGCCGTGCTTCATTATCTCTATATGATATGATGTGAACAAAGCAGTATTCGTTGCAGGATGCTGCTTAATAAGTGCCGTTTCATTCAGGTGTGTTTGTTTTGGCTCTGAGTCTTACCAAGCAAGTTTTCCCAGTGCTCAATTACACTGGTTTTCCCTGCTGGTCATTGATGGACTTTGCTAAACGAAAAGCTCTCCATCAAACGAATGACTGACCTCCCTTTCTCCACAGAATATCCACCTTGTTGTAAGCTGCTGCAAAGGTTTTCTGGGTTTTTGCTAGGTTCTGCCTTGAATCGGTTAAAGTTATACTTAGCTCGCACTTGCTATTGTCAACGCCTAGTTGGCCTACCAGTGCTGCCACAATACTTATTCCGTGTAAACATTGTTCGGTTCATATAATATTATGTTGGCTGCACTACATCATGGTAAACTACAAGGTGCACGAAATTGGGCAGGTGAACGTTTGTTTTTGTACCTCATTCACGTTGATGAAAACGTCTTCTACTAACAAAAATACGATGGCAGGCAACACGGATCTGCCTCTTCTTGAACTTAATATCACCCGTCAGTAAAGACGCATGTTGTAAATTGTAATCGTCATTGTTAATTATTTTAAACTTCCTTACTAGAGAAGTCCAATTATTAATTATTGATATTTTGGTTATTTAAACTTTGTTGACCTGCTCAGCTGTACTTAATGTTAACGCAACATTTGTGTATGTATTATACATTTGTTCTGTCTGAGTGAAACAAATAATAATTTTATTACTGTTTTAGAATATGTTCTCTTGAATCCCCATTTGTAAAGATGCACTATCCATAAATCACGTACATTGGATAAATAAATAGTTAAATTATGTTTACAATGGTCCACATACAACTGTGCCTTTGGTCATTGTAGACTTTATAATGGCAAACAGTTATTGTGCCACGACTAACAATGACAGTTTCGTCGTTCCGGTATAACCATTATTCAAAGTAAAAATTACTGCGATACGCAAACAATTTGAAAATCATACCTTACCTGCATAATAGTTTCCACCTTCTAGATGAGCTTTCGTTGGAAACCTATATCCCATACATATTTTACATTTAAGAATATTACGTCTTAGCGCACTTTTGAGGCGTAAATAGCGACCCGGTTTGCATCAACATACGCCGCACATTTTACAAGCACGATGCTGTAACGCACGGTCCCGTAACGCACGACCGGAGCGGTGCAGAATAGCGCAAACCGGGTCGCTATTTGGGCTTCAAAAGTGCGCCAAGGCACAATATTTTTTAAATATAAATATGCTTGGAATGATGTTGAATGATGGAACTAACGCTCAGAGGTATCAAATTTATCACAGCGAAATCGAGGTGGGTCCGGATTCTACACAAGTGCCACAACCTACAAAGGAGGTTTCTGTGATTGCAAATTTAGATGTATTTGAGGTAATTTGAGGAGTTTACAATTGTGTGTCTATTATGCAAGAATGTTTATTTTAAAACCAACGAGTTGAATAGAGTATGGCCGAGGTTTCAGAGATTCGGAAGCGCAGGTTCTGGGATGGCTTAGTTTGTGTTAAGTTTTGCTATTGCCAGTATTGGCTAGTTAGTTAACCTACTATACTACTCACGTCACACTCCTTAACTACCTCTTCCGCAAGGTTCCCAACGACACAGCTGCACCCGCAGGCCATCAGAAGCAGACTCGCAAGGATCGGGAGTCGTTCAACATTACGTGTTGTGTTTTCGCTTATACTGTTAGCATAACGCAAGCAAACATTTGAGTGACATTATGAATTGTCGAACTGACATGTTTATTGCAGTCGCAGGCCACGATGCGAAGGGATAATCCCGTATTACATTTTAGTACAATGAGCGGGGTACAGTCATTGTCATAATGCAACATCCTTCCATTTTTAGAGAAAAGCTAGATTAACATTGCATAAGCATTAGTGTGAATAAAAGTCCTTGCAACAGTAGCAATTACTAAAAAATAGCAACTAATAGTGTGAGCGAGTGAACTGTCCTTGTTCGGAAGTATTAAAATAAAAATAAAATTACGCAAGTAGTCTAATCTGACTAACATATTAATGTTCATAATAGTGAGTCACTGGACGAATGAACCATACTACTCACTAACAATAAGCTGTCACTAATTTAAACGTCAGCTCATGGGAAGTCAAAGAAAAGTAGAAATAGGCGGAATATATACAGTCTGTAGTCTTCAATTGCAGTCGTAATCTTTGAGGTAGGATTTCACCTGACGACCCGATCTCGATGTTACGATCTGCGGACGGACGTTTCGACGGATCGGCGTAGATGCGGCTTCGTTGTCGGCATCTCGATTGGCGTAACGTCTTCCGCATCCACATCTCGTTGAGGGTTGATGATGTCGTCGACGAGCGGTGCGCGGACTTGTAGCGGAGGTTCAGCCGACTTCCTCAGCAGCACGCGGTTGCGCCTGTATACCCCGTCACCTGTCTCGACCTCGTACGACCTTTCGTCTAGACGCCTGTTGACGACAGCTTTCCTCCAGATACGACTACTCTGAACGAATGGCCTCATCGGCACAGTACCTCCCTCCTCCAGAACGGGAAGATCATGGGCAGATCTGTTGTAGTGTGTCTTCTGGTTGGCTTGGTTAAGCTGCAGACGTCTCTTATCGACTTTAGTGGCTGTCGCGGAGCGCGGTTTAAGCAGTTCGCTCGTCATCGGAAGCAACGTCCTCGTTCGTCGGTTCATGAGCCGCTGGACCGGGCAGTTTCCAACACCTTTTGTGGGCGTGTTGCGAACGTCTAACACTGCCAGACATTGATCAGTGTTCGTGTCTTTGTTTTTTCTCATCAGTCGCTTGGCAGATTTCAAAGCGGACTCTGCCTTGCCGTTAGCTTTCTGGTTCGCTGGACTGACCAGCAAGTGCTCGAAATTCCACTCGACCGAGAAGTCATGAAACGTCGATGCTGTGAATTGAGGACCTGGATCTGAGACAACATGACAAGGTATGCCGTATCTGACGAAGTGACCCTTCAGCTTGCGAATGACCGTTGTCGTGGTCGTGTCCTCAAGAAGATAAATTTCCCCAAAAATGTTGAAGTAGACGACTGTGACTAGGTAAGACTTGCCTTCGAACGAGAAGATATCTGTCCCGACTTTTTGCCATGGTCGGTCAGGGACGTCGTGCTGCATGAGTGATTCTCTTGGCTGGTCGACTTCGTATTTGCGACAAGTCTCACATGTGGAGATGTACTCTCTGATGTCGGCTGACATGCCCGGCCAGAACACGCATTCTCTTGCCCTTCGCAAACAGCCATCTATTCCGACGTGTGAGGAGTGGATCGCCTTTTTGATTTCAGATCTCAGGCTACGTGGTATCAGAGTACGTCCTCCTTTGAAGATGATGCCATCTTGCATGGACATTTCATCTCTCACGTGGAAGTACGGATGCAGAACTGTATGCAGCTGACTTCTGTCATCAGGCCATCCTTGGAGTATGACCTTGGAGAGTTGCTGCGATACTTCATCTTGTTCTGTGGCGTTCCGTATCTGCTGTAGTCGTTCGGGGCGGATTGGAAGGAAGGACACCATGTTCACTTGTTCCAATTCTGCTTGGCTACAGCCGTCGTTTGGCAGATACGCACGGGAGAGCATGTCAGCAATGTGCATTTCTTTTCCTTTGCAGTAGATGACCTCGATGTCATATTGTTGAAATCTCAGTAGCATTTCCTGCAGACGTATGGGTGCCTTGGCAAGAGGTTTCTTCACAATGGCCTCCAGAGGTTTGTGATCGCTGTGGACAGTTGTGTGTCTGCCAAAGGTGTATTAGTGGAACTTCTGTAGTGAAAAGACGCGACAGGTTTCCCATGCTGTAGAAGAGCTGCGCCAAGTCCTTTTTCACTGGCGTCGCACTGTATCACCAGTTCTGACTCAGGATCGTAGAAGCTGAGTAGTGGCGCTTCTGTTACCAGCCTCTTGACTGAACGCCTGGTCTTGAGTGCGAGACCAATTCCAGTGCACGGCTTTACGTGTGAGTTGCCGAATTGGTTCCATGGCAGCGGAGAGCCGTGGCAGGAACTTGGCTAAGTAGTTCACTGTGCCATTCAGACGATGAACTTCTTCCACTGAGGATGGAGTCTGGAGTTTTGTGATCGCTTCCACCTTCTTAGGGTCGGGTCGGAGACCAACGTCTGACATCAGATGTCAGAGGAACGAGATTTTGGTTTTCTTCACCTCTGCCTTCTCTCATGTTGAGCGTTATTCCCCTCTCTCTGCATCTCCTCAGCACTTTTTCCAGATTGCGGTCGTGATTTGTCGACGCGTCCTCTGAATAGTCACCTGCGCCGTACACGATGATGTCGTCGGTGATGCATATCACGTCTTCTAGTCCTTCCAGAGCTTGTAGAAGACGCTTCTGGAAGATCTCAGACCTCACGTTTAGACCAAATGGGAGTCGAAGCCATCTGAATCGCCCAAATCCAGTCTGGAATGTCGTTAGGATGCTCGAGTCATAGTCGAGGACTACGTGCCAGAATCCCGAGGATAGGTCAAGTTTGGTGTAGTATTTTGCCTTTGCCAGTTCCGGTAGCACTTCATCCATGATTGGCATTTGGTACCGCTCTCGCTTCAGCTCACAGTTCAGAGGTTTTGGATCGATGCAGATCCTCAGGTCGCCTGACTTCTTTGTCGCGAGCACCATGCGGCTGGTCCAGTCCGTTGGAACGTCGATTGGCGCGATCACTCCAAGTTTTTGGAGTCGATTCAGTTCAGCTTTTATTTGCGAAAGCGATGCCACAGGTATGCGCCCAGTAGCAGGGGTGACAGTCTCATCAACATGTAAATGTACTTTCCCTGGTAATGTGCCGATTTCTCTATCAAAGACACCTGTGTACTCGGCGAGCAGTTTCTCGCAAGAGTCAGTGTCCTTTGATGAAATAGATGCGACTTGTGCGAAGTTGCGATAGTGCATTGTGATCAGCTCCATTTGTTCTGCTACACGTTTCCAGAGTAGGGGCAGTAGGTCTTCCTGCACCACTACGAACTCGATGCTGTACTTCTTCCCGTTAGTAGGATTGCGGATACTCATACGTTGCTAGCCTAGAGGGATTAGAACCGTACTGTTCCACATTTTCAGAGTCTTGTTATAGGCTTCAAGTTCTAGGCCGGCTGCGAATTTCACTGGCAGTACATTTACTGTTGCTCCACTGTCAATTTGAAATTGAACTTCCTGTTCTCCAAGCAGCATCTTGGCAAGAATTTCTTTGCCTGCGCGAGCTGAGAATACTTTCTCCGATGTGTCCTCTACACCAAGAACATATTCGCTGTCGCTTGATTCAGCTGTCTGTTGCACGAAGTAGACCTTGCCGTGTTGTCTGGGCCTTGCATTTGGCCTTGACCTTTGCTCGCATTTTGCAACGAAGTGATTTCTGCCACTGCATTTGGTGCACTTCTTACCCCATGCCGGACACTCTTCTTTCTTTCTGATGTGTCGGCTTGTACAAAATCTGCAGTCGATCAGATCTTGAGGGACCTTAGAGGTGTGTCCGCCTGATTGATTATCTCTTTTGGGCCTGGGTGTCTGCTGCTTGTGAGTAGGTCTTGTTTGTACTCTGTGTACATGATCTTCGGGACCGCTCATCACTTTGAAGTGGTTACTGGCTGCTTCAGCGCTGCGGCATATATCAATGCACTTTTTGAGTGTCAAGTTGGACTGCTGAAGTAGTATTTTTCTAGTCTGGCTGTCCTTCGTGCCGCGTACAATTCTGTTGCACGATTTCGCCAGAGTGCGCAGTGCAGTGATGTACGAGTCAATGCTCTCTGTAGCGTCTTGGTTTCTTTCGTTGAAGATATAGCGCTCAAAAGTTTCGTTTATGTCTCCAATGATGTGTTGGTCGAACTTTTTGATTACTGTTGGTAGATCGGTCTTGTCTTCTCCCTCACTGAACACGTATCCATTGTATATTTTTAGCGCTTCGGTGACGACACAGTGCAGGAACAGCGCCGTCCGGTAATCGCGCGGCTGCTGGTCAAGATGCGATATGAGACTGTAATTCTTCCACATCTGCTTACAGAGTTTCCACTGATTTGCAGTATCATTGTGTAGTTCGAGTTTTTCGGGTGGCGAAATGTACGAGTTGAATAGTTTTGTGATAGCGTAGTCTCGTCATATATGTAAGACATATTGGCAGT
The DNA here is from genome assembly GCA_963995525.1 of Escarpia spicata. Taxonomy (NCBI): domain Eukaryota; kingdom Metazoa; phylum Annelida; class Polychaeta; order Sabellida; family Siboglinidae; genus Escarpia; species Escarpia spicata. Next base: position 48,391,895 of record OZ023207.1, on the reverse strand, counting down.
AGCCACTCCGCTAAGTCTGCTACTGAGTAATATACTTTTAGAACAGCATCATGCACTATGAAAAAGAATATGATGTTATGGAACAGTAATTTCAACACTACCAACAGTTGTAGTCCTGGTGCTGTTCTGGAAATTTTGGATTTCGTTGCACCCCCGCCAACATAGATTTCGTGATATTTTCTTTTTAATTAAACTATAAACTAATAATTTCCAAACATTAACCAACATTTTAGGTGTCCGTTCTATAAGAAAAACGTCAATTATCACGAATGGTTGGCAACAATTCTCAGAAATACCTAAAATCACAAAATATGCCATAAATAAAATCATTTCAATTTGACGAGAAGCAGTCAATATTAATGAAAATATCATCATATATGTAACCCTACCCCCTAAATCGAGAATATGACTGGAAATGATAAATCGTCACACAATATGCTCTAAATCAACCATTAATTTGTTAATCATCGTATTGTCTCACGTAGTTAGTCATAACATAATGCAAAGCAATTTTTACCATCAACCAGGTGTATACATTTACATTTTCGCCCATATAAAGTATGAAATCCGTGGACAGTCTTTCAGTCGACAAACGGTAAACGGAATCACATACATTACAACATAATGTTTTATGTAAAATTACATATGAAGGTGTCTATGTTTGTATGGTCAATTACTGCAACTCACTGAACAAATAGTTGTTATTTGTTTTATTTGAACAATTATATTGAGATTTCAGTAACCCTACCCCCTTATCGAACAAAACCACAAAGTCCTTTCAGAGACGGCAAAGCTGAGGTTGTGTTCGTGTAAAAACTTTCAGTGTGATTACATACATTTCTGGCTAACATGTATTTAATAACATAACATGTTTCTCTTTTTGACATAAAAATGCGTAACTATGAGATGCATGCATTGACTTCATAATTATGTTAATGTAAGTTGTCTTTTGGCAAATCACAAATAGTATGGTAATGACGAAAACAAATTAAAAATACATCATTCTGTTTAAAAGTTCTCTATTGAAGTAAACCAACTGACAAACAGTTTCATGGACCATCATAGACCAAGTCATTCCTTATCGGAGTAGCCTTCTGACAGCAGTGGGTCTACTCTCATGTCTGTCTATATGACCGGTCTATTTTCGCAATCATCGGCGTTACAGCGGCATGACAGGCTTGAGAGAATTGTATTGCCCTTGCGTGAGTTCCATAGCATCATCAGCTCCATGCAATCATTGGCCGTCGCTTTGGTAGTACAAGTTTGCGAGATGTTCTGTTCGAGTCAGATATCTTAGCAACACGTTCCGTTGATGCTACACTTGATGGATACCATTGCAACATATGTGTCAGAGCACACAACTTGGTTGCAGAAGACATTGGTCGTCTTCATTGGGTCATATTTCTGCAATGGTACACAGAGCAAGAAGCACCTCTAGACATGGACTCTCTGGCAAGGGTCATTGATCAGTTGAATGATAAGCCAAGTCCAGAAAAAAAGCGCGTATACGGCTGACATCTGAAATCTTCGCACTGGCACAACAGCGATTCAGAGAGTTTTGCTCATCGCTTGGACCAAATGGAAAGTACTGGTCATTGATATTGCGGGTCTATTGCTGCAATTTATTCGGTCCACCAGAGAAGCCGATTGGAACTTGCACGTTTCGTGATTGCTGGAGATGATGCCATGGTTTGCAGCATATGACAGGATAAATTAGGTATGATACTAGTCTGCCTATGTTCTACAAATGATGACACTTCCGGAAAGTCATCTAGACGGACAGACACTGGTGAATTTGCAGTGCAAAGTTCGACAGGAAATTAATTTGGCCGCATCCCACATGACCTAACCATTGAAGTGACTGCAAACCGGGACACAAATCCCGTAGTGAAATTGTGGCGATCACACTAAATCATAGAGCAGTTTTTAAGTAGATGTTACTTAGGGCTGACCGAGGTGAATACTTGTGTATGTGCAGGGAGATGTCAGAAGAAATGAATGCAGCTACATGTCACAGACCAAAGGATACGGGTAAACGACGTGTTGCAGAAGACGAAGCTGCTGTGCGACGCATTGAGACATGCATCACAAACTGGATTAACCCATTTCAGACAGATGATAAACTCTGCTATCTGGCTTCTGGAAGAAATGCAACAAGTGACATTTTCGCTAACCTGTTGGGAGCACATGCAAAAGGAGAGGGAGGTGTCAGGAAATTTGTTCATGAGAGACTGTACACAGATGGGAAAAAGGAGTTATATGCGCCAGTAACAAGGATGAGACTGAAAACCTTTAAATCGTTGGATGTGGGTAAACCATATAAGAAGCAAACTTCTGTCTTGAGATCAATTCGTGAACGGTTTGAACGATTCTTCGTAATCAGCCAGAGTAGAAACATATATTTGCCAGAACTTTCAAAATATTCCTTGGGACCAGTACCCCTTGCAACACCTGAGGGAAACTTGGTCAATACTGTCAAAGCATCTCTGCTGAAGGAACTGGAAAACTATGACAATGACATACAGGGACTTGGTCTTGTCTTCTACACAATTGTGTAAAATCAACACATTTTCAGGAAATACTAAAGTCTGATGTTCCAGACTTTAATTAAATTGTACCTTTTTTGTAGTTTAGCGCTTCTACATAAAAGCTTGCGTTATAAATTATCTCCAAGTTAACCTGTTGTATGAAGTCGGGGTAAACACCCAAATCAGGACCTATTTTCAGGTAGTTTATAAGTTACATATGTGAAATTGGCTGAATGTGTAACCGTATCGGCATATATTACCTATGTAAAATGCAAGTGCGATAACGAGAAAGATAATGGGTATATCAGGTGAACAAAAATGGGATGTAAATGTTTAACTTGTTTGCATAATTAACTATTTAGATGAAAACCATCAGTTAACAGTAACTAACGTTTTACTATTTGACATATATTGACCCATATATATTCAGCCTTGATATGGCTACATCTTTTTATGAAGCACGTACATTGTCGCGCATTGGCATAAGCGAATTTTATTTGTTAATACTTATATTTTTGTAAACAGATCCCTTTTAAAAGGTTGTTTCAATTTTCGCATTGTTTCAATTTTCGCAGTGAATAAAAGACTAAAGAAGATATTTCAACAAATGATAAGATATTTTAAAGCTTATAGCCTGTGGAATCCAAAAAGGCACTAGTGTAACGCACTACAAGTGTACCTCACAATTTTGCTAATTCACTTTGCTGCGGCAAGTCACATATATATGTTTGTTTGGATGAACTACTTAATTTAAGTGTAACGACATGACGGTTACTGTACCTGAAGCACAGGTATGTGAATAACTATGGTCATGCACTAGATCATTGACCTGTACATACGATCTAAGTCAGATTCAGTTTATGTATTAAGTGCAATAAGATAATGCAAACAGAACAAACAAACAACAAGGACAATATCAACAACAATCAAGCATTATAATGGTACGATAATGGACAGTAAGAATCCAAACCAATTAAATTCTAGAAATGTTTATCTAATTTAGTCACAAATCAATGTACATTTTTGTACGTAGCATTTCTTCAGATACGACAATGCAGGATATTATATACAACGAACATGTTATTACCAATAGGGCAGACTACAAGGCTTTCTAGTTTAATAAATGTTAGTCTTTGTATATAGTCATGGCTGTTATAGAGTCAGTTATTGTAATAGACCTGGCATGTAGATAACCACTCCTCATATTCTAATAAAACTAAATTTATTTAAAGTTTGTTTCAGCAATTATCAACGATATAATATATATTAATATAATGCTTACATTGTTTGCTGTTCAACAGCAGTAGCTGCTCAGGGTGCAAAACTGTTGTTTCCCCTGTCTTGTTTCCTGAAGTTATAGAATATAGTTCTTACCCCAAGTTGCTACCTTAAGAACGGTCATTCGTTGCCCATAATCGAACATTGAGACTGTCATAAGTTATTTTCTTTTAGTGGGTATCCACTATTTTTCCGTTGATTTTACTGCTGGTGTTTGTTTGGTTTGCAAGACTAGGCTAACTGGTGAAGTTGTGTGAGGACTAGTCTAGTTTGTGAAGTTGTAGTAATACAGATCAGAGTGATTTATCCAGTCTCTTCGGAGACAGGACTTCAGCTGGTCAATCGTCTGTACCAGGACCGTATCTTCTGATAGTGATTTCCAAGATGTTACCACTCTGGTGGAGGAGAAAGAGTGCATGATTCCTGTTGATCTCTGTGTTTGTAGTTTTAACTGTGTATATAGTATATACCCATTACTGTATACAGACAACAGAGTTGACGTGACATTACAGTAGCAAGAACAACATTGATTACACATTGGTAGGGTACAGGTACATACAAACTACTGTCAGTAGCACTAGTACTTATCCGTCCAAAATGTGACTAGTTTAAAAATACATGCATAAATTAAGGTATCATCATTAATAAATATGTGTCCAAGATACTCACGGAGCATGACTTCTCACAGCACATAATTGAAAGTCAAATAATATGTCCTGGTTCCATTGAGATATGGATGGTCCACATGCTTTGCACCAATCTTCATAGAAATGGCAGGAACAGATCCTTTCAATTTCGGTAATTTCGTCTGAATTAAACATATAAGTATATGGTTTAATGTAATATAAACCATTACATAGGTTCATTCCAAAACCATATGTGCACTGTACTGATTCCGACCTCCCGCGAAAGGCTTGGATGAAGCCGAAACGCCTGCGAACGGGAGTTGGACGCTGCTAGTATGCACAGTTGGGGACAATGCGAAAGTGCTACCCGTGAATGCGGTGCTGCCCAACAAACAGCAGACCACATTATCAGCCACTGAACTCTACGTTGCTCCACACGTAGAGACTGGCATCGACCCGGGAGTGGCTGCTCAACAACACAGTACCTTGATCATTCTTACCTGCAAAGTTTTGCCTACTGCTTCCGTTTATGGTCACTGTTCGTAAAACGAAAGAAAGAGAACTGTTGGAGGACGCTACGATGGTTACAGCCGAAAACAAAGCACAATCCCATCTTTTAACGTAAAGATAATGGAGTCGTTGTCTCCAAATGTCTCCAAAACGAAAACGTGGCGCGAGACACGCCTTACAGGGCACCCAAGTCTGGTCTGCCGCCATATTGGTTGTATGCTATTTTGGCCTTTTTATTGATGATCCGGTCCCCAACGACGCGAACGAGCTATGCCTATGAGTATGTACTGTTTCGCATACGGGTGTAACTGCCACAACAGAAACCTCCGTTGTAAATTACATAGGTTTCCACCCAACGAAAGCTCACCCAGAAGGTGGGAACTACGCAGGTAAGTTATGATTTTCAAATTGTTTGCATATCGCAGTAATTTTGACTTTTAATAATGGTTATACCTGAACAACAAAACTATGTTATTGTCAGTCGTGGCATGATATATGTTTGCCATTATAAAGTCTACAATGATCGAAGGCACAGTTGTATGTGGATAATCTTAAACGTAATTTAACTATGTATTTGTTCAATGTACGTGATTTATGGATATAGTGCATCTTTACATATGGGGATTTAAGAGAATACTGGATCACTCGGTTTCTCACTTTCTACCTTACGGAACCATAATATGCAGTTTAGTTTTCGCCAACGATTTCTGAAATCTGTCAGCAACGTATCAATATTATCAATGAAAACCACTTATTTAATCAATGGCATGCAAGCAAAGTGTCAAATGAGTTGCTTTTAGTGAAATACTTACACTTTTTGTAAGACGATAATCGCTTCACGCAACAAACGGAAGCACTCGGGTTTTGCCTGATGGATATGGCAAGCCGTAGATGGCAATAAATGAGTTTAATGCGTAAACTTCACAGCGTCGTCGCTAACTTTCATGGCATGATTAATGTAAATATATGCGTACATTATAAACTGCTGAAGCTAATTTGTAATTAATATTTCTGAAAATTGAAGCTATTGAATTACAAAGAAGACATTTCATTTATGTAAAAGAAAGTATTTATTAGCAATCTGATGGTCATACGCATAGCAATGCCCGCAGTTATTGTGCTGTGCATACCTGACGCAGTGCCTGCAATTTATTTATATTACACGTAATGTTAATACAATGTAATTAATGAAAAAGCAATGTTATTAAATACCTTAACGATTTACAAATTAAATTTATGAGCTGCTAACGTAATTTCCAGGTATTTTAATGAAGAAAATGTCGGATCATAAAATTTTAGTGATTCACAGAAAAGCATTTATAATAAAACTTCATGTTTAAATACTTGCAAAATATGTTGCAGTGAAGTTGTGATGTTAGTTAAAACTAATGCGTTTCCTATTTTATAATAAAGCGCATTCTATGTATTATTCTAACTTGTTGACAACACAGGCTTGGCATACATCTTCCATATAAGACAATTACATTTCACGTGGGCAGTCCGAGAACTCGCACCACTAGACGATGAAAATAATTTCCAGCACATTTACAACGGTGATTTTACTCTGGGTATTTATGTTATACACGCATTCCATATTGTGTTATACATCTAAACATGTTTCCATCAACGTGAAACGGCAGGATTTTCATGGATTATTTAATCTTGTTCGATTTTGCTGCTAGGTGCTTTGCCTTTGACGCTTGGTCTCGCAAACACGCTTGTAATCAAATGGATTATCGGCCTACTTAGCGGCGAAATCTTGCGAGATCTCAGATGGAGCGGAAACTGAGATAGGACAGAAAACGAGTAAGTGACTAAACATATTCTAGAACAGTAATACAATTATTATTTGTTTCACTCAGACAGAAAAAAATGTATAATAAATACACAAATTAACCACAGTTGTGCATGTCAAAACAATTTAAATAAACAAAATATCAATAATTAATAATTAGACTACTGTAGGCTGTAGCGCAATAGCGCAGCGGTAAGAGCTCTGGACTCTCGACTGAAAGAACGCGGGTTCGAATCCTGTGCGGCAGTGTCGAAACTTGGGCAAGTTCATTTACTCTACATGGCTTCAGTTCACTCGGCTGTATGAATGAGTACCTGGCATTAATTGCAGCGTGACTGAATGTTTCCCATAGAAGTCGAGATGGTGTTCGATTGAACAGGTCTGCCAGGGAATAAAATGTAAAGCGCTTTTTAACAGTCCTGAAGACTGGATGCTGCGCTATATAAGAACTCACTTTTTTGACAACCGATCGAGTGAGCGGAGGCCGGCCGTGAGCGGATACAATTTCACAGGCGACACACAATTAACTTATAACGTTTGTCTTTCTCGTCGTCGTTGTATGAGAAACTCGACACCCGGCTGCAGTTTACTGAACCGGTTGATTTTCCTTGACATTTAACATTTCGTGGGGTGTAGTTTACTCAAAATTGTAATGAAAACGCCATGCCTGTAATTGAATGAGCGACAATTCCGTACAACCAGGTGGGTCCCGAAGTGTGTGATCTCGTTAACTATCGCATCAAAACGTAGCCAGTGCGCGCGCGACACAACAATCGCGTGACAGGCAGAACGGCCGAGGAACGGGTTACATTTGAAATGATGTTACACATTGACTACAGTACAGTCTAAAGCATGTGGATCGTTGGATTTAGTTCGATATTCCTCTTCATTACGTTGAACGCGGTGGCAGCCGGGGAGGATGATCTCCAACATGGTCTCAACAAAAATGGAAAGGTAACAAATAAATAAAATTGCATGTTGGGTTTTCTAAAGCGTAATCTTAGTCTTAGTCTTTAGAATCAAGAATGAAAAATTTAGTGAAAATTGAAATTCAAGCAAGGTTAACCCGGAAAATAACAAATGTGCATAGAAATGAAGTTACGTACTGACTTCTCGGGGACTAAGAATTCTTTGCGGCATTAAATAAAAAAGTAAATAACCCGCCCAACATTGTGACTTAAGACAGTCTAAAGCGAAGACAAGTAAGTGTAACACAGAATTTGTGCCAATTTAAAAGTTTAACCCCAACTTGCAAGTCCTCTCTTGCAGGGTCACCATTGCAGCTAGGGGTCTTGTACAAAGACAACATTGTAACGCGAACCACGCCGTCTTCTTATGTGACAACATACCTTCACACGTTATTCAAATATCTAACAACAAATTGGGGTTTGAACTGGAAAGCGTCTCTGGGCGCGCGATTGCATTTATATAGGGGCGAATAATACGTAAAGAAGGTGTGCCGCTATCATCACAGCGTGTTGAAACGTATGCGCGACTCATTAAAACACTTCTTTTGTAATAAATGCCAATTCGTTTGTTACGAAAAGTTGGTATTGTGAACACAATAGTCGGACTATGTATTTGAGATATTCATAATCGGAGTTGGCGTCGCGACGGAGCAGTTCTGATGTTAAAAGGTGAGCAAGTGGCTTGGGGTTGCTGCCACGCCTACGAGGCTGCGGCGGCTACGCCTACAGTTGCACACATTTATATAATTATATATAGAACGTAAACAGCTAGAACGACGCGAGCGCCCGTTGTGTTGACAGAAGAGGCAGAGCTGTGTTGCACGCCATTGTGTTATTTTTTAGTAGAAGACGTTTTCCTCAACAGTGCGAGCTATGTATAAACTTTAACCAATTCCAGGCAGAATCAAACAAAAACACTGAAAACCAGGCAAGTTGCTCAGAATTTAGATGTCCTACAAACTAAGACTAAGTTCGACGACACAGCTATGCCTATGCCTATGGCCTATGGCTATGTCTGACCCTATGAATCAGACACCCGTTATATTTCATAATGATGTTATCTCTGCTGTGCAGTACATTATAGTTAAAACAATGTTGACATCTGATTTGATTAAACATATTGGACAAGTTTATTGTACACTGTATTGGTAGTAGTACTAGTAGCATTATAGTAAATTAAATGATTGGCATTTGAATAAGGTGTCTTACTGTTGATCAGTACAGCTAATGTGTACTTGAAATACGGCTTGTTCTAGCCTACGGGATTTGCGTTCTAGGAAATGGAAATCTTATTGTAAGCACGGATTTGAATACATGGTCAAATCTACAAACAAATGAAGAGTCATCAGATAAGACTTTCATAAATTAAATAGAAACAGTAAAACATTAGACAATGTCAGGGTGTCAACATATCAGTTTTATTAACTCATGCGTTGAAAGGTCAGTTAGAGAAACATTTTGCAATTTATTAACTCATACATTGAAAGGTCATTTAGAGAAAAAAAATTGCAATATTTGTTTAAACGCACTTATTTACAATAACATAAATGGGTAAGTTTCAACAAGAGACAATGCCATGTGAACTCTCAATGTTTATTACATATTAAATACATACCAATATCCATGGATGAAATAACCTATATGGGGTTTGGAAAAAATACTATGAACCATGCATCATAAGTTTGTCAGAACAATTATCTCCATGCTATAGTCAGATTTGTAAATACATCTCAAATATAACCACTTTCTTTTAGCTAATAGCATAATCCATTTCAGTTTAGCCACTAGCAGGGATAAGAACATATCCCTTTAATGCTGCTATTCATGACTGATAACGTCCCCCTATGTGGCATATGTTCATACCATACCTCCTCAATTAGTTTTGGTTAGTCTCAGTGTGACAGTGTTGTTCACACATTCTGACATTGACAAGCAAACAAAACTGTGCACACTGCACACATGATGCGCACTGCATGTTTGAACAGTGTACTTAGACACATGTGCAGCTTACAACAAGGAGGGTAGTACGTAGAGAAAGGGAGTCAGTCATTCATTTGATGGAGAGCTTGCTGTTTAGCAAAGTCCAGCAATAACCAGTAGGGAAAATCAATGTAGTTGAGCACTGGTAAGTCTTGCTTGGTAGGAGCCAAAAGAAGCACGTCTGAATGAAACGGCACTTATTAAGCAGCATCCTGCAACGAATACAGCTTTGTTCACATACTATCATATATAGTGATAACAAAGCACGACGAAAAACTGCATCTCGCAGCACTGACATCACTCGATATTGCATGTCCATACAAACAACTATTTCGACCCGCCGATCGATGAATTTAGAATTCCAAGATGATGCACAGGCCAGCTTGTTGTGGATATATCAGGGTGTCACTAAAATAAGAAAACCAACACAAAAGCAGATGACTGTCTTCATGAGGGGAAAGTGAGACAAATAATAAAACAATGGTTTAACATATATTTAAGTATAATACAATACATAATATGATATACAATTAGTAACTAGTGGTGTAAATAGTATGGCATAGTTATCTTTAATGGACAAAATAATATTTCACAATTGTTAAAAAGAAAAGGTTGTTTACAATAGCCCTAATTAAGGTTGCCATACGTGCTTAGCGAATTTGTGCTGTGCTTTTCTTTTCTTGACATAATAATAATGTTTATTTAAGTTGCAAAGATATAAGACAAGACAAAGTAACACAGTAGAGTAGTGTAGTGCAACTAAGGACATTTCTAAGAAACCTGCAAGGACTTATAGTGGAACCACCTATGGCAAAAACAAATTTTATGTTAAACAGTTACTGCCAATTTAAAAAATAATTAATGAGAATACAATTACTTAACTGGTAAATGCCTAAACAATATAACTTTTGAACATTTTAACTGTACAACTGCTTAACCAGTGAATATTTAATATACACAAACAATTCAAGAATCAAACATTATTAAGTTTAAACATTTTGATAATACTGGAATTAGTAACATTTCTTGATACATATTTCTTGTTGAATCGGTATACTGTCATTGACTGTTTAATTTAAGTTTTCAGATAATTCCATAAATATGTACCCAGGTATCTAACATATAATTTATTGATGTCATTGTTAGTTCTAACCAGAGGTATAAAATAATCTGTGTGCGTTCTGATGCTACGTCTATGTATATCAATATTTTTCATTAAATAGGTTTAACATACTGGTTGGAAGCATAATATGATTATTAAATTGGTACATAAACACATCCAGCTGATATTTGTATATATGTCATTTAGTTTTAGTAAGTTGGTAGTGATATTTGGCAAGGTAGTGATATTTGGTAATTATTCTGATTGCTTTTTTTTGTAAAATATTGAGTTTATTTATTCTTGATGTATAAGTATTTACTAGGGGTGAACCGTTAGATACAATTGAGTTAATATCTAGAACAACATCATTGACCAGTTTAAATGTTATTCCAAATAAATTCCTAAGAATTGTATTGACATTTTCGCAAAGGCTTCACCTGCTTCACTGTCAATTGTAGATGCCAGTTAAACATAAATATTCACCAAAACTTACAAAATGAAATAATAGAGAAAACACGACAAAATACCAATGGGCAACCGAATTTGACGATGCACGAACTTTCAACTCAAATCTCAATGTGACAATGACGACCTTTGGCAAATGAAGTGTTTAAATTAACAATAACAATCTAGTCTAGTTCATCAGTTTTATCAACGCAAAGAGTAGTCAACTGCTTTGCAAGACTGTTGGTGAAATATCGTTGATGCCAACGCCTGTGTGGGCGTGGCTGTGTCGCTGATTTTAAATTGCAGACAAAATATATGGTCGTGGTTCTCACAGTCCAAATTCAGCCACATATGTTGACATTTATGAGATCTACTCCACGTGTGAGGTGTTTTTGGTTAGGAGGTTCAATTTGCGATGTGTGCGAAATATAGAAAGCCCATGAAATAGATTTCCTTAGGACGAGACAACAATAGGGATGTCAATTAAAATGTTAAAATATATGAAGATATATGTTGTTTTATATTTTCATCGTATGGCGCAACCCACGAGAAAGTGAAAACAATATCAAAATATGTAAATTACTTTTTGATATATGAATTTTTGAATATGTAAATTTTAACAAATGTTTTTCAGATTGTACTTAAGCCTATCTCTTATAGTGAGGTGTATCATTTTTCCCGTGCAATATGTTAGCCAAAAGCATATTTTTGTACGAATGTCATCTACAATGTCTCGGTCAACAGAAAATCTGAGGTGGCAATTTTACTTTTTGATTTTTAAATAAATGGCAGTCATTTTACAAAATGGCCGGTAAATCACATTTCCGTATATCGTAGCAATTCCTTTCCATATAACCATAATTTTGTGTCAAAACGTGAGTACTAGGGGTCAAATGTTTTAAATATTTTACAATTATTCTTCTCCGACTTTCAGATCCACCATTTTTTTTATGTATCATAAGCTTTTGATGAAAGTTACTATTATTAAAAATAACCTTGTTATTCACTGCATAATGCTGCGTTCTGAATTAAATTACTATTTGTAACAGTACACTATGAATGATATTGACTTACTTCACCATATTTGCTACCATAATGTCACTGTGACATTTGATGTAATTTGCTTTATAAGTAATTGCGCTGTATAAGTGATAAATATTATTGCTATTATTGTTTGTTGTCCCATTTTTTTAAATTATTAGCTAAATCCTACGTTAAAAGATGGAAAATTATAAAATAGGAACGTATATACTAAACCAGTCAAACTGACGGCTATCTGCGTAGGTACGCGAAGTAAATCGATCAAACTGGTAGTGATTTGGTCCAGACATTTGGAACTATTTGCTTCGGTACACTTGTCACTGTTGAACCGTCATTGTGTGCTTTCTCTTTTTAAGTGGAGCACTGATGAAAATATACGAAGTATTTTGTATACTTCAATTGATGCAGAACGTGTGTCAATAAACAAAGATTGTAGCACACTGTCTAACAGTGACTGTGTAACATATACTAGAGTCAGTTTGTATATAGTTAAGGTTCACAAGATTTTATAATATTGGGACTTTCTCTTGGGTGTCTGACAACAAGAATATATGTGTTGTAAGAGTAAGACACCCAAATTAATGTTTTCGTGAGTGTGCGACATGGCACCTTGCGGTATGGAAAACACATTCTGAATAAAAAATCATCAATGCACAAGTGATGTCGACTTTAGTGCTCAATTAAGAAAAATGTCTAACTACATAATATGCAGACGTATTACTATTTATAAAATCAAGTTATCGACAGTCATTTCTTACTAAATCATAGACCGTTGTTTTATTTTTCTCTATTGTAGTGCTTGTATTCGTGCTTCTTCGGCAAAAACCTTGGGTCCTATCCACGCTATGAATAATACTAAAATTCATAACCTGGCATTGCTAACCGAAAAGGGTCACTCATAAATATTATAGTTTGATTATATTAATATTCATGTATATTTTATAGTACATAGGCACTAACGTATAAGTATAACCTTTATTTCTCGCTATGAATAATGTTAAAATTCATAACCTGGCATTCACAACCGAAAAGGGACACAAATAATTATACATTATACTTTGATTATAATAATATTTCGTTATCTTTTTTATAGTACATTGGTAATAATACATACTTTATTCGCAGTTAGAATTTTGTTCTTTTATGTGGAGAACTAAAAAAATAGGTCAATCATGTTATGCAATAGGTCATTACACTGCTGACAGACCCGACTATATTTCTAAAACCTACGTTTACCTTACAATTATTATAAAATAGGAACTTCTCTGATTAAATCAGTCAAATCGGCGGCGGCTATCTGCCTAGGTACGATAGGTATTTATACATCACGCGCTTGCATACAGTTTTGCTTTGTTCATGGCGGGGAATTGGTGAAAATGGCAGGAATTAAATGAAAATGACGTCATTAAATAAGTACGCGTGGTAGTTCGGTCCGACTTGTGGTAATTCGGCTAGCCAACTTTCTGAACATTAGCGCCTGTATATCATTTCGTTCAATGACGTCCTTAGTGTAGGACTGGCTGTCAATTAGAAAATTTACCATATTGAACGTATAGACTTGTATCCCTTAAGCATAAATGTTATCGTTTTACCTATCATTCATGTCATAGTTTGACCTATTGGTCTAGCCAGAAGTGCCACCTAGTGACTCTATACGTCAGTTTGGCGTAACCAGTTCGTATATTGACCTACCAAGAAGCGCCACCTCCTGACTTTATAGCAATTATGAAAAAATTATCAATCTCAACTTGATCAACATTTTCTAAGTCCCAACTATATAAACATTATTAAGTCGCAACTATAAAAAATGTCTAAGTCCCGCCAACAATAAAAACAATTATAAAGCTAAACTTTATAAACATTTTCTAATTCCAATATTTCTAAGTCCTACCAACTATGACACATGTCTAAGTCCTAACTTTATAAAATGCAAGTTGCACGAACCAAGCTTAGACCAACGAGTTGCACTAACAAAACTTAGACAAGCGAGGTGCAATGAACCAAACTTTATACCAGTGATCGAACGAAACCCCAAACATAGACCAGCTAGTTGCACCAACTGAACTTAGACCAGCAAGTTGCACGAACTAAACTTTGACAAGCTAGTTGCACGCACTAAACACTAAATATAGAGCAGCTAGTTGCATTAACAAAACTACACCAGCGAGTTCCAAGAACCAAACTAAGACCAGCGAGTTCCACGAAACAAACTAAGATCAGCGAGTTCCACAAACAAAACTTAGACCAGCGAGTTCCAAGAACCAAATAAAGACCAGCGAGTTCCAAGAACCAAATACAGACCAGCGAGTTCCAAGAACGAAACTAAGACCAGCGAGTTCCAAGAACCAAACTAAGACCAGGGAGTTCCAAGAACCAAACACAGACTAGCGAGTTCCAAGAACCAAACTAAGACCGGCGAGTTCCAAGAACCAAACTAAGACCGGCGAGTTCCAAGAACCAAACAAAGACCGGCGTGTTCCAAGAACCAAACAAAGACCGGCGAGTTCCAAGAACCAAACAAAGACCAGCGAGTTCCAAGAACCAAACTAAGACCAGCGAGTTCCAAGAACCAAACAAAGACCAGTGAGTTCCACGAATCAAACTTACACCAATTATTTGCACGAACCAAACTTAGACCAACGGTTTCATTCAGCAAACTCACAAAATCCAGCAAGATACACATGCAAAGTCACCTAGATACAGTCAATTTTCTACAAAATAGACAGGTAGAATTCTTGAAATTCCGCTTATTCCACAAAATAGACGGGTAGAATTTGTGAAACTCCATAATTTCCACAAAATAGTAACGTAAAATTCCACAATTTCCACAAAATAGACAGGCATGTGTGTGTGTTGTGTGTGTGTTGTATGTTTGTTTGTGTGTGTGTGTGTGTGTGTGTGTGTGTGTGTGTGTGTGTGTGTGTGTGTGTGTGTGTGTGTGTGCGCGTGCGTGCTTGCGTGCATTTGTGAGCGGTTTGTTTTAACTTAGATTGCTAATGTGTGCGTTTTAGAATATTATTATGTGAATGTGTTGCATTTAATATGGCAAAAATACATTCATTATAACATTGGTCATGACAGTGGATGTAAGTATGAATAGTATGCGAGTGATAACATTGTTTATGAATTGTTCGCCCACGTTTCGATAGTTTTAAAGAATAGGGATACCGGCATAAGTCGAAGACAGATAGAGACCCTACCTCATCGTTTCCAGATGTCTTAGATATGGAAAAATCATATATGCGACTTCCTGTTTGTTCCAGGTTGACTTCACGGAGGGGGGACGAGTTCACTCAATCAAACGACGCAGCCTCGACAAGCCGTTTACGATATTAGTTACGTATGACAACAAAACAATTCCGCTTCTGAGACCAGCTACGATAGATTATTTGAAGGTAGGTTGTCATTATAAATAATATTAATCCGTGTATCCCATTGCCTTAAACATAACTTTAAATACTATAATTTAAGACAATTGTATAAAGGAATATCTTGCTATAGACCGTGGTAGATATTATGTGGTATTCGCGCAGTAATTGTAGCGTGGCTGAACGCTTCCTTCTCGTGTTGGTCTGCTACTGAACATATCTGCCAGGAATTTGCATTTGTAACATCAAGATAGATGTGTTCATAAACTATAGCAGTAACTTATGTATTGTAACAGTTATTGTTATTTTAGAATTACATGTAGAACTATTCTTAGTCCATCAGCCAGACAAGATTTGATTCTCAAATTGAGGGACTGATTCCCATTATGATTTTCAGTTATAAAAATATCTGTAGTGGCCGAAAATGAGTGATGGACATTTCAGAAGCGTAGCTTATTACCTTTTTGACGCCATCTTTAAATATGGCTGCCATTTTAAAGCGGACATCATGCTATTCAAAACTAGTGTTCTGCAGTCAAATCTAGCTATTGGATCTAAAAACTTTGTTGTTCACAATAAACATTGGGTACGGCAATACTCATATAATCTTGTTATGATCATTATTGTCAAAGATATATTTGTTCCACGATATGCTTTTATTTGAGTTTGTTGTAATGTTTTAATGACATAAATGATCAATTGTTTACTTTCCTATGAAACTTGATGCAATTTGCTGTAAAAATGTAATTTTATATGTCTTGTGTACGGTATCTGTGTGTTATCAAAAAATCGAAACAATAACGTAGCCCCATCTGGTGTATGTAAACGGGAACGTTACAATACAGTCTTCATTTCCCTCCTACAACAAAACGGTTCGGCAGGCTTGTATGAAATTGTGTGCGAATACATATATGTATATACATTACACTACATCATTGTCAGAAATAAAAACAATAACTTATATATGGGTAAGAACACGGTACTGGTACACACTTGTGGTGCCTTAATTATAAGTGAAATAAATATTGTATAATAAAATAAAATGTTATCTTTGACTTAGTAAATATTCATTATACATCCCATAGAGATAACATCCAGAAAAAATATCCTATTACTCGACCCAGTTTAATGTCCACCCGAAATCGACCTGATTTTTACATCATATTTGGGACATGGGGAAAACCAGTGTATATTGAAGCCGGCTCTGTGGCTCTGTTTTTTTTAATTGTAAAATATTTACCTTAATTGGAAAATAACCCCAAAACACATGTGTTTTAAACTACGTAATTATAATTTTAATTCCCCAAGTTGTTAATAAACAGCAACCAAAATGTCAAGTGGCGGAGGTGCGTAACATTTCATGTCTTTCTACGTGACGTACACCTTCGGAAGACAACAACCATGAAGTTAATATGTAGGACATATCAGACATGTCGTGAAACGATCACTCATTGGCACTAATTAACTTGGGAAGTAATTTTTCTTGAAGCATAAATAACAAGTTTTTGATGCAGACCTAACGAAAGTTACCTCCTGTCATGTCCTTTTACCAGTTACCTACTTCCAAGGAATTTGTTCCAATAAAAGAAAAATCTTCAACATTTTACAACATCATTAATACCAGGATGTAACACGAACTCATTTACGACAAAGGAATCCATCTACGACAACATGGACGCCGGAAATTCTGCAGGTACGTTTTTCCTTTTCGTTGTCCGATTTTTTTTAAATGTTACGCACTCGGTCGGCTAAATGGTCTCATTACGTACGCAGTCAGCAAGTTTAAAGCATTGTCCACTGTGTTTAGATAAAATCTAGCTATTATTTCTTGGTAAAACATATAAATTGGTGGACTTAATTCGGCCCCGACGATATGCGTGTTCATGTGTTGCTTAACTGCTGGATGACACGCAAGTGTGATATTTTCGTTATTTTGCCTTTCCTGTTTTTTTAGGAATAATTATAAATTACTGATTAGAAATTATCCACGCCTTGTAGGTGATATTTTATTTAAATGATATACAATTTGAACACCATTCCGTTTCCTTTTGCCGACAACATCGGTACGTTGCCTACCGATGACGATGTCGGGCGCTGGTGATATACGTCATTCATCACTGTCACTGGACCGCCCGAACTCTCTTTGCTCTTGGTCTTCGTTACCTCCAGCCATGTACCGATATTCCTCAGTTGTGATGACACATTTCCTAGTTGTTATCCCACTTTCTCATGCAGTATTTGTTTGGAGTTTGTTTACTTTTTTTATTTAAGACTAATTACACTATACTACATTTATTTAAGACTATTTAATTACACTAGTCTACTGTTTGTTTTATGTAGGCATCTACTGCTTGTTACATTATTGTTAACTTAACATAAATTATATATTATATATATGTTAATTTACTAATCATTGATAATCACAATGGTATTCCCAATAAGCTAATGCACGATCTTGCCTTCATTTTAACATATAGTTTTTATATCTTCGTTTTGGCAGCATCCTTACCTGGCCTGGGGTCGATTACATTGTAATGTAATATATTACTATTACTTAGTTTCCTTCCTATTACTATTGCATTTGAAGCAATTAATATTACATTGTATTTTGGTTCAACCTATTACTATTACTTCAATATTTGTAATTCTTAGTATTAATTATTACTATTACTTCAGGCCTGATCGGTACAAGTTTACTTTTACAAATACTTACTAATAGCATAGTAAGTGCCACTGTCACATACATCCTCCTATGCAAAGCAACAATGCAAGACAAGTGTAGATTGAAATAGGCCAACTTAATGACATTTCAGTTTTATTCATTTACATATATCATATAGACGACAACAAAAATACATCAATACATATTCACATATTCACCAATACCTACAAGTCCTAGACGTATTATAGTATATTAATACTGAAAGTAACTTGTTTCAGATCATGCATACAGATCTGCGGTACTTTGAAGTGGGATCGCAAGGTCTTTTCCGGGCCACCAAATACACTCATGCAATTCTTGGAGAAGACATCGCTCGGCAACTGGGGGAGCATATTTGTAGGCCTACAAATCAAATCGTCACTATAAAGCCCTAGACTGTGTCACTGTGTTTTGTTGATTCTTGTATGCAGCCAAATGATCTAGGACCTCCGTACCTTACAATAAACATTACATTTTTTCATAAAGATAAGTGTCGAGTTCTTTCTTCCTTTACTAAATTTAAATTGGCGTTTCAAGATCTCCACCTACCTTTGTCTGTGTTGCTGGGATAATGTATCAACTGGTGAAGTTTTTTGTATCAATTGGTGACGTTTTTTTCTGTTGCTCCCAACAATCTTCCAACTTCAATTGGTTCCAGCACAGAAGAAGGTCTGTTTTGATCTTTTTGTCAAAACTGGAGGTATTTAAAACATTCTTACAAAAATGTCCATGTTACGTACTGCCTTTTCATACACTAAGCTATATATGATGTATTAACATGATAACTACTTCACCTGCTGTGGCAACATTAGCATATACAATTCAAGCGAGAGAAGATTTTATTCTCAAATTGAGTGAATTCTTCCCACTAAGATTTTCAGAAACATCAATATCTGAGGAATCCAAAAATGGGTGACTAACATTTCACAAGCGTAGCTTAATATATTTTTGGGCGCCATCTTTAAACCTGGCTGCCATCTTAAAGAGTAAGTCAAGCTATTCAAAAGTAGTGCTCTGCGGCAAAATATAGCTGTTTGATCTTAAATGTGTGTTAAAAAAGGTTATTTACCATAGCATTCCGAGTACAACAATACTCATATAATTGTTTCATGATCATTATGTTCAAACATATAGGGGAAAATCTCAAGGAAAATACAAAAAATTCAACTATTTTATTTATGTTTTACATATGTTTTAATGAAATTGTTTCATTGTTTACTTTCCTAAGAATCTTTATCGAATATGCAATATGTATATCATTCCATAAATAATATGTACTGCTTTTGAATGTGGTCAATACATCGAAACTAAAACGTGACCGCAACTGGTGCCTGTATACCATTAATGCAACATTACCATACGGTTTACATTTCTCTCTTACGGTAACACGGCTTTGCATATTTGTATAACACGCAAGCCTTTAAGAACAACCTAACTACGATGTCGAACATATTGTTCCTAACTAAAGTGTAACACTAACACCATCACCCACGGAGAAAGACATATATAGATGAATTGTGCATTGTGTATTTCATGAATTTAAATATGGATCTACTATTTTGCGTGAAACTTATACTACACTTACCTTTTCATATGTTGACTTTAATCATCGTCACGCTCGCATTCGCTGGAGTCCCGTGCAACATTTTCTTCATCCATGTCGGAGCATCTCTGCAGCTGACAAGCAGGGGTGCATTTCAATCCATTTAGCAGACAAGAGCAGTCTGTCTGGCGGCAACCCCGTGCACATTGGCACGAGATGAGACCAAGTACGACATATGTGGCTGGCAGACCTGTCTTGATTGTGATCTCTACTTTCTCGTCTAACATCCAGCCGTGTCCTGCTGATGGATCGGGAATGAGCGGGGAGCTCCCTTGGCTGCGCCTCCAGATAGCAGCTTGGTAATTTCCACGTTATATATGTTGCAGCAGCGTGTGCTCGCATGGTGGAAGTTGTCTTGTCTCAGTGTTACCTTTCTTTGCACAGAACACCTGATGGCGAAGATCATTGGCGACAGCGACCTTCGTGTTCTTACACTAAAGCTGACATGTAAACTCTTGGATTTCGCCAAACATTTCCTGTGGCATTGTTCACGATGTCCCAAGAGTGGTGATCGCTTCTCGGAACGTTCGATTATGTTGCACAATTTTCAGAGTTTGATCTTTCCTTAGCTTGCAAAGGCATTAAGTGAGTCGCATCCGGTCCAAAAATGAAACCCCGGCAGGGTTGAACAACTTCACTCCCCAATGAGGCAGCCACCTTCATGACACCAATCATCCTGATGCGTAACCGTGTTCCGCGCCTAATAAAGATGTTGCTGTTAATTGCGCTGCCAAGACTGCGGCAGATGATGAACACGTCAGTGTCATCAGCCACAACAACCAGAGACTGGTATTTCAGTGCAGCGTGATGTGTGTGCAGAATCAGACGAGTGTCGGCTACCTCATGGTTGGATCTGAGGGCCTCGACCTCCTCACACGTCTGCACAATAAGCTTGAAGAATTTATCTTTACATGTGACGAACATTGTTCAGCCATCAAGCTTCTCACTTTTCGATTCCTCTCTCCATGACTCCGCCAGAAAGTTGTTGAGCTTGTTTTTTGTTTCATTGCACGCTAACAAACGTCTACAATTTTTAGATTTGTGGCCTGGTCTTATTGTCTTGAATGTGACACTTTCCTCTGATCCGCGGATCACACGCTCAGCAGATTTGATCGTGTGGTTCCAGTACACATCGAACATCACACCAATGCGATCACTTCGTTGACCGGCGTGCAGCGATGTTTCAAAGATGTGGTCGGATAACTCTTCAAAAGTGCGATTTTCTCCGTGTAGCTTCTGTATGAGAGCCATTGCATCGATCAGTGTAGTATGTGGCTCAGGAACATCATCTGCTGGGTCCACCATACTTTCCAGGTGCTGCGTAAGAGCAGCTTTGTTGGTTTTCTTCAAAGTTCCGTCAACGTTTGCCAGTGAACGTGGCAACGGCCCAAAAGAGTGGGAAAATACAGCATACATGACAAGCTTCCTATGTTTTTGCGATTAGTACAATGGTGCCAAACAACCTTTTTTCAGCCTTCAATATTATTTCTTTGTTTGAATTCATCACACATTTCTTCCTGCCTTCACAATACATTTTCACGTTTATGTTCTTGATAGGGTCGTAGAAATATTTGCCTTCTTGTAGGTTCTGTTCCTTAAACATCTGGTATAGTTTTCCTCTTTTTGCAACGCATGTAGGAGGTTACCAGCGATGTCAGGTATGGCAGCTACAACCGTCGAACTACTGGCGAGATCGGAAGGGTCCTGCCCAAACGGATTTGTACAGTCGTTCTCTAGTAGATGAACATTTGGGTCGACATCAGATTCGTCCTTCTGAATGCGGGTACTCCTAAGCTCAGAATGCTTAAATTGTGTTGGGTCTTGGACAAGGATTGATACCCTTTGTTCCTCCTGCAGTTTGCGTGTCCTTGTTGACCGTTTCTTCTGTAGTTTGATCTATTGCGATTCGGCGGAATGGATTGCCTCGTATGAGTTGCACGGGAAAGGTGCCTTGTTGGAAGTACTGATACATGGGAGGACTCTCTTGTTGAAGCTGTGTCATATGTGCATAGTACACAGATATGTACCTTGAGTAGTTCACCTTGCCCAAAGTGAAGCAACACCAGGGAATCACTCTTAGGATGCATGCCAAGAGAAGATTCCAGTTGCCCTCTCTGTCACCTCGCAACAACCCAAGCAGAATATCCACCGTGTCGATGTACGTTATCCAGATCGTGCAAGCTAGCGACGGTGATGGCGTAGAAGATCCAGATAAGCCACAAACAAGTCCAGGATCTTTGTGCATGAATCATCATTCACAGCAGCAACAACAGTTTCATGGCAAAACACATTCGCATGAATACTCTGCAGTATGTAGGTGATGGTGGTTAGCTCGTGACAAAACTCAGGTTGATCAGACTTTATCCACTCCTAGAATCCACAACAAAGCTTCAAAGCCGCAACAAATCTTCGTACACAAGTTTGTGGAGACGAACAGCGCGGTTGTATTGCTTGCCTTGCGATACTTGTTGATAGAGTCCTCGACAATAGCCCCTGATTATACTGCGAGATCTGAAGTCCTGCATCTCCGAACAGTTTCCCAATGCTGGAGATGAAGTTGCATATGGTGTGGACATTGTCCATCATGAGAAAAAATGTTCCCGTACTGGCTGGGACGCTTCCACGCTATTTCAATAGCCTTTGCGAACAGAGCTTGATCAAGCACAACTGCAACGTCTTCAAGCTGACGGGAGGACATTATGCTCAAGGCGTTACGTAGAATTTCTATTTCTTGGACAGTGAACATTTCTTTTGTAGGTGTATTGATAGTGGACAAGTAGCCCACAACATCCTTCTCCATCTGAACATAATCCCTTGTGATTATGTCGAATGACATCCAAGAGCTGATTGTCTGATCAGATGGTTCCAGCAAACGAGTCAACATCCACAAGTGGTTGCTCCGCTGTGCTGTTGGTGCTGCTTCTGCAAGAGTCCCATATAAAGTGGCCTGCTCTTTTCCCAACGCTGTACACTGGAAGCAATTTCTCGGATGACTGGACTGATTGCTTCTTGTCTGTTTTAGCAACAGTAGACATTCTCAGAGGGGGCATGCACGTGAACGACTTTGGTTGGACAATGATGCCATTAACTCGATGTGATGTTCCTCCTCCAGTCTGCGAATCTTCATGCCTGTCGATGTTGTCGAACGCGAATACTGTCGGGATAGAATGGTGTACACTGGAAGGAAGCGGTACATCATCGATGTCAACCCTTGATAGTTTGTCAATGCACAGCGCTGTGTCAATTTCTTCCAGAGCCGAATACGAACACCCATGCAATAGGCGATTCAAGATTTTAATTACCTCAACGTTGCCTGTGATGGTTTTGATAACCCACAGAAATAAGATGTGTTTCGTTGTTTTCACAGCCCCAACATTCACCGCAGTGATAACATACTGGGCTATTGATCAAGTCATCCAGTTAGCGCGAGCAGAATCACACCCAGTTGCACCGAGCAGGACCCGCAAAAATGTATATATAATGTAGAGACTGCGGAACAGTAACATAATCAGCAGTTACTTCGGCTGGTTGAGGGGACCATTTCTATCTGCTCTCGTATTGTTGTGGCAGCGTGGACATGATATCGTTCTTGGTGTTTTAAAAAGCTTCCAGGTTTGACTTCACACGCATACATTCTGCATCTAAAGCGCACTTTGACAGGTTGTCTGCCTTCAGATATACGCAACGATTTTCATTAAAAACACTCAACGAGTCACCAAACTCGGACTCTAATTCCCGCGGAAGATTAATTTTTCTAGAGCTGCTGACCTCGCTTGTTCCTACTGATGTCATTGGAGAATTGTTAAATCAACCGGTCGCACTATCCGCGGATTGGAAAATACATCGTTCCTGATGTATTGAAACAAGATTCTTAATGAAGACTTTTCATTCACGTTGTATCGAATGTCATGCACATTCCGTTCTGTGGGTGATTATTTATTGTGTCTAGGCCTTATATAATAATGTCTATAGCAAGACCGATGGTAATGCGCTTCAGCTGCAACGATATCTCGTGCAGTCACAGCCGGCACCTTCAGATCCATCCGAGCTGTTGCTATATCCCTCACTGTCGTAAACTCTTCCCTTGTTACATGCGGGCTCAACTCTTGTCGATCGTCTGTGGGCATATCTACTGAGGAACTGCTCATATATGTATTTTGCATACAAGATCTTGGTTGACTAGAAGTTATGCCTTGCTATTTCGTGTAAGAACTGGACTGACGCACATGGTAAAGTAAAATGCGGTTACAATGGATTACTGCGGCAACGGGTTATACCGCAAAGGGTATTACTGGGGTACACATTGAAAAACAGATTACGTGGATAGAGATAAGTAATCAGTAATTTGATATTTCGATTTACATATTTTAGTTAACTTGTATTTGAAGGCAGAAATGAATACATAATATTTATATGTTGTCACTACTTGTTACTAGATCATATACATAACTTATTATTTATATTTCTGACATAACAATTGTGTAACACTTATACATGTATTTTTCACACATAATTTCATGCAATTCCGCTATGTCGTTTTGCCATAAGAGGGAAATGTATTATGTATGGTATCATTCCCGTGTATGGGGGTACACTTTTGTTTCGATGTACCGACAACAAACATAAGTAATACAAAATATATAAAATGACAGAAATGTGGCCAATTGCATACCGTTTCATGCGAGAGTATGGAATTGATAATTTATTTTACATTACCAAAACTGAAGTAAAAAATACCTTTTTTCGTTTTTCTAGATATTTCCCCTATCTATTTTAGAATAATAATCATAAAAAGATGACATGAATATTGCCGTGCTCGTACGTTTATTGTGAACAACTTTTGTTAACAACATTTTAGATACAAACTTTAGTTTTGAATAGCTGGATTTCTGCTTTAAAATGTCAGCCATGTTTAAAGATTGCGTAAAACTAAATTAATAAGTTCGCTTCTGAAATGTTGATCACCCATTTTAGGACACCTCATATATCAGTGTAGCTGAAAATCATAGTGCGAATTAGTCCTTCAATTTGAGAATCAACTTCAATATTTGCCGGCTTGGCTCATGGACTATCTATGTGAATGGTGTTGTTGTCATTTATGCTGATGTATTTTTTTCTGTTTCATTTTTGTTAAGATTGTTTTCATGTAGCTGCGTGAATAATACAAATATGCAAGCACACACATACTCACTCACTCACTCACTCACTCACTCACTCACTCACTCACTCACTCACTCACTCACTCACTCACTCACTCACTCACTCACTCACTCACTCACTCACTCACGCACTCACTCACTCACTCACTCACTCACTCACTCACTCACTCACCCACCCACCCACCCACCCACTCACCCACCCACTCACTCACATACTCACACACTCACTCACTCAAAATAGTTCCAATATAAATCACCGCCATTACCATCTTTGTATTAATCGACGTATTGTCACACGCAGCAAGTGCTTATGCCAGCGGTGACCACCTACTTCAAAAACACGTTAAAATCGCGACACCACAGTCAAGTAAAACTCTTCAGGTATGATTAGTAACTCAAGGAAGGGTTATTTAGAGATGGATGCATAAGTTCGCATTATTTACATACACAACGTCATTTACGATTCGGTATTTATTTATTGTTATTGAACAGTCAAGAAAATATAAGAAATATAACAGTATAATTGTGTATATTAATTGAGGTCAGTAACTGTGGAACTGGTCGCTGTTGTATTTATTTAGGTTTATCAACTGAAGAGCTCTCATATTGGAAATAAAACCAGTTCCTTGGGCCTATATAGACAGACGAGTTAATGTAATCTAACTAGTTGCAACTATAATTAGCAATATTATGCCATAGGTTTACTCAGTAGTTATTCAAAATGTGAGATTCAACTGAAATTTCAAAATTCCTGACGGCTGACACATTGGGACACGTCCGTCGATGCTCGCTCGATTTCTTCCACACATGCCACGTTCAGATAGTGGTTTCTCGTTCTCCATTCGATTCAGACGTTTCGTTACACTTGTAACGACTGTAGTGTTTCCTGAACTACTGTCGCTACTAATGCAGAGTGTATATGGCTGCCTGGGTGGACCTGGTCACAAATCTTATCCAAACTAGCCTTCTACTGAATAACTGGAAACATAAAATTGGATCAAGTAATTTTTTGTCAAACCGTGAACAGAGAGTCTCATTAAATGGAGTTCTGTCGGACACAACACATGTTACATCTAGTGTCCCACAGGGCTCAGGCCTGGGACCAGTCATCTTCCTATTCTACATAAATTACATTTAAAAAAATATCCAATCTTCCATACGCCTCTGCGAACAACAGCATTATTTATCGTAAAACCACCTGATTCAAATTTACCTGGGCCCGAGGTTATATAGCGTACTCGGTGCTCATACTCAACTCCGTGCTTAGACTCGAGATTTCATGCTCACCGGAAAATCCGTGCTCACGGTGATTATAAAACTTCTTGAGTACGTGCTCAACTGAGTACGCCGTCTTGAGTCGAGAACGAGAGTGAAAGAAAGAGCTCCTTAGACGCAATGACGCTGTTTTATTCAAATATATATGCGGCCAGATGGAACTATCTCTTTGGCGAAGATAACAAACCTACATTTATTTATAAACAACATCAACTTCCGATTATAACACGATGACAGTCGTTCGCGACCTTCGCCTTTGTGACCTGTTTTTATTTTGTGAAATGCCCAGAGGAACATCGATAAAATAATGCTAAAGGAACGTACCTCACTGTGCACGATGGAACCACAATGGTACACGACAATTCAAAAGATAAAATATCGTAAAATCATTAGCAACATGATGGGCAGATTGGTCACGCTGTAGAAGTGTATTGTTTCTGTTATTTTGTATCAATGTATCATTCATTGACATATTATGTCTGTACGATGACCGCTGGCTCGACGGTGTTGCTGTTACCAAATTGCCCTATAATATTTGGAATATATGATGTTACGTTGTCTATAATAAATAAGTACCACGTACACACGTCGTATTGAGTTGGCATTCAGTCTGATCAACTGTTATTTCCTATGCCATGGCATGGTAGCACACACGTTATTTATTGAATTCATGTTCTTGGCTTAAATATTGTTACATTGTAAGAAGTCTTGAAAAGTATTAGCCGCCATTATTTATTTGCTGTGCCGGAGGATTCGGGAGACAAACATAGTCTAATCTGAAATTCAACCCACGTACAATTTTAATAATATATCGTTGCGTGTCAAAAATTCGTGCGTTGTGCAATTCAGTGGCATTTAATAATAACTTCATAAGAGTTTCAATAAAAAGTTCAAAATGGTTATTTATTGTTGAACTAAATCCGTGTTATACAATTAATAAAAAAAATGACACAGTACTGTGCAAGAGTTTTGCAGAAGTTAATTTATAACCACATTTCATGATACTTTATTATAACGTACTCGGTAGTATTCATCAATGTAATGATTATAATGATATAAAATACTGTAGTAGTGTCAAAAGTAGTGTAATGATATTTTAGTGTACAACTATACGTTTAAAAGGACACATGCCAAACTGTACAATAGCAACACTTTTAGTTGTATCTAAATAGTTTGCACACACAAAGTTATCTGTCCTGTACTTGTCTTTATGTAATAACAACCTCAGTCAGATGACCCTTGTCTAACTTCAGTTTGAAAAACATGGTTGACCCTATTTATTAGAAAGTTATAAACAATAAGTCGTTCATCATTTCAACCTAGTTATTTTTGGGTTGCCTGGTAAATATGATCATATTAATTGTCTAATTGTACACCTTGAAAACAATAGTTTATGAGTGTCCATTGTGCTGATGCTATATATAATTTATTACATGAATTTAATTTGTCAGCTTATCCACCATGCATTGCATATTTTGTGTATAGTCAACTTCCAAAGGAAGGGGTCATACTTCGTGTGTTGAAAGCCTATCCTTTCCCCCGCCTTGTTTAGCAAAATAATGAAATATCCTGGCTTCCAGCATTGGGTATGGCTAAAAATTATATGATCAACTTTGCATGAGCTAATAGCTTCAACATTTGTTTATTCTATTATTATATATAGACAAACGACAATTTAAATACTATAATTAATCTGTACTATTTATTACATTCCATTACTCCCAGTTTAGAAAAAAAGGTTACATGTAGTATTTACAGTTTGAGGCAGTGGCGTATATATAACATGGCTGTATTGGCACGTTAATGTTATGGCCCCTATATTTTATTTGGTCTTATTGTGAATGTACACATGTTGTATCGGTGTGGCTTAATGTTCGGGTGGTACTTTATTAATCGTCCAGCTAAATGAAAGTTTTGGACGAATCGATCGGCAGCTGATTGTGAAATTGTATCGCCAATCACTAGTGATAAACGAACGGTCTCCGTCGTCGAAAAAGGTGCGCAAAACGTAAACGTTGTAACATTATGTCGTAGTGTTTGTTTTCGGCTAGATTTCAAAAATGTTCAGTAAACAGTGCAATTTGAAGCTTAAAACGGAATCTTTCGCTAATTTCGTGTGGAAACACTTCTTCAAATGGATTGATTACATCTCGGAAGCGACTGGGACGTTGGTATCCAGCTGCTGTCTTCTCGTAAACATCGACCTTGGACAAAATTCGACTAATTTCTACGTGAGTTGCCATCTGTGTTTGTTTGAGTACGGCTTTGAGTAAGGTCCGTAGCATACTCAGAATTTAGACGTTTCATGCTCAATTCTGAGAACGATTTCGTGCTCAGAAAGTTTTATAACCTCCGTGAGTATGAACATGGCGTAAAAGCGAGGTTTGAGCATGACATTCTGAGCACCGAGCACTGAGTACGGCATCATAACCTCGGGCCCTAGGCAAGTCGCATCACCGATATAGTTTCCAAATCCTCAAAACTCCTAGGCATGATTAAAAGAACCCTTGGCACAGCAAACCCGAAGTCAAAGAAATACCTTATAACATGCTAATAATGTCAAAACTCGAGTATGGATATACCATGTGGAACCCACTCACGTCACTGCCACCCAAATAAAGCACATTGCAAAAAATAAAACAAATGCTGCCAGATTTGTTTAAATGCTCATAGACGCCAACCTAACTCAGCAGACCCAGTAACCACCCTTGGATGGCCAACTCTTGAGCCATGACATTATATAAAATGTTAAATAGCATTATCAAGATCAACCCCCCCAGGCTTTCTAACACAGTCAAGAAACCGTGGCCACTATATAGCCCCGAAGGCAATCCGTATATGGAACATGATCCCAACACTATTCACTGGAATTTAAAACCCTATTGCTTTAAAAAAAAAACATAATGAACCTTCCATTCAGCACACCCAATTATCTTAACTGTCTTTAAATAATCAATTAATTTAAGCAACACACAGCGCATGTGCACAAACCCCACAAACTTCTGTGTTTAGCTGTTTAGAGTACCCTACCAAAGACCTAAGCGAAAACATAATTAACACGGTTAGTCGAATATACATCTATAATGCTTTACTGATTGAGGCTAATAATGTTCTCAGTTCGGCGACTGGCAAACTTGGAAAATATATACATTAGCTATGTCTGGTTTTCTATCACAATGGCGTTGTTCGTGTAATTTAAATACTATGTTTTGAAAAGATTATTCTACTAAACTGCTGGCACACTGTTATTAATTGTAGATACTAATGGTTAGTTCAACAACTTTGGAAGACCGCAACGTTTTTGTTTCCCTTCAAAGTGTTGATCATATATATTGCCCCATACAATATGACATGCGCA
The DNA here is from genome assembly GCA_963995525.1 of Escarpia spicata. Taxonomy (NCBI): domain Eukaryota; kingdom Metazoa; phylum Annelida; class Polychaeta; order Sabellida; family Siboglinidae; genus Escarpia; species Escarpia spicata. Next base: position 48,362,156 of record OZ023207.1, on the reverse strand, counting down.
GAATTGATACTTGTGTAGTGTTGACTCATTAACAGGGGTCGATTAACATTGCGAATAGGATTTTAGAACATACAGTGTATGTTAGCAATTCTATTTTTCAATTAAAATGTTCAATCATGGTCAAACTTTGAAATTTCTATTTTTTCTCCGATAACACGGCCTTCAGTTTGTGAGTGCCTGATTTGCTTTCTTGTATATCGTTGCATAACAACTATTGTATACTTGTTTGATATTTGCTTATGTTGAATGACAATATATTGGTGTCGAGCAATTCCACATATTGTTTACTTCATCGTTTAGTAAGTCTTCCACATATGTAACATAGTCAGGATACATTGAATGAAGAGTAGTAGGCAGGGCAGGGCCACCACATTATTAAGATAGATACTTCATTGGCATTTGGTAAATATCAACGTACACTATGGGCAGTAGGGTATGCGTACAACACTAATTGCAGTAATAACAGCATATGTCTTATAATGTATCCATGTAGTATATATATTTGATTTTAGGGAATGCATCGAGCGTAAGTCGATCTTCACCACAGCCCACGGAATAACCACAAAACATTGTCCCGGGTAAGATTATAATGATTATCCACCACGCAGAAATCTAAATTATTTCTACCGGAACATGAAGCACATTGACAACTGTGTACGATAATGTTTAACATATGAGATGTCATGCTGCAATAGTAATGCAATTCATGTATATGACCGTCATCAACATTGTTGGCAAAGACAAAGCTTGACACGCAAAAATCGATTGTGGCGTGGGCAAACCGCGACGTAGGCTGGATACATCAATTGTCGCAAGCTACGTAGAACGTCTTCAACTCATCGGTAGCGGTTTCGGTAATTGATGTATCCAGTAAGTAGAGGTTTGCATACGTCACAATCGATTTTTTATGCTTGCTAAATTACATCTCATCAATCAAACATTCCCGCATATAGTTGTCACTTAAAAAAAAAACTTATCGTGTATTTGTTATAAAGATATACTTCTGTGATCAGACTTTCACTAAAATGCACGACGGAATGTCCGAACACACCACATGTTTTCTGAAGGCTTGACGGAGGTTTTGGTAGGCAACAGATCAAGTGATGGAAAGATCAATTAGAACAATTGTAGACCCGCGTAACGTTGCGAATAATATCGTAATGTTCGGTGTGAACATTCAAACGCGGGAAGACTCCGTAACCCACAAGGAAAATAAACAATATATATTGTTGTTAAGAAATCGTTGGTGAACCCCTGAATGTTTGATATGCGAGATGCAAAAGGTCTGCTCGGTGCAAAGACTGAATATACGTACGCTAGGTTTATTATAGCTAGATGAGATATGTGGCCCTTACGAAGATATATCACGGTTTACTATTAAGTCGACATTACACGGTACGGTTGTCTCGGATGAAACCAACCGGCTAGCACGTAAGCGACCAGATCACATCGTGTGACTGTCTGGTCGAGTCAATTGTACCCGTGTCACACGCACGAGTACAGTTTAGAACACGTTCTATTTTTTTCTACGATCCGGACGATCGGTGAGAGTAATCAATTCGTGTTTTCGACTCGACCGAGCCGAAACACTGCTAGAAATGGTGAAACGTGATCCGGCTCTACAGACTATAACACAATAGATAACACTTCTGCAAGGTACCATATCTGACGTTCAGCTTTTTTGTTTATGGTTCTAACAAACTATACGGACCTAGGGCCGTACATTCAACATAAGCAACCAAACAAATATTTGTTTAATTAGACATTAATATTATTTTGAAAGAATGCAAATTAATTAAATGAACCACTTGCTTCGTATATCATAAGTAAATGCTGTCACAATCAGATGGCGGGCGTCTTTTATTTCAGAGGTTGTGCAGCGATCACAAAATGCAGACATATCGTTATACCTGATTCACATATCGAGGTAAGTTAAACCTTTATAATGTGTTACAATTATTTTATATTTTACCTAAAAATTCTACATAAAATACAACACGATGGGAAGTGTGTAAGGAAACCATTGACACGTAAAAGTCCTGTTCTTCCTTGAATGGATCGAAGATCCGATTTGCTGGTTATTTGTTGTTGTATTTATTATTATTATTATTATCATAATTATTATTATTGTTGTTAGACATGTTTACATATCAAGAAACTACTTCGATCTATTTCTTTCAACCGCGTCCCGCGGTTTCTTGTCTATTCTGACGTGGCGTAATTTATAAGTTACAAATAATATTAGGATAACCGGTTTAGTTTTATCATAACTAATGAGAATAGCTTACTTTCTATCACGGATTAAATAACAGAAGGCTGTTGTTGCCGACATATATATTTACATTCTTAAAATTGTTCCCGCTGACCATGCGATTTTTGCTGTCGGCAATGATAACATACACTAATTGCTATAAGATGATAGTTCTAAAAGTACTAAAGCCGAATGACACTGAAACAGTCACTTGGGGGGTACTGGCGTCAGAGGGTTCAATACTATGTACTGTAGAATACTTTTTATGAACATGCCTTTATTAATATATTGATGTAATTATTTTTTATTATATAATATTATATTTTAATAATTTTTCACATATTACAACTATTACAACGGTCTTGATATTTTTGAAACTATGCAATGCATGTTAATTACTTAATATATTTCTTATCATTCCATGTTCGTTTTATAATGTATGTACGCAATAGAAATGTTGGTGATTATAATAGCAACAATATTCACTCACATATAATGTGTGAACTATAAAGTACCGCTGACGGTTAAATCAAATAAGGGATCATCTCAGAATGTTGATGTCCGATATCAGGCGAAATTACTTTAACCTCTCTCTCTTAAGCTCTCTACCCCAAGTCGAAACATTTATACGATGTTATCAATATATTTTAACAGCATCGGTAGGATGCATAGAATATCGATACCCGACGCCAGACGAAACTGCATCTTACCGCACCTCCCCCAAAGGAAAGCAATGTTGTGTTATATCGATATCGACATTTTCAGATGATCACTAAGAAACACGATATATATATATATATATATATATAGACACAAATATATATATATATATATAAACTGTGTGTATATATATATATATCGTGTTTTTTAGTGATTATCTGAAAATTTCGATATATATACACATACATATTATATATGTGGGCCAGGCCACGAAAATTATCCCATTACAATTTTGGATGAAAAATAAAAATATGTTCTAACACATTCATTTCCACATATTTCTGACAGATAATATGTCAATTCAGTGCATAACCAATACAATTCACATCTGATATAGCTCTTGTAAAAGAGCAAATGTCTTAATGTTTCTGCATGTGACGAACATCATGTGCAAAATTATATTTCGCTTGTCAGTCATACCATAAAATATAGTCCACATATGTTATGATAATTATATCAACTGAAAGTTTATTTCACCAGGCCCTTTTGTAAAAAAAACAATTAAAGATGTGTAGTGCATATTGACCGAAAAGTTGCTTGCGTCGGATGTAGGTGCAATTTGCCTCAAACTAAAATTTTAGCATTGCATTATTCATGTTTTTGCACATTCTGCTGAAAATTCTTGCTTCTAGTAGTAACGTAAAGGCGTCCCACTAGGGAGATTGGATTAATATGCTATACTCAATTATATTTGTAAATGGACGATGCTATTAATATTGACCGGATCCAAACAAATGGAAATTTTGATTTTAGAAAAGTTGTACTGTGATATTAATAATTATGAAGGTGACACATATCATGACTCTCCATTTTATTTAAATACCAATGATTGCAAATACTTCACACCAATCGAATGTTCTAATGCTTTCCACTGTGATAATATATTGATATATATGTCCTGTATACATTGCCGCAGTTCAGAGGCACGTTGGGATTCTATGCAATAATTTATTTTTAATTCATATTCAAATAGCCTCAAACTTGATATAATTAGTTTAACAGAAATGATTCCCAACAATACAACATAATGTGCCACAGTATATTTTTAATACAAGACTACCGAATGATGATGGTCACGGTGGAGCTGGAATATATATTATTATTGACGAAAGCTTGACCTACTTTAAACGTGATGATCTTTCCATGTTTATTCTTCATGTATTTGAGTCTATATTTTGTTAAGTTCAATGTAATCATAACAAACCTATTATAGTAGGTGTAATTTATAATAATAATAAAATAACTTCTATTGCGTCTAAATCTTTGAAAACCAAGCTGAAAGGCGGAAAATAAAAGTATTGACAATCTCAAAATCCATAAGCAGTATTGCAGTTGTCAACAGATAGGTCAAGGCACTAGGGAGCTATGGTGGATAAGCAATATTGTAAACATAACTTTTTAAACAACAACCGAATTTTTTAATATTTTCAACTGATGGAACTCTAAGAGGGAGCATATTCCAAAGAGTTGGTGCAGCAACAGGAAAACCCTAGTCCCAATGTTAGTGTTGACCTTAGGAACAAAAAGCAGGTCAGAACTAGATGATCGAAGCTGGATAGGTTTACTTACAGGAGTAAGCCGTGAATGCAAATAAAATGGTTTAAATAGTATACGATTTCGTACAGGAAGCCAATGCAAAGGTTTCAAAAGTGGTACATAGCAAGAAATAGGGGAGAGCTCGTAACTACACTTGCTAGCAATTTTGGATACGCTTACGTTTTGTGACATCCTTGCTAGCGATATTATAAAGTATGGAATTGCAGTAGTAAGTATGCTGCTAACAAGCGCTGTTGCAATAGTTTTAGCAACAGAAAATGACACATACCGGCGAATACGGCGAAGATCACGAATATGATAAAAAATAGCAGCGACAAGTTTGAGATATGGAAGTTGAAGTTACTATATAAAATCACTCTTATATTTCGCATCGAGGTTGCTGGCGTGATATACTGATTAAAAATACGCGTAGGGACAAAACCACAAAATGTACTACGCTGCATTGGAGTACCACTACTTATCAATTAAGTTTTATTCCCATTTAATGTCAACATCCTGTCAGTCATCAAGTGGAATATATCTTGAAGGCAATCACTAAGTTGGTTGAGGGCGAGATTTGTATCCGGAGTAGCCAACGAAATGTAGATCTGAGTATCATCAGCATAAAGATGATGATCCAAGTTATGTCTTTGTGTAATAGTGCTTAGTGGCGTGTTGTCAAAATTAAAACCAAAGACCCAAGAACAGAACCCTGGGGAACATCAAATAAATGATGCAGTGCACCCAAAAAGCAGTTCCCAATCTTTGTAGTTTGATATCTATCAGTTAGATATGAAGAATATCAGGTTAGAACTGTGCCAGATATGCAGTACCACTTAAATATGCGTTCAATGAGAGTGTTGTGATCAATTATGTCAAAAGAGGCAGAGATATCTAATAAGATAAGTGCAGTCACTTTATCATTATTAAAGGGGGCTGTATAGAATTTATCCTACCACGTGGCGCTGTGATTTGACCAAGATTTAGTTACAATTACGGTCGCTGTAGACATGAGGCGCCAGGTGTTTCCCCGGAAGTAAACATAAAGCACGTGGTTGCCATGGAATCACAGTTACAATGGAAGACAGACCCAAATCACAAAGGTTGCGGAAGCTAAAATGAAGAAGAAATATTACAGTCGACGCATTTATCTGGGGCATGTTTTGGATGAATGGGAGCGACAACGACGTTTGGTTGGACAAACCCACTCGACATTTGCCGAGCATCTGCTGTTTGTGCACTCCAATCACTGTGACTAGGCCGGGTGTACATAGTACTACATACAGATTATTTAGAAGCTGACAGGTCAGTGACGTGATCATGGTCAATGTATGAGCATCGTGGGCAGCTTGTAGGGGAGGGGTGTATCAGAATGTGGAAAGTGGAGGTAAAAATAAGGAAATTGAAAAGGTGGAGATAAACAAATGTGAAAGGTAAAATGAAGAAAATGGGGGCCTTTAGACTAAGGCCTAAGACAAAGGGCCTACTCTAAACCTTGGTCTAAGGGTCTAGTCTAAGTGCCAGCGGGGTATAACTTTAAGCCTGAGGCTTAGCCTTAGAGTTATGTCTAGATTTACAAGTAAGTTTAATTGCTAACAACAATTATAAATCAACTTATTGCTTAAAGCATTGATTAAACACTATTCTGCTAATCTATCCTATAAATATATAATTATTTAATTAATAGCCCTTCAGTAGAAACTACCTTGCTAAACTCAATGGGCAGTCCGTCTAGCCACTGACAGTCAACATGCTGTCCCTATTTCCTAGGGAATAACGATACCAGACACATCACACAGCCTACTGTGCCAACATCTCAGCAATGAACTATCAATACAATGATCTATTGAGTATTAAAGAATCACGCTAATTACTAGATTAGGAACCATGCAATTGTGTATCGTAATACACAACATCTGTAAGCACTGGGGGAATTCTGCCCACACTTTCTACACAGACCAATTAATTGACCTCCCACGGAAAACTTAAAAGTCACTTTAACAGCAAGTATTGGGAGATAATTACATATATCTGCTGTTAGTTAAATCCTGGTGCAATCCACCTTAAATCTTGAGTTGTGTTTTTCTTTATGTTGAAACACGAAACCTTGTGCGAAAACACTGGAGCGCTACATCTGTCCAGCTTCTCTCGGAAACTCTGTGATGACGCCTATTACATAACCCTGGCTTAGTGACCGGGAGTAGTATGTCAGTTTAATCAGCGGGGACCGATTGATTATGATCTGAGCAAGAGCAATGACGTCATATATAGGTCAAGGTCAAGATTCACATATGTAGCCCCCTGGTGGATAGTTCACGTACTAAAATAGCGGAATTTTCATTAAATCAACAACAAAACCAAGTGCAATTTTCATGAACTAAAATATCTAGGCCAAAGTGCTATAAAAATAGGTCAACGACTTCTTTAAATAGGTCATTGCGCCTGCGCAATGGTGTCTTTTCTTAAGTCACATAGGTAATGGACCATTTTTCGGGTATAGCGCCCCCTGATGTATAAATTTAAAACTATAAAACATAAAATAAACTTAAGTTCAAAAACTGTTTTATGAATTTTTTTTTTTATCGAAGGCCTTCCAACATCACTTATGTTAATGAATATAATGACGTAGGTGCTGACGTGTCCTGTCCTGATTGATCAATCGTGTTGTTGTCACGTGATTTTTCATATTCCTATATAAGCGCGGCGCTCTGCCAGTCGGACCATCATTCGTATCACGACGACACTATGACTAACATCATGTTGAAGACACCCTATTACCGCCTTCGCGACGGAGCATACTCGAGCGACGAGGACGAGCCGACGAGCTGACCCATCATGCCGGTGATCAACCGTCCTTCCGGGCCGTCGGAACCAGAGGTTGTGGACGTGGCAACTCTAGAAGCAACGGTAAGCGCCGATGCCTTTATCAAGATCAGAGGTCTCCTTATTAACAAAGTACGGCAGCATACTCCCTTCTACATCGAGTGCAGATACTGCAAGAAGCGTATGATTGTCGACGATAGGCGACATTTGCAATGCGAACGACACGGATACGTTGCCTCTGACATGCATTTAGTGGTGCGCATGTGCTTTGTCGAGACAGCGACGGGTCGATGTATATGGCTGACTTTATTCGACCAGTATATGGCTCTTCTCCTAGACGTGAATGCCGAGACGTTTACTGTTATGGACGAAACGATGCAGACTTACAAACTGAACACACTGACGAGAACTCGTGTGTCTCTCACGATAAAGAAAACTCGAAGAGAAACTTACACAAACTACAACGTCACTCACGTAGAGGTGGTACACTAGGCTCCGCACCCTGTTTCAGAGTCTCTGCTGCCATCCCTGCCGATGTGACAACTTCCGCGGACACGGCCGATGTGATAACTTCCGCCAACACGGCCGATGTCACAACTTCCGCTCCTGTCGATGTGACATCTTCCGCCGACACGGCCGATGTCACAACTTCTATTGAAGTCAATGTCACAATTTTAGGGTTAGCATAAGGATTAGGTTTGGGATTAGGGTTAAGGATAAGGTTAGGATTTTGGTCAGCGTTAGAGTGAGGGTTATGATTAAGCATAGGGTCAAAATTAGCTCCATGAGCAAGGTGTGCAAGTCTGAACTCTCACGACGATACTACCCATGTGTAGTATCAAGAATTGGTTGCAAGACTCTGTATCAATGTCTTGTCTCTGGTTCTTGTAGTTATGGAGTGTGACATGTAAATACATTTGTATTGTACACAAATAAAATGTCCAAACCTTATTTTGTGTGTGTGTCTTTTTTCATAGTATAATGCAAAGCATACGTTGGGAACCTTACTAATAGTTTTCCACTTCACGACTAAAGAGACTATCCGTATTGTCAATATTAGGGTAATCAATTTGCGTAAAACAGATTCGTGTACGATATGCAAAACACAGGAACAATACCACGGGCCAATCTTAACCAAACTAAGACCAAAACCTTCCATGAACCAAACTTAGATCAACGAGTTATACGAAACAAACTTAGACCAACGACTTTCATGAACCAAACTTACACAAATTTAACTCTTTTGACAGTAGAACTCAGCAAAGTTCACCTCCGTCAATCAATCCGACGTCGTCACCTCCGACGAAGCGTCAGAAGCTTTTGCCTCGTTATGTCTGCTGCATGTATGGCAGTACATTAAGTTGTAAAGGGAGTTGGCACGGTCATGTGATGCAGTGCTACTGCCAAAGGAAGAAAGATAAGCAGCGGCGATGTAAAGAACAACTTGAAGAGATAATAGTAAGCTTCAATTTCTCAGTGTTCAAATGCTATTCACGTTTTGTTTTAAGGCATCTCATTTTTTTTGAAAATGTTCAAAAGCCTGATACAAAAACATGATATTATATTTCTCTTATACATACCAGTTGACCATAGATTATTAAACTCATTTCGTCACTGTTTCAGTGGCAAGAAAAGGAGCGCATTGCTGCATTTCTCGATACTTCTGCCTCTTCTCCCCTGTTGCGGCAAATATCACATGCTCGTAATTCTCAGAAACCTATATAAACGTGGTGCTCTGCCAGTCGGACCATATTTCGTATCACGATGACACTATGGCTAACATCATGTTGAAGAGACCCTATTACTGTATTAGCGATGAAGCAGATTCGAACGACGAGGACGAGCCGACCACATTCATCGTCTGTCAATCGACCAGTCGTACCGTCAAGCCTCTATGCACCCGAACCGGAGGTCGCTGTGAAACCGAAAAGCGTTGAATTGTCTGGGGCCGACTCTCCCTTGTCAAACCTTTACTCATGCAGGGTCGAAGCATTTGGTCGGGTCTTTAATTCGGTCGAGCATGCCTACCATTACAGGAAGGCATTGTATCATGGCGACGACGAATGCGCAGAGCGCATCAAATCTGTAAAACACGCGCACTTGGCAAAACAAAAAAGCAAACAGATTGGAGAGAAGAGATCTGGTTGGAACGATGTCCGTGTTCACTGGATGCGACATTTGCTCCTCGCAAAGTTCAAGGCATCAAAGGATTTGCGAGCCGTATCGTTGGCAAACGGAAATGCTGGCTTCTCGGAAAACTATTGTACAATGTCCGTGACAATCACTTGTAGACACTACGTTGTGTAAAATCAAGAGTCGATTGTATCATAACAGTGACGAAACAATGTCCAGTGTCTTGTTCATGCAGTTATGGAGTGTGACCTGTAAATACCTTTTTGTTGTTCACGAATACAATTTGCACACCTTATCTTGTGTCTTTTTTCGTAGTTTAATTCAAAGCATCCGTTGTGAACCTTACTAATAGTCTTACACTTCACAACTGAAGTCAAACTATTGGTATTGTCAATAGCAGCGTCATCGATTTATGTAAAACAGGTTCGTGTACGATGTGGAAGACACAGGAACAGTACCACGGATAACTCTTAACCAAACTAAAACCAACAACTTTCATCAACCAAACTTAGATCAACGAGTTACACGAAACAAACTTAGACAAACATAGACAGAACCAAATACATCGCATGAGACTACGGGCAAGACATTGCATGAGACTACGGACGAGACAACAGACGAGACAACGGACGCGATAACAGTCGCAGGTCAATTCAGGAAATTCACCTTAATCCTCAGGCAAATTCAGGCAATCCACCAAGATAGTCTGGCAAATTCTTACATAGAACTTAGTCGAACATAGACAAAACCAGATACATCGCATGAGACTACGGAGGAGATATTGCATGAGACTACGGACGAGACAACCGACGATACAACAAATAAGATAACAGTCGCAGGTCAATTCAGGAAATTGACCTTAATGCTCAGGCAAATTAAGGCAATCCACCAAGATACACAGGCAAATTCAGGCAATTCACCAAGATACACAGGTAAATTGGGCCAAATTCAGGCAATTCACTAAGACACACAGGTCAGTTCAAGAAATCCACCAAGATAGACAGGCAAATTCAGGCAACCCACCAATATACCCAGGCAAATTCTGGCAAACTCACAAACAGCCATTCAGGCAATTCACCAAGATACACAGGTCAATTCAGGCAATTCACCAAGATACACAGGTCAGCTAAGACAAATTTAGGCAAACTCACCCAGATACCCGGGCAAATTCACCAAGATACACAGATATATTCAGGCAATACACCAAGATACACAGGCAAATTAAGGCAAACTCACCAAGACACGCATGCAAATTCACGCAACCTACCAAGATACACCCGCAAATTCACCAAGATACACAGGTCAATTCAGGCAATTCACCAAAATACATGAGTCAATTCAGGCAAACTCACCAAGATACACAGGTCAATTCAGGCAATCCACCAAGATAGACAGGTAAATTCAGGCAAACTCACCAAGGTACGCAAACAAATTCAGGCAACCCACCAAGCTACCCAGGCAAATTCAGGCAAACTCACCTTGATACACAGATATTTCCATATACCAGTGCATCAAATATAAATTGCGGTTCATTTCGTTCTTTACATTTGAATCGTCAACACCTACACCATGAGCTTATCGACTAGTCTTCTGGCTGCCAACAAGTCCACACATCGCCATCACGGGTGGCCTTCCAGTGCTCAGATTGCAAGAGGCATTTCACACGTCGGGATAACTGGAAACAACACATTGCCCACAATCGCTGTGGACGATCGACAAGTGCTATGTCACTGAATTAATAAATTCATCGATCTGAGTTCCCAACTAAATCCATTGGTGTGTTGACGTCCTTGAGACGAAGAGCGAAGGTTTCCCATCCCACCGGTTCAAACGACTTCCGTTTTCTCAGCACGTCATTCATAAGGTCCACAATGTTACTTCCGAGAACCGCCTTGTTTCTGTATACCATCTCGCCATACTCATACCTGTTCATACAACAACCTTTTCCATCTCGTGTATATCGCTTCGTTCTAATATGTCTTGCATTTCATTGTCGAGTCGTCGCAAGACATTTTCGATAGGATTGGTCGAAGGACATTGCGGTTGAATGTAATCCAAAATACGGGGATCAACCAAGTTTCCTTTGTGTTCTCCATGGTCACCTGAGATGGAGACAGGAATGTCGAGCTTGTCGCTGGGGCTTTAGGCACATGTGTCATAGTGGGCGCCTGAGATGGAGACAGGAATGTCGAACTTGTCATTGAGGCCAGAGGCGCCGGTGTTTTAGTAGGTGTCGGGACAAGTGAATTCAGTGACATAGCACGTGTCGATCGTCCATAGCGATTGTGGGCAATGTGTTGTTTCCAGTTATCCCGACGTGTGAAATGCCTCTTGCAAACTGGACGTGATGGTGATGATGTTGATTTGTTGGCAGCCAGTAGACTAGTCGATAAGCCCATGATGTAGATGTTGACGATTCAAAGTAAAGAACGAAATGAACAGCGAGTTGAATTTGATGCACTAGTATATGGAAATAGCTGTGTATCAAGGTGAGTTAGCCTGAATTTGCTTGAATTGACCTGTGTATCTTAGTGAGTTTGCCTGAATTTGTCTGGGTATCTTGTTGGGTTGACTGAATTTGCATGCGTATCTTGGTGAGTTTGCCTGAAATTGCATGTGTATCTTGGTGGATTGCCTGAATTGACCTGTGTATATTGGTGAGTTTGCCTGAATTCACCTGTGTATCTTGGTGAATTGCCTGAATTTGCCTGAATTGATCTGTGTATGCTGGTGAATTGCCTGAATTGACCTGTGTATCTTTGTGAGTTTGCCCGAATTTGCCTGGGTATATTGATGGGTTTCCTGAGTTTGCCTGCGAATCTTGGTGAGTTTGCCTGGATTTGCCTGTGTATCTTGGTGGATTGCCCGAATTTGCCTGAATTGACCTGTGTATCTTGGTGAGTTTGCCTGAATTTGCCTGTGTATCTTGGTAGATTGGCTGACCTAACCTGTGTATCTTGTTGGTGAATTGCCTGAATTTGGCTGAATTACCTGTGTATCTTGGTGAATTGTCTATGTATCTTGGTGGATTGCCTGAATTTGCCTGAGGATTAAGGTGAATTTCCTGAATTGACCTTCGACTGTTATCTCGTCTGTTGCCTCGTCCGTAGTATCATGCAATGTCTCGTCCGTAGTCTCGTGCGATATCTCGTCCGTAGTCTCATGCGATGTATCTGGTTTTGTCTAAGTTTGGCTAAGTTTGTTTCGTGTAACTCGTTGATCTATGTTTGGTTCATGAAATTTGTTGGTCTTGTGATTACAATTTATCCGTGGTACTGTTCCTGTGTCTTCCATATCGTACACGAACCTGTTTTACACAAATCGATGACGTTGCTATTGAAAATACCAATAGTCTGTCTTCAGTTGTAAAGTGTAAGACTATCCATAAGGTTCCCAACGTATGCTTTGGATAATACTACGAAAAAAGACACAAGATAAGGTGTGCACATTTTATTCGTAAACAACAAAAACGTATTTACAGGTCAAACTCCATAACTGCATGAACAAGACACTGGACATTGTTTCGTGACTGCTCTGATATAACCGACTCTTGATAGTACACAACGTAGTGTCTACAAGTGATTGTCACGGACATTACACAATCGTTTTCCGAGAATGTTTCAACCATTTTTGTAAACACGTCCAAGTCCCCAAAAGCCCTCATCCGATGGTACACGCTCCACCGGTTCAGCATTTCCGGTTGACAACAATACGGCTCGCAAATCCTTTGCTGCCTTGAACTTTGCTAGGAACAAATGTCGCATCCAGTGAACACGGACATCGTTTCAACCAGATATCGTCTCTCCAGTCTGTTTGCTTTTTTGTTTTGTCAAGTGCGCGTGTTTTGATGCGCTCTGCGCATTCGACGTCGCCGTGATACAATGCCTTCCTGTATTGGTAGGCTTGCTCGACCGAATTAAAGACCCGACCAAATGCTTCAACCCTGCATCAGTAAAGGTTTTACAAGGGAGAGTCGGCTCTAGAAAATTCAACGCGTTTCGGTTTCACAGCGACCTCCGGTTCGGGTTGGGGTTCCGGTTCCGGTGCATTGGTCGATTGACAGACGATGAATGTGGTCGGCTCGTCCTCGTCTTTCGAGTCTGCTCCATGGCGAATACAGTAATAGGGTGTCTTCAACATGATGTTAGCCATAATGTCGTAGTGATACGAAATATGGTCCGACTGGCAGAGCACCACGTTTATATAGGTTTCTGAGAATTACGAGCATGTGATATTTGCCGAAACAGGGGAGAAGAGGCAGAAGTATCGAGAAATGCAGCAATGCAATCCTTTTCTAGCCGCTGAAATAGTGACTAAATGAGTTTAATAATGTATGGTGAACTGGTATGTATAAAAGAAATATAATATCATGTTTTTGTATCAGGCTTTGGAACATTTTCAAACAAAAATGACATGACTTAGAACAAAACCTGAATAGCATTTGAACACTGTGAGAAATTGAAACTTACTATTATCTCTTCAAGTTGTTCTTTACATCGCCGCTGCATATCTTGCTTCCTTTGGCAGCAGCACTGCTTCACATGACCGTGCCAACTCCCTTTACAGCTGACTACTGCCACACATGCAGCAGACATAACGAGGCAAAAGCTTCCGACGCTTCGTCGGAGGTGACGGTGTCGGATTGATGGTTGGATTGATTGACGGGGGGTGAACTTTGCTGAGTTCTACTGTCAAAAGAGTGAAATTTGTGTATGTTTGGTTTATGGAAGTCGTTGGTTTAAGTTTGTTTCGTGTAACTCGTTGATCTAAGTTTGGTGTATAAAAGTTGTTGGTCTTAGTTTGGTGAAGATTGGCCCGTGGTACTGTTCCTGTGTTTTACATATCGTACACGAATCTGTTTTACGCAAATGGATGACCCTAATATTGACAATACGGATAGTCTGTTTAGTCGTGAATTGTAAAACTATTAGTACGGTTCTGAATGTATGCTTTGCATTATACTATAAAAAAGACCAAAAAAAAATAAGGTTTGGACATTTTATTTGTGTACAATACAAATGTATTTACATGTCACACTCCATAACTACAAGAACCAGATATTAGACATTGATACAGAGTCTTGCAGCCAATCATTGATACTACACATGGGTAGTGTCGTCGTGAGAGTTCAGACTTGCACACCTACCGTCGACAATCGTAGGCTTCTTGTAGTATCTGCACTCGATGTAGAAGGGAGTATGCTGGTTGTACTTTGTCAATAAGGAGACCTCTGATCTTGATGACGGCATCGGCGCTTACCGTTGTTTCTAGAGTCGCCACTTCCACAACCCCTGGTACCGACGGCCCAGAAGGACGGTTGATCACCGGCATGATGGGTCGGCTCATCGGCTCGTCCTCGTCGCTCGAGTCTGCTCCGTCGCGAAGGCGGTAATAGGGTGTCTTCAACATGATGTTAATCATAGTGTTGTCGTGATACGAATGATGGTCCGACTAGCAGAGCGCCGCGCTTATATAGAAATACGAAAAATCACGTGCCAACAACACGATTGACCAATCAGGACAGGACACGTCAGCACCTACGTCATTATCTCATTAATATAAGTGATGTTGGAAGGACGCTATACACGAAAAATGGTCCACTACCTATGTTACGTAAGAAAAGACACTATTGCGCAGGCGCAATTACCTATTTAATGACGTAAGTGACTTATTTTTATAGGACGTTGGCCTAGATATTTTATTTATTGAAAATTTCACTTGGGGGTGTTATTGTTAATTTTCTGAAAATTCCGTTTGTGGTGTTATTTTTAATTCATCAAAATTCCGCTAGGGGTGGCCCTATTTTTAGTTGATATCAAAATTTCACTAGGGGCGCTATATTTTTTATTAATGACAATTCCGCTAGGGGCGCTATTTTAGTATATGACCTATTCTCCAGGGGCGCCACTTGGTATTTGACCTTGACCTACATATTTTACCTTTACCTATATATATATAGATATATATATATATGGCATTATTGCTCTTGCTCAAATCATAATCAATCGGTCCCCGCTG
This sequence comes from Escarpia spicata, assembly GCA_963995525.1. Lineage (NCBI taxonomy): Eukaryota > Metazoa > Annelida > Polychaeta > Sabellida > Siboglinidae > Escarpia > Escarpia spicata. The sequence continues at coordinate 48,346,675 of OZ023207.1, read as the reverse complement.
ATTAACCTGACCTACTACTACCGGGGTTTGACCCTCACTTGGTGATTACTGACACCGCAGGGGAAGCTCACTTATAGGTTTTTCCAGGCCATAAATGTTACACTGGTGAAATGGGGTCTACATATTTAACACATTAAAAGTAATGAGAACAAAGAGAGTACTTAGAGTTTTGGAATAATGCAGGTAAATAATTAACTAATTCGTCAGTAACCCTGCCGGTTACAAATATGTGTTCCCCCATTTTGTTTCAAAGAGAATTGTTATAGTCATACAGTTTCATTATTTTGGCCAAAACAGACGTAGACCTAATACAATTATCAGACAGTTATATAACGTCGTAAGCATGTCCCTTAAATCATGATTGCTTATTTATTGACATTATATCTACATTGAGTTCGTGCATCGCAAAATTGCGTGACAATGCGTTATTGAGTTTTCTCAAACCTCAAAACTGCACTCAGAATTATAACATGCCAGCCAAGTTTATTACCAATCGGAGCTGCCGGTGCAATATATTACATAGAGTTTCACCGAAGCATTCAAACAAAAGAAATACATAACACAATACCGACATCGAAGTGGACGACGCACGAATTTAGGACACGCAACCATGCATTGATACAATGAACATCACTCACCAGCGTTTCTTCTCCTGCAGACCAGTTGTTTGATGCATCCGACGGGGCATGTTCTTTGGCTGTGCCAAGTTTCTCGGAAAGTTTTGTTCCTTGTCATTGGACTATGTTTGTTTTTTCGTACCACAAGTACAATTCTTTCAGCAAAATGCTCAAGGATATTGCAGATGCAAACGATAAAAAAACCTCTATATTGGCTGTGTTTCTGGACCTTCAAAGGCATTTGATACGATTAACCATAATATTTTACTTCACAAATAATTTCTTTAGGGAATTCGGGGAATAAGAAATACATGGTTTGCCAGTTATTTATCCAATCGAAAACAATATAGTGAGATACAGAAATATCAATCATCGCCAAAAAACATAATGGAGTACCCCAAGGTTCCATACTTGGACCAGTCTTGATAACTGGTATAACTAAATCTACTTCTTTGAATGTATTGACTTTTGGGGATGACACAACTGTATACCAATCAGGTCTTTATGTTGACATTTTACTAAACACTATAAACCAAGAATTTATATATTTGTTCGACTGGCTTTGTGCCAATAAATTGTTTTTGAATATTAAAAAGGCACACTTATGCATATTGAGTGCACCAAATAGCAAATACCAGGTAAATGATTGTACTAAAGTAAACAGGGAAGTTATTAATTAGGTCGGTAAATATAATACAGAAGAAACAGTGAAGTTCCTAGGGATACTTATTGATAAACACTTAACATGGAATAAACATATTAATTTAGTCAATTCTAAAATATCTAGAGCAATTTTTTTAATTAATATAATGAAAAATGTTCTGCCACATAATGCTTTAAAAACCTATTTTACCTTAATTCAACTTACGGTAATTTAACTTACGGTATACAAGTATTGGGAAATGGAAATACTGCATGGAAGTTTGAATTTTTACCAAAACGCGCTATACGAATAATTAATAAAAACTACAGAAGTCATACCGATACTATTTTTAAATCTGAAAATATATTGGTGATATCTACAGGTTGCACGTCTTACTATTTATGTATGACTATCACCATAATGCACTGCCTAACTCCTTTAAACATTATATGTAAAAAAATAACTTAGCCACTAATATCAGCCTTACCAGACAATATAACCTCTTACATACAGAGAAACCCAGAACACATTTTTCATCTAGGTTACCTAAACATAATTTCATAAAAATATGGAATTGTCTTGATTGTGAGATACAAAACATTAAATGTAGACCAACATTCGGTTTTAGTATGCAAACAATATATAGACAGCTATCTCAACTACGCACATTGCCTCAGTCCCAGATATATGGAGTGCAGCTAGAGGTGTATATCTACGTTGGATCCGGATAAATCTCATACAAACATTTTCTGTAATATGATTCTGATTATTATTAATTTCATCATATCATCAGTCCGGTGTCACACGGTCATCGTTATAATATAGTTATCGTGCACCTCCTTTTTCGCAGCACAAAAAAACTATCAGTTTTTTGTTGTTTTTGCTACAATTCAATAATTGTTCGCAGACACTGCACCAGTTTGCATATATTATTGCGTAATATAATATTACAGCATTCATTGTTAACAATACGCGTATGGACACATCGAAACAAACAGTTTTTAAAATTGATTCCTAAAATTTTTAATGCGCAAACACAATATACATTATTGAAACAGTACTAAGTAGACGCGTCTTCAGTGCAATTACCTTGGATAACGTCAGAATGCAGAACACACAAATGGAAACAACATGTTATGATAGTGGGAACACTGCGAGATGTCCACAAAGAAGATAGACTATGTTTTTGGCTAATGGTGTCCGCACTGAGCAGGGAAGAAAATAGATGATGAAAACGTAGACTGCATGCAGCATCGTGGGTGCAAAGAATATTAACGAATTATGTGACGGACATAATTGGTTAAGCCATTTCCATGTTGTGGCTATTTATCCCAATAAAGCGCAGTTTACGTCACGTGCACTTTGATGTGTCTTCCTTGATCGATTTTGCTATGTTCAAATGGTCATCTTTCGGTGTGTTATACTGATCTTTGAGAACTAAGTATCGGAAATATTTGACATAATTTGTGTTGGCAGGATCTGTGCTATTTGCCTCGAGCATCCATTTCTTTTCTGGACCGACACGTTTCCCCACGTGTCATTTATCGTAATACAATGCCGCCACATATTTTCCAATTCCACATTGGATCACTACTGCCGTGTTGCTAGAAGCATGGTTTTGTATAATGTCGGTATTATTGAAATCAGCATAAGTCATTTCTCTACAATTTGAAAAGCAATCTCCTAGTCATCTTGCATTGATGATGTGATGCTGAATGTTGCGTTGTGAATGAAGCGACTACTTCTTCAACGCAGGACAGCCAATTGATGTTACCCGTAGCAAACAACACTCCTTGCCAAAAGCACGTAGTACATATGCAGTTTCCCTGACTCCGATGAAGAAACTGCATTTTCTGCATGGACAACAGATTTGGCGCTGTGCTTCAGGAAAACATCGGAGAGTAATCACTCATTTATATACGTAATATTATATATGTGGGAGTAACCTATATGAGTTTGATTTAATTGGCTACCAGCTCGATAAGTTATACTTCTCTGGTAGCCACCTCATCTGTGTTACATTGCTCTTGAATTGTGTTGTATATTATCTGGATGAGGAAATAAATTTACTTACTTCCTTACTTACTTACTTCAAACCTTGTCACCTGCTTGTATTTCTGCTTCAGGTGACTGTAGGATATATGCTTGAGGGTGGTGTTCTTGCAACAGTTCAGCATTTCAATAAATTGTTGTTATTACTTTTGTTATGTCATGTCAACATTAGAAGTTGATCGTATCGTTTATCCGCCAGTAACACCATTACTATTTTCCGTTTCCTGGCTCGAACTAAATCCATGAAGCTCCAATGAAGCAATACCAAATTGTGTTAGGATAGTGCATTAATCATGCGAATGTTCCTGTGTTGTATCGGAGAGTAATCACTCAACTAGCAAATGTACGTGCGCTGTGTCAGATATGATCGTGTCATTACAGATAGGCTACACATATTTTCTTAAAACGAAAGACGGCTGATGCACAAATGTTGTGCTTGTTTGTGACCACGACGTAGGTTGGCGCAGTTGAGGAAGCTAAGTTGCTGATAATATTTGTGCATGGGATAATTGCTTCATTGTGATGTTGTAATTAACAATAGCGTTGGCGTGGGGTTTCCTCGGCTCAAACTTCCAGTATTTCCGCATCAGCAACAATGGCTCGGCATTACATATAAAGTCAATAAAGAATCTACATGTCGGTCATCAATTTTGATGAAACTTGGTGTGTTCGTTTATGTTAATGAGTTTATGTTACAAACCAAATGTTACTTCAATGAGACGTTTCTTCCCAGAGATGGGGTTCATGAAAGTGTGAGCCGACCTTGATACCTGACGATGTTCCAGGTGTCATAACTCCTCTCTTATGGGACCTACATATGTGATGTTTGGTGTTAGAATTGAGTTTATGTTCAGACAATGAACCACACATCAATATATATATATGTATATATACATATATATATATATGTATATATACACACACATATTTATATATGTATATTTATATATATATATATATATATATACCTTGCATTGCTTCTATGTTTGTTAATATAGCCGTGCTACACAAAACCGCACGATCTAACCCCGAGAGAAACGAACGCAGTTGATGTCGATTTCTATTTGTACGTGTCTGCCGCGAAGCTGCCGCAATGTGTTACTGGAAATGACCAAGTGGTTGCTGAAACCTGTCAGCTTCATTGGGCATTCCAAAGGTTTGGTTTATATTATCTGTTTAGCTAAGCTATTAAGGAGTTATTCGTTAGTTAGTAATATTAAAACGGGGTTGTCTGTTCTGTTTTCCAGAATCAGCCAGGGGTGCTAAGTATTAGCAGGAAGTTCCCTGAACCTGTTGTATTTTGTGTCAATCTGCGGCGTGGAGAGGAACCATTCAACGTAACAGGTGTTTGTAGTAGGCATACACACATATACATCCGCAGTAAGTGCCTATAGCGGTTGTTTACAAATACAACTTTGTGTTCAGAATATTACAATAGTAAACCAGAAAGGAACAAACAGCCTCGGTTTGATAAGTAGGTAACCTCTTAATCGACAATCATTAATAGCGGCAAGCATTCAGCCGTGTTGGAATTACAGAGCAAATACTATTCGTTCACATATATCTACCACAGTCTGTAAACTGGTACGCATTTGAACTGTTGAGCTAACCGAAGCATCTGGAGTGAAAATAAATTACGAAAAACAGAAGGTATGAAACCTGGTACTCTCGATTGATTGTTCAAACTCCTAACATAACAGTAATGCGAACCACATATGTAGACCATGTGTACAGCGTTCCGATAAAATGTAAATAATGTCTAGCGCAGATACACATGACATTGCAGCGTACACGTATGGATAGATTGTTTCGAAATATATGTTCAAGGCACATTTAAAAATAAACATAAATTGGGTAGTATTTTTAAACACCATTTAGATATTGCAAAGTAAACAACAAGGTGCATTATATAAATGCGAGATAGGTGAAAAGGTTGATTCCGTAAAACAAAAAGATGGTTTCAATAAAGGTCCGTTTTGCATGTTGATCCCGTAATATACACGCATAACCCATCAGTTGCAGTGCAATGACTATATTATATAAATGCCTTATTATATTTTTCTTGCATTTCTCAGTTGACTGGTAAAAATATAAATCTCACACTTCAATATATATGGGCTGTTTTTGGCAAACTGCAAACTAAGTGTGTCTGTGCCCTTGGCAAAAAACACAGAATAATCTGTAGGATTTTTGCGCGTAGTTTTCTATAGAAAATATCCTATAGAATGTTATATAGGAAATATCCTACAGTATTTTATATATGATTTTGTTGCGTTTTCTGTAGAATTTTCTATAGAATATTTCCTATAGTAGATATACTACATACTATTTCCCATAGGCTATTTTCTGTAGGATATATCCTAAAGAATATATCCTTTATGACATACTCATTAACAGAGCACGTTAATATTCACATATTTTTATTATATCATATAATCAAATACATTAATCATGCAGGCAATCTACAGTAATGCCCAAGCAGATTGAATCACCAAATAAAACTATATAAAAATACAAAATAAAGTCCATTCAGCATACATGTACATAAATGCAAGCAATGCTAATAATGACACAAATCATCAAATATTTATGTATACAGTTATACAATATGAACAATTAAGTATATGGTAAGTACAACAAATTGACTATTGAGCATACAAAATGTCAACAAATTAATCCTTAAATACTCGTTTACAGTAACGAGCCATCATCTGAAATAGCACACACTACCTCACAATGGCATTCAAAACTGGGATAGCAAGACAAATATTGTTGGATACATTAAATATATTACTGTTACAGTAAAAATTCAGAATAATTATCAGTTAAAATTTAACATCCATTTAGGAAACAAATTAAACATGGTAATACTGTTGTTTTTTTCGACGAGCCTCAAGGGGTGCAGATCAAGATGTCTGAAGCTCCTCAAGGTGGGTTTTTCTGGAACGCCCCCTCCCCTGTTCCAATGCCAGTGACTTGATATACACCTTACTCAGATATACTACCATGGTATTTTGAAACAGGTACAACATGGTATTTTCACACAGGTAAACCTTGGTGCAAATATCAAAGATTGCAGTCAGTCTGCGACATATCATGTCATTGTTGTACATAACTTTGTCAAATTATGTTGATAAACAACATACAGTAAACCTCGCCTAACTCGGACAAAATTCCGAGGAACGGGTGATTTGTAATGTATTTCCCATAAAAAATCTTCGTCTAAGTCGGATCTTCGCCTAACTGGGAATAACTGAGTCGGTCCATTTGATCCGAGGTAATGTGTTTTTCCTCGCCTAAGTCGGATCGCAGTATTCAACCCAATCATTTGGTTACTTGGAGTATATGTACCGAGGGAACTAAAAAGTAAAACGGCTATTCCATAATGTTGTATGTTGCTTGCGGACATCAACATATGTTGAATTACCGCAAAATCCAGTCACTTTCAAGCATTATTCACAGTTACCTAAAGGATTTTAGAGGGTAGCCATTGGCGCTAGTATATATCACCTTCAGCTAAGTCAGATTTTCGCGTAATTCGAATTAAATCACTCGGTCCGATTGAATCCGACTCAGGCGAGGTTTCCTCTATCTCAATATGAGATTTACCATTATGTTTGTTATTGGCGGTTTTGTAAAAAGACTTACGAAAAGTGTCTGAAATATATGTTTGTATTTAAATATATACGTTTTCTTTTTATCGTATTCGAACCCTTCAAGATTATTTGTATTTAAATATATGTCAATGTATTTGACCCATACCTGCTGGTATACTACCACGGTATTTTGAAACACGTACAACATGGTATTTTGATAGAGGTATACCATGGTAGTCAATTTGATATTGACAAAGAGAGCAAGGAAAACATGTGTGGTAGAAAGGGAAAACCGAAATAACTTGGCAGGATAGTGTCAAAAGGGTAGGGGTGAACAGTTGATAGTGACTCTAAGCAAAATGGGTTGTTTCTCAACACTTCTAGAATGTTAGATTGGAAACTGTTGTTGGGTCAGTCATTCTGATTGAACATATTTGGCATGGCTGAATGATTTTCTTCCATTTCTTTGAACGTGGCGTACCATACTGTATTTATACACTGATGTATTATTACCAGTGCATTACAATAGTATATATAGGAAGGGTTTAAGGGCAAAATACAACACGTGTTATGCGGCTCAGGTGCCATATTTGTCTAGGCGAAATTTCAGAATAAGACGGGTGGTCTATATAATTATATGTTATAGTAATATTCAATAATTCAGAATCCATATACACAAACACTATACCACTTATATTGGTATAATTGCTGTCAGAACGGACAAATCTTGCTTTTGGACTTCAGTGATGATATTAACCTGAAATAAATGGAACAGAACACAATACAAATACAATATGTGTGGCTTATATTATATGTAATAAATCTTTAAAATTTGAACATTTTCACAAATACTGATATTCTGGATATGGACAATTATTCACCAAAGTCCTATTACAATGTTACACTGTGGTTTGATCTCATAATATCCTCATCTACATGCCCCACAAGTAGTAAATCCAGTACAGGATGGACTAACCAGCTCATTTACCTCACGCATGGGATCTTTTACTTCCTCTGGCTGACAACAGTTAGAAGGGACCAATGGCCTAGTGTATTTTCCAAGAGAACGAAATTGCCCAAGGTTTTTTAAACCGGTGGCCGATAGTTGGATTTGAGTCCAGTCCCCTCGACCGGTGCTTTACCACTCGGCCACCGGTTCCCACTATCGGCAGTAGTCGGTACCCATATAATTTTGTGAGAGTAATATACCTTGATATATCACTATGATCAGGCTTAGACTTAGTAACAATAACATTGTCAAACAGACAACTAAATTGTTAATATTGTTATTATGATTCAACATAAATAGTTGTTTAAATCATTGGCATTGCCAATGGGCATCACATACTTTAGCATAGACTTGAGGTTTATATCTAAGAACGTTAATTATATACCAACAGGCTACACTAGTCTCTCTATGCATCACCAAAAAAAAGTATTTAAAAAAACAATAAAATAAGTTTACATCGGTTGGGTTTGAACTTGAAGCTCACACACATTTGTATTCTATTGTCATTAAGGGTATTTTTAACAGTCTGTGTTGCATTTTACTTGTTTCTATTAGCTGTCATTCACGTGGCCATGGCAATGCAGTTGGTTACTTGGAATAAATTAAGAATTAGAAAATATATGCAGGTGGCTAAAGGCAAAAAAACTTTCTCTTAACATTAAAAAAACAAAATTCACATGCCCCAAAAGGAAATCGAACTTCCTAAAATAGAAATAGATGAGACAAATATTGAATGTGTACATGACAGCCATATAAACAAAACAGCGAATAAAATCAATAAAATAATTTGAATTTTTAATAAACTTAAACATGTATTACCTAAGAATATATTATCTATAATGTATAATTCGCTCATTCTTCCCAAGATTAATTATGGCATATTGGTTTGAGGTTATCAAGCCCATCGCATTTTTTAACTTCAAAAGAAAGCAGTGCGTATAGTTATTTCAAGTAAATACAATTCTCACACAGATCCCATCTTCAAAGAATGTAAATTTCTTAAGCTGGATGACATCTATAGACTCCAAAGGTTCACATTTTATTACAAATTGATCAACAAGGTTATACCAGAATATTTCAGTCGTATTCCATACACATATAACTTTGCAATTCACCAATACAACATACGTGGTAAAAACAACTTATTTATTCCTAGAGTTAATCATCAATATGCAAAAAAGTACATCAGACACAACATTATACAAACTGTTAACAATACAAATCCAAACATCATCCTTGATCAAATTTATACACATAGTTTATATGGTTTTTCCACTTATACAAAAAATTACTTTATCAAGAACTATGAATCATGTTGTCATATGTCTAACTGTTACATCTGTCATTCTGAAAATAGACATGACTGCATTTGTTTAAGCTAATTTATGTATTATTAGATTTAGACTTAGTTCCTCCTGTTCCTTTCGGGACATCGGGCGACGAGTTTTCTCCATCTACTATGGTCTTTCGCAATTTCTTTGGCCTCATTCCATTTCTGCCAGATCTTCTTTAAACGTCTTGTGCCAGGTCTTAGTCGGCCTTCCTCTCCTTCTGTTTCCATCTTCGGGCACCCATTCCATTGCTACATGTGCTGTTTTCTCTCTTGGTAGGCGTAGGATATGTCCCGCTAGTCTTCGTCGTCGAGACTTAACTATGTAATGCAGGCTATTCAGACCTGCCCTCCTCATCACTTCTTCATTTGTGGTGTGTTCTCCACGATATGCCCAATATGAACCGGAGACATTGTCGGTGAAATATGTCTACTTTTTTATATCCTCGCCGTATTCTTCCACGTTTCACAGGCATATATCGCTGTTGGTATTACGATTGACATGTAAAGACGTAGTTTTATGTCCTTTCTGATGGTGTTACTGGACCATATTGGACGTAGTCTTTGGAACACTGCTGATGCCTTGCCTATCCTCGCTCGTACATTTACTTCCGCGTCGCCTTCCCTAGAGATGTAGCTTCCGAAGTAAGGGAAGTTCTCGACGCATTTCAACTCTTCCTGACCGATCACAATGTGGCGGTCAGATCCATCACCAACTGACAATGTTTTTGTCTTCCCATAGCTGATTCGTAATCCGACCATCTCTCCATTTTCGTTTAAATTATTGGTCATCTCTTGTAGGATCTCCGGCGTGTCGCTGAGCAGTGCAATATCATCGGCAAAGTAAAGGTCTATCAACCTATTATTTTTCCATTTAACACCAAAGTTCGGATCTTTCATCGTTTTCCTCACGATGAAGTCGATAACAACAACAAAGACGAAAGGGGACAGGATGCAACCTTGACGTACACCTGTCTCTATATCGAACATGTCTGTGTAGCCATCGTTGGTCTTGATGCAGCAGTTGGTGTTTCGGTATAGCGATTTGAAAATGTATATATATTTGCTTGGTATGCCTTATAGCTTCAGGATTTGCCATAGCGAATCTATGTGGACACTGTCGAAAGCCTTCTTAAAGTCAATGAAATTTATTAAAAGAGGTATCTGGAACTCTCTGCTTTGTTCGATGATGTTTCGCAATGTGAAGATCTGCTCACAGCATGACCTTCCTCTTCGAAAACGAGCTTGTTCCTCCCGGAGGTGTTGGTCAACTGCTGTCTTCAGCCGGTTTAGGATCACACTGCAGAACACTCTTCCAGGTACTGACATCAATTTTATTTCTCGCCAGTTATTGCAATCGCCCAGGCACCCCTTCTTTGATAACGTCACGATCACTCTTCGTCTCCAATCATCAGGAACTTCCTCCTCAGACCAGATCAGATTGAACAAGTAGGTTAACTCGTCTACAACCCCGTCCTTGCCATGTTTCAATAGTTCGGCCGATACTTCATCAAGGCCCGCTGCCTTGTTGTTCTTGAGGCTATCGATGGCTTTGAAAACTTCTGCGGTGGTGATGTCATTGGTGATGACATCAAGCTCTTTTGTGTTTGGTTCCAGTTCGAAGTTGAAGAGTGTGGTTGGTGTTGGTTGATTTAATACTTCTCGAAAGTGTTCAATCCACCTCGTGGCTTGTTCCTCGTTTTTTAGAAGCACTGCCATCTTTGTCTTTTATTGGTATGTTGGAATTGCTTTTTGCGGTAGTTAGCTCTCTCACAATCCTATACAGCGTTTTCGAGTCATTCCGTTCTGCTCCTGTTTGTGCTTCTTTACCTTTCTCTTCTAACCATTTCCTCTTATCAGTCCTACATCTCTTTTTTACTTCTTTGTCCAGTTTCCTGTATTCCTCATCTGATGATCTCCAATGTTGAATGTTTCTAGCTGCTTGATCTCTCCTGATCTTCATATCCTTCTTTTTATCAATCAGTTTCCACGATTCTCCAGTAATCCACTGTTCTCTGTTGGACCCTCTTCTCCTTCCTAACACTACATTCGCGCTCTCCTTTACGGCTTGAAGGAATAGCTGCCATTGTTCTTCTAATTCGGTTGAGTGTTGTAGCGCTTGGAATCTGTTCTTAGTTTTCTCGTAGAATTGTTTTGATGTGTTCATTAAGTTATCTGTCGCATATGGCCTGACCGTCTTCACCGTCTTGACTCTCTTTAACTTCAAGCGGATTTTACCAATCACAAGGTTGTGGTCAGAGCCAACATCTGCCCCTCTATAGGTTCGGCCGTCCTGTAGAGATGTACGCCATCCACTACTAATGCAGATGTAATCAATCTCATTCGATGTATTGCCATCTGGTGAGATCCAGGTTTTCTTGTGAATGCGTTTATGTTTGAAGAAGGTATTGCCAATGCTGATACCACTGGCGGTGCTCATCGAGAGCAATCGTTCACCGTTATCATTCGTATTTCCAGCTGAACCGTGAGGTCCAACCGTAGTATACATTTCTCTTCTGTCTCCATCCAGCTTTAACTATACTATACTATAATATACTATACTAAACATACTATGGTTACACATATGTATCCATATATAGTTGATCACGTGATAATCATATACTTATGTTACATCAGTGGGGTGGCTCCCGTGATAACGGCACATAATTGTCTTAATGGGAGTCTCCTTGACTTTACAATGAATTTTATATTGTAGTTTATGTATTTATGATGGTCAAAATAAATACTGTCTGTCTGTCTGTCTGTCCGTCCGTCCGTCCGTCCGTCCGTCCGTCCGTCCGTCCGTCTGTCTGTCTGTCTGTGTTTACGTAAACCGAAATAAACGACGATTAAGGCAAATCTACTCTGGCGGGCCGAGGCCACTTTACTACTTGGCTAAATGTGAAACAATTGATAAGAAAATAATGCTCGTTGTGTACCTCAAACAATAATTGACATACGCAAACAATATTGGGTGACGGAATGACCGATTTGGTATAGAAAACGAGGTAAAATCTGTAATATTAACAATAATAGTTAACACTATTTTACTGTGTGGATCAAATAGTTCTAAAAACAACACACAGGAATCTTTGGGAACATCCTACCCTTTGTCTTGTGGCATAACTGGCCGAAATTTCTTCAATGTAATGATTCTGTCCGCAATCTATTGACTTCGTCTGGCCTTCTTCAGTTCTTAAGTTTGAACGTTGCGCGCCGAAATGACTCACGTGTAATACTATTATGGGATGCGGTAGCGGCGCGGATTGAAAACTTAGATTTCGCTGAATGTTTCAGTATAAAACAATGCAGTAGCATCGTTGTAATTTAAGACATACTGACATATATATCATTATTATAATCTTTAGACTGGCTCAAACATCCACCACATGTACATAACACAAAACATACATACATGTTTTTAAAACGTAGTGGTTAAAAGTTTCCATAGGAACTAAAAAAACGATATAAAATTATATAGAATATCCTATAGAATCCTACAGATATAAAAGGTGCCATAAATGTTATGGGATATTGTATAGTTTTGTTTAGATTTCAACAGAAACCACAAAAACCATAGACTAATCTACATAATTCTATAGAAATTACACTTGCAGTGGATTTTGTAGAATTGTATGTAATTATCTATATAATAGTTTTCTGTAGAATCCTACAGAAAAATACAGATTCTCTAAAAACTATATAATTATATAGAATATTCTATAGTTTTCTATAGAATCCTACATTAAAATATGCGTTCTCTTAAATCTATAGAATTATGTAGAATAATCTAAGGATGGACTGCTGTAAACACTACAGCCATTATGGAAGTCATTGTGGTATCTTCTGGACAAAAGCAATCCAATTACCAGTAACCAGCATTGTCAAGCTACTCCAATGGTTCATACAGATATAGCCTCTCAAAAATGCTTTTCCACATTAGCTTTTGCATCCACACGACACCATTAGGAAGATTTTGGTAGGGACTGGTGCTTTCTCTCTGTGTTTCTCTGTTTCTCTGTTTCTCCCCCCCCCCCCCCCCCCCCCACCCTCTCTTAACTGCATGTAGCATCCCAACCAATTAATACAATGCAGGGTGTTTCCACTCCACTCTGGCATAGTGTTAAATGTGCGGAGGGAATGCTGCCGGGGTTCTTCATTTGTTAGTGACACTGTACCTAATCTTAAGTCTGAATAGAGTTTTTCTTGGTGGCTTTCCCATAATTGTCAAAACATTTAAAACGTTTACAGGCAAATGCTGCAATAGGTGGCAATTTGGAAATACGTGGGTATGAACCGCTAACAACAAGGACATGATACAGGGCTGTATAACTGACCAGTTAATAATCAATATTAGTACACTTATAATAACGATTTACCTTCTACTACAGGGCATCCATTGTGGTCTTCCGGTCACCCTCCATCATGAACTGTTTACCAGCTACTGTGATGCCTTCCTTTGTGCTGTCAATGCATTTGAAAACCGCCACTTAGCAAGCTTTCTCTAAGTATCCATCATATTATGCCACACACACGCACGAACGCAAACACACACACGGTATGGTATGTTTATAACTAATACATCGTATATACCGAAACAGCAGAGACCCGTCACCCCGTCATTTAGACGGGCTGGGTCGGCTGGGAGCAACTAAAAATGTGGACTGACAGGTACAAACCCGTCAACTATGTAATGACCCCAAGTAACCCTTTATATACTATGGGCTCTGTAACAGGAGCTGCACACGCGGATTGTGTCATTTGGACGAATAACATTTCCGGGCACTTGATGCATGGCGCTGTCATGACGGGCAAAATATGATCCTGTTTTAGTCCCTGCACCGAAACAAGTGATTACCAGCTGGCATTTGATCATTAATTCCATTTATATACCTGGCCTGCATTCAACTGGCAACACAAACAGACGCGACTCGTTATTGCCCGACAAAACTAAAGTGCATATTACACAGAATGTCATAAACGGAAACATGTCTTGTGTTAACACAACATAAACTAAGGTTAATTTCACAACCACAATGACGAACTGAATATTTACGACAATTCATAGTACAACTTACATCGGTCAAAGAATCGTCGGTTTGCGTTGAAGCCAGGTTGAAAGCGTATTGACATTTGGCCTGAGCTCGCTATACGGGAATTTGAGTAACTGCGCGGTGATTTGAATAGCAGCGCGGCGATTTTTATAAACATTGAACGATTAATTTATAAAATTGGTGCTGCGTCGTTAAAACATATTTGGGTTATCAGTATTTTGTTTATAAATGGATGACATTTATACTATATAACAGTATTTTAAAATAAAAACGAACATACTATGTTCAAATACCACCTATCAACTTTACTTAGAAAAATGGCACCCTGCGTTTTGAATAAGCTGTGCATAGTCTCTACGTTTTCTCTACATACACCAAACAATACTTCATGGCACTTTACAAAGATACTTGCACGAACACAAACTGCTACATATGTACTTAGCCAACGAACATACATCACGTACTGTATTTCGATCTATAAGTACTTGTATATATTTAACTTAAATATGGTTTGTATGCAACGATTGGAGCAGTAGGATTAATAGTGGGTGGCTCTTATGTGGCTGCTGTGTTATCGACACGTTTTGTCTTAACAGGAATCACTGAACCTATTTCACTGTTCTTGTACAGTATTACATTGTTTTAATTAGTTACACTTTAGTTATGTTTACTAATACTTGAAGTACACGATATCGTGACTATACTTGTACTCTTTGGGGTCAAAATAAACATCTTGTTCTTGTTCACGTCAGCGGCATATGTGTAAGCCTTAGTGATAGTCACCAGGGAGAAGTTTCTTCTTTAATGGAAAAGCTGTTACGTGTTTTGCATATGTTATCTGTCAAATATAGAATTTACTGTTCCTCACATTTTAATGATATCAATGAAACAGAAGGTGCTAGCAACACCTTCCACTCGACCCGACCAGACCAGACCAGACCAAGCCAGACCAGGACAAGCAATGCCAGGCCAAGCCATGCCAGGCCAGGCCAAAGCAAACTCCCTCCGTCAAGCTCTTTGAACAGTCCTAATAACTACATACTGTGCTATGTAAGAACTTACCTTTACTCTTTACTTTTCTACTCCGAACGCAGTGTTCCACGACAACGACCGACACCGACCGCACCGTTCATTAAAGCCGGCGTGACGTCATAATCAAGTATACTTTCGATTACATCCGGGCTAGTCGCTGTCAATCTGACGTATTCGAACGTTTTCAAGTTGACGCGATTATGATGTCAAACCGGCTTCCAAGACAGCGCAATAGATTTCGGACAGTCGGTGTAGTGGGTACACTGCAGTGGGACTGAGTCTGCTTTGGTTTGGTCTGGTCTGATCGAGTCGGACGAAAAGTGCCCGTGTATCCCGGCCTTAAAGCATATGAACTAGACTATGTTCGGTAAATGAATACAACATAAATTGTAGACTTTTACCAAAACATTATTTGTACGGTTTTTTTGTCCAGTTTGCTCAAACAAACTCTTCGCTCATACTGTTGGTGTAACGCTGCAGACCAATGGCTGGGGTTATGACATTCTGCCCAGACTACCCAATCGGTGTGAACCCTGCCAAGCGCCATTTTGAGATTGCAATTGCGAAGCGGCAAACATTTCGTATGTTGGTTAGTACAAATACTGTAACTATATATATATACACATATCGTTTAGGCATCTCTAGTTAGAGCAACAGCGGCCAAATAGTGATCACAACCAGATACATGTTACCATCAAAGTAAAATCAGAAAGGAATAGTAAAAAGTAGTATAGGGGAAATTTCCACAAAGGAAGGTATAAGGACATGAGGAAATATTTAGCAAAGATAGACTGGAATAACACACTGAAGAATAAGACGGCAGCAGAATGCTTGAATATTTTAATGAGTGAAATTAAGTGCATAGTCGATACATTTTTACTCTTCAAAAATAAGGGAAACGGTCCAAAAAGAAACACTTATCGAAATAAGCTATTAGAAAAATTAAATATAAACAAATTATGTGGAAGTCACATAGTTGTATTGGAAATGATGAAGACTACAACAATTATAAAGAAGCCCTTAACCAAGCTACAGCTGAAATTCAAAGAGAAGCTATGAAAAAAAATAGCTAGTAATATAAAACATGACAGCAAGAGTTTCTATGCGTATGTTCGAAGCAAACAGAAAGTTCAGGATAGGGTCGGTCCTCTAGAAAATAGTGCAAAAAAATATTATATCAGAAGGATTCTTAATGGCAGAATACCTAAATGAATGGAGTGGATGGGATTCCGCCCAAATTACTACTGGAAATTGTAGAACAAATTAGCGTACCGCTTACAACAGTTTTCAATTTGTCATTAGAAAAGGGAGTGATTCCTTTAGAATGTAAATAGGCAAACATTATACCGTTATTTAAAAAAGGTTCGAGAAACAAGTCAGGGAACTATAGACCAGTGAGTTTAACATCAGTGATTTGCAAATTATTAGAAAGAATAATTAAAGATCACATGGTGGGTTTTCTTGTTAAACATAAATTGATAAACCCATCTCAACATGTATTTTTTAAAAGTGAGGTCAATATGTTATGTTTTTTGGAAGAGTAGATGAGGGATCACCAGTAGATATCATCTACTTAGGTTTTCAAAATGGTTTTGGTAAAGTACCACATCAAAGATTTTATTACTAAAACTAAAGGTCAATGGCATAGGAAATGGTATAATAAACTGGATAGAAAAATGGCTGATTGACAAAAGACAACGTGTAGTAGTTGATGGGGAGGCTTCAAACTGGAAATCGGTATTGAGTGGGGTACCACAGTGATCAGTACTAGGACCTATATTATTGTTAATATATATCAACGATTTGGATAATAATATAACAAGCAAGGTGTTGAAATTTGCGGATGATACAAAAGTGTTTAGAAGGATTAAAAGTGATGGAGATAGACAGCATTTACAAGATGATCAAATGGTATGAAAAGTGGCAAATGTTTAATTTTATTAAAAATGTAAATGCCTCCACACAGGACATGGGAACGAGGATGTAGAATATACAATATGGCATACTGTACTAAGTACTACTGTACAAGAAAAGGACTTAGGGTTAACCATTAGTGCTGATATGAAGGTTTCAGAGCTGTGCGGAATTGCAGCTTCGAAGGGAAATCAAATCCTTGGATTAATTAGGCAAACAATAGCGTATAAGAAAAAAATAACTAATTAATACCTCTGTACAAAACAATAGTGAGGCCTCATTTAAAATATTGTATACAAGCGTGGAGGCCATATCGCAAGAAGGACATAAATATGCGAGAAAGAGTACAGAGGAGAGCGACTAAAATGATACCAAAACTGAGGGATCTTAGTTATGAAATTCGTCTAAAAGAATGTGCGTTAACAACACTAGAGACTAGGAGATTGAGAGGAGATCAGATAGAAGTGTTTAAAATAACGAATCGTTATGAAAATATTGATAGAAATATTTTTTCTCAGTTATGAAAGATAGAAGGACTAGAGGACGTGAAGTTATATTAGCAAAGGAGCAGTGTAGATTAGATGTAAGAAAATTCTCATTTTTACAAAGTATTATAAATTAATGGAACAGATTATCTGCTGATTGTGTGGGTGCTATTAGCGTGAATATGTTTAAAAATAAAATCGACACATACCTCAGAAGGGCGGGATACACATAGATAAAAGGGTTGGACTCTCGATAAGCCAAAGGGCTTTCTTGTCCTCCTGCCACCTAGAGTTAATTATCTGGGTGTCAGTCTTGTTAAATCTTGTTAAATCAAATACATATTTAGTTAGAGGAAGAGCTTCCCAGGCATGTTTTGTAGAGCAAGAGCGTCCCAGGCATATATATTTAGAGCAACAGCGCCATCATGCCTGTCAGGTTACAGCAACATCGTCCCAGGCATGTCTAGTTAGAGTAACACCGCCCTAAGGCATTACATGTTAGAACAATAACGCCCTAAGACATGTCTAGTTCGAGTAACAACGCCCTATGGTATGTCTGTTTAAAGTAACAGCGCCCTATGATATGTCTGTTTAACATACAATTTATTTTTGCGCAATCACTTTGCTCACCGCCCTTTTCTATATATCGGGACTCCATATCATATCATATCATATCATATCATATCATATAGTTATGGTATAATACACGGCTTGTGGATGTCACGAGTGTGATATTATCTACCGATGCCGCGGACACGAGCGGCTGTTATCTGGCTAATGATGTGTCTTCATCGTCTGCCTTTTCATCGACGTTAACGTATTCTTCTTCGTCTCCATCGTCAGCATAATTTGATCTCCTTCATTATCTTCACGTTAACCATTGTTTTAATCTCCTTGTCATCACTCATCATTACCTTCATCATTACCATCATCATCCTCCTGCTCCACTTCATCGTAATCGTCATCGTCATTTGTATTCTCATCACCATCATTATCTTCGCCTTAGTCACCATCGTAATATTCTCCAGCCTCGTCGTCGTCATCATCATCATATTTATCACTTGTGTGTGTATGCGTGCGTGCGTGTGCGTGCGTTCGTGTGTGCACGTGTGTAAGATGAAGTATTCAAGTCTTTTTTGACACGAGTTAATGGTCAGTCATTGGTATTGCATTTTAAACCAGCATATTATTACAAAATGGGCACTCTTGAAATTATTATGGGCCACATGTTGTCACAGAACGGGTTCATCGATGTATTACAAAATGGTTTCATATTACAAAATGGGTCGTAACAAACGATGTCAACTCTCCCTACATATAATCTGTCACATGGCAGGGATTCCTGCCGTCCGTGTTATTCAAATTCTTTTACGACCACGAAGGCAAGCCACGAGCGACGAGGCATCCCAAAACGGGTAAACCTGTGAGGTAAGTTTAGCAAAACACACATGATCAATTATAAGTTGGGGCAAGCAATAATTGGGAAGAAGAATAATAGTTGTATGACTATTACAATACAATTGCCATAGTGTCATAACTATTGCAATGATATTATGATGGTATCTTCGAAAAGGGTATCGGGAAAAAAATTATTGTATGTCGGTAATTAAGTAACGATTACAAATCGAAAAATAATTACTACGAATATTGATTGTGTATTGCACTAGAAACTGCCTGTTTGTTAAATATCGTATGCATATGTATATATATATAGTATATTTTCGACGATAATAGTTGATAATTAAAGTTACTATCGATATTACCATATCACCACATCAATATGCAATAATAATATGTACCCGTGGTAATTTAATTCCACTCCATTTCTTGACAAAAACATCGTATTTATATTCTCTGAGCTTGGTTTCCGAGGATTTAGGCCCAAAATAATATATATTACTGTTATTATTATTATTTGTAGGCGGCATATACATAATATGGACTGAGTACGTCATTTGTTTCGTATGGTTAGGTTTGGGACGCCGCCTACGAAAAACGATCAGTTTTAGAAGTGCCTCCGCTTCCCTGCTTTATTTTATGATTTTATAAATGTTGTTTCTATGGTTTGTATAATTAATGTCCATGCGCCTGTGGAGACAGTAGGGCGTACTTATTATTTGGCTTCGATTGTACCTCATAAAACCTTTAAAAGCGAAAACAAAATTGCAGTCCATGTTGTTTGCTGACATGACTGATTGTTGCAGCGAAACTGCGTTTAAGAACTTGCTAAAACGTGTCGTACGGCCTAAATGGAAAGTGAAGTCAGGTGAAACCAGTCATGCGTTCAACACGATGATATCACCAGCCGTCCTTGTAAGTACTCCAGAATGTGTTGTATTGCGTTTAACGTACTTTGTTTAATAATGCAGTATTAACATGTATTTTCGTTTCTGATGTTTATTATACATTCTTATGTTTTTTTAAATACAAAATGGATACGTTTTATTTGTGTTAAGGAAATGTGTAAAAACGTGTTAATTCACCAAGTGTAATAAACTAAAGTTGTTGCTACTATCGAACTTCGTTTGGTAGCAGTTACTCTCACCCATCGAATGTCATTTTGAAACTTCACATAGCAAATGTTGATTGTACAAATACTGACGATTTGTGTATTTTTTATTACGGAAATGTCCTATCTTAAATTTGGTGTACCCCTTTTACGGCCTTACTGTCTCACTTCCTTCAATCAGGAATTCAATTCCACCTAGCAGTCAAAATAAACCCAACCTAAACAGTTGTGTATTATTGTTAAAACCAAACGTTATTAGGGGATATGGTGCTATATCTCAATTAATTTTGGAACTCTTGAAAACTGTGTATTTAATGTTATGTGATGTTCTACCACCACGATCATGTATTTTACCATAACTAATGCTTGGTATCACCATAATTATGTTTGTGGTTGCGCTACACTTCACTTTTGAACTATATCATTTGATAATATGTTTGTTACATTGCATTAATACAGCGACTTAATCCACACATTATTGTATAATTATAGTTATGTTAGGGTTGACAGCGACTAGGTACTAAATAATTTATTTACCTTATCATTGTACTATTCTTTATCAGCTACTACAACCTTAATTGGCTCCTCTGTCAACCCGGAATTATGCTGTTTATTCTACCTACTTGTATAATTCATACAATAATTCCACACACACACACACACACACACACACACACACACACACACACACACACACACACACACACACACACACACACACACACACACACACACACACACACATACACACACACACACACACACACACACACTCACACACACACTCTCTCTCTCTCTCTCTCTCTCTCTCTCTCACACACACACACACACACACACACACACACACACACACACACACACACACACACACACATACATATGGGCCAGACCACGGACAATGTTTAAAATAAAAATAAAATGTGTTCTAATACACTCATTTACAAATGTTCCTGACAGAGGATCTATCCGAGCATAGAAATATGACATTTCGGTGTATAGTCAATAAAACATCACATGGCATTTAACGTACTTGGTTTAACAATGCATTATTAACATATACACACATGTATTTTACCATAGCTAATGCTTGGTATCACTATAATTATGTTTGTGGTTGCGCTACACTTCACTTTTGAACTATATTATTTGATAATATGTTTGTTACATTGCATTAATACAGCGACTTAATCCACACATTACACTTGAAATTATTGTATAATTATAGTTGTGTTTGGGTTGACAGCGACTAGTTACTAAATAATTTCTTAACGTTATCATTGTACTATCCTTTATCAGCTACTACAACCTTAATTGGCTCCTCTGTCAACCCGGAATTATACACCACATTGCTGTTTATTCTACCTACTTGTATGTATAATTCATGCAATTCCAAAATAAACTATTTATCTATCCCGGCGAACCACACATGCACACACACTCACACACACACACACACACACACACACACACACACACACACACACGCACGCACACACACACGCACACACGCACACACACACACACACACACACACACACACACACACATATGGGCCAGGCCATGGACAGTGTTTAAAATAAAACTAAAATGTGTTCTAATACACTAATTTACAAATGTTCCTGACAGAGGAATTATCCGAGCATACATATATGGCAGTTCGGTGTATAATCAATAAAACATCACAACTGATACAGCTGTTTTACTATAGGAACAATTTGTGTTTTGTTCTGCGGACATCATGCTTCAAACTGTATTTCGTGTGTCAGCCCTGCCGTAAAAAGAGTACACATGATATTATGATAATAATATATACTAAAAGATTATTTCACCAGGCACTTATGCACGAAACATTAAAGGTATATGGCATACATAGACCGAACAGTGGTTTGTGTTGGAAGTAGGTGCGATTTGCCTCAATTGAAAATGTTATTTGTATTATTAATGTTTTGCACATTCTTTTGACAGTTTCATTCGCCACCCTACGTACCACAACAACGTTGATGGTTATATATAAATCTTGTACATTAAGGTCGTCTATAACTGTACGGGCATGGCTCGAACTGGATGTATTGATAACAATTGTAAAACGGACGTAATGTTCATCCAAAAATAAGCTATCAGTTGTTTTTTATTTCAAGCCAAATTTGAAGAAGTTTCTCTAGAACTGCAACAATTACACATGTTTTTGATTCACATAGCATTGTAGTCCTAATTTGGATAATATGCTTGATTTCATTTAGACAAATAGGTTGTCTATGTTGATTCAGTTTTAATGGGCAAACGCAACGTCACTCATTGACGCGGTAATAAATATTTACTGACGAGTATTTGACTCGTTTTGCTATCTGATCGTCTCCAACCAGTTTGTTCTTGAAAAACGCTAATGTAATCTTCACATATTTCGTGATGGACATCATGCAGACCACACAAAACGATGCAACATGTTGCGATAGTGGGAGTTCCAAAAAGTGGATATTACTACGTCCGTTATTTAGGTTTGGTGGTCTGTAAATATTACCTATTATAATGTGTTTGTTAAGATTCGCACCATAAATGTCAATAAACAGCCCCTCCCAAATATCAGATGCCTCGTATAAATTCCTTGTTATATGTAATGAAGATTCATATAATATACTGGGCAATGTGTTTAATCGTGGTGGTAATAACGCCAGCCATGTCAACAATATATTAACAAAATGGAGACAATCGTTTCATGGGCTTGGTACACAGACAGACAAACATAAGTTCTTTATCAAGACCCATATACATATAACTTAATAAGTGAGTATGTAAAAACATAAATATAGTAATCACATGGTATACATATGATCACGTGTGGGTCAGAGAGACTCCCACTAAGGTTAAATATGCCGCTGTCATTGGAGCCACCAGTTATAGTGGTAGTATTGGTATGGTATTTCCAGGAGCTACTCCTGATGTTCAAACGTATCTTTATAAACGCATATGTCACCCCACATTAACATATGGACTAGCATCTATGAGCAACTCCGTTATCCAAATGCATCGACTTGAGTGTGTACTGGGTAAATTAATTAAACACAATATTTGACTAAGTAAACGATCGAATAATACGGCTTTGCTTAAACCACTAAACACCAATAAGGTCCATGTTATTGTAAATATAAATGTGTTACTCTTCTATACTATAAAACAGTTCGTTCTCTGTTTGTATTTGCACCCACATCTCCCTCAGTTTTGCATGTATCGGGCTGTTATTTTTACATGTGATCTACCTGGCCGTTGAGATGGTTCGTAGATTTACACAAATTCGAAATTCCCGTGCGGGTGGAGAACTTGGGGGGCTCAATATTTTTAAAGGCTCTACGTGGAGTTCAAGCCACGGAATTTAATGTTTTTACATATCATCGGAAATATAATAATGCCATCCACAAATATGTATCTGGATGTATGCAGAAATTTTGAATAGTTTTAAAGTTATTGACGTTTGAAAATCCTCAACGCTTAACTTGCACCAGGTCTACCTGTCGCTGGTCACGTATGCATTTCGCTGCATCATCCCCGTAAGCACTTGCTACTTTTGACAAACAACACACGGCAACAATTCCGGAATTTATTTTTTTCCATATCATTATACATGTAATTATTCCATGTACAAATGTGTCAGTACAGGAAAATGTATTAGTTTTTATGTTATTAACGCTAAAAAAAAACAGCTGCCTGTTACTGTTTACGTAAGTTACACGGGTGAGCGCGTGCGATTTCTAGCAAAAGGTTGTCCTAACAAATAGGCCAGTGACCAGTTACAATTTATTAATGCGGGTAGGCTGGCAACATTTGGGATGGGTTTCGGGTGTCTGCAATTGAGGTTTGTTCTATTTCCAGTGTTCATAATTATATCAAAATTACTTTTTATATTTCAGTGCAAATGTTTTGAGAATGCTTCCCCCCGGGAAACGCCGTGTAATTCAGCTAGTACGTAATAAAACATATAAAGTGGAAAGTCCTGCGCGCCGACTAATGCAATATATGTTGTCTTGTTTTACTGTCAATGGTGTAACAGTATCTTGGACTCTGTTGGACAGGATCGTATCCATAGGCGAGTCACCCACTAAATGATCTTTTTAAAATCACACCATACCTATAACTAGAGTGTCTAACAATTATGGTAATGTTGACTCGATTATAAACCATTTTATTCACCGATAATTTTACTACGACATATTCACATTCACATCTTTTATTCCACTCTAATTTATATTGTATTTATTGTAACTGATCCACATAAGTTATACAGAGCTTACATATTAAATCATGTCATTGTATATATTGGCGCTAGTCACTTTATTAGCCGTCTTACTATTTATCGTGTCTCTTTTACATGTGAATCTATATAAGTTATACTGAGTCCACATATTACGTCATGTCATGTTATGCATTGCCGCTAGCCACTTTACTAGTCATTTTACTATTTTCATGTGTGATATATATATATATATATATATATATATACGTATTTGATGTTTCTTTAATTAATAATAATAATAATTGTTAGTTTAATATGGTTAAAGGGGTACGGAAACAGAACTGTTATTTGCTTTATATCTCAATATATATATATATATATAGAGAGAGAGAGAGAGAGAGAGAGAGAGAGAGAGAGAGAGAGAGAGAGAGAGAGAGAGAGAGAGAGAGAGAGAGAGAGAGAGAGAGAGAGAGAGAGAGAGAGAGAGAGAGAGAGAGAGAGAGAGAGAGAGAGAGAGAAGAGAGAAGAGAGAGAGAGAGAGAGAGAGAGAGAGAGAGAGAGAGAAGAGAGAGAGAGAGAGAGAGAGAGAGAGAGAGAGAGGAGAGAGAGAGAGAGAGAGAGAGAGAGAGAGAGAGAGAGAGAGAGAGAGAGAGAGAGAGAGAGAGAGAGAGAGAGAGAGAGAGAGAGAGAGAGAGAGAGAGAGAGAGAGAGAGAGAGAGAGAAGAGAGAGAGAGAGAGAGAGAGAGAAGTATTAATTAATTGACAGATACCTACTCAATTATAACACAAACAGAAACACTTTTTTTGTATGCATAAATCGGCATTATAGAGCACAGCGTATCGCTATCTTGTTTCAATGCAAGTTTAAAATAAAAGCCAAATTTAAAATAAATTAATTACCAATAATAGTAGTATAAAACCACAGCTGATAACCCTACCCACTCAATCTGATTAATTAAGACATAAAGCACATTAAAATGTAAGCCGAGCCAACTAAGCAGTTCGTCAGACACACGAAATATCTTCGGGTAACCTTTGACCTGTGACGTATTGGCTGGATCTGAGCGCATCAGATCCAATTATATATAGCGATGGCCGATACGGAATTTGAGGAAATCAGCGTCGAATCTGTGAGTTTTCACAGTGATATCTCAAGTGACATTGATAGCGGTGGTGATAGCGATGTATTTTATTCGGACGGCGACATTTTACCCACATCTAGTGGACAAGCGGGCGCCGTAGTAGACGCTTATCAGTTTGAACCAACTGTCACCGACACGAGAGCGCAGAGACGCAGCTCTATACGTTTACAACATGACAGGGTTCCTCATGTCCCGCTGCTACGTCACGCGACTGGAAGCTTGGACAATGGTTTGCCGAGTTCCAAAATCCAAAACTTAATTATAATTACAACTTAATAATATGATGAGCAGGTAATATAAAGAATTGTCACAATTCGTTACTAATATACTAATGATTTATGGTATGCAGTAAAACGGGATGTAATATTGATTGGGCTTTTACTTTAAAGCGAGTGGTTTGAGTCGCTCCTATCTAATAATTGTTAATATTCGTGTTTTTTTCGATTTATATAATAAATAGACATTTCTGCGAGAAAAAAATCGTGTGCTGTTATACATGGAAGTCTTTATATAGGCTAACCAATAATTTCTTCATGCATTCGCTATACAAAGAGAAAAAACGGCAAAGCTTTTAATTAAAAAAAACCGCCACACATCTCGAACAGTCGACGCTAGCCGGCGAGAATATTCAATAATCAGAATGAGGCCGTCAGAAGGGGCGGAATTTTCGCAGAAGGGGTGAGCCGGACTATTTCCATGTTTTGTAGACAAAATTGACGTAGTACGGTAGAGAGTCTAAGATGTATTAAACTTCCATCAGAGTTTTGAGAAATGAACACGACAGGCGAAGGATCCAGTTTGACTCGGAAACTAAGGCTGGTACGGCTGACATACGGAAGTAGTCTGTTCTATACGGTTTTCACCTAGTGTGCGAGCCACGGTCCGACAGCGATAGTGACAGTAGTCTTAGTAGGTCACTGAATGTGGACGGGGAAGATGTTTCGCGAGTCAATAACGTCGAATGTTTTTTCTGCGGACAGTGCGTCCCAATGTCAACGCAAATCGAATAGGTGCGTGGGCATGCCAGTGCATGCATTACTGACGTAGGTAAGTACTACATAGTTAAATTGGTATTGAATATTCACCCAACAAAGCATAAAGTCAAATATAAATTTGTCGTGATTAGTTAATAAGTATTCTAGCAATGGCTAATTAAAACTTAAATAGAATAAATACAAATATTCTGTGACCCACCTCAGTTTTCAGACTCTCCTTATCTTCGTAAAAAATAGTCTGATTTTCATTAAATTATCTTTGATCCTTTTGTTTATAAACTTGTATTCTTGACAGAATGTGTGCATCAATTCTATATTTTTTAAAATTCACAAACAATAAAGTGTTTTAGCGATTTCGTGCCATATAAAAAAACAAAAACAAATAGCATCCTTCCATGCACTATAGTCATACAATGTATTATTGATATAACAATATTGAATTTTGTAATAACAAATATACGCACGTGTATTATGCCTCAGTGATTTGTTTAATTTGTTTGTAATAGTTATATGAGAGTAATGATTTAGTTTGACATGGTCAGATGCTGGATCGGATTGGATCAATCCCATGTTAAACTCCAAAACGTCACTTACGGAGCAAGGACCTTCCTCAAAAGGATCAAAATTGGATCACTTCCGGAGCAAGATCAATGTCAAAGATCAACTCTGGAATGAAGCGGAGGAAGGTCAAAGATCAAGTGGCGTTCTCGGTGTATGTGTGAACTAAATAAATAGGTAAATTGCTGAAACAGTACTGCTTCAATTCGTGCCTCTTAAAAAAGACCACGATCAGGCATATAGTGCATCATTTTTGAATAGTAGGATATTCAGAAACATTTAGTCAGACAGTCAGAGGACCGGGGTCCAATCCACAGTGTAAATTTGTGCCTCTGAACTTGTATATACAGCCGTATGTTGATTCGTACTGACATGACATCGCCAAGCCCAGACAAAGTAATGAAGTGTTGTGACTTATTAAAATAGGTATATAACGTCAGGAAGAATACCGTTATTTCCATTTAGCTTTATTATTTTAGTCCCTCGGTGTGGTACCTTCCTAACGTTTTAGACTATCAACCTGTTACTGGGGTAAACCTTCCTATTTTAGTACTTGAACGTCTTAACTTCATGCCATTTTTTATACATCACCGTGGTAATTTCTTAGCATTATATCGTTTAAATACTATATACTAGTATAATTGTCTTTCTTTAACGCGTGAGCGTCGTAAATTATTGCCGGTTTGTCTATCAGGTTGACTGTCCCAACGTATTTGTTGATGTCATTCGCTCCTTTCACGGCGGCATGTTGGCCAGATTTCAAGACCAAGGGATCTCGTCAGATGCATTCTTTGTAGCAAATGACACCAAACAGGCCTGCGTCCTCGCACCAGTGCTATTTACAATTATATGTTCTATCATGTTACAAGATGCTTTCCACAAAAAGAGCTCGGTGTCTTCATCCAGTTTCGATGGGAACATATTTAACATTCAACGGGTGAAATCCAAGAACAAGTCTTCACAGCTACTTGTACGAGATCTACTTTTTTGCCGATGACTATGCCTTTATTGCACATTCAATTGCTGGCATTAAGGCAATTACTGACTGTAAAGCTGCCCGCCGTATTGGACTAACAATCAGTCTAAGGAAACAGAAGTAATGTTCCAACAAAAGGCTGGAACCGACCAAGTAATACTAAACGTTACAATCGATAACTTCCCTTTGAAATTTGTGGAGAAAATTGCATATCTGGGTAGCACGTTTTCTATAAACACAACGACTGATGATGAAATTTATGTCCCTTCTTGGGATGGCAAGCGCACCTTTCGATACATTAACAAAGCGCCTATAGAATGAACGTTGTGTACGCTTGAGCACAAAATTCAACGTGTATTGTGCCGTCGTACTGTCAACATTGCTTCATGGTTGTCAGGCGTAGACCCCATTTCGACGCCATATCAGACGTTTAGAGCAATTCCACATGCGCTGCCTTCGGCAGATTGTAGCCATCAAATGGCAAGACATGATATCACACACTGAGGTGCTGGACAAATGCAAAACGTTCAGGATGCAATTTCATATCCAGCGCGCACAACTACGATGTGGTCACTTTGTCCGCTTGACGGAAAATCGTATACCAAACGCGCTTTTCTAGGATCAACTGAAGACAGGTTCGCGCTCACGACGCGTGCAACGAAAACGATACAAAGACGTCCTGAAGGCCACGCTGGAGTCATGCTCAATCACGCGCAACACCAGGGAAGAGACTGCAAATAATCGCTCCCTCAGCCGTCACACCTGCATGACTGGTCTGTGGGACTTTGAACAGAAACGGCGTCAACAACTGAAAGACAAAAGAATGTAGCGGAAGAAGTCAACCTTTGCCAGGATTTATGACCAGCTATGACTGTGCCATCTGTGGTCGCCAATGCGCTTGGCTCATTGGCCTACACAGTCATCAAAGGACGCACAACTGACTCAGCACGAGATTCGTCGTTCGACGGTTCACTCTATTCATTGAAACGATATACTGCCAAGTGATTATCTCGGTGATGTACAAAAAAATGGTACTAAGATAGGAATCTTCACCCCACTAACACGTTGAAAGTCTAAAAGGTTAGGAACGTACCGCACGACTGGACTAAACTATGAACGACAAATGAAAATAACGGTATATTTCATGACGTCATATACCTGCTTTAATAAGTCACAACATTATGGTAGCAAATTTATGCGATACTGTAAAACCAAAGATTACGGTAGCGAATTGAAGCGCTGCAATATCACCTAATTTATGACATGTTTCACGTATTTAATAACGTCATTGCCTTCGATAAATAGTTAACCACATAACTACCAGGTTTTTTTACAAACCCATTTTGTCATTCACCACATAGTGGCACGAATTTAAGCACAACCGTTAAAAAAGATACCAACGGTCAACTTCCAAGATGGTCGCCCTGTTCCAAAAAACGAGCCTTTAGGTTCTGCTATGATTTCGACCTATATATATTCTACATTTCATTATGCAGTACGTCAGATAAATACCGCATCGTTTAATTAATATATATTTTTATTTTAGACGCGCCTTCAATACTTAAAGTCTGGGCATCGCGATGTCAATACGAAACAACATATATACAAGTTAAGAGGCACGAATGTACACGTGGATAGGACCACGGGCTTCTGACTGTCTCAATAAATGTTCCAGAATATTGTACTAATCTAAAATGATACACTACATGCCTGATCGTGGTCTTGCCTTAAGAATTTATGCAGTTCTGTTTCTTCATCTATCCGCCAAGGGCGCATATTTAGTTCAATAATTATCCGCCAGGGGCGCCACTTGACCTTGCCCTTTATCTATTTCACTCCAGATGTGACCTTGCACCGGAAGTGATCACATTTTGATCCTTTGGAGGAAGGTCCTTGCTCCGGAAGTGACATGTTGAAGTTGCTCCCTATCTTTTAACATGGTATTGCTCCGATCCTATCCACCATCTGATCATTTCAACCTATATAACTATGTATGAGTAAGATTACAGTTCATGGTGTGGTTGTTGAGAAAACACACAGTAATACCATTACCAGTATAATAATAAATATAAACTAAAGGGTTGTCTACTATCAACTAATACAAACAGGTGCTATTTCAGAATACATCGACTGGCCGCATACCGTCAATTTACGTTGTGAGAAAGGGTTCGGCAAATGCAACAGACGTGATACCAACCAGATACCGTGCTACCTATCCGGGACCGAATGGGATTTATGAAAGCACGCACACGCACACGCACACGCACACGCACACGCACGTGCACACGCACACGCACACACACAAACGTACATTGACTGTTCCATTTTGTAATGTATCTTATCCTCGCAAACAGTAATAACACTTTTGGCAGACCGGCTTTCTTTTGCTTAAAAACAGAGGTCTACCTATAAGGCGGCGCCTTATACATATATATATATATATATATGTATATATATATATATACATATATATATATATATATATATACATGTATATATATACACATTATTTTGGTTTGACTATGCTGCTATAGCGGAGCAACCTTGTAACATTCCTTTCAAACAGTTGTTTGATATATTGCTATTTGTGTAAATCTCGCTATCTTCCTCAATACATTCGTACAGCCTTGAGTACATCCATCGCCACACTCCTACATACAAACGCACATCTTTCTTAACCATTCTGCAAACGTATACAACACCTTCTACCTACTTCAACTCCTGACAACTTGTCCAACAACTGATGAATTGAACGGGGAAGAATGATATGTAGACTTCACTGTACAACTGAAGACAATCAATCGTTGCTAACTGGAGTAGTTGTTTTAACAGGAGACTAGGATGGGTTTCGTAAAGTGGGTCCAGGCGAACCTCATAACCACACAAAAACAGGCCATATGCTGTTGTTGGGTTAGTGAGGTTTATCATTTCTTCACGTGCAATTTGCTTGCCATGAGCATTTTTTGAGCGAATGTTATCTACAATGTCTCAGTCAACAGAAAATCTGAGGTAGCAATTTTACTGTTTGTGTTTAAATAAATGGCAGCCATTTTACAAAATGGCCGCCAAATCACATTTCCGTATATCTTAACAACTGCGTCCCATAGAACCATAACTTTGGTGGCATAACGTGGATTTTAAGGGTCAAAGATTTCATATATTTTACAATTGACTTTCAGATGCGCCATTTTTATTATGACGGTCGTCAAAACAAATTCCACTATGTCTTAAGGAGAGACATTGCAGCTAAATTGACATGTTTTAACGAAAATACTCAAAAAGTGCTTTTTCTGTATTCTGATAGCATTTTATGTTTACTTTTAATAAAAATCGCTTTTATAACATTTATATAATTCTACGTAACCTATGTTAATGGATAAAGTATGCTTCCGTTATGTGATTAATCCCATTTAGCAAAGATAGACTGGAACAAGACAGCAATAGAATGCTGGAATATCTTACAGAGTGAAATAGAGTGCATCATCAATAAATGTGTTCCCTTGAAAAAACAAAGGAAACGGGCCTGAAAGAAATACTTATCGAAAGAAGCCAGAACAATTAAGTACAAACAAATGATGTGGAAGTCATATAGACGTACTTGAAATGACGAAGACTACAACATTTATATAAGAAGCACTACACCAAGCTACAGCTGAAATTCGAAGAGAATGGTATAGGAAATGATTTAATTAACCGGATGGTAAAAATGATAATTGACAGAAGATAACGGGTAGTAGTTGTGGTGGAGGCTTCCAACTGGAAATCAGTTTTGAGTGGGGTACCACTGGGATCAGTACTGGGACCTATATTATTCTTAATATATATCACGATTTGGACGATGATATAACAAGCAAGGTGTTGAAATTTGTGGATGATACAAAATTTACAAAATCGCCTTGACATGTTGATAAAATGGTCTAAAAAATGTCAAATGTTGTTCAAGTTTGGGAAATGTAAATGCCTCCACACAGGACATGCGAACGAAGATGTACAATATACAATGAGATGTTCAGTACAAAATACTACTGTAAAAGAAAAGGACTTAGGATTAACCATTAGTACTGATATGAAGGTTTCAGAGCAGTGCGGTATTGCCGCTTCAAAGGGAAATCAAATCCTTGGATTAATTGCGCGAAATATAATGTATAAGGAAAAAGAGCTAATAATATCACTGTACAAAACAATAGTTAGGCCTCATTTATAATATTTTATTCAAGCGTGGAGGCCATATCGCAGGAAGGACATAGATATGCTTGAAAGAGTACAGAGGAGAGCAACTAAAATAATAACTTAGAAATTTTAGTTACGAAATACGGCTAAAAATTTGGTTTAACAACACTATACACCAGGAGATTGATAGGAGATCAGATAGAAGTGTTTAAAATATTGAAGGGTTATGAAAATATTGATAGAAATATTATTGTTCTCAGTTCAGAAAGATAGAAGGAACAGAGGAAATGAAGTTACATTTGGAAAGGAACACTGTAGATTAGATATAAGAAAGTTATCATTCTCACAAAAGACTGTAAATTAATAAAACAGATTATCTCCTGATTGTGTTAGTGCTAGGAGCGGGAATATGTTTAAAAGTAAAATCGACACATCTTAAAATGGCGGGATACTCGTAGATAAAAACTATTGGACTCTCGATAAGCCAAACGGATTCCTTGTCTATCTTGTTATGTCTTGTTAAATGACCGAATGTTTGACAGCCGTTTAAACCCGTGTGCTAAGGCCGGTGTTTTTTATTTTTGGAAACCACTATATGTAGAAGTGATGCTGTCACATTAATGACATTTTGACTGTTGTGTTCCTTGCTAACTACTCTATGCAATGTCGGGGAGATATTTGTTTATTTTATGTTTAGTTATATGCTGAACATACTGATCGTAATACAAATATGGATTTTTATCAAGAAAATTTTAACATATTTTTTAATATTAAATAATGAAAATTACATAAAATATATCTTCGACACTGCATAGAACGAGGAGTTATAAATAAGAACTAGATGTAATTTAATTGATTACTGAATTATTGAAGAAGCTATAATGTTTCAAAATTATGTTATATTTCCCTCTCCGTCGGCCATCTTTGATTGTTACCGTGGAGACGGGGGTGGGGGGTGGAATAACAAACTCAATACACTTTATTCAATATAGCATACTCTACAACTTGGGCACAAAATGTTGCATTAATTGTGCATTTAAAAATATCCTATCTAGCTTCCCTTGTGACACAGTTGTTATGGAAAAACATACATCTCCTAACAACGATGACACATAGATTCATCACGTCTATGTCAATGTGTAGAATAGTGTCATCAGCGAGTTCAAATATGTTGCAAATGATCTTTGTCGACATTCATATATCCGCCATTTTAAAGATGGCGCCAGTCAAAACCAATTATTGCTATAACCAAAGAACTACATCACCAAATGCCATATGGTTGATGTTAAAATAGAGGTTTCCAGCTACGATGATGATAAATATGTTACTTTTGACTTTCACCAACATTCAAATGTCCACCGTCTTTAAAGATGGCGCCTGTCAACGCGTAATATCCCTATATCATAACAACTACATCACCTAGGGCCATACTGTTGATGTCCAGTGTGGGACCAATAGCAAAGTCAATTCAAACTTTGTCTTATTGATTTGTTGTACTAATTACCCTCATAAATACTAAAGAACGATTTGCAAACGGTTCACACATCATGATCACGTCCACATCCAATCACTGGCATATCGGAATGATATATATATACCGATTGCTACAACGATACTTTCTCAGCCAAATTCGGTTTTATGACGATGTTCTTTTTTCTTTGTTTGATAGACACTATCCGCGGTATACAAAAACATCTTAATGTCAGCCACACCTTCACCAGATCTCTGGTCATGACTACGAAGGACGTGGTCAATTATTTCTCGAATACCAGTCGGGCCAACCGCTTCCTTCCGGCCGGCAGCCTCCCGGCGTCTAGCCCGTCGGCGCGGTCCCTTCCTAGAGTGGGACAGCTCAAGTTCGATCCATTTTGCATATTCATCATCGATCATACTAATTTTCCGTCGACTCAACTGGCCGGATTGGAAGTCGAGGAACTCGCACGAGTCCAGCCCAACAAATTAACCAATCGCATAGATGAGCTCGTTTTTTAAACCATCGCGCCACACTTCATACTGATTGTTGTTATCATTAGCTGGATTTGGGGCCGAAGTTCCACCGTCGTCCCTGACAGTTTGACTCACGTCACCCTGCCGGGGATTACAAGACGGACTCGACGAAAAATTGTCAGAATGTAAAATTCCGCTCACATGCTTTACAGATTGAAGTTCGCTCTCGGCAGGAGACCCGATGGAATTTTCTGGGCTTGTCATCAACATCCGAAGCATTTTGTCACGTTCTGGCATGATGTCACGTTCAGGCGTTTAGTTGCAGTCAGTGTTTAAGTCTCTATCGGTAATTGTGTCAAATACAGTTTTCGGGGACCAAGGTGTCCATATCTGTCTTTGTACTACCTGGAGACACCAGTTCTCCACTGTTTACAACCATTGGTTCGACGCGACCGGGAGGCGTCACGACTGGAACGGGGGGCGACGCTGCACTGGACTTGCGTGCGCAGCTGACTTTCAAAAGGCTTTTGTACTTTGGAAGACGTTTCATTCCTCTGATACCCTCGAGCGTACGCTCCGGGAATAGTTTAGCCAACTCAACATTAAGTTTCCCACACCGCGCCGCAACCAGCCGGTCTTCTTCAGCAGTCATGCTAGCCATCAACTCACCCGACCACCTTGGCTTTGGTCCCCTTCGACTCTTAGGTTCAGGTGTCACCCATTTCCGAGCTGGGGTTGCACCACCCTTCTCCCTACTTCCTGGGATGGGGTGGGGTGGAACTTCCTCCATTTTTTACATCACACTCTCTCCACCCAACGCCTCACCTACTTCCAAACTTCAAAAGAGTCGCTCGAAGGGGGTCGTGTCCCCGGCCGGGGCGGCACTCAATTCGGCTTCTGTCTGGTCTTCAATGTAGGCCTTGATAATCTTATACTTCTCAGATGTACGTAGGCCATTTATTACTTCCAAGGATCGACGTGGAAACTTGCGACACAAATCTGCGTTGACTCTTATTCTGCCAATTTTACCTCGTTTAAGAGCTGCTGCCACCACCAACCGGATCTTCTCCCGCACCACGAGCAATATTTCTTCTCTACTCCAACTAGGTTCAACTAAGACCACTTATGAGACCACTCTGGGTGCGTAGTGCGTTGGCGAAGTGACATTCCGCTGTTGGTTGCACCGGACACCCAACACACCTCGCATCTAAGCAGCTAATCACCATTCCTACTGGGATTAACACCAACTGTGAAGCCAGCCTCATCTACTACAACCACTGACGCGCTTGAGGAAGTCTGGATTACTATCCGACATTCTGAAATTCCGAACACGCGCTATACATCCCCGCCCAACGGTGAGGGGCAGAACACTTAGCTACTGGCCCTTGCAGACCAGCACCCAGGTTGGACCACGTGGACGTAGTTCTGCTATCCCAACCTAGCGCAGAATTAATAGAAAACATATGGTGGTCCGCTAAACAATACTCATTGAAACAATCACAAGGACCAAATTATATGTCTTCAGTCGATAACTTAAGGAATTAATGTATACACATGTATGCACAACAGTAGCTGTTGTCTTTGAAACATGACCGCAAATTGTTTTAACATTATGTCTCGCTTGCCATAATTGCAGAATTGATTTCGATGCTTTTTCTGGTATGATAATTAGCCATGGTCACGGTCAGACAACGACGCAGTTCTTTAGTTATAGCAATACTTGGTTTTGAAGGACGTCATCTTATATGAATGTCAACAAAGGTTTGTTGTAACATATTTGAAATCGCATACCATAATTCTACACATTGACATAGACATAATAATGACTCTGTGTGACACGATACCACGGACAGTGATAATCAAACAAAGAAAAAAAGAACATAGTCATCAAATCTGTTGACACAGAGGTTGTGCTAGCTGTCAGCTTTGCTCGCAAATTCGGCTGAAAAAGTTTTGTTGTAGCAATCGGTATAGATAATTCAAATGGATTAATAAACTTTGTATTAACAGAGAGAGGCAAGAAGACATTTCGATTGTCCCGACCTGGAGGGCGCTGAAATGAATAATCAAACCACATTCTGGGCAAAGAGAGTGTTTGGGGTGAGGACACTACTAAGTCACGATGGAGAATGTCGGTCCGTAATTAGTGCTCGCAATCATTATATCATGCAGCTGACGTTATGTTTACAGCACAATATAAGCCACGCCCGCACTCACACACGCACACAACTCAAACTGATCAAAAAATAGGTCAGTAATATCACGTGGACAGATCAACAACGTGCTCTTTATCAGTATGCTCGCCATTATGTATAGCTAGCCGTGAGTTCGCTGTGTATTTATACGGAAGTAAGGTATCTACCTATGGATTAATGGTATATAGAATGTTGTCTGCTCGTGTGGACACATTACAGGAAATGCCTGTCAGATTTCTCGTCTTGTGTTAATATATGGAATTAAGTCAATAGATTGCAGTGTGTTTATATTATTGTACTAAGTAATCATATAATCTATCCGTGGGTTCTATATATATATATATATGTATGTATATACAGTGTATATTCGTTATTATATACGTGATTAATAACGTCACATGTTTGCTCGTGTGTTCACCTATGTAATTACGTCAGATATCTAGCCGTGTGATCATATTATATATAATTGATCAGATATATAGCCGTGTGTTCACCGTACATAGAATGGTGTCTTGGTTGTTTGTTGATTATAATTAAATGAGATATTGAACCGACCAAGGCTAAGTGTGGTGGTTGTAGAATGAAGGGATGACAGGCGAACTCTCCGAATACCCCGTATTCTCGCGGATTACACTTGCTTTGATGGATGACAGCGGGCAAGAAAACCAATACTATATTTTATTAAGATTAATACTATGTGTAGTGATTATATCTTTATTTACAAGTATTTGTGTTTCAGTATAAATCGTTCGTCCGTTCGTTCATTAATTAATTTATTTATTCATTCTCTCCCTAGTTCGTTTATTCTTTCGTTCGTTCGTTCGTTGTTTCGTTCTACCGTTCGTTCGTTCATTCATTCATTCAGACATTCAATCATTCGTTCGATCGGTTGCTTGCTTGTTTTTTGACTCACAACATGAACAGTTTAGCTCTGGTTGATAATTTTATAAAAATTATCTTAATAGCCATGAAATCGCGTGGGCAATATTAGAAGATCGCACGTACTTAGATGCCGTCAAAATATCCCACACAGCAAGATAAATAATGTTGGCAATCATGGATGCTGGCCAGAACCGATAATCTTGAATATCAACATGTCTGACATACATGATCATTTTCAAAAACAACTTAGGTAGTGAACGTTGCATGAAGTTGTTTCGGTGTTGATGTATAGGTTTTAGTAATCGCCTATTTCTAATATTCTACGTTCTACTTTCTCCAACATTCAAAACCAATTTCCACGTATCTTAGCAACTACGTTATTTATAGCTATAATTATTTAATTCATGTTTAAAGGCAGCAATTTCGAATATTTTATATTTGACTGACGCTGACATTCATATCATTTTGAAATTTTCTATATTTTTATGAGGTGTGTCGACATATACGGACAATATGTAGCGACATCGACCATCGTCCGTGACATTGGTGTAGCAATCGATACTGATTTATCGATGACGACGCAGGTGCCAAATATATGTCGAAGTGCTTACTACCATCTCTTGAGAATTGCTTGTGTACGAGAGGCAATGACGACCAGTGTCTACAAATGTATTGTCCATGCACTTGTGATATCCAGAATTGAGAGAGTCAAACGGTCAGCCGCTCGTGTTGTGATGCAACTTCGACGAGGTGACCGGCGATCTATCACTGTAGGACCCCAACAGCTACACTGGCTCCCAGTGAGAAAGCGCATCGAGTACAAGTTACTCATGGCTGTACACACGGCACTGTATGCAGACACGCCAGTGTATCTCGCGTCACTGTTACATCGTCACTCACCACGCAGGACCCTACGTTCTGGCGGTGGTCTGTTTTTGGACGTTCCACGCGTGAACCTAGAACGTTATGGTCGCCGTGTGTTTGCATGTGCTGGGCCGACATTGTGGAACTCTCTGCCTCTGGAACTACGGGTGATCATTTAACCTTTCTATTATTCATACATATAGTTTTAATAAATGTTTTGTCTTATTTATCTCAGAATCACATTTTAGTATCTAATCAAATTATTTGATGTAATTTAGTTTTTTTTTTTTTGATCCAGTATGTTCAGCTGTTCAGCACTTTTGCTAATCGTTTATTTTATCATTGCATTTACCCGTAATTTTACTATACATATGTTGTAAAGTTAGGAAGCAAAAACCTAGTATATATATATATATATGCTAGGATTTTGCTTCCTAACTTTATTTATTGTTCTTATTTATTTATCTTAAATGCGTTTTTATGCTTCTTAGATGATTGCCGATTTGTAAACACCCGTGAACGGGTCATTAGTCCCGGATTTGATGGTGTGTAAATAAAGTTTATTATTATTTTTAATGCAAACTCCATCCAGATATATATGATAATGTAGATGGACGATAATATATATATGATAATGTACAAATAGTGGTAACTATAATAATTAAAAATACTCCTATAAGTTGTGACACAGCTGGGCCCAACTCCACATATTAATAATATCCGTCCTGCTTCACATGGCAGATGCTGTGACGCAAACATTGTATTTGTAATGCATTTATTCAGTCAGTCTGGTGACCCAAACTATATTGTTTTACTTTCGCATCCACTCGAACAAAAGTTTGACCTACCAGAGATGGATGACAGCGGTCGCCCGAAGAAGCGAACCATTAGTGTACGCTTCCGGAGCGAGGCGGTACGGGATGAGGTAAACAAAGCGCGAACCGAAGCGGCTAAACGTCGACAAGGGCAAGGCAATCTTTGTTAACGACGATTAGGTTGTTAAAACCGGAAAGAATCGCCGACTGCTGGATCAATTCGGAGAGGGTAGTAGTAAAAACCCTCAATGGTATAATAAAATAAGATTTCACGATTTGTTAATTCTCTAAATATACCTATATGTTAACAATTACTATGCTAACTACTTGCACTGGGTTCCAGTTTAATTAAAATATATAATCAGTTACTGCTGACATAATGCTGATCTGATTATTATTGCGATCATGTAATATTACCCAGAAGACCGGCCTGGTTAGGTCCGGTCACGATACATCTCGTTCACAAATATTTATCTATATATATTTTTATTATTATTATTGTTGCATAGACATGTAACTTATGTAAGTCTAGTATGTGACATATATGATGACATGCTACATAGCACGGAGAACGCTAACTTTGTAGCGCTATGAGAAAATAAGACTTTTTGTTGATAGTGGTCAGTCGAATGTTCTGTATATGTTTCAACTATAATTATTCATTTTAAGAATGTCAGCTAGCGAATCATTTCCTTGGTTTCAAGGAGGTGCTAATGTGACTTTTTTGTGTAGTGTATTACACCTAAATTACGCAGCTGATGACGATTTTCAACATATACGTCATTCCACGTATTATGATCTTGACAATTTTAAATTACTAGCAGAAGCAAACAACGAGCGGTTTATTATACTAAGTTCAAACATAGAATATACTAATGCAAAATTCAGCGAAATAGACGCTTTCTTAGAGGAAATTAACATGATAAAATTTAAATTTAGTTTACTATGCTTTCAAGAAAAAAGGGAAACATTTAGTAATAAAGGAGGGCTAGTGATTTACTTACACAACAAATTCTATTTCAACATTTTGCTATCTCTAAATCAATTCCTACACTGGGAAGGACAATTAATTAAAACAACCGGTGGTGGACACTTTAAAGATGTTATAATTGGGAATATTTACCTACCTTCAAGTTACCACAGGGAAAATAATTAACAGTGTTTTTTAGCGAATTCACTCCAATTATCTAATCATTTGACAAAATAAGATAAAGACATCATTGTTGCAGGTGATTACAATACAAACTTTCAAAAAAATTAAATTTGGTGATTTTTTGATATATTAATATCTTATAGTTTTTACCCTGACGTTATACTACCAATTAGGTTTTCAAATAACTATGACATGCTAATAGATAACGTGTTCTGTAAACTAAATTAATCTACCGCAATACAAAAATCAGGTATTCTAACAAAACAACTATCGGAAAATCAATCATACTTTACCTTTCTAAACGAAGTACCCCTGAAAGAACCACCGCCTAAATATATTAAACTTAACATACAAAACCAAGAAGCAATCTCCAAATGCACAAGTGGAATCACCTTATCAAACGTTTACGACAAACTTAGCCAGTCGCCTTCTGCTGACCCAAACATAAAGTTTAACTAGGCACTAAACAAACACATACCATATAAAATAGTAAACTTAAAAAATACAAGCACAACAAGTCAACATGGATTACACTTGGCCTCCTAAAATCAATAAGACACAGAGACAAGTTAAATAAGAAACTCAAAATTACTTTACCTGATTCACCAGAACACTCAGCAATTCGGACTGACCTGATTAGGTGTAACACCTAAACCATTTAATTATGAATCTTTGTTTTAACAAAAAAAATAACAAGATGGGAAACCATACGTGATATACTGTCCAGAACACGCCAAAAGAAAACTTTCCATAAATTCTTTATATATAACAACGCTTGTATAACAAATAAGAAGCTTATTGTAAACACATTTAATACATTCTTTATGAATATTGGCCCCAATTTTGCAAACAAATTAGTTATATAATAAATACAATTTATAGATACTATATTAATGAGCAGTATATAGCAATACATTTAATTTTGAAAGTATTGAGGAAGAAATAATATATACAGCAATAGATGATATGCACTCAAAAACAAGTCGTGGGTGTGACGGTATCTCGTCACAACTACTAAAATTAGTTAAACCCGCGGTGATAAAATCAGTAACACTAATTACAAATCAGATAGTAGCAGCTGGTATATTTCTTAACAAACGTAAAATTGTTAAAGAAATGTTAAGTTTTAAAACGGTGATACTACCGAATTCAGCTATTATATACTAATTTCACACCAGTTATATCAAAAGTAGTTGAAAAGAGCATTTATATCCAGCTAGGATCCTCTTTGAAAACGCAAAATATATTATTCGCAATCCAATATGGATTTACAATGGACAATAGTACTGAATTTTCTGCCTTTGAATTAACCGAGAGAATAGTGACACACATGGATAAAAATGAAATTCCTATAAACATTTATCTGGATTTCCCCAAAGTTTGTTGACACCCTAGATCATAAGATATTACTACACAAATCGGAATATTTCGGCGTAAAAGGAGTAGCGTTAAGTTGAGTTAGAAATTATCTAACAAATATCAAACAATATGTAGAAATAGAGGACGTCAAATCAGAAATGCTTACTATTTCAACAGGCGTTCATCAAGGCTCGATTTTAGACCCACTATTGTTTATTACATACATTAATGACTTCGCCAAAGCCAGACATTTCATAATGTATGCTGACGATACCACCCTGCCAAGTAATCTTGACTCATTTTCAGCAAGCGAACAAAATGGAAATGTAGATTTTGTTATAATTATTGAACTGGACAAAATTAGTGAATGGCTGAAACTTAACAACATTTCTCTTAAACTAAGCAAAACTAAATATATGCTTTTCAAAACAGCCAGACGAAAAAGTGAGAGTGGCAATGTCACACCTGTTGGCTCATGGAATTGGCAGCGCCAATTGTGACGGACTCGTGACAAGGTCCATGTGCAACAAGGAAGGGTAGAACACAAGTATGACACAACACCGCGGGTTTTAATGAGGGAATCCAAATGGAATACCCATTTAATAACTATATATATATGTATATATATATATATATAACAATGAACCAGATAAACCATACAAATATAGAGTTGGCTAACTATTGAAACTTTATCACATGTTAGGGTATCACATGTTTCTCATATACAGGAACATATATATATATAAGCATATGTCATAGGAAATAAATACAAAGTGTTAATGCTCACCCACAAATAGAATCGAGTAGTCAGGCATAACCAGTCATCGGGATAACGAAAAACTGCTCCCGATCGCAAGACTATGCCGGGAGGAATGCAACACTCAACCTCAGCAATTCCGACGTATAAACATTGCGAGGCGTAACTGCCAACTATAAACACAACAATGTAATTCAGCCGTATGACGGTAAATTCTAAAGGCGGCACGTTGATGAACGTATAGTGCGATGGTCTGTATGGTCGAGAAGAAGGGGGGAACGCAAACTGCGAAACTCACCCCCATGTTTTCACGGTATGTGCGAGACGACCTGAAATGTGCTGTGTCGACCGCAACAACCAATCTTTTTGTTGAAAAATAATTGTGAAACATGATTCGCTATTCAATCTTGTTGTGCCACGACGGTTGGCAGTGGCAATTCTTCCAAGTAACCCAACACAACCAAAATACAAGGTTGTCTACATTTAAGGTATTGAAGAAGTTACAATTTCAAGACACGGGCGACAAAACACGTCTATATTAGT
Source organism: Escarpia spicata (assembly GCA_963995525.1). Classification (NCBI taxonomy): domain Eukaryota; kingdom Metazoa; phylum Annelida; class Polychaeta; order Sabellida; family Siboglinidae; genus Escarpia; species Escarpia spicata. The sequence goes on along the minus strand of OZ023207.1, from coordinate 48,303,853 downwards.
CGCATGTCTTGGAGACAAGATCATACATGCTCACACTAATGCTACAACGGTCGTCTGATCCTAAAATGGCCGTAATTCACTTAAATATTCTAATGGCGACCAAGCGCCGGAAGTCTACCTAACCAATAGCAAGGTTTAACATAAACTAAACCATCCCAAAACTGCGTTTCCGAATCTCTAGAAAGTTCGTCAGACTCTATTGAACTCGTTGATTAAAAAGTAAACAATCTTGCACAATAAACCCACAATAGTCAATACGTGAAAATCCCCAAATTACCTTAATTACATATAAATTTAATATCATCAGAATTGCTTAATTATAACGTTAATAATAACACATCATAACGTTCACAACTTAATATTTTATTTCACATTTTATTGAGTGGCACCCTTGGGTCATAATATTTTTCAGCATGATGACGTCAGCTGTTGTTCACCGTGATCGTTCTGCTAATTTCAGGGAATCTGCAGAATCATAGCTATCAAATACAACATATAAACCCGCAACGTTTTTATCAAGGTTACAGAAGATTGCATGTACAAACTTGTCCCCAAATTCTTCAAAGATGGACGGATATACCGAAAGGTCTGCCAAGTGAACTACTGCCATTGCATCATATATCATTGTCCATCTGCTAGACGTGAAAGCTCCGATCAGTAAGGCACACCAACACCTTTTTCTAGTATATGGGATAACTTAGTTTACATTGAGCACCTATCCTAACTACCACGGCACTGCTGACAGCTCATAGCTAAAGACATCATCCAGGTTGACTTGGCGAGTCTGCTACAAGCAAACGGCCAAACAATTCACGGTCTGCTTTTGAAGCAACTGACTTCCCTTTTCAGTCACCCATTTGGACCACTTTCCTTGTTGAAGCGAATGTTTTGCTGTTGTTCCTTGGCAATCTGCCATGGATGCTAACAATTGAAGTCTTGATTCGCTTGTCCACAAACTCGGCAAAGTGACTGCCAACGTGGTTCCGGTTTAAAAACGATAATAGCATTCAAACTATGCTATTCATTCTTGATGCTGCATCCATGAGCCCATCAAAGGAACGAAGTTCATAGCGCGTAGTGTATTTCTGTGAACGAAGTCTCGCCACAAAACGAAACAACGACTGACATCCTCTTTTTCAACGTCTGCAACAACGCTATGTCTATAGGTGAGGCATTTCCTAACATATGGTGATATTTGGCTTTTATGGGCGCCATCTTTAAAATGGCGGACATGCGAATGTCGGAGAAGGACAACAGTATATAATATTATAATACATCGTTAATATGTGTGTGCGTGTGTTAGTTATAATATTGACATTGTTTCTGTTAAAAAGTAGTTCGATTAATTAAGGCATAATTATTATTATCAGTATGGCTTGTAAGTAATGAAAGGTTTCTACTTAATGTAAAAAACTAAATAAGTCTTACGAATAGCCAATAATTGTGTTCCTGCGGGTCAATTATTTTTTAGTTGATGACCTACGCATCAGTCGGTGCTCCAACGAATGACACAATAATTTTGGGGGACATTGAGTCTTAGGATGAATCATATATATATATTCTTTTATATGAATATTTTGTTAAATTATTCTAAGCTGGGAAAGTCATTTCCGTAATTAGTTAATCTGACAAATTCAACTAAGAAGACGCATTCCGACACTCCACACGAACACCATTGAGTGCGTGTAGACGCAACTGAAAAGGATGTTCAAGAGGATGTCGGGAACGAACAAGAATGGGTCGCTGCTGGACACCTAACTACAAGAATTTATTTGGCGAAGGCGCAACGGGGATGCAGCATTTCACCACATCGTGAACCACTTCGCTCATTTTACCCCGTGTAGAGGACGAACAGAGAACAAAAACAACGGCTCTTTTAAGATCCACGAAGAAAACAACGGCTCTTTTCACAGCCAACCAACACTTCCCCAACATATATTGCTACTGTGCATATATGGTGATATTGATCAGAAAACCTCTAGATATTAATATTATTTTAGAACGCGACCAAACCGTTAAAACTTTATATTTTTGTGACACCATATTTCCCATCCCATATTCACATTTCGTTTAAATATCATTTACTCATTATGCTTAACAAGTAATGAATGTCTAACAATGTATTTATATTATTATTAATACATATTTGATGGTAGACCGGCGAGACGGTGGAGAGACGAGCTAGACGAGTACTGGAAGGACACCATCTGTCAGAGAATAGCGCAAGACAGGCAGATTTGGAAACGACATGCTGAGGCCATTGCCCAACCACGGGACACTACGGCTGCACAATGATGATGATGATGAGCTAGCATTATATTTCATTAATATAATAATAATTTGTAATATTATTTTTATTAAAAGAACGTATTGGTGTACGTGCACACACACACACACGGGAACACAATTATTGGTTATTCGTAAGACTTATTTTGTTTTTTTACATGAAGTAGAAAGCTTTCGTTACCTGCAAATCATACTGATTATTATGCCTTAATTAATCGAACAACGTTTTAACAGAAACAATGTCAATATTATAACTAACACACGCTCATGCGCCGGTATATATTAACGATATATTATATATATTGTTTTTATCGCGCCCAAACAGGCGTACAGTCATTATAGCGCCACTGTACGGAATTTCTGTGAAGCTCGACAAAATATCGATTTTATGGTAACCGCGGTGCAACGGATAGTCGCCGCCGTAGAATGGCGGACAGATCAATGATAGCGAATGTCAAATATAATATGTTACCTAAAACTGCTGTCCACAAACCTATGCACACACTTAAAACATATGCTCTATATAATGCAGTTGCTAAGATATGGTGCTATTTGTATTGAAAACCGCCATCTTTAAAAATGGCGGATATGAATGTGTCAGAAGTTCAATTTAAAAATATTTATTACCCATGTCCCCAAAAACCTACAATTTGACACCAGAAATGTGGTTTTAGCTGACACAGTTATTATTATATGAGGACATTGAATTTAGTTGGTCATTTTTCAAGATGGCCGCCAAGTCAAGAATCACATTTTGAAACCCATGGTGGCGCCTTTGAGACTCTAATAATGCAAACATGTTTGTTATTGATTCCTATGTGGATTACATACGTTGTTTAAATAGGTGGAATTTGTTAATGTTGTAGTCCTCCCTGGACGACTACATTCGACACGTTTGAATGCTTAATATTTCAGATCGTGGTAAGCGTAATAGAGAGCATCGAGTGGCAGCCAGATCGAGTATTAGCAGTGAATGTGCAATGTGTTGTTGCAGGTGGTACAAGGTTAACTGGGCCAATGCGGAAAAGCTTCAATTTGGGCATCATGCCGGGTGTGCCTTTGCAAAACATAGTTGTATGGAGTATATGAAAACTCGTCGAGCAGCGTAAGCTACAATATCACAATATTGCCTTAAATTATATCACATCATTAAAACGTGCAACTATTGTTTAGCAAAAGTTGCGACTTGCATTGGCTTCCTGTCCGAAATCGTATCATTTTCATACAAAGCGATAACTATGCAGGGAATTTGTACACTCAAGAAATATCATGCTTCAAAGAGTGATGCTAGAACAATTGTCCTAGAGGGAAGCAAAGTTTCGTAGCTACAGATGGTCATATTATTGAAGTAAATGGTTGATTCCCAACAGCTAACTATCCGACACAGGAGTTCCCCAGCTGCTGTCAATGATGTCATCATGACAGCTGGAATGAATCTTCTGAAAAAGGCTGACTAGTTGAATGATACATCATACCATAACATTGTAACCAAATATATGTACATATTAGTCCGTTATAGAACGTTGCTGAGCATTGACAACAAAACTAAAACTAGAAAATATACAGAATTGCAGTCAATGATGGAATCCTGACAAAGAACCAGAATCCCCCAGCTACTGTCAGTCATAAATGTCCACTAGACGGTGCAGGCTTCTGCATCGAAGTTGACAATATCCTTCTATCTAGATGTAACAAAACAACTATCTGAAATCGTACGGGTTCCTCTGCTTCGTCTATGTATCATCATAATAAAATAAATAATAAACCGAACACACACACACATACATATGGTATATATAACCAGAAGACCAGCTCACTTAATCTGAAAATGCCCATAACATTACTCGCTATATATATATATATTATGTATATATACATATACACATACATACATAATTAGAGTAAGTCATGCGTATGTTTTGCAGCAACAAGCCAGTCACTCCATATTGTGATAGCTTTGACAAGACTCAGTTGTTCTGCTCGCTGCGACGTGACAGCATCAGCATTTGCGACATGATGCAGCACGCAGAGAAGCTCCCGGTGCAGTTCCAGGTGGGTTGCCCTATACGTGTCGTACAGGTGCGAAAATGTATATGGAGTAACTACTATGAGCGCCCTCTTCTATTAGGGAGTGCAGTGCAGTGCTGGAGCACTGCACTCTCTAATAGGTTTGGGTTCACCCAGTCACTCTAGACTGAGTGAACCCGGGTTCGAATGCTATGCTGCGGTTTCGATCCTTGGGCAAATTCGTTTATTCTACTTTGCTCCAGTTCAATCAGCTGTATGATAGAGTACCTGTCTATAGACACTGGTGGATATTCGTGCACGAATAGTCTTCGCGCGTTAATTGGAGCGTGGGTGGAGGCTACCCAGAGAAGTGGAGCTCGTGTTCGATTAAACAGGTCTGCCAGGAAGTAAAGTGTAAAGGGCTTTGAGCAGTCCCGAGGACTGGATACTGAACTATATATAAACTTATAAAAGGAAACCAACAGAAGAACCCGACAAACGAAAGATGCAACATGGATCACAAAGGGCTAGGATACCAATCAACCGAGACGAGGAGAATTACGAATTATCTCACATGTACGACGACGTCATACGTCAACCTGAGATTCCCTGAGCCACAACAACACTTTTACATTTACTGTAGACCAGTGATGGTATATGTGCCTCGCGTTGTTCATCATCACTGGATTTAAGATGTGATATCCGGGCTTGGCAATGCCTGCACGTCATGCATTACTACTCTTCCTGCAGAAAATATGTGCCGACGGGCATTTGCATCAATGCATGTTTCGTAAAAGGTATATTGTAAGATGCCCCTCAGTCTATTTATTGTTTATTATAACATACATATATTCCTAGGTGCTGTTGGCGGGTTTCACGTTCTCTCTTGACGCTCACTAACCTGTCTGGACTAACTAACGATTCTGATACATTATAAATGGTCCAAGCAACCGGCTTTATTTCCTTTCTTGGGCCTAATCTAGTTCAATTAACGTTTGCAATATATGATCATTATATAAACTAAGTTTATGTTAATTACCAATCGATAAACAATCGATTCATTGTTTATTTCACCACACTTGATATTGTGACGTTCCAAATTTACATGGAACTAATGTTTAGTTGGCTGTATTATAACATTGACATATCATAATATACAAATATTCGAACACTACCAACATGTCTCACTGAACGCACACAACTGTGGGGTGTTGCACAAGTCAATTGTCACATCCATTAACCGGCTCGTCGGACCCCGCATTGTCCGGCTCATGGGGATTTGTGCACAAATGTACATCCAAAACGAGTGTTATCAAAAAATAGACTGGCATGTGTCAATAACTGTTTCAGCTAATGACAGAACACGTATCTCTTATTGTCATTATACCATAACCGACAACATTGAATTGTTGGTGGTAGTTCTATGAAGAAAACACTAAAATACGAAATGTTACTCAACATCATTTTATCAGTTAAAACGCATACAATCGTGATTAAGCACTTATTCAGGTAGCCGTGGATTTGTAATTAGCATGACATGCGTCTACATAACTTGAAAAAGTAAAAGTCTGATAAGAATTAGCAAAGTTACAAGGGGTGGCTCAAAGCGTCCCTATGATCGTGGGTCCCAAATTTCCCCTACCAAACTGACAGCCTCGACGGTGCAACACAAAAGAAAAAAATATTACCAGTGCCTGCGAGTAAAATACAATAAAACAATAACTTCGGCTGATAAGTGAACGTGATTGCCGAAACATGCTCTGGCAAGGTCAAACTTTGAATGATTGTCATCGTGGACTCACAGAGAGGCTCATACTCGGATGCTTTTGCATGTTGTTGAATAGAATGTGTCAATGATACAAAGAAAAATATATCAAAACTAATGTTGACGCTGATGTTACCGTGCTGGCAATCAACATTGCTCGCGAATTGGTTAATAAAGTCTTATATTTTAGTGTCGTGATCTGTAAAGAGAAATCATCCCAATACGTCGATGGAACTGCTATTGCACATTGCAGAGGGTGTTGACAAGTGCAAGTCGATGCCTGTCTTCTTTGTTTTTCGTATTCATACGGCACGTGTTGTATTATACGGTCTGCCTTCATTGCCCATAGTTTTGCTTCCTCCCAGTCAGTACTGTGGTTTTCTGTTGTTGCGTGGTCCGTGAGGGTGGATTTGTTGATGGTGGCCGCTTCTCGTGTGTTCATCTTTTTTAGTGTTGTATACATTCTTTCTATGTTCCTCGTTCCTTCTCTTCGACAATATTCCCGTGTCTCCGAAACTGTTCTAGATGTCATAGCGAACGTTATTTACGAATTCTTTGGAAAACCGTCTGCGGCTGTCTGTATGCATATAGCCATTCGGAGGATAGGCATTTTTGGTACATATAGTAAGCTTAGGTGTTTTTTCTAGCATTTGAAATGTATTCTTTGTTCTTTTATTGGAAACATAAACTTTACAGCATGTTGACAAGCTGCCTACTGGATTCAACCCAAACGTGGCCAGTTTCTACGGCGGAAAAAGTAAGAGTGCTGACTACTGCCCAATGTTGACGGTAGGTGGAAAGTCATGCTAAACGTAATATGCTAACATACGTAACTGGACACACAATACAGCCACGCATGTATTGATTCAATGTCTCCAAATGTACGTTATAGTAAAATTAAGATGTGCACGTGAGCGACTGTAGAATGCATGTTATAATTCATATGTATTTTAGGTGTGATGGTGGTGATGTGCGTGTGTGTATGTGTAGGGTGAGTACATTAGGGTTTTCCATACTAACATCCTAGAACGTTCGCATTTAGGGCCACGCATACTTTTGTAAACGTCCACAGAATGAATGAAGCCATACCGGGCGTTAGAACATTTTTCTTAACTTCATCATACCTGTTGTTCTGTTCACCCTCCTGTATGGTGCAGAATCATGGATGACTTACCGTCGTCATGTGCGCATCCTTGAACAGTTCCGCCAGCGATGTCTCCGCACTATCCTCCATATCCATTGGAATGACTTTGTCACCAACATCGAGGTGCTGGAGTCTGTAAATATAACCTTCAGATGCAGCTACGCTGGGCAGGCCATGTCTCAAGAATGGAGGAAAACCGCTTGCAAAAGATAATCCTGATTGGAGAGCTTTGTTGGGAAACGCGACAGAGGGGCTCCATGGAGGCGGCAGAAGGACTCATTGACGAAGTCACTTACCGCATGCTAGATCAGCCATTACCAGTGGGAAGCTCAGGTGGCAGATTGCGTTGCCCGGAGGCGGCAAGTGGGACAAGGAACATACATTTTTGAAAACGATCTGGGAGAACACACAGAAGAGAAGTGGAGGAGACTACAAAATCCACCAGCACCCTCCAGCAACCATAACTCCCCATAGACTAGGCAAATAATCTGGAAATAAATCACTTCAGGGGTACCTTAAAGTTACAAATTGTCACCCACGCCAGGATTTATATATGCCATTTACAGTCACAAGCAGTCCGGATGACACTTTCTATTGAGATTTGTTACTGCGAAGTGAGCTATTTTTTTAAATGAAGGCAGATATTTTTGAATATTTTTCAACATGTACATTATCGGCTTTATATCTACTAATTATAGGGATACGTAAAATTTGTTGTACAGGAAATTTCAAATCAATAGAACGATGTAATTGAAATGAAAGCACAAAACATACCAAATTATATTAACATTTCTGTTATGTTTTGTAACCGAAGGTGTACAATAGTTCAAAACAATGACTTACTTACGTGGCACGTGACAATTATTTTACATAAAAAACTTCGCAATAAATAAAACAGCAGTAGAGTGTACGATAAACGACATTGCATACACACTCAACAAATTAACCCTTTCCCTTTATGTTTTCATAACCGCCGCCCAAGAACATAATCGGACATATATATACTAATTACAAGACTAAATAGCTAATTTAGGTATAAAAATGTTTCGAATGGTGAAATACATATCTTGTAGTTAATGCGCATATCTATATTGTAGACGACGTTCAAAGAAAAACACAACACGTGCTGAGATATGGTAACAAGGGTGGGCATTATTTCAAATCCTTACTTACACATCTGGTACATAACAATAACGTTATATCTCCGAACAATCCAATTTCATTTCCAAATAAAATAACACTAAATGTTTGACAAAAAAATGTAATATAATTGTCAACATCACAGACCTACTTGAACAAAAAGCACGAATTATGCTAAGATATGTCAACATTTTAGTTTGGTTTAGTGACCGAAGTCGCACAATTTTCAATGCATTGCTTACACACACTATTATTCGCATGACTATTATTTGTTTTGACTCACATCAATCCCAGTTCAAATAAAATAATATAAGTTTGTCAGAAAAAAATGTATTTTGCATGCATAGCCACAACACTAACCATTCCCTTATTTTTCATAACCACCTTCATCAAACACTGTATATATATATATATATATATATATATATGAATTACACAGCTGTCTAGTTAATGTTTGTATCAACATGTTTAGAAAGATAGTGTACGCATTTGCAGTTAATATACATGTCAATATTGCATACCTACTTGTCACGAAAAACCTTTAATATACTCATATGTGTTAACATGTTAGTTTCTTTTAATGACAGAATGCGTACAATAGTCCAATGCATTACATACACACGTGGCACATGAACATTTTTTTTCTTTCAATAATTCCAGTTCATTTCCAAATAAAATATCAGTAATTTGTCAAACAAAGAATATAAAATGGTACATATATAACCAACTCAGTAAACCTTACCCGTTATTTTTCATAACAACTTTCCACAAACGCAATCGGCTATTATATATAATAATTGTAGAGCACTATACATAGCTAATATTGGCATTAACACATGTGGTGCATGACAATTACATTTTATCTCACAAAAATCCCAGTTCATTTCCAAATAAAATACACTACATTTTGTATAAAGATTGTAATAGGTTATATGTCGACTAATTACAGGGCTACATATTTATTTTTGGGAATCCCGTTGTTAAAAATAGTACGTTGAGTATTTGTGGTAAGAATGTATATCAATATTGTATACATACTTGAAGGTAGTGCGCACAATGCCACCAGATTTTAACATTTTAATTTGTGTTGAAACAACTGTTTTATATCAAACTAATCCTTTATAATTTCAAAACACATATATCTTGATAACATTTGAAAATTGTTAGATGGTGTAATGAGTTTTTAATGTTCATCGAATACAACGGTCATTTATAAAAAGACCTATCTAACAAAGAATTCAAATTTAGCGTAATATGCTTACAAGAAAGTTGGATGTCTGAAAACGATGGCTTATTCAGTTAAATGGATATAATTGTATATCACAAGGGTAACGTTGTAGTAGAAAAAGGGGTTTAATAATGTATGCAGATTCTCTGTTAAATTACGAATTAGAGATGAACTTAAGTACATACACAAACTGGGAGGGTCAAATAATAAAGGTTAGGGGAGGAGGGTTGTCGCAGACCATAGTTATAGGAAATTTGTATCGAACCCCCAGACAATCAAACGAAAATTTTTACGAATTTATAAATAAATTTACACCAATTTTATCAAACCTACAAAACAAACAAAAACATAACCTTATTCTTGCTGGAGATTTTAATATAAATATGCTTAAAATAAATGAAAATGAAAATTGCAGTGCTTTTTTGAAATGGTAACATCATTTAGTCTTTTCCCTCAAATTACTGTCCTCACCAGGTTTTAAAATGGCACTCAAATTGATAATGTGCTATGTATCATGACAAATGCTATACTAGAGAATACAGCTGGAATTTTAAGTAAACAATGTTCTGATCATCAACCCTATCTCATGTTTTAGACACTGCTCTGAAAAAAGGAACACCCTTCAAAATTTATAAAAATTTACATTCAAAACAGAGATGCTATGTTAAAGATATAATTATACTGATTTAGTTGCTTCTAATAATTATACAATCAGTACGATTTAAATGCAGACCCAAACCTAAACTATAACATTATGCTTAACGAAATAAATAAATCTAAAAATAAATACATGAGTAGTAAGATAGTGATATTCAACAGATACAAACATAAAATGTTTCCATGGATGAATTTAGGTTTATTAAGATTAGTAAAATATAGGAATAAATTGTGTAAGCAACTGAAAGTAACAAACCATGTGTCATGTGAATATGAAATAATTAAAAGTAATTTAAAATCGTATAACAGTATTCTAAAAAGTGTTCGGACATCAAAGCGAATGTTCTTTGAATCATGTTTTAACAAGTTCAAATTTGATATAAAAACACTTGGAATACTATAAATGAAAAATTGTCCAAAGGTAAAATTAAGCCATCATTTCCAAAGATATATATCAACGATTTGGACGATGATATAACAAGCAAGGTATTGAAATTTGCGGATGATAAAAAATTGTCTAGAAGGATTAAACGTGAAGATAGACAGCATTTACAAGATGATCTTGACAGATTGATAAAATGGTCTGAAAAATGGCAAATGTTGTTCAATTTTGGGAAATGTAAATGCCTCCACACAGGACATGGGACCGAATATGTACAATCTACAATAGGAGGTTCTGTACTAAGTACTACTGTAAAAGAAAAGTACTTAGGGTTAACCATTAGAGCTGATATAAAGGTTTCAGAGCAGTGCGGAATTGCAGCTTCAAAGGGAAATCAAATCTTTGGATTAATTATGCGAAACATAACGTATAAGAAAAAGAGCTAATAATACCGCTGTACAAAACAATAGTTTGGCCTCATTTAGAATATTGTATTCAAGCGTGGAGGCCTTATCGCAGGAAGGACATAGCTATGATAGAAAGAGTGCAGAGGAGAGCAACTAAAATTATACCAAAACTAACGGATCTTAGTTACGAAATACGCCTAAATATGTGGTTTAACAACACTAGAGCCAAGGAGATTGAGAGGAGATCAGATAGAAGTGTCTAAGATATTGAATGGTTATGAAAATATTGATAGAATTTTTTTTTCTCAGTTAAGAAAGATAGAAGAAGGACTAGAGGACATGAAGTTACATTAGTAAAGGAGCAGAGTAGATTAGATATAAGAAAGTTCTCATTCTCACAAAGGACTGTAAATTATTGGAACATATTGTCTTCTGATTGTGTTGGAGCTAGTAGCGTGAATATGTTTAAAAATTAAATCGACACATACCTTAAAAGGGCGGGATTCACGTAGATAAAAAGTATTGGACTCTCGATAAGCCAAAAGGCTTCCTTGTCCACCTGCCATCTAGAGTTAATTTTCTGGATGGCAATCTTGTTAAATCTTGTTAAAATGTTTCAATGTTTCTTACTCTAAAATATCTGATAAGCTAGATATATATATATGTATATTTAGGTATGTTTACATTGTGGTTTGTCTACACCTGACTCTCGATATTAACTTGCGGGAAAGAGTAAATGCTGTGATTAGACCGACAGGACCAAGCCAATTGGAATAAATCTGTACTCGGAGTTGGGACTATACTTTTAAAATCAATTATTAACGTGAGTTTATGGGACATTTATATGATTGTAGTCACACCACATTTTATTGCCCAGTATTGACTGGGTTCTTCCTGCAATATTGCATAAGACAGCCGTGCTACGGCTTTGTTCTTCTGACCGTGAACGCACTGGTCACGCTCAAGCGCCCATCAACATACCTTTTACGAACGCGAAGTCGTCAAGAAGCTTGCTCAAGAATCTTGAACATTGAAGATATACTTATGGCGCTGAACAAGTCGCCTAGGGGATGGCCTGTGTGAGCGCTTACGGATTTGTCCACCCTGCCGCTGCTCGACGTCAGCAACATCGACTTCGGACACATTATTTCCAAGTTTCGTACGATGCGGGCAGAAATGGCGGATCTGCAGTATGACACGACAGCCGTCAAATAGAGGGAATCTGACCCGGTGATATGGCCTCAGCGTAAGCCTGAGCTCACGACAGATGATCGACAGGCGCTTCGGGTGAGTCTGCCGCCGATCAGCGCAGTCACTACAGCCGAACCGAGCCACACGTCGGCCGACGTAATCGTGACTAATAATAGAGATACGTCCACTGGTCAGCGTAGCCCTGCGATGGATAACAAAACACTTTTGCCAGCTGCGAACGCTACCGGGAGCCGTGCGCCGGATGTCGCGAAACAACCACGTAAGACTATCGTTGATGAAGGCTTTAAGCTGGTGTCTGGCAAGGAAAGGCGCAGTATCGGCTCGAAGGCGGTGATCGGCACGACGAAATGCTGCAACCAGCTCAAAGTAAAGGACGGACGATTCCCGACAGCCTTTATCTCTCGATCCTACCGTCACTGTTGATGACATGTCTTTGTATGTGAAGTATGTGCATAAGCTCGAGGCCAAATGTGTGAAACTAAAAACTAAGCATTAGAGTTATGCCTCATTCAAGGTTGATGTTATGTGCAATGACGCATCTAAGTTGTATGCCCGGACAACTGCCCATCTGGTGTATACTTCAGGAAATTTTTTAACACCAAGAACTAAGTTATGGAAATTAACATCACATCTTTTAATTTAATGGATTTAAAGGTTGTATGCCCTTCTTCAAAGATTTATGAATGAAATGTGATATACTGTGCCTACAAGAGCTTATGCTCACTAAACAAGATTGCCACATACTAAACATCTGTCACGATGGTTATCTGGGTTATGGTGTTTCTCCTGTAGCTGCATCTTGTGGTATTTTAATTGGTAGGCCGTATGGTGGTGTAGGTGTTTTATGGAAACATTCCCTTGATCAATACATAACCATTCTTGACCAATGCTATAACTGGCTATGCGGCATAAGAATTTTTTGGTGTAATAAGAATGCGAGGAAAACAAGGACAGGTTCAATGATTATATGTCCCAAATTGCAGTATATGTTAGTAATATTAATAGCTAATGTATCACTATTGTTGGTGATTTTAATGCGGATATTTCCAAGAAATAAGTTTTGGGGAATATCTTACTTGATTTCTGCAAAGAATTTGCTATGGCTATATGTGATCAAGATATTCTCCCGATAGACACGTATACATACGTTAGTTCTGCCTGGAGAATGACTAGAACATATCATGTGTACCGCTGATGCGAAGGATTGCTTATCTAACATGACCATACTTTATGACATTATTTATTCTGATCACCACCCGGTGTCGTTCAGCATAGACAGTGATATTGTACCAGAATGCATTAGTGGTAGTGTCAATACTAATGAAATTAAGCAAGGCATACACTGGGACAGATTACACCACACGATATTGACGCATATATAGAATGCACGTACGTTGAATTGAACAAACTGAATGTTCCACCGGGTGTTAGATGCACTGATCATAATTGTCATAACCGTAATCATCATAATGATCTTTATGACGTTTACAATTCTACCGTGATTACATTGAAAATGTGTGGTCAAACACTTCGGTCAAATCGCAAAGGTGCTATAAGTATAATGCTATACCAGGTTGGAACGAGCGAGTGAAAGAGCTTCATTGTGCAGCCCGTGATGCTTGCTGTGTATGGAAAGAGATTGGTAAACCTAGACAAGGTGACATATGTAATGTTATAAAATGATCCAGAATGAAATTCAAGCAGGCGGTCAGAAAATGTAAAAGGGAGAGATAAACTATCATTGCTGTTACATGGCAGAACAGTTGTGTCAAAAAGACCACCGCAAATTCTGGAAAGAAATTAAGCACTGTACGAACAGTAAAGTAAAACTTCCGACAAACATTGATAATATACACGGTGCTGTAAACATCGGGTCAATGTGGAAGCATCATTATGGAAATGTATTTAATGATGTGGAGGATACTCGATGTGATAATGTTTGTTATGATTGTTCCACTGGCAATAAGGGAATGACTGTTGGTGCAGTTGAACTGATGGATATTATTAATGGACTCTCAAAAAATAAGTCGCCAGGTCTGGACGGTATCAATGCAGAACTTAATATTAAGTTCGCTGATACTCAACTCGCTGTGCTTTTGTCAACACTTGTGTCTTCGATTCTGGTGCATGGTTATTTACCAAACGAAATTTCACAGTCTGTTATTGTACCAATTATTAAAGACAAGAATACACGAGTAAACGACAAAGGTAATTATAGGCCAGTATGTATATCGAACATATTTTCGAAGATAATAGACACTGTTCTTTTTAATAGAATGGAAATGTACTTGGAAACCACCCCTAACCAACGTGGCTTTAAGAACGGAGTTATGCGTGTTTGCATTTAAGGACTTATTAAGGTTCTACACTGAAAATGGTTCAGCTTTTCACGTCGCATTTTTAGACGCATCAATGGCGTTTGATCGTGTCAACCGATTTAAACTAGAACAACGAAATGTACCGAAATATGTCTTAAGAGTACTCAGCAATGACTTCAATAATCAATGTTTCTGCATACGATGGGGAAATACCTATTCGGACTTCTTCTCGGTAGGAAATGGTGTTTAGCAAGGTGGGAAGTTATCCCCTTTACTTTTTAACATTTATATGGATAATCTGAGTATACAACTGCACAAAAAAACAAATATGTTGTAGTCTTGGTAACGTGGTTGTTAATCACCTTCTGTTTGCACCATCTGCTAAAGGACTACAAACACTACTAGACATGTGTTACTCATATGGATGTAAGCATGACGTGCAATACAATGCGGGTAAATCCCTGGTCATGTACTTTGAATCTAGAAAGTCAAAGCTTTCTCAAGAAATGACATTAGGAGGAAAGAAGTTAAACGTTGCCACCTCTTGTAAATATCTTGGACATGTCATTTCTAACTTGTCAGATGAGTGACATACAAGCAAAAGTGGGAGTTGTGTATGCCAAGAGTAATTGTTACGTAAAAAATTCCACTTTACTTAACTGCTCTAAAAAATAAGCTATTTATAGCGTATTTTTGTAATATCTATATGTGCGCGTTATGGGTGAAATTTAGAAAAGTTAAGTTTCTGCAATTCGTTGTTGCATATAACAACTCTTTCAGGATATTGAACAATTTGCCCATGCGATGTAGGGCTGGCCACATTTTTGCTACAACTAATGCCGACTCGGTAGTCAGAAAGGTTATTTTTAGCCTAGTGAATAGGATTGACATGTATTTGAATCCCATTATTTATAGTATTGAAACTAGCGACATATATTGTACTTCGAAACTACGACATCAGTGGGTCCGTGATTTATATAATGTTGTTCTTATCGATGTATTTTTTTATATACTTTTATTGAAGTATTTTTATATATGGACATGATGATTGCCTGAAATAAATACGTTATTATTATAATTACTGTTAACATATTGAATACATCCTTTACAAATGTAGGCCAGAATCTAACAAAAAGCAATAAATATAAATGTATAAATGATCATTCCTATTACCTAAGTAAACGAATAAATTATGTTTTAATGTTTCAATGTGTTGACGAGTAAACCATAAGGAAAACAATAAGTAATCTGTCAAACAAAACGAGTTCTGGATTTGATGGCATTTCCATCAAGCTGCTAAAATGATTGGACCCGCAATTACTAAACCTTTAACCTTATTAACAAATCAAATCAGTATTAATAAAAGGAATATTCCCTGATAAATAAAAAATCGCCATGGTAATTCTAAACATAGCGGAATCTAAATATATGACTTTTCAAAAAGATAACATAAATATACAGGTACTTGATTGATAATAGGATAGATACTATAAATATAAAACATGTTCAGGATTTCAATTTCATTTAAATTTCTGTATACAAATTTAAACTGGAAAACGCATATTGAAAAAATGTCAAATGTTTGTTCAAAATAAAAAATTTGCATTGTAAATCAATTCAAACATGTCCTACCTCAACAAATAAAAGTTTTACTATATAATTGATCAGTTATACCATATATAACTTATTGCATAATGGCATGGGGTTTTCTTTCACATAAAATAATAAGAATTTAAAAGAAAGCTTTGAGAATCATAACACTAAGTAATTATAATTCACATACTGAAACACTTTATAAAAAACCTAAACATTTTAAAAGTAGGTGATATTATTAAGCTACAACAATTAAAATGTTACTATAAATATTGACATAATAACGTGCCATTTTACTTACAAAACAAGAACATAATTCCAAACTGTGACACACGTATCACAAATAAAATATATACTTACAGGGTCAAACACGAATTCGCAAAGAAATGTCTTAGATATAGTCTACCTCATTTATTAAACATCATCCCAGATATAATCAAACAAAAGCTTACAACGCGTAGTTTATATGGATGTACAAACTATGTTAAACAGCAATTTCTGTTACACTAAATAAAAACTGACAGTCGGTTACAATGTATGTATTCATGAAGGCACATATTGCACGCATACACATAAATGCACTCGCACCCGCACACATTTGACATAAATATTTGCACACAAAATTTCGTATATTTAGTTTTAAATTACATGTTTGTTTTTCTTCACTCGAAGAATGTAATTTGTTTCACTACTATTTTTTTTTTAAAGGTGGCTCCTCGATAGCGATTGTGAACATCGATCTTAGAGGAATCAATCTCCGGACCCGATAACGTATACCTGTTATGTGTAAATTTCTTTTTTACGCATACAAATTGTGACTTGTAATTTTTCTTTTATACTTTGATGTATATCTTCACACGGGTCAAATAAACCACTAGTCTTTGTTTTCTTGTCTTTAAGTCTCTTAAGGTTTTCCATTTCCACGCAAACATGGCATAAAGTAAGGTACGAGACAAAAAATAGCACAGTTTAATCAACGGACAATTTCGATAAAAGTATACGGGCCACTTTTCCTCCGAAATATTCTAGATTAAACCCTGAAAGTTTGGTGCCCGAAATGCTATCCGTGTAGCAGGAAAACGTAAAAATTGATAAGTTAGCTCGATTACTGTAAGATGTGCATATATTCCCAGACCACCCTATGAGGTTGTAATTCACGTGGCGATGATTTTCAGCCATATCTAATAAACACAACGACGGAGGAGAATCTAGCTGTTCGCTGCGACAACACGGATCTCCAGCCCAGTAAGTTTTATGAACGTATTTAAGTTGTCCATAACACATTTTTTGGTTTTTCACATATTCCAAGTGAAGAAATAAAAGCAGTTAATGTGATAATTTGTGACGAATTAGACGTGTAAATAGTTATATTTTAGAAAACTTAACACTTTCCACAAGGATATGATAATTGTTTTGAGCGAGTCAACGTGCGACAGTACGTATTACGTACAATATATGCAATACTGTTTGTTTTCTACGATTGTTCCAAATTAAGTAATCTACGTCTAATGTCCGCGTTACTTATGTTGTATTATATGATTGTTTTGGAGAAAAAATGTGCATTGTCCCCCTGACATCAAATAATGGCGCGATTTGATTATCAGAAGCAACTGCGACATCACAGAGTATTAACACATTTATTGGCGAATATATTGGTTCTATCAGTCAAGGCGTTCAACTGTAATACAGTCAATGCATTTCATATAGCTAAAAGTTGCCTTCTCAAAAATAATTAAGATTCCAGTAACCGTACCATGGACACTTTAGGTAAGACACATACACATTGCTGTCAGACCGTCGGACATTCCATAATACGAAATGTTGGCCTCAAATTGACTCTACAAGAGCAGGGGCCTGTGCTCGGCTTATATTCCAACAAAGCAAGCAACCATACTACAAAAAAAGGTTTTGACTTGTCTACACCACAATCAAAATTATTCGTGTGACATCGGTCTGTCTTTGCCTTGCCAATAATTTTATAAACGTAATGTACACGCCTTAGACGCCGGGGCGAAATTAATATTATGTGGGATGGGCCGGTGTTTTCAGCACCACTCTACCGTCGGAATATGACAGAGGAGACGGAGGAGGGTGCTGTTTACCATTTTCGCGACGAAGTTCACGTTTTTGAAGTCACCCGAAACGTCAATGTGCACCCCACCCCCGCCCCGAGGCTCGCCAAAATCAGAACTTAAACGATAAATTCGATTTGCAAAAACCTGAGGTTGGCAAAAAAACACCTTCAGGCTATCCAAA
This sequence comes from Escarpia spicata, assembly GCA_963995525.1. Classification (NCBI taxonomy): domain Eukaryota; kingdom Metazoa; phylum Annelida; class Polychaeta; order Sabellida; family Siboglinidae; genus Escarpia; species Escarpia spicata. Next base: position 48,285,458 of record OZ023207.1, on the reverse strand, counting down.
AACCTCGATTTGCATCGCCCCTGAGACTCGCAAAAACAGCTTCAGATTCACCTACAACAAAAAATTGCACCATAAATATTGGGTTTCCAGCTCACCACCAAAAAATGTCCACCTTAAAATGCACACCCCTTCCATAAACAACGGGGTAAATCCTGTTTACAGCATCCACCGAAAATATTAGGGGCTCAGCCCCGCCGACTATGCACGCATTACATTACTAGGGCGGCATGATACACGCTAGATCAAACACAATTTATGAGATGGAAGAGCCTGTGGAATCAGGGTTGGCACATGTTTAATGCACATATATTTGGGGAGGGCTGCTTGGCCGCGTTTCAGTGTTCGAGATTTGAGTGTTGATCAACTGTGGGTGTTTATAATTATTAATATAGTGGTTAGGACACGGACTATGAATCGATTGGATCGGAGTTGGAGTTCACCTCCGGCCGTTTAGAAGCCATTTCGTTCACAGCACATTGCTAGAGTCTTTCGGAAGAGGCACTAACGGATTCACGTGGCCATTGCCATCAACCTAAAGAAACACATAAGTGGTACTGCAATAGGTGTACATAGCCAACACAGTTGCACAGATAACGGAGTAAGATCATGAGTGTTTTGTCAAAGCCAGATACCAGTGTTATAGTATATCACATTATCATTATTGTTAATGTTATTATTATCATTTTCACTGTCACTGTTATTAGAAGGATTATTTTTGTTGTTATTGTTGTTACTGATATTATTGTTGGTGTTGTTATTGGTATTATTGTTGTTACTGATATTATTGTTGGTGTTGTTATTGTTACTATTGTTGTTACTGGTGTTATTGTTGGTGTTGTTATTGTTGTTATATCACTAGTGTTATTATTACTATTATTTATTACCTGCAGACGCCGATTTCAACTATCACCAGGAGACGTACGGTCCTAATTCAAAATGCCTGGAGCACGCGCTTCGATGGACTACAATCAACTTGCCATCAAAGACGAATTCAACCGTTGGAGGAGCCGGCTGTTACAAAGTAGGTACAGTTCTGTTCACGCGAAGAAACTATTCATTTGTTGTGTTTCAGTAGCCGGCAATCGTGACTATGTCTTGTGTCGTTGATAATGATAGTTCTACTTAATCTGAGTAAATTTTCTTACATGTTTTAATAATGTAATAAACTGGCGTGGAGCTTGAAATAGTTTCTGTAAATACCTGTCATAACTAGAAAAACATGTATGAGAGAGAAAATGGAATTCCATTTATTTAATGTCGTGTTAATCATAGGCATGAGATGCCGAGGAGCCCCAACATGGGAGTGACAATCACGAGTGTTTACAAGTTCCATAGTACAAGCATAATTACCAAGTTCATTATACATATTCATTGTTTACTCCTGTGAGAAAATCTATCCTGCTTCGATAATCTAGTTCTGGTTTATTTTTGTAGCTAGAGTTAATACCAATGTCGAACCTACGTCATTCTCTGTTGCTGCGACAATTCTGGAATTTATTCCCTCTTAGTGTTAGATTAGTTGAAAGTATTACACTATTCCGCCGTCGTTGACAAACTTACCTTTATAACCTGGCGTCTTCACCTTTTCTCTAAGGAGTTATTATCTATCTACATATTGATTACTTGAATGTTGCTTATCTATTTAGAGATTGACTATCCATTTTGTGTTGATGAGCCTCACACCTTAGTTTACGAGGACGTAGTTAACAAAACATTATTGAACAACGTTCGAAAGAGGAGACTCGACAGGTTAATCATATATAACTATATAGAATATGTTCATACGTGTTGCTAATTGGGAAATCCTTATTCAAAGTGAAGGCGTTGTTGTGCAACGACGTAATTAAGAACCAAAATAACTATTGACAGATCATGCATAACCGTAGGCGTAGTTTTACGCCGTTTACATAAATATCAACCATAAACTAGCAACGACGAGGAACACTAATGGTATGATGTTCTCCGTAAGATCGTCTGTGGAAATGCAAATCAACTCGAAGTTTCGATCATAGTCGGTGGAACGACGTATCCATGTACTCAGGCAGGAGATGTAGTTAACATCAATGAACAGCTAAACTCATCTACGACCGTCGAGGGCACGGTTGTGTGTCCGCCATACGATGACGTATGCGGGGTGAGTGACAGGTCCAGCACGCAATCACAAACGCGCTTACACAAACTCACACGCACACAAACACTCACACACACACACACACACACACACACACACACACACACACACACACACACACACACACACACACACACACACACACACATTCACACACACACACACACACACACACACACACACACACACACACACACACACACACACACACACACACACACACACACACACACACACACACACACACACACACACACATACACATACACACACACACACACACCCTTTGACCTTGTGAACATGGATAACGCTTAGGCAGAAATAGCCGCAGTGCCTTATGTGTTTCTAGCCCGTAATGTAGAATTTTTGACGTTAATATTTATATCATGTGTGTGGGCAATTCTTCAGTAAATGGGCTTTTTTTAAGACCAAAACTCCTACAATTTTAAGTTGTAATTTTCACCGCATGTTTTGCTTTATTAGGTATTTACAACACACACACACACACACACACACACACACACACACACACATACACACGCACACACACTTTCGAGTAGCGTGGCTGGTTGCGCTTAGATACTTACTATTTGAGGATATCGAAGAAAAAGAAGTTCGACTCCATAACAAGGAGTGTGACATTCAACAATCGAGTGTGAAATTCAATCTATATATATATAATGTTCCTCTCTCTTCCTCACTCTTTCCCTCCTCTGCCCTCCTTAATTGATGATCTTGCCCAAAATGCGCAAGGAAACTTGATTCCTTGCTTTCGCTAAGAGTAATGCTACATCTTGCCTCTTTGTGTTCATACATACACCTGTATCCGCTTCTGTCGCTGCTGTCGTCTTCTGCTTCCACTGGCTTTCTATTGACGTTTTTCTCACATGTCATAGCGGGTGTTCGTACTCCCACTTGACATTGGCCAGATTAATGTTCTTTGTTCTATAGCGTTGCATTAATTCTGCAGCTGAGAGAGGAAACTGTGTTGTGTAAAATTTTAAGTATGCCTCCTTATTAATATGATCAATTAATTTATATTATGATTTTTCTTCGAATTATTATATGGCTTGGCGGTAATGTTCTGAAAAAGGCTGACTAGTTGAATGAGACCTCATAAGATCACTGTAACCACAATATATACAGACTAGTCAGTTAATAGAACGTTGCCGAGTGCTGGAAACAACTAGAACTAGAATATATACGCTACTAATCGTAATAAATGGAGTCAACAAACAAATTTTTACGGAACCAATATTTCCATTTTAGATCCATATTTAACTGCTCATTAATGCGCGTTTTTGTCCTTTCCGTTCCATTTCGAAAGTGTTCCGCGATATTTATACGTACATTATTTTATTTTAGTACGCGCATCGCATTGTATTAAACAGTTGTCAGTGCATTACCAGAGCCGACACTATTATTAAATAGGGGGTATGGGAAGAAAAGACAAATAACAGTTTTGAAAACGGGATCTGTTTGTTTACCTTGCTGACGCTGGTCGAACTATTGGCGTCGACTTGTGCCATGCTCATTTAGGTACTGACGAACTGCCGGTATTTTAAATGAAAATAGAAACCCTTTTCGCCTGCGGATCTAACAGTTTAAGTAATACTATCAGGAAGATATCATGCCAGTAGTTTTAATAATAGAAAAACATGTTTGCATACACAATAAAATATACGTCACACAGTTGCAATCTTCCCAGTTCGCCGATTGCTGGACTAGGAATATTAGTTTACCTAACGTCGTTCAGTAACCAATATGTTTTAGCGAACACTGTATTGACGTTTTTGGTGATGTTGACACCGGTTTTATACACCACTTCATGTGTTGTAGTCTCCGATGGCTAAACAATATGTGGATGATATCCCGTGGGACACACCTGTAGGTAAGGCATCCTAAGAAGCAATCCGCTTAAATCACCTCCCCTGTTACAGTTCTTCGCTTGTCTCATATCAAATAAATTCCGCGAACACGCAAACTTACATAGTATCCGCTACGACACACTGGCTCGGTTGTGCAAGAATCAAGTCAAGTGCATTTCGAAATCGGAATCATAGCTTGAACGTGCAATGCGATTACCGTATGTTGCCTTTATCTAAAAATGTCATATCATAATTAAATGTATTCCTAAATGTTGGCCTGACAATCGACTTTGGCAAGTTGCCAGATGTAAACACAAAAGTCAATCAATCTCTTTCACCCTTTCCTTTAAACTATTGTACCCAGTTGTCTTTTTAAACACAGACTGCACATCATTGGAAATCAAAGAAATATATTGTTGATGGATTAAACCAATTGAATAAGATGAAGTTTATTTGGTTCACCCCAAATACATAATTCATATGTGCTACATCGATTTTGATGTGACACAAATAGGAATGATATCCTTACAGTATATACAATAAACCTCGCCTAAGTCAGTTTCAATCGGACCAAGTGATTTAATCCGAGTTATGCAAAAATCCGATTTAACCGAAGATGATGTAACCCAGTGCATAGGCTGCGCTCTTAAAGCCCTTAGGAAGCTATGAATAACGGTGTTAACCTGCGTTGCTTTAATGTGTCTGGATACTGCGGTGCGGTTATTCTACATGTGTTGATGTCCACAAGCAAGACACAATACTATGCAGTATTAAAACACTTTTACACTTCCTTTTTAGCACGAATCTCTAACGTTATTGCCTTAATAATTATTCTATATACAGTATGTAAATATCGGTCATCGGGCTCTGCTTAGGTAAGTCTCTGTTGCCAATGTCTCATGAGAATGGAATCGCACTTGTCGGTCAACCCTTTGCTTTCATTGTTGCCGAGCGTCAAACCATAGTGTCTTGGCGTCCGCAAAGCAGCTTGTTTGCCACGTTTGTTTTGTTATCTTCAGACACCGAGACTTCATTGCCCGAATCATCATCGCTCAGTAATCCGTTTGCGTCGGGGTGTCGTACTTTTTCGATGATCTGCTCGTTATTTAGAGTAGCCGACGTTTCTGCTGTCTCGTTCACACAAACATAGTCGTCCATCTTATATACAACATCTTCATGCAAGCTTGTCCCATACGCTTCTGAACGAAGCAATTACTGCGTCGTCGCTATTGTCTTGACTTTCAACACCTTTAAAAGTGTTCCCGGTTTTACTTTGTTCTACGTTGACTTTAGGGAAATGACGGCGTCCAAAATAGTCCCACTTTTTGAGAAAATGGTACGACTCCTTCTGATGCTTCCAATCTCCAGTGGCTGCGATATTCCAGTAATGGAACGTCATGTTCTTGGCAACACCCATTGGCTATTGGCTGGGTGACGCTAGTTGTATTAGATGAGCGACGATGTGACACCTACGTACGGTGTTGTGGCTGTCTGGATCAATTTCTTGGAATAGCCTTTTCACTTTTAGTTCATGTGGTACATGTACTCCAAGCAACCAATTTTTGTTGAATACTGCGATCCGACTTAGACGAGGAAAACACATTACATCGGATCAAATTGGCCCATTCCGTTAGTCCAAGTTAGGCGAATATCCGACTTAAAGGAAAATTTGTTTATGGGAAATACATTACAAGTCAACCGTCCTTCAGAATTATCTCCGAGTTGAGCAAAGATCCGACTTAGGCGAGGTTTACTATATATATATATATTACATACATATATAGGAGAACGTTCGGTAATATGAGTAACTTTTTTCACACTGGTATTCTGCAGCCGTATAACTAGATATTTGCTGTATGTAAAGTTGACGTAAAAATTATGATGGTAAACTATTGCTGTGTGCATTTTTGTATGTGATCATATTATCCAAGATGGACCTATACACACCAAGGTCATAGCCTCAACCAATGCAAGAGTCGTGCACGCACGCATGCACGCACGTACACACACACACACACACACACACACTACCCAACCTTAACATATATATTTAAAAATTCAGTTACCTCATACAAACACAAACATAAACATGAAGAATTATAATAACTGTGTCATACATAAACGTATTGGTCACTCGAAAAGTGAAAAACTTCACTGTTCATTGACAATACAAATACAGAAAGAGTGCTATCGTGATAATTGACACTACACTGACAACCTAATGCGTATTGAGGCAGCATTAACCTCGCTGTAATGGTAGTATCAACTTGTAGAAAAGTACTGTACTTTAACCTTCAAAAAAGTGCAAGTAGCCCTATATGATTCTAAATCTCAGTCACGATAATCTCTTAATATAAATAAACCATGGTATGGTACTCCTGGAGCCTCAACGTCTTTACAGTTGTTCAAAGTATATCCCTAATAACAACACCTTAATTATGGAAAACCAAGTGAAAATAATTATTTCTATATGTCGGTAATATTTCGCGAAATGGTATGTTTATGCTTTCTCAAGCAGATGATTAAGATGAGAATCATGAAAGCATATTCACATTGGTACCGTAAGAACAACACAAAGACGCTGAACACTTGGAGACAATCACATAGGCACATTCCAAATATCTGTACTGAAGTGTTGATAAAGACAGTGCACTGATATCAACAATAGCCAGAGAGCACAACACAAATCACATTTGAATACCCTCACCCTTTTACCACCTCCAGAACATGCAATATTTATCGCACTTATGACACCTGATTCATTTCCTCAGTTTGGATGACAAGTATCATGCGTTGCACTATGGACACATCGGATTCGCGTCGGCGCCATTCATATCATCACTAGCTTTGTTTTCTGATTATTTTGCGGTCTTTAGTGCCTTTGGGTTCTAGTGTAGAACTATTTGTTGACGACCGTTTGCGTTTGGGTTTCTTCGTTTAAGTTTGGTAAGCTTATGTTATTCACTTGGATTTTTTCTTGGATTTATTGGCTTGGCATGCTTCAAGTTGTAATTTATAGTGGATCCTGTAAGGATTGCAGCATGGAACACCTTCTTTTTCTTAGTTTCCGCTTTCCAGTGAGCTTTAGGATATGGATATATAATCACCGGTAGTTTTGGACTTGGCGAAATCAGGATTGGCAGACTTCATGACACCGGAGGTGACTGACGTCACGGCATCATCGAATCCATATCCATAACGAATACTCCCAACTATTATTCTTAATCTGTGGTCAGTACGGGTGATCACCCCAGGGGAGACTTCACAACACCTGCACCACTGTGCACCTTGGTCAGGTAACGCCTGAGTGTTTGGCGAGGCATTTGGTTAAGGCGACTTGCTGTTCTTTCCGATTTAGGTTGCATCTCAACATCTCTTACAGATGCGGCAAACTTTTCATGAATCCACGTGCCTCTCATGTTCTTCTTTTTAATCTTCGGCATCTTCTCTTACAGAACAACTTACTGTTAGTAATTGCTAATTGATGGGATAATTTATACAATATTTGTTGGATATTTTGTTGTATTCATATAACCCTAATATGTAGCTGTACACAACATACATATATTATACTGTAATGTGAATCACCAATGGTAATATGAGCATATGCTCATATTAAATGAACTTCGTGTGACTCATATTGCCCAGAAGGTATTCTAGTTCTAGACTCATTAAGAAACGTCATTTATGTTGATGTAGATTAAATATGTATGATCTATATGCATTCATTCAACATGCGGAAATCGTAAGAAATGTTGTTACCTGTTATTCACATAAATATTTCTAAATTGTGTAGTCATACCATTGCAATTTGTTATGGCGTGCTCTGCAGCCTTCCTTAACTCATTAAGTAATCGCTAGATGCCAACATTTGGTGTACCATTTCTGAGTTGTGGAAATGGCCCGCATTTTCTTGTGGCTCAAATTACTTACCCTTTCCATAAATCAATAACGTATAACGCATAATATGTATATATAGATATCCGCCTATAAATTACGTTTAACAGATAAATAGGTCAGCACACATCACCATTTATGCCGACGGGATGGGTGACTCCTACCAAGTCTCTCTCTCATGTACGATCTTCTTGTACAGATAGTTGAGGAACAGCTTTAAGACTTAGCTAGGACTGCGTCGTCCTGGCAAACACAACTTGAGGAATCAGAACGTAATAAAACAATCGGGATAATTGGTAGAAATATAGCTTATGTATTATTCACACCAACCAGTTTAAACGGCTTTAACTATAAACTGGTTTAATGATGTAGTTCGCAACGCAATGCCTCCTTGCTACAATTGTTCCAAGGTAGCAAATATCGTACACGTGATGTTAAGCAAGTTATGAAAATAAAAAATGTCGTGTACGCACATAACAGTTTAAATAGACATGTATTGGCACGTGTCGAGAAGGATCTCCATTTCCAATTATACAAATGTGAATTTTTTTATGATTTACAATTATTTCAACAACATATTTACATCATTTATACAGTGCATGCCTGTATTTCAATGAAGAAAAATTGTTGAAAACAGGGTAAAAGATGTGCAATACTTATAGCGTTTACCCTTTTAATAGTTTATCACATCATAATATATATAGAATGAAAATACGAGAACAGAAATATTCAATGTGCGACAACACTATTTACATGTATAATAAAATAAAGTTAGATCAAAACAAAATATTGGAACATTTATTAATGAAAAAAACTGTTCTTTTATCATGTTGATATTACGTTTTCGGCAAAAATGGGTTAAGATTTTAATACATAGCTATTTAATATGTAAAATAGTTTTTGAACTGATGAACATTCTTACAACTAATCAGTGAACAGATGAAAACGAAATATATTCATATTTAAATATTGAATTGAAATGTAGGTCGAAGTATTTCAAATCAAGTGAAGTACGTGCTATGTAAGTTGATGTTTGTTTGCGATCTCACTGCAGGTATTCTGTCATGCAAAAACACCAGTTGCCTCAACGGAGGTATCTGTCGCGATTTTCTTTTTGGCATCATGTGCATTTGCGTGGGAGGCCACTCAGGAGAAAGGTGCGAAGAGGAGCCGTTTACGCTGCCAGGTAATGAAGGGATTTCCAACACGTGTGCCACTAGGCAATATTCGCAATACGTATCAATACATAAAGATCGTGTACGGCCATTTCTCTTCGCTGATGTAGTGACATGCCAACACACATAGTAGGCTTACACCTGTTTTAGATTAACAATAACTAGATGATTTGATGTAAATAATTGCCCCTTAACCAGAACAAAGCTGTCGTAATTCGCTTAGATAGAAATATAGATAAATGGATAGATGGATAGACGTAGATAGGGATGGATCTGAGAGACGGAGAAACGGATAGACGGATAGACAGTTACACAGATAGATAGATAGACAGATTGATAGACACACAGATAGACAGATATACAGGCACACACACACACACACACACACACACACACACACACACACACACACACACACACACATACAGACACGCAGACTTAGAGACAGAGAGACAGAGAAACAGGCAGACAGACAGACAAACGGACAGACGAACAGACGGACAGACGGACAGAAATGCATATGTCTTTATTTCTCACTATTGTAATACATGTAGTATCGAACAGTAATACATAATAATAATAATAATAATGTATTTATTTCAGACAATCACCATGTCCATATATACAATTACATCAATAAAAGCATGAAAATAAATATAAAAATACATCGATAAGAACAATATGTTTAAAGATTATATAAATCTCGTACCCACTGGTGCCACAGTTTCGAAGTACAATACACGTCGCTAGTTTTAATGCTATAAATAATGGGATTCAAAGACATGTCAATCCTATTCATTAAGCTAAAAATAGCCTTTCTGATTACACATTTACCCGAGCTAACATTAGCTGTAGCAAACATGTGGCTAGCGCTACATCTCATGGGCAAATTGTTCAATATTCTGAAAGAGTTATTATATGCAACAACGAATTGCTGAAAGTTTACTTTTCTAAAGTTCACCCATAACGCACACATATAGATATTACAAAAATACGCTGTAAATAGCTTATTTTTTATAGCAGTTGAACAAAAGTGGAACGAATACAAATAAAGTACATCTAATATTTAACGTAAAAATTTAATAATTCAGCTTGTACCATGTATATATGATGTAGGAGACTCATATTAAGACAAACAAAAAGTCGCTATCATTACTCTTTATCTTGGGGGTTAACACTAGTAATTGTTTTGTAGAATAATTTCGCGCATCATTGTTCAATCCTATTTAGGTGTATATTTGTATAAATGCATTCTATGACTCGGCATATGTATGTGTATTGATGTGTGCTGTTAATAGTGGTTGGTTATTCAAGCGAGTAGTAAAATGACGATGAGTATGTGGGTGCAACAATTTGTGGTTATGGTAGTTCGTGCAGCTGGAATGGGTGTTTATAAAAGGTGTTTATTTATGAGTATGTGCGCATGTATAGCAGACAGCAAATGTACATGTGTGATGATCATCTTGTACCATACCACGCTTTGTATAATGTGCAAAACTTTGGATGACGCGAGTGGCTATCGTATCTGTCAGAATATCTGACATATTCTTTATTATGTGAGTTAAATTACATGTCACATTGTTTTGTAAACTCGTGTTGTGTATCGAATGCATATTTTTGTGTTTACGTAGGAACTGGTTTATAATACGATATTTGTCACGAAAACGGACAGGAGCCTGGGTCACGTTTTATAATATTTCTGGTCAAGGGTATATTTTTTAAATCCGTAACATATGAATGAACATCTGCCGTGACAGTGGATTCTACCTGGTTAGCTTAATCACAGTGTAACCATATTCAAACATTAACACAATCAACGCATTTATATAATTTCACATTTAAAATAACGTGTTTATATTAGATGAGGTAATACATAGTGATGTAGAAGTTACATAGATATCGTATAATGAATAAGATGACACTATCACGTTGCCAACGAAGAGGGTAACGAGATAAACGCGTGAACATATTATAAACCGTTGGTTGCAACGTTCGGGTGTTATTATAAACAATCTCATATATCACACACATACACGCATACGCACACGCACACACAAACACACACACATACACACAAACACACACACACATATATATATATACATATGACAACGTCTACTTCACAAACATTATATGCACGTAAACCTCGTGGACCACAATGAAACTTGTCGGCAAGCGATACTATTGGCTGAGTTTATCTTCAGAGATTCGCATGGCGATCTGCCAGGGAGTACTAAGACTGTAGTCAGCAGCCCCTCCCTGACGAGGATGTATCAAATGCTAATTATCGAAGATAGTGACAGTTCAGAAGAGCATTGCTAATGTAATCCATCAAGGTACTAGACCGAGTCCGAATAATTCTACTACTCCACCAGTCATCGTGGACGATTACGCCTACAACGTATTACAAATTAATTAATCACAACACGCAATACAATAATGCATAATACATAAATAAAGTAAAGTAAAGGTTACGTTCATATAAAGCGTAGTATTCAGTCCTTAGGACAATTCAAAGCGCTTTACACTTATACTCCCTGACAGAACTGTTCAATCGAACACCATCTCGACTTCTCTGGGAAGCATCCAGCCACGCTGCAATTAATGCTTCAAGACTATTCGTACACAAATATCCACCACCACTGTATATATATATATATATATATATATATATATATATATATATATATATAAACACTGTATATATATATGTTATTTTTTAATAGTATTTAATGACTAGAAATGTTCACCAAAAGACACGATCTGACGTGCGCGTAACTGTATTATATACAGTTACATTTTTACTAAATAAATCGTAATTGGGCCCTAGTGAACATTGGTCGGAAACGCGAATACACATTCTAATAGGTGAGCTATATACAATGGTGGGTATTTGGGTACGAATAGTCTTGAAGCATTAATTACTGCGTGGCTGGATGCTTCCCAGAGAAGTCAAGATGGTGTTCGATTGAACAGTTCTGCCAGGGAGTATAAGAGTATTGCGCTTTGAATTGTCCTAAGGACTGGATACAGCGCTTTATAAGAACTTAATCTTTACTTTAGTTTTTACTTTACTTTATCTATGTATAGTGTATTGCGTGTTGTGATTAATTAATTTGTAATACGCTGTAGGCGTAATCGTCCACGATGACTGGTGGAGTACTACAATTATTCGGACTCGGTCTAGTACATTGACGGATTACTTTAGCAATGCTCTTCTGGACTGTCACTATCTTCGACGATTAGAATTCGACACACCCTCATCAGGGAGGGGCTGCTGACTACAGTCTTAGTACTTCCTGGCAGATCGTAAAGGTTCCATTTGATATGATATCCTTTCTCCACAGCGGCATGCGGCACCGTTATTGTAGAGTTCGGTGTGAAACTGACAGAGAAACCAAAAGAAGCACATCATGATGATGACCATGACGGTAATGCCGTGGGGTGACTAGGAGATTGGTTTACTATCGTGATGGTATCGCGATCGCTGTAATTACTATGGCGATACTATCGCGATAGCATCATTGAACCTATGTAAGTTTATGTTCCAATTTTGATTTGGTGTGCGAATTGTAAAACGAACCTGTCACAGAACAAAATTGACGGGTGGCGCCATCGCTGAGAGTTGCAGTCAATTGTGTCACAATGGCGACCTGTGGGTGAGGCTAATTTGATCGACAATTGTATATGATGAAATGTGTTATATCTAGTGCAATTTCTTTCAACATTACCAAGTACAACCCAATAATTCGTCTTACTGAAGCCGGCCAATGATGTTGTGGAGTCATAGCCTCTCAATTTAATCCGTGGACCCAAAGAATATTGTACGTTGCTAGTTGTGAAAGTTTGGCGGAAATCTGACAAACAAGTAACTTTCTGCTCAGCTGCACCACTCTCCATCCAAACTTCAAATAATGTCTTGTCGTAAACAAAAATAAACAGCAGGTGGAAAACGCACGCGTCTATGCATACGACTTAATGCGCTAAATAAGAAGTTAACGCGTTGAAATAGGAACCAACGAGGACTTCAAAAAGTTACCAACCACTCAGGACTCGAAACAAATAACGCTTTAAATTATCAACCAATGCGGACATGAAGAAGTTAACGCGTTCGATATCTCAAATTTCCGTTGGAGGCTGGTCGACTCACACTAACCAGCGGATAATTTTTTCATTTCCTGCATATCAAACTGTCACAGCGAACCTTAACTTAAAATAGACATTGTACAATATAATATAATTAATAAATTACAATACATAAGGTAATCACTAAAACATAGCAGTATAAAATGAAACAAATAAATTGCTCTAAAATAGTATTAATGTAAATAAGTCCACTGGATCAATGAGGGCAGTCACAAACAAGCTACTAGCGTTCGTCTATAATTATATTCTAAATAAATGTGTTTTTAGTTGACATTTAAAACTGCCAAGGGTGTCCGAAGATTTAACATAATTAGGTACAGTGTTCCAGAGGGTTGCAGCGACCACCGCGAACGAACTGTCACGAGCTTTTTTTTTTCTTCCAAATTTGTCCTGTACTGCTTTTTACTATTCCTTTCTGGTTTTACTTTGATGAAAAAATGTATCTGGTTGTGATCACTACTCCCCAGTGGCGGACGTATCTTGACTTTATCAACTAACTAATTCATCATGTGATGACAAAACTGTGTCCAACACATTCTCACCCCTGGTTGGTTCTAGCACATGTTCAGAAAGGAAAATATCTTGTACTAAAATTAAAACTTGTAGTCCTCACTCCCCATACTCTGTACAGATTTCCATTGTATATGCCCATGGTTAAAATCCCCCATAATAATACAGTCCCGTTTGCTTACTTCCCTTATAGCGTTTTGTATTTTTTCGTTCTCTTCTATGCTTATGTTTGGACTTCGATAAACTAACCCAACTGTTAACGTTGAGTTTCCTGTAATTATATTACACCAACCAGCTTGTTCGCAATCTGCGTCTCTTTCAAATTGTATTTCATAAGCCTGCATAGATTCTTTAAAATATAAAATAACTCCACCTTCTTCCTATTCTATCTTTCCTAAACATTACATATCCTGTCAGTCCCGATTCGGCGTCTGATATAGCGGTGGAAGCCCATGGTTTGGTTATATCTATTATGTGAGGGTTAGTACCTTCTACCATAATGTTTAGTTCATTTATTTAGTCTACTGTGCTACTTGTATTTAAACAAACACATTTATAACCAGCTTTAAAACAGTTTTCTAGACTGTTTTTGCTGATTTCTTTGTGCTGTCTTTATCTACGCCTTCACTTTCAGGCTTCTCTCTGAGTCCCCCCTGCGAATCTAGTTTAAAAAGGTGCAACCTGCCCCACTGTCAACAGGTCGCAGTAGGTTCTCTGAGAATACTGCTGCCCCCTTTCCACCTAGAGGAGGTCATTTCTAATGTACATATCTTCCCTCCCAAAAAAGTACGCCATAAATCTATGAATCCAACCCCCTCTTCTTCACACATCTGCTCAACTAGTGCGTTGATCGCCATCCTCTTACAGTTTGTGTATATTTCCCTCCCTTCCTCCCATTACTGGCAATATCCCTGAGAGAATAATCTGTTCAACTCTTGCCTTCTTTAGCTTCCTCACTAACTATCTGTACTTCTGTACTATCCCAGTTGTTCCCTCCTTGTCTGCATTATTTATCCCTACGTGTACTAGTATAGACCCTCCCTTGCCATGCCCCAATCCCTTTTCTACCCTTTCAGTCCCATGCTCTATCCTAGAACCCGGTAGACAAACAACGACGTCCTCCCCGTCGCTTTTTATCTGATCTGCCTTTCTCAGAATAGCGTCACCTATGGACACCCTCTCTTTTCTCATTGCCCCCTCAATCACTGCCTCAGAGTAGCTCCTCCGGTTTGCATATGCCTCGTTGTTATCTTTTCCCCTGCCGTCTTCTCTTCTGTCACATTTTCTTCCGTTCCATACATTCCTGTCGCTTTTTATCTTGTCCCGTTTCCTCCTGTCATCTTCTCTTCTATCACATTTACTCTTACTTCCTTTCGTCCCTTTACTCTTTCCTCCCGTCACATTTTCTTCTCTCCCTCTAAAGGTGATGTAATGTAATTTTGATGATCGAATCAAAACGAGACGCCATTAGTAATGCAGACATCGTATCTAAACAAACTACGCTGATTGGATTGTGAGAAAAGGAAGAAATCTTTTTTGAAAGATATGAGACGTGAGATCCGGCTATCTAGAACGCTGGGTTGAGGCAGATACAACTATGTAAACAGTTGATTCATCACATACATGGGTGGGCGGGTGTTTGGTACACAGTTCTTGCAATTCCAGATATCTTTATTGAGCTTGTAACTTGGAGATTGGAGTTCAAATTCACTACTATCTCTTGTTGCTGCAGTCGGAATAGCCCAATGCAGGCCCGTATTATTTGAAAGGGTTTAATGGCTGCGTCCGAACCCCTCCGCTGAGGAAATTTTGCTTACCGCATCATAAACATTGAAACATGTGGCCAACAAATCATATGATTGTCCAGTTGCATCACACCGATTACATCCTGAAATATAATGGACAATTACTCATATAACCACAATTGTGACAAACATGACCGCCTGCTATGTAACGAGTGACCTATGTACGAAACCAATGCCAATTTGGCGATTTCTAAAATAGGTAGTACGCCTCATGTACACAAAACTGTGTTTGAAAATTGATGTTATGCAAAACAATTACCTATAATTAACAAAAAAATCTAAATTGTGTCTAGCAAACGTCATGTACAATATCCGATGATGAAGTTATTAGAAAGCTGTAAATCATTGATTACATTCTGAAAAATGATAGTTAACACAGTGGCTTAACTCCATTTTAGTCAAATTTTGTAATTTTCGGAACCAAAATGGTATGTATGTGGTCAAAACCTCAAACTAGACCGACACAAACTACAATTGTGTAATATGTGGCCTACGTCGAGAAACTTTAAGCTGACTTCGAAACACGTAACATCGTTATTGTGTTTTGTAGAGCCGCAATACGATTTTCATCAAATTTATGTCAAAGTATACATAAAAACCCGTTTTCTGACATAATAATAAAAAATCTGAATGTCCAACAAACCATACCATAATCAATAATGTATATAGAGAACATTTAAAATGGTTCGCTGCTTGTAACAAAATGCCTACGAAACTTTTTCTGAGCACTTTTCTCGTTCTTGGCCGCCCGTCTTTCAACATGCTATCTTCTCGCAAGCCAAGGAACTCGTCTTTCGTCGTTGACAATTCTGTTGTCCACTGAACAGTATCGGTAGCCATGCATTCCTCTCACAGTGTTCCAGTTCCGGGAAATATATATACAAGGATGGTTTCTTCCATTACGAGTATTGTGCGGCATAATATAATCAACAAACAGGCATTACTCTTTGTTCTTTTAAATTTGCGTTGACAATTTTGCGAACATGGATACCTCGTTAGCCTCAATACAATGTTGATAACACTGGATTTGCGAAGAGAGCTACCAACCTTACCCTGAACTGTGACAATATTAGCCATATTCCTTTCTTGTGAGAGGTCCGTCTGATCGATCTCACCAAAAGATGCGCGATATATCCCAGCCTTACAATGAACGTATAGCCTCTATATCTGACATCGTCACCTGAAATATTGGTATGTAACTGTTCTCCCCCTTCAAAGAACACGATGTTTTTCTCTTACTTCGAACACCCGATGAAATGCTGTATCCATGATAACAAGCGATCCTCGTACGGAAGAGAAGAACACTGAATCGGATCCAACCTTTTCACATTCACTGACAATTCTGGGGATCGTGGCACTCCATCATAAGCCCTTCAGAAAACAGACATTCCTCTTTTATAGAGTCGCCAATAAATACGTGTGTGCAAAATAAACAACATTATTGATACACTTAAATCAAGCACAAACATCGTGGGGTTTCTAACACTTCTGCAACTAAAATGATCCAAACGTGACCTCGCTCATCTCAGATATTCAGTGTTCATAGTTGTGTGTTAAACCATATCTGGTTCCTCACCAAGGACGAGCCTCGATGTTTCAACTAGAACATGACTTGTCGAGACCATTGCGATTGAAAAATGCATCTTATTTTAATAATATACATTTTAAACGTCTGGAACGTGTTTCCACAACATATATTTTCAACGAAGAGCGTAGTCGTGGCGAATTAATTATGCAACAATTCATACATTAAAAAGCTTGTGTTACCCCTTCCCCGAAAAGTCCAGAATCACCCCAAAAGGGACAATTACCTCCAGGTTAAATAACGCTGATCTAGTCGAAAAAGCCTGAAAAATATGACATGTTGCACATGGTTTTGGGGGAAATTCTATGGTGGAGCCATTTCGTTCTGATGGGGACAGATGGGCCACCGTGTACGTTACGTCCGATAAGTGTCGCCATCTAGTACACATCCCTACAACTGTTAAGTCAATAAGAAATAAAATTTCATTTCGCAGTCATTTGAAAACTTATACTTTTAATACTGCATATCCTCCTTAGCTTCTTAGCAATTCCATCCATCTTTTGACGATTTTTGCTCTGTACATGACAATGTGAACGCTTAATCCTTTGGATTTTTTGCGCCACTGAGTTCGGTTTTTAAGGATATTGGCGCTAAAGATGTAATTCCTTTACTATTCAGTAATAAGTGTCATGATGTCGAACAAATCTATGTAGAATACATTTAGTGGGAACAATAGTCAATCGGGGTTTGTGCATAACGTGGGAAGCTTTTATTTCTTGCATCGTGGCCAGCAATAGTCGTGGCGGAAACAGCCGCTTTGAATTCAGGGTCAGTGTTTTCGAAATAAACTGAATTATATCTGGTTTGTCTAATGGTTGAGTTTGAAAGGAGATAATTCCATCATACAGTGGCATATGCCAGATCCTTAACATTTGAATATGCAGCTACAAAAAAAAATTAATACCCATTTCTGAACTAAATGTACATACCGGTAAGAGTACCGGCCTATCTGACCCCAATGTATCATAATGGGCCATCTTTACCAACTTGCATTTTGGCGCTCTCCTTCATAATCATGTGTTTAAAATAATTCTTTGACATCATGTTGCACAAAATCCATCCGCTCATGTTTCATTAAAAAGTTCCCTCCACGTAGGATTAAAGGAATAAACGCGTCATTTATCTTTAAAGGGCCCATCGGTCACTGGGGTCGGAACGGGACGAAAATTCAGTGGGCTGAGGCTCTCCGAAAACTTCTAACTGCAACCCATATAGTTAGGGGGTGAGCTGTATTACAGATGTGTTAACCGGTTTTTGTTTTTATTCTAAACGGCATTCTTAGCATCACATCGAACATTTCAGATCACATAGAAGACGACCATCTATACCTCTTCGTGGGACTGCCTACCCTGTTAGTAGTAGCCGTTGGAGGTTTATATGCACTATTCGTCAGGTAGGTTACCGTTGACCTATTCATAATTGACCTATCTATCACGTGATCTGTTGCCTAACAAAAATTCCGTCAAACGTTCAAAACATGGATGCCGAAAACATGGTTGGTTCTGATACTCCCGCATATATTGTCTTGAAATTCTGGTTCCAAAAGTGTTTCTTTATGGAAAAAATAGTAAGACAAAGTTTGTAGATTGTTAACTGCATGCGGGGATGTTTTATTTATGAGGTGGCATGCAGCAATGTTACTGTAATTCACACACACACACACACACACACACACACACACACACACACACACACACACACACACACATATAAATATATAACCGTTATCAACATTGTCGACATAAAGTCTGACGGAGGTCATGCGTAAAAATTTTCACACAAAGGTTTCGATCATCACGAATTCCTTGATTTCGTAGACAAGAGTATTTCACTAGCAATCTAATTTTGACCGCATTTATACAGAACCCTAATATGTGTTTACATCCTCTCTGTGTGAACTGCCAGTGTCAACTTATCCAACGGACTCTATAGGCAGGCCAGGGACCCACGAAAATAGTATATTATTTTGATAGACTGAATATTCCCAAAATCCAGCTAGCCAGACATGATTTGGCCAATGGTGGCGACTCCATTACAAGAGCATTGATACTTCATTGCTCCAATAAGTTTTGCAAGCATGGAATAATCCTGCCGTAATCTCTATGGTTGAGTGTTAATAGACATAATAGAGGTGCTATTACATAACATAATATACAGGAGAAAACAAATCTTCAACAGACCCTCCCCCGTCATCCGATGTCATGATCCGACAGCGACATCGTTTCGTGCAGAAGCTCCGGTTCAGTCCGACCAATATTAATTTTGATCTGGCGCCTGTGGATAATGTTCGGTCTTCAAAGGGGGTGAAATTAAAGGTTTGACTTTCACCTAGAATGGCCACTCTGGATCCGCCCATGGGTCTATCTGGAACAATATGCCCATATAAAGAAACTCATAATAGAGAAAAGGACATATATATGCTAGAAAGAGTACAGAGAAGAGCGACTAAAGTTATTTCAGAACTGAAATATCTTAGTTACGAGAGACGTCTAAACGAATATGGTTGGACACCACTATAGACCAGGAGATTAAGAGAAGATCAGATAGGAATTTTTTAAGACATTGATGATTATGAATGAACGTTTATTCAGAACATTGATAACAATATATATAAAAGACATAACAAACAAACAAGTTTAGCTATAATACAAGTGAGAATATACAGTGTTTGAAGGGGGTAAATACGAAGTCATTGGCGTTTGTGTGAAATCAATTATGACAATACTAACGTAAATATTTGTTCTCAATTAAGAAATGACTAGTGGACTTAAAGTAACATATGTGAAGAAAGAGTGTAGATTAGATATCTGAAAGTGTTCATGTTCACAAAGGACTATACATTAATGGAACAGATTATCTCCTGATTCTTTGGGTGCTAGTAGCGTGAACATGCTGAAACGCAAATCGACACGTACCTCACAATTGCGGGATACACATAGTTAAAAGAAGAAAAATTAGAATTTGTTTCATTTTACCCAAACATCTCAAATGATAAATACAATACACCCATGACAAAAAATAAAATAAAAGAAACAAGTAGATAACCTTATGGTAAACATGGTATAACGTATGGTAAGTTACAACAAATAGGGTAAGGTGACTCCTAAGACAGTGGTAGTCGGATTGGAGGAGCCACTTTTTGTGCTAGAAATTTAGCTCAATCAATACATCACCGTAATCAAATTCTTCCAGAGAAAAATAGAAAACAACATAATAAAAATATATAATTATGTATGTGTATGTACGTAGAAAGGTATGACTATGTTTGTGTGTGTGTGCGTGCGTGTGTATCTGTGTGTGTGTGCGTGCGTGCGTGCGTGTGTGTGTGTGAGTATGTGTGTGAACATGCCCACATATTTACATATTTTTTAGTTTAGGCACCATTTCTTATAAAATATAAACTTGAGAGGTGGTTTTAATGTTTAGTAGTGCTTACATATACAGCAGTTTTGCCTTGTACTTGTAATTTGATCATTTTGTACAAAATATAGTTTAACGTACTTGGCAAATCCCTCTAAACTGTGTGTATTAAGCTTTTCTTTAACTATATCAAGAATGTTATTTACTAAAGGTGGCACGTTATGCCTAAGACATTTCTGTGCATATTCCAATTTAGCTTTATACGTGTGTAATTCAATCTTAATTCGTGTATCTTAATTATGTATGTCATAGTTAAAAACAATCCTCCAGTTTTGTAAATAATCTGGTAACTCATATAAGTATTTATACACAAAATTGAATTGGTGTAGTTTAAGAATGTCGTGTGTTTTTAACGTGTTGATATTTTTATATAGTGGCTGTGGGAATTATAATTACTTGACATAATAATTCTTAAAGGTTTTTTTGAAGTTTTATTATTCTATTTGATTGAAAACGACATGCAATGATACAGTAATTAAAATGTGGTAAAATTAATTAATTATATAACAGTATGTGTTAGGGTTGGATTCTCGATTAGCCAAACGCTTCTTTCCATCTGTCATCTATATATAATTATATGGGGCAATCCTGTTAAATCTTGCTAAAAGTTATTAAATATTGATTATAATTTACATATTTGTATTATTTCTGCACAGACGTCGCTTCGTACACTACGAATTGAGGAAGCTTGCAAACCTTGACACTAAGAGCGAACATGAAGAAGATAACGACTCATTGGAAGACGTACAGGAGGTGTCACCTCACCCGATTAAAAAGAAGACGGGATTGAAACAGATGGAGAAGGACGTTTAGCTGTATACTTTTGCGATATGGGGACATATTGGATAAAGGCACCGAACGTTTTCCTTAGATTGATAGCTTTAACTGTTTGATCGGATTCAGCATTTACTTCCGTTGGGCCCATTAACTGCCACCCTTTATATGTGGAGATCTGCCGTTTTGTTAGTTGTATTCAATAAATATGGATACAATTCGGTTAGGTTCATGAAACGACTTTCTCTGCATTCTTTGGTTATTATATTTAGCTTCTTAACGGAGTCAAACCATTATATGGGTGGATCCATTATTTGTCACAGCAATCAACTGTAGGCTGCGGTTTTACAGCAATTCTGAATTTGAATACATATTTCCCCACATCACCAAACGTGTTTTCGCTGCATCCTTGTGATAGTAGCCTACACGTTTTGATTGTAGTCAACAATTGTGTGGGTGGGTCCGAAATTCCTACCCTCTTTGTACGTACATATTATTTGGAAACTAAGTCTAAGAGAAGAAGTCAGGTAAATAGTTTGTCTGATTTAATAATTTCTTTAGTTTACCAAGAAATACACCTTTGATTCACAAATTATTAAGAAGTTATGGTTTTACAAACATAGTTGGCGTTTCTCTGATCTGTGTATATACATACATATATATATATATATTGTTCGAGGAAGCTGCAAAAAAAGGTGTGTTTTTATCCGCTCTGCCCCGTCAAGTTGCTAGGCTAATACGAGGAATCGAAAAGTGAGACCAAATACGTATGAAATTAGTTAAAAACGCGTGAACAGATACGTATGAAAACCCGCCAAGCAGTTGCACGAACACGAAGCGAACCAACAATATGAGTGCAGTAGCATATGCCACGGGAATGGTTATTGTGTCCCATAAAACAGCATAATGTTCGGAGACAACAAAGTCGTCTATAAGCTGCTACTGAAACACCGCGTAACGTACGTGCTAACACATGACCACAGCGCATCAGCTCGCACGTACTCGCCTACTGAGAAATAGCGGTATCCGAGTGATGGTGAAAATAAACTCAATCACATTTTTTAAGTTGAAAGTTCCAATCGAGTAAAAGTCAAGCTGGTTCCCTTGAGTGGTGGAAATGATGGCAAATAACACTATATATATATTGATATAGTGTATTTTAATATTCATATACACGTTTCGGATGCTTACAAAAAAATACGTTTAAAATTAACATGGGAGACATATATGCGCAAGAGCGATTCAACGGCGGTTTAGTTTGTATTGTAGATAATTTTACCTGATGCGCCGATTGCGTGAGCCGACCTATATGCGTATATAAGTCACACTGTGATTCTGTGTATCTATTGTTCCTTTGTCACGTGCTGACCACGTGATTCCAACACTGTGTACTGAACATCAGCGACAAGAAATAGGCATTGATTACATATGTGCAGATATATTCGCGCAGAGTTCTAAGAATAAAAAATACTCGTGAAGCAACTTTATTAATTCATTGTACTAAAGTAGTAACCATTTGTATCTGTTGACGTACTTCACAACTGGACGTTGAACACAAGTTGAACTATTGTCTCGAACGAATCCTTAATGTGGTATGTATGAGCCAAGATCTCCGCGTAGTGTTACATAATACACGTGGCTGAGCCAAGATCCCCAAGTAGTGTTACATAATACACGTGGCTGAGCCACGATCCCCAAGTAGTGTTACATAGTACATGCGGCTGAGCCAAGATCCGCAAGTAGTGTTACATAGTACACGTGGATGAGCCACGATCCCCAAGTAGTGTTACATAGTACACGTGGTGTGCCACATGTGACAATTCTTCACGTATAGTCACTGAACGGCTGTCCACTACGTTATTTCTACTACAAGTTGTTAGGAATGTATTCAACAAGTCGATCTCCGGTAATGCATGAATATACCTGCCAAGACTCCTGGAAAATCTGCAACACCACCACCCCCCCTCCCCCATCTTCCGCAGTCATGAGTCGAGCCAAGAGTCTAAAGCATATTGGATAATTTACAACATACATACAATTTCGGTTATAGCTGTAAATATACATTATAACGATTACAGGTATTTGTTTTTACTAATTATTTTCATATACAATCACACATAATTGTTATTGTCTCGGGTGAAGTACTTCAGAATTGGGTGTTGTACTCGGGTAGTACCCACTGTCAGTGGATTATTTCACAGCTGGATGTTCTACCCATTGTTTCTGGTGGAGTACTTCAGAACTGGATGTTGTTCAAAGGTAGTACCCACTGTCAGCGGGGTACTTCACAACTGGATGTTCTACAAAGGTAGTACCTATTGTTTCTGGTGGAGTACTTCACAACTGGATGTTGTTCAAAGGTAGTACCCACTGTGAGCGGGGTGCTTCACAACTGGATGCTGGCAGTACTCAGGTAGTACCCGTCATCTCCAGGAGAGTATACTGGTAACGAGCCAAAGTCATACTCCGGGAATTGCTGAAACGACATATAAACAAAATTAACTTCATTGATAGTTTAGAACATAAAAAGGAGACAGCCTGTTGCTAGGTTTTCATTAATTAATCAATAAATGTTCTTAAGACTATATTAACTATGTTGAAGGTATACTGCCCGCCAAATTATTTTTAGTAAGCCCGTAACAACGTTCGCAATTTTGGAAGGTATGACCCCGGGGCCTGTTGTAATGGTAAATAAAACATAGTTTCAAAACAAGTTTTATCGGCAATAATGCTGAGGTGGGCTGAGTTAACTGCAATACTTTCTGATGTTCAACGATGTCCCACGTTCGACAGAGCAGATGTCGTGTTACAAATTACGATGCTGGCTAATTCCGGGGAGAGTAACTAACTGTCTCCCTTCATTACACAATAAATAGCATAGCAGGGTTAACAATTATCCAGGTCAAGTGAAGCTGTTCTTAATGGATGTCCAAGAACAACGTGGCGATGAACCATTGATGAGGACTGACTACTTTTTGCATCAACCCATAATTTCTATGATTCTGATAGTTTGCATCGAGCATGGCTCAGGGTTGGCCACTGTCATTTCATCGAAGTTCGTTTGAGTGGTGATCCTTGATTCCATATCAGAATCATAAAAAGGACTCTTGTGTCAGTACGGTATATGGCCGCCAGCCCATCGCACACGGCGATATCACCTCGTAAGTCGTAGCTGTGCCATACTTCTTTAACCTGCTCCATTGTCATATGTACGACCAGGAAAGACCCCAAGTGGATGTTTGTAGAACAATACGGAACCCATTGTGCACTGTCATAGGCTGTTTCAGTATTCTGTCGGTGATTCCGCCAAGATCTATGAGCTAAACTGCATTAGACCTACCATGAAACATTTGTTTACGAAACACGCACATAAGACGCCAAAGGCATGTGATGAATTGCACAAAATCAGCAGTGAAGTTTTCTATGCTTTGTCTAAGAAACAACATGCCATGGAGCATGTATTTGTGACTCACGTCCAGTCGGAGAAAACTGAGACAATCAACTAAACACATTAATGAAAAACAACCGACGACCTATTAAACGTACCTTTAGTATATTCGTAGCGTTAAACGACTCCCGATCCTATTGAGTCTGCTTTTGATGGCCTGCGGGTGCAGCTGTGTCGCTGGGATCCTTGCGGAAGAGGTAGTTAATGAGTGTGTCGTGAGTAGTATAGTAGGTTGAAATCAAGGTATGAATGGTCCAGGTTAAAGCTAGTAAAATAGTTTCGGCTTTCCTTTTGTTCCTTCAATCCCAATCGATCGCGCCTAAACAAACCCTTCATTTCAGTAGCGTTATTGTGCATCTGGCAATTTTGTGAAAAATGTGGGAAATTGGTGAAAAGGGCGGTAATTCTATGAAATTGCCGGAAAATCGGTGAAAAAACGTGAATTTGGTCAAAATGGCGGGAAATCGGTTTACCGTCCTGGTTCCCGACGTCTTTTTTATCCATACTTCATTTTATCGTACACGTGTACTATGTCTTTTTAAGCCTACTGTAATGCTGACAAAATGATGAATATATAGGATCAAACTGGTTTGAACCGGTATTGGCTGTAACCACGAAGAAGCAGATAGCCGCCTTCTTCTTCACGCTTCTCATGCGGCTCAACGTGGTTCTAACAGAGTGGTTCTCAGGTCACCTGATAGCGATGTAGTGTAGAGTGGTCCTGTGCCTGATCGACAATGACGCCTATAACGGGACTTACAATAAAATATCGTTCAATGCGAAGCACAACGGCATAAACTTCCTCGCCTTCTACGACGACGGACGTCAGGTACCGAGCAAACCGCTACAGCCAAACTTCGCAGAGGGCGCCAACGTCAGAAGCTACCTGAACCTCTTCGCGTCGACGGGCAAGGCGTACGAAGACGAGGGCACGACCTGACACATGCCGATTTCGGCGCCGGCTACACCTTCTTCGGTTTCGACCTGTCGCCGGATTGTTACGACGGTGACCACTTCAACGTCGTGCGCAAGGGCAACCTGCGCCTGGAGGTACACTTTGCCGCGGCGCTAGCGCGGACTGTGAACGTCGTCGTGTACGGCGAGTTCGAGACGGTGCTGGAGATCGACAGGAACCGTAAGGTCGTGTACGACTACTGATAATGGACATTTTACAGCTGATGCGCCGCCTGGTGATCGCCGCGTACACTAAACTACCGAGAAGGCTCACCGCTTACCCGGCCTTCGTGTGCAACACCGACGACGGAGACGAACCTGGGGAACACTGGATCGCCGCCTACGTGAGCAGACCCGTCAAGGCGACTATTTCGACTCGTACGGACTGCCGCCGCAGCACGCCGCCTTATGTGCCTTCCTGCTCCGTAAATGCGAGGCCTGGACGTACAATGACAAGAGACTGCAGAGCGGGGTGTCTAAAGTATGCGGGCAATATTGCGTCGCTTACCTGCTCTTCCGGTGCCGCGGTGTACCGTTAAACACTTTCCAGAGCATGTTCGGACACGTTAGTGTGGCCAACGACTGTCTCGTATTCGACTGGCTAAAACCGCATTGAATGTGTTGCTTAGAAAATAAAAAACAACGAAATCGTACTTTGGTGTTTGTTCACTTTATTATTCTTACATACACATACACACAAGTCAACAGTCCCTCCTACATGCATACCAACATGGCCCCCACCGTATATGTAGGTAGGTATGTCGGTATGTCAGTTGTTTACACGAGTATCGGCGCAGTGGTGACCCCGTCGTCGAGCACGCGTCACTTGGCGTAGAAGTAGGTCAACGCCGCATGCTCCTGGATGTAGGTCAGCACAGACGAGTCCTTCACTTGGAAGCCGCGGTTCCACCCGCGGCCGCTCCGTTGACCCTTCAGCATGGCGAGGAATGTGTCCTTGTTGATGTCGTTATGGCGCTTGTTCAAACCCTTCGTTCTATGTTTGTCGGTCGCGCCGAAGCAGTAGTAGGTCTTGGTGCAGAGCGCGACGATACCGCGACCGGACCACTCCTTTTTGATTAGCCCCGGCGTATGATAAGAGAACTACATAGGCGTATTAAGCTTAAATACCATGTGATAATTGAAATTAAAGTTACAATTTTTTTGTAAATGTATAAGCTTTTTGTGGATGCCCAACCTATGAAAATGGGACACCCCTGTATGTCTCTAATCATTTTATGTTGCCACTTGATATTATTATCTTTACAATTTCTTCTGGTCTTAGACTTAGCATATGTGTTGAATGGTTCTAGATAAAGAGAGAAAATGGTAACACAGGCGTGCTTCATGCAGGTACATGGACAAATACTACGTTTTAGTTATTTATTCTTTTCATGCAGAAAGTTTGAGCTACAAAGTGGGCTACTCCAGAAATATCATAGGTGGATCCATGGGGGCCTGTGGGGCATAGGCCTCCCTAGACCTTTGGATTGTACCCCCAGTAGCGTACTCGTTTGGTAATTTCAAATGAACATGGTCATGGGTTTACGGTAGAGTTTTGGGGAGCTTCAGTGGGGTGCAATACATTTTTTGTGAGAGTTTCAACCCCCTCCCCCAAATATTCACCGCTTTTCGACGCCAATGCGAATTTAAGCACAAAGCATCATAGGATAAAACTTGTTAACATTTATACATGCACTCCCTGTACAATTGTTCAAATTGTTGCCCCCATAGACTACCCACTCTGGATCCGCCCTTGAATATGGACTATGTTAGATGGTGTGTCTATGCATAGGACTAAGGTAGTGAGGAGTAAAGATTATGAAAGAACACTATTTCATGTAGGGGCCGACCCAGTGCATAATGACATAAAAAGCAATGCAATACACACTATTGCTACAACACAACTACAATGACATTTCGTGTACTTACAGCACACATCCAACATCAAATAACCATGATACCACACCCAAAGACTGAAAACCAGTGGTTATGAAAGGTAAGTTACAATATGTGGTTATGGTATGATGAAATAAACGCAGTATACTCTATCAGTAGTTTTGTTGTCTGGAACAGCCTAGTTATTTTTACATGTTACAACATCTTATAAATACTGGGTAATATCTACTTTGCCCGTGTATTGTATGGAAACTAAAGAGTACAACTATGTATAATATGTCTACATTTATTATATTTGTTTTATGTATCATCCGTAGCACAGTAAAATATGGTGTGTCTAATACGGTCGTATTTTAAAATGTAACAACATACTTAAGACTTGCAACATGTGTGTTTTGAGAAAGAAAATTGATGGACTGGAATGACTGCTGCATCTTGAAATTAAAAGATTCAAAGAAGATACAACTGGACATGGTGTAGCACCAAGAAGACAATGTAGCTGCACAAAAGAAAAATATAAAATGGCTAAACAATCTGCGAATCATGCATAGTCTGGTGCTGCAGTGACATCAACATTTGATTTCATTAATGTTATGCAATGTTGTGCGTGGGTGTGGCACATTTCTTATCTTCGCAATGCCTCTAGGATACATTGAAACTCGAACATACAATGTACTATGAACACCAGGAAGACCACTATACATTCACATTACATCAATTATACATCAAATACCTTGAATACTAATTCGTTTACCAACACCTCATTATACAGATAAGTTTCTTGTTTTCTTATGACATCTGGCATTATTATAATACTTTTCATTAATATCCATTGTTTGCATAAATTGTTAACAGTGGTATTTATTTTTCAAATAAATTATATTAAAGATTTCTATGATGGAGGTCAATCGTTTTGGAAACTATATACAAATCAATGACTACTGGTAAAAGCAATATGTTAGCAATCTTCTTTATACTGATTCAGTTGCTACATTTTGTAAAAAAAAACTACAAGATCAAAATAAATGTTATGTCTTCTGTTGGTAAGTCGGTTAGGGGAGAAAACAAATTGGATTATTGGTACCTGGAAAATAGGATGTGCCAAAAATGTACAGTAATAATTGTTTTATGTCAGCCCATAATTGTCATAAAAACAATACTTTCCATTTATGACTACTTAGAAAATAGAAACAGACGCAATTTATTTCTCCACAACTATGACTGCTAGGTTGGCATGTGTGTATATAAGTAGCCTAAATGCAAAACTTGATGATATTGAAGTAATGCAGTTTAAAAAAACAATGACTTCGTACAGTAAGCCTTAGATATAGCAAATCGCTTGCGACCGGTAAATTTATACATTATATCAGAAATGTATTTGTTATATCTGAAATTTTTTGTATATTAAAATCAAAATGTTTCGAGAATAGCATATGCGAAAAAAGATCGTAACTTCGCTGTTATGACGTAATTTTTATGTAAAAATGGCGCTAAGAAACTCGTCAGTCGTTCGAGAATACGGGCCCAGAGTCCAAAGCTTTAGCCACTGCACCATTTCGCTCCACTGTAATATGGCCGGGATCTGTGAGATTTCACTAGAATCTCCTCCCTCTTTTTAAATAAGCACTCTAAGTAAACAAAAGGCATGGTACTGCTGATAATAGGTGCAAATGGTTCATCATCATTATTGTGCAGCCGTAGTTTCCCGTGGTTGGGCGAAGCATAAGCATGTCATTTCCAGATCTGCCTTGGTGCGGTATCCTCTGCCTGATGGTGCCTTTTCATTACTCATCTAGTTTGTCTCTCCATCGTCTCGCCGATATACCTCCAGATCGTTTCCCTTCGTAAGGTCTCCAGGTGGTGATACGCCATGTCCATCGGTTTTCTCGTAGTCTATTGATGTGTCCTTCCAAGTTCCAATTGATTTGTTCTATCACGTCTATGACAGTTGTCTTATCTTTTACCCAGATGTTTGTTTTTGTCTCTCGATATGTGATGTTTAACATCCTTTTTTCTTGGAAACATGGACACTCACCAACCAGACAAAGAATAATTTAGCAGCCGCACAGAGAAAGGGAGAAAGTTGAAAATGATTGTATTGTATTAAATCTTTTAGATGAATAGGCCCACCTAATCGCCATGTGTTTCCCTTTAAATATTATGTTCTTGACGGTTCTCTCATACAGCTCCAACTTCACGATGATGCTCATACTTTGGTAGTATGTCTTTTGATCTTGTAACAATTTTAACACATTCCGCAACACTGTCCAACGAAAATGTTTACGACGGGGTATAGTCCTTTGTTGAATTCTAACACGAAATACGTTGATGAAAATTGAACGAATTGTAAAATATACTTACACTGGCACTCCAAACCTGCTTAACGAGGTGCACAATCGCACATATATTCTCGGCCCTCGTAAACAGTACAGGTGCCACCATGTTGACAGGGTTGGTTCCCGCAGGGATCTGACAATAAACAACACCATGTGGGATAAGCGTTTTGTTACGTTTGATCGAGAAATCATATTATACAGGGAACATTATACATATATATATATGTGTGTGTGTTTGTGTAACAAAAAACACTTATCCATCTATTATATATATATAAATTGAAATAATATTTTACAGGAGACACTATATATATATTTGTGAAATTGCCCAATTTACCCGTTCTCGATTGCTATATTTACTCGTTATGCACATAAACAACCGCGTTACGTATATATCAATGGTTAAATTAGAGTAGCCACAAAGTATGACATCGCGCACCACACACACACACACACACACACACACACACACACACACACACACACACACACATATGTGGCACGATGTCATATTTTGTGACTACACAAATTTAACCACTGATATGTCTGTAACGTGGTTGTTTATGTGCATAACGAGTAAATATTCAAATGAAGAACGTGTAAATTGGACAATTTCACAATCTTGACTAAACGCCTGACCACGAGTAATACATAGGGATCGCAACGACATCGTTCCAATTTAATTATACTATATATAAGTATGCTCTCGTATCGTATGTTGTATTCTTTTAAACACGACATTCGTAACTTTACATGGTGGAATTTTGCATTTGCCCGGATATCAACATTTGTAGAAACGAAGAGTTGCGAAATACCTAAGTGAATAGGTGTAACATAGGGTTGTGTGGCATTAAGAAAGTACCAATTTAACTTGGCTAACACGTAACACTGATGTTTTATTAAGTATTTTGAGGACAACAAAGGCGCTCACCACTTAATAGCTTAGGGCACATTTTTGTTTTACAAAACATCAATACCTGCACGTACAAAGAGAAGTAGACGTGTTTCCAAATGATTCGGAGTTTAGTTTAGCATAACTTTAACATGGCGTCTCAAAGTGTACCATAAGGCATTCTCGACTTTACAAGGACGTATATTGATTTCGTCAAGAAATCGACATTTCAACTTACAGAGAGGTGCACAATCGCTGAAGAACGATGTATATATATATGCCACAAAGCAAAATACCAAAGATTACCACTTTATCGTGGTGTTTTAGTATATTGTTGGAAATATAAAGACTCTCGAAACATTGCAGAAGGGGGTAATGTTTTTTCCAGGAAATCTATATCAGCCCAGATTATAAGAGCAATGTCTGCAAATAGGAACAAGAGTAATGATCACTTGTGTCACACTGGCAAAATACATGTTTTATTTGGTGACAAGTTTACACATTTGCTTTAATATGTACTGTGGAGACAAAACAGAGGTAA
Source organism: Escarpia spicata (assembly GCA_963995525.1). Lineage (NCBI taxonomy): Eukaryota > Metazoa > Annelida > Polychaeta > Sabellida > Siboglinidae > Escarpia > Escarpia spicata. The sequence continues at coordinate 48,254,080 of OZ023207.1, read as the reverse complement.
TTTATAGGGTGGGAGACTGCTTAGACCACGAAATGAATGCTTGTACCCATAACCAGTTCTAAAGAGACTCTTTATGCCCAGGAATAATATGTCAGACCTTGCACAAATACATTAAATTGTCGTTTTGGTCTAACTATTTGCACTGACGTCTTAAATATGTATATTAAGGACAACAAACGCGCTCGCGACATAATTGGGTGGTGACTTTTTTAGCCAGGAAATCAATATGCGTCCATAAAAACTGCAAAATAGCTCAAACAGAGCTGACATAATGTTAGTGATTTTAATACATTAATGATGTTAGTGTATGAAAAAAGCCTTCCACTAAAAATATTAATCTGATAAAGGTGCAGAGCGGGGTATATCGCCGAGCGGGTGAATTAACCGGGTGGTGTGGTTCCGCGCTCACATGGATATACAAAGAACGATTGCTGAACATTCTTTACTCTCCTCACAGACCACGCAATAACGCAACGTCACGTCATATACTGGGAGGGGAAGGACAAGGACATAATGGACAAGGAAGCCAAAAGAATAACGCGGCAAATAAAAGAAGCCATGTGGATCACAAAGATCAGGACACCAGCCAACCGAGACGAGAGGAATTACCAACTGTCTCACATGTACGATACGTCACATGTACTGAAGAAATTGGTGTGGTACACTGACGGAAGCCCATACAAGTTAAATAATCACGTATTGGATGTGTCTAAAAGAACTCATTGGCCAAGAAATAAAAAGAAATAAGACGAATGTGCAACCTACCGCTGCAAACAACGCAGTGTGGTGAATTATGCTGACATTGCCTGGTGTCAACATTGAAGCCCCAGTTCGGTTTATTAGGACACCTGTGGCGTGTTTCAGTACTACCGTTACATACCATGTAGCTGCGACAATCCGAGCACTGTGCAAATACGCCATCCATTTGCATGGAGTAGCAGTCGTCTGCGCATATCCGTTCTTCGTGGAAGCACATTTGTCTGAGTATCGGAACTAAAACATGCATTATTCATTCAGATTCAGGCTGTTTATTACCATGTAGCATTTCAAATGTACGAGGAATTCTTGGCGTTTTGGCGTCAACATACATGCACGCTTGTCTCCCCTGACCCCTATGATGCAGACGCAAAATATATAACGTTATAAAACTGTGCTAAAACTAGTATAAATTTAAACCAAGGCCAACTGCCAACATATTTTAAGACAGTCGTACATCTATTGACATAAAGTGAACTTGATGACATAATATTAATACCGTCTGAACGTTACCTAAACAGTTAAACAGTTAAACAGTTTACATGTAGTTAAATAAATACATTTATAAATAAATTAGCTGACGATATAAAAACTAAGCTGACAGTTTAAAAGTGTGTACATACATGTAGTCAAGCTAATAAATAAAAAATTATAAATAAATAATTTAGCATGGCGACATATAATCTAAACCGACTGAAAACAGTATCATGGCATCTCGCGGTTCAAGTGACTCACAGCCTGCGGATAAAAAACTATTTATAAATCGAGTGGTCCTTGTCTTAATACTTCTATAGCGCTTGCCAGAGGAAAGAAGTTCAAAGAGATGGTTGGCTGGATGGGTAGTATCCCGTACAATGCTCTTGGATTTTCGCGCACAGCGAGCATGGTAAATAGATTCAATGGATGGCAACTTGCGCCCAATGATTCTAGATGCGCTCTTCACGATAACTTCTAGCCGTTGTTTCTCCTCCTGACTGGCGCGGCCAAACCACACTACAATCGAGAAAGTAAGGATACTTTCAATGATTGCGCGGTAGAATCGTATCGTAATCTCCTGAGCAATGCCGAATTTCCTGAGCTGCCTCAGGAAGAACAGGCGTTGTTGTGCTGTGCCTTTTTTTGTAATGCACAGTGTGTTTGTGCACTAGCTGAGATCGTTTGAAATTGTTGTTCCAAGGAATCTAAAAGATTCAACCTGCTCGATCTCCACGCCATTTATCGAAAGAGGGTGGATGGGAATCTTCTTTTTACGAAAATAAACAATCATTTCTTTAGTCTTTGAAACGTTCATTTCAAGATTGTTATCCACATACCAGCCAACCATTCTCTGAACTTCTTCCCTGTATGGCGTCTCATTCGCATTCTCAATGCAGCCCTCCACAGTAGTGTCATCGGAAAACTTGATCACAAGGACTGATTGGGCCACGGATACACAGTCATTTGTGAAGATAGTAAACAGGAAGGGGGATAGCACACAACCTTGTGGGGCACCTGTATTTAGGATAAGAGGTCTGGAGATAGAGTTGTTGACTCTGACAGATTGAGGCCTGTGATGAAGAAAGTTAAGGACCCAGTGACACATGGCAGGATGTACATTCAACAATGAAAGTTTATCGAACAGCTTGAATGGGATGATAATGTTAAATGCTGAGCTGAAGTCAATGAATAGGATCCTGGCATAGGTTCCTGGCCTCTCTAGGTGCTTCAGAATGTGACGTAGACCTAAAGCTACCGCATCGTCTACTGATCTGTTTGCTTGATATGCAAACTGGTGCGAGTCCAGGGAGCCGTCGGTGACCGACTTCAGATATTTGAGTTGGTCGGTGCAGTTTTTTCAGGGTAGATGTGGAAATGTTGTCTGGACCGGAATCCTTCCGCGTGCTCTGTCTCCTGAACAGTTTCCTCACCTCAGTTTCCTGGACTATGAAGGGCGGAGACAGAGAGGTACCTGCTGGAAGTGGGCGCTGCTCTGGTGAATAGTTAAGCTTGTCAAATCTGTTGTAAAAGTTGTTGAGCTGATCAGGGAATGAGGGGTCACTGTTGTTGGTGGCCGCTGCGTGTTCCTTGTACTGCGTAATCTGCCGCAGGCCATTCCAGATAGATTTGGTGTTGTTGGTAGCGAACTGGTTTGCGTTTGTATACGGATTTGGCCTTCTTGACCGCCTTCTGCGCCTCGCACTTAACACTCCTGAATTCTTCCCTGCTGCCGCTGATGAACGCCGCGTTCTTCGCCGCCAGTTTCTGCTTGATATCCCTGGTGAACCAAGGTTTATCGTTGCCATACAGGGTGACAGTCTTTGTCTTCGTGTACAGCTCCTCACATCAGTTGATGTATGATGTCACGTGCTGCTTGTACCTGGGCAGTACCTTCTTCAAATTTGTGTGATTAAAGTCACACAGAATGATGACTACGCTGTCAGGATAGGTCGATTCTGCTGCCACCACCCGAGCAGCCAACTGGTTGACTGCCTTGGTAGCAATGGCATCAGGGGGGATGTAAACACCTAACAGCACGACCGAAGAGAACTCTCTTGGGGAATAGAACGGCTTGCAATTGATAGTTAGAGTTTCCAAATCACGAGAACACGAAGAAGAGACAATCTGAGTGTCATTATACTACCGCTGATTCACAAGAAAGCACACGCCACCACCCCGCTGCTTGTCCGTCAGTTCGCTCGATCGTGCCTTCTAACCACGTTTCCGTAAAAAACAGTATAGAGGCGTCTATTATTTCTCGTTTGTAAGTCAACAAGTGAAAAAGTTCGTCTGTTTTGTTCATCAGTGATCGCACATTTACTAGAACGATAGCAGGGAGTGGTGGTCGAAGGCTGCGCCGGCGAAATCTACAGAGTGCGCCCCCGCGTCAACCCCGCTTGCGTGTGCGGCTTGAGGCGTTGTGTTGTGCATGACCCGTGTTGTCAACAGAAAAAGTGTCCTCCAAGGTGAAGTTTTGGTTTGTTCTCACAGTTCATGGATTCCCTGATTCTCAGTAGATCTTCACGATCATACTTATATACTCATATAGATTTAAACATTAGAACAATCATCGAAAACGTACACACAATCATCCACCGCCACAACGTGTCGCCATGCACCGGCGCCATCTTTTCATTATATACACATTAGGCAACAAATACACATACTGCGTGCAATAACTATGATCGACATTAATGTTCTTGTATAATGAGGTAAAACAAACCTACATTAATTACGACTTACTTTCACATGTTTGTCCAGAGTAATCATCATTGCAAGCGTAGATAATCTTGTTGATTTTATTTGTGCATGTTCCACCGTTCAAGCACGGGTTTGATTTGCACGGATCAACAGACATTTGAACTGGGTACGTAATAGAAACATAACATTGAAATGTCGACATAACATTGATGGAGAAGTAGATGGATTGCATTAATTGTTTGCTGACATATGTGCGCAGTGGCAAAGAAACATTCGAATTAAATATGATAATTATATGTATGTATGGATGGATGTATGTACGTATGCATGCATGTAGGCTTGTATGCATGAATGCCCACATGTGTATATGTATATATATATTTACGTACGTACGTATGTATATATTTATGCATGTATTCATGCATGGATGTATACATATATGTATGTATGTGTGTGTGTTTGTATGTATGTATGTACGTATGTATGTATATATGTATGTAAGTATGTATGTATGCATGTATGCATTATGTATGTATGCATGTATGCACATGTATGTATGTATGTATGTACATGTATGTATGTATGTATGTATGTATGTATGTATGTATGTACGTATGTACGTTTATATGTTTGTTTGCATGTTTGCATGTATGCATGTATGTATGTATATATGTATGTACGTATGTATGTATGTATGTGTGTACGTACGTACGTACGTGCGTGCGTGCGTGCGTGCGTGCGTGCGTGTGTGCGTGCGTGTGTGTATGTATGTGTATGTATGTATGTATGCATGTATGCATGTATGCATGTATGCATGTATGCATGTATGCATGTATGCATGTATGCATGTATGCATGTATGTATGCATGTATGCATGTATATGTATGTATGTATGTATGTATGTAACATGCATGTATGTATGAAGCAGTGCATGATGCATTGCGCGTCGTGTGTTATCTCATTGAACACAATCTGCCTTTGGACCTATTTGAGTCAATGGTTAAACTAATTGAGACACACATACATGTGCCCCCAACATTATCAAGATACATTCAGAAAAAAGCCATATACACTAGCTGGAATTCTGTACAGGGACTATTATCCGCCCTGTCAGAAGTATTAGAAGATCCTCTTATGCAAGACGTAAAAACCTCGCCGTGCTACGCCAAGATGGCAAATCAAGTTACTGTCGTAATTCCGATACTGCCATAAGTCCGATTTGAAACATATTCACTAAATGGTCAAGTTGACTATCCGAAAATGTATGTGCCATCAAAAATGTTGTTCACGCGTAAAGTGCCTTTCATCTGCCATGTGCATCTTGTCCTTTTCAAAACCTAGCCGGAACACCGTGAATGCCTATCCCATCTCGGAGAAGGATACATGAATCGCCACACACAGTTAGTATCAAATGATTCATAAGTAGATGTTACACTTATATCAGTAATATTTTTAAACTTATTACTGAAACATTCAAGGCATTGATAATTTTAGTTGTGCTGATGCAATCATTTACACATTTTCAAATGCTTCATTTGCATTTGATTTATCTGAAAATATTTGCATTTTTGGCTTATCAAGAGTTCAACCCTCTTATCTACGTGTATTCCGCCCTTCTGAGGTATGTGTTGATTTCATTTTTAAACACATTCACGTTACTAGCACCCACACAATCAACAAATAATATGTTCCATTCATTTACAGTCCTTTGTGAAAATGAGAACTTTCTTATATCTAATCTACACTGCTCCTTTGTTAATGTAACTTCATGTCCTCTAGGGTTTCTATCTATCTTAACTAAAATTGTCACAGCCATTCAATATTTTAAACATTTCTATCTGATATCCTCTCAATCTCCTGGTCTCTAGTATTGTTAAACTACATTCTTTTAGGCGTTTTTCGTAACTAAGATCCCTCAGTTTTGGTATCATTTTATTTGCTCTCCTCTGTACTCTTTCTAACACATTTATGTCCTTCTTGCGATATGGCCTCCACGCTTGTTTACATTATTCTAAATGAGGTTATAACTATTGTTTTGTACAGCGGTAATATTAGTTTGTTTTTATATGCTATATTTCGCCTAATTAATCCAAGGATTTGATTTATCTTTGAAGCTGCAATTCCACACTGCTCTGAAACCTTCATATCAGCACTAATGGTTAAACCTACGTCCTTTTCTTTTTCAGTAGTACTTAGTACTGTACCCCCATTGTATATTGTACATCTTCGTTCCCATGTCCTGGGTGGAGGTATTTACATTTCCCAAAATTGAACCACATTTGCCACTTTTCAGACCATTTGATCAGCCTGATCATCTTGTAAATTTTGTCTATCTCCATCACTTTTAATCCTTCTAAAAAATGTTGTATCATCCGCATATTCCAACATATTGCTTGTTATATCATCAGCCAAATCGTTCATATATATTAAGAATAAAATAGGTCATGGTACTGATTCCTGTGGTACCCCACTCAATACTGATTTCCAGTTTGAAGCCTCCCCATCAACTACTACCCGTTGTCTTCTGTCAATCAGCCATTCTTCTATCCAGTTAATTATATCAATTCCTATGGGCCTTTAGCTAAGCAGTAATCTTTGATGTGGCAGTTTATCGAAAGCTTTTTGAAAATCTAAGTAGATGATATCTACTAGTGATCCCTCGTCTACTCGCTTAGTGATATCTTCAAAAAAACATAAGCATGATATCGCTTTTAGAAACCCATGTTGAGATGGGTTGATCAAGTTATGTTTAACAAAATCCACCATATGATGTTTAATTAGCATTTCTAATAATTTGCAAATCACTGATGTTAAACTCACTGGTCTATAGTTATGTTCAACACTGAACTAAAATACTCATTCAGGTCCTCTGCCATTACGCATCCCTCTGATATTATAGTTGCAGCACCAACTTCTAGAGGGCCGACCTAATCCTGAACTTTCCGTTTGCTTCGAACATACGCATAACAACTTTTGCTGTCATGTTTCATATTATATACTAATTTGTTTTTATAGCTTCTCTTTGAATTTCTAATTTCAGCTGTAGCTTGGTCAAGTTTCAATGTCAGTCGTAAACAAAGAATCATGCTAATAGCTTTTGGCGAAGCAGCCCATATGTGTTAATTTCAATGTGCACTCAATGGGAAGGACGAACAAAATATGATGAACTCAACGGTAGCGTTCAAATGTCGACACAGGATTTGGTATGACCATTAGGAAGTCTTGATGTTCCATTCGTGCAAGGCACGCCTGTACATACTTATAAAATGGAGAGGGCATTTAACTGACGCCCGTAATTATTATTTGATATGCTGATGCAGAGGACATTGAACGCCCAGAACGCAATAACGCTATATTAATTTTGTTCCAATTATTATTAGCAGCAGAATTATCTTTCCATGGATTGCTGGTGTCATGTGGTGTGATTTCGTAGTTGGTTGGGGAGGGAAGATTACCAATGAGCAGTGTATCAAACGCTTTGGAAATACCACTCATGTACGGCTCGAGAACTCACAAGAATTGGTGAAAAAGATGACAAAGCTAAAAGTGGAAGATGGCGAAATATTCGTATCATACGGTATTGTGTCAATGTTCACGAAGACACCCGTCAAAGAAGCATCTGAAGTCATCCGAAAGAGACTACAAAATGAGAGCAAACCTAAAAGTAGACAAAATCACGGAGCAGTTGAAATTAGTTTTGTGGACTACAAACTTTAGATTTTTGGGAAATACGTTTACCAGCATACGGTTAGTGTAGCCGTGGGCAGTCTTGTATCCCGCATTGTTGTGAATATTTTTTTTTACATGGAGTATTTGGAGCAGAATGCCTCAGCACCAGACGATTGCCAACAACGAATTGGAAGAGATATGTAGACGATGTTATCTGCCTTGTACATACAGGAAAAGCACATAAACTACAACACCATATGAACACTGTCGACCCTATGGGCAACATAATTTTCACAAGAGAAAAATAACAGAACAACAGCATACCCTTCCTTGGTACTAAGTTCACCAGAAAGGAAGATGGCAGCGTGAAGTCTACAGTGGATCGGACGACGACACGCACTAACCCAAACCTGAACTTTGCATTCCACCATCCCCAAAACCAAAAGTCGTCAGAACCCTGATGAATCGGTGTGAGACGATAACTTCGGAAGAGGAGGACAAGGAGGAAGAGGAGAAACACCCAAGTAGAGCCCTGAAATGTTGTACCTATCCATTATGGGCCTTACAAAAGGTGACGGATACCAACAAGAAGTCAAACTGAAGAAAAAAACGGGCAAGAACTACAGAAACCATGTAGTCATCCAATATGTGGAGGGGGTCTCAGAGAGAGTACATAGATTATTGAAGACGTATGGGGTAGCAACAGCTATGCACCACACACACACCACCCTCAAGCGCGTGTTGATAGACCCTAAACCCGTAAGAACAAGGCGAACTGGTGTACCAAATTCAATGCAAGAACTGTGGAGATAAATATATTGGGGAGACGGAAAGATTGTTAAAAATGAGACTTGAGGAACATAGAAACAATGTTATCAACACAAAGAAAGATAAATACACGTGGAGCGAGAAAACTATCAAAGTCGACTATCAACAAATCCGCCCTTCACAGATCAGGCAACGACACAAAATCATATTATAGACTGAGAGGGAGCGAAACTAGTGGACAAGGAAGCCAACAAAAGAACACGTCAAACCAAATAAGCCATATGAATTATAAAGGCCAACATACGAATCAGCCAAAACGAGGAGAAAAACGAACTATCTCACATGTACGATGACGCCATTCGTTACATGTGCTCAAGAAGTCGGTGTGTCACATCGACGAAAGCCTATACAAGGTAAAACAATCTCTGATTGGATATATCTAAAAGAACTAATTTGAATTACTTTTGTGTGTTAGTCACCGTTGCTAAGTTAATGTTGACACTAAATAGCGAATATCTAATCAGATGTCCCGTACCCCTTATCAAAGTCGACGATATGTTTGTGCAGAATATTTTTCCTAAAAAAACAGCTAACGTTTGATAATATGCTACAATGTCTATTTCGTACATCTCTGTGGAAAACTCCCGTTACGATGTGATTTCCGTCAGCTGCCTTGGCCGGATCACAGCCAAGATTTTTTACAAGGAGAGCCGATTTAGTTTCCTCTGATTTTGATCCATCAATGCACTTCCATAAATGCACAATGCCGTATGTCAATTATAAATCTGCGCATGCTAATAGCATTTCGTAAAGCAACATTCATGGATTCATGTCAATGCGCACGCAATAAGAAGCGGAGCAAAATCTGCTAATTCAACGGTAATGGTGGAATGTCGGCATTGCTTTCGTTTTGATAATTCGGAGGTTATAATACTCCATTCGTGCAAGGCATGCCCTTAGACAGGTAAACATGTCAGGACATTTAATTTACGTCCATGTCATATATGTTATTTCGTGTAATGATGTTGAAGGACATGGAAAACTCAGAACGGTATGAAGCAGAACATGTAATGTTAAACGGTGACTTTATCATTATATACGTTGAACACGGTATGAGCACCAGAAATATATACGAGGCGGCAATTTTTCATGACGCGGATTTGCTTAGCAGAGAGGTGGCCCGCCTCGCTTAATCAGATGCCAGAGGAAACAATGTGTGTGTGTTGTACATAATTCGATTTCATAATTTTGTTTTCAATTTGTATTAATATAAACTTCATTGACACTGAATACGTTATATTTTATAAATATGAAAGATGTTTTAAAGTATTTTAATTATAAGAATATTACTCACTCTTGCAGTCTTTTCCCATGTAATAATCTTTGCAGGTGCAACTGTATCCACTTGCGGTATTTCTGCAATCCCCTCCATGTTTGCATGGAGCTGACTTGCAGTCATCTAAAGATGTAAATATGAAACTAATTGCAATTGGTTACTACAAGTTTCTCTGTATTGACTCTAAATAAAATCGAATCGATAAACTGACCGACACAGTTTAAACAACTACCGGTTGCACGATAGCAATTCATTTAGAACGAATAAATTATGTACACCAGGCTGTTGTTTTATATTTATTTTAGATCGATATTAAGATATTAATATTAATGTTTTTCGATGTTTAATGTATGTAACTGTGTTTCCCATGGCTAAAACGAGGTGCAACGTGGTCTTGTGGAAAAGACCGGAATATTGGGCTCGTAGCGCGTCGTGCCTAGGTCAGGACATGCCCCCTAAATGTTTCATTAATTATTTACTTCAAAATTATGCATACTGATTTCTTTCTGTCGAAGTAATGGGGTAAAACAAAATATGTGCTAACATGTCGGCCTAAAAGTGTATTTAAAATTAAAATTTCTTGCAATAATACAGTTTGGCTAAATGTTAAATCACCTCTATACACGCATAAACCATTACGTTTAATGTTTTATGAACACTTACTAGACCTAATTATCTACACATTAATGCTATCCCATATATTGCCACATATTTTGTGTTTGATAGCACAAAACATGACCTTTGTGTTAATCACCTTTCCTAAGTTTATGTTGCTGCTAATTGTTGCGTGTGTAATAGTCTGGTGGCCAACTGGAAAAAGGAGCTTAACAAGTGATTTATGTAGGGCACCCCCCTACAGCAAAGGTTTGACCTGCCAGAGCTGTTGTCTATGACGTAAGGTTGTCACTTGCAAAAATACTTGGCTTGGCCGCAATCTTGGAAAATGGCCACAAAATCCAATGTCACCATATAATAATACCTGCGTCACTTATAACCATACTTGTGGTGTAAATTTCTAGGTTTTGGGGTGAACGATTTCATATATTGCAAATATGTATAGTCACCTACTCGGTGTCTGCCCTATTTGAGTTTCTGCCTCATTACGATTATATAGCTGGATCTCATAGTAAATACATCTTTAGTTAGATGCATCGGACACAATGAGCAAAGGACGTCTACAAACTTGCAACAAAGTTATTTGTCTCAAATTAAAATAAGGCAAACAGGTTTTTGACATATATTTTGATAGCGAAAGCAGACCACGTGACTACAGTGCACCATATAGGTGACGGTGATTTAAACACTCATAATATTAAAATTTATTGGGCGGAATTGTAAACAACTATACACCATAATCAAAAAATTCACGAACAGCCTGTGGAGTTTATACAGTGAATGCGTTGCGATTTGTCGCACACGATGAGGCAGAAACCGAGTGCTTCCGTATGGCGCGTGAAGTGATTATCGTCTTACGAATATTATAAATATTTAACTTAAAACAACTTATTTGACGCTTCATCTGCATGCCATTGATGAAATAAGTGGTTCTGATTAATAATATTGGTACGTTGCTGAACGATTTCAAAAATTGTTGGTGACAACTGCATATTATGCTTGTGTAAGACAGAAACCGAGTGGTCCAGTATACATCTCGAACATTCGCATATGCCATTTTAAAAGATATCGATCTTCAATACATATAACACACTATCTGAGCAACTACATCACATAGAGCATATATGTCTATGTATGTTCATATGCTTGTGGACAGCGTTTACAAAAATAATATTTAACTTTCGTTGACTTTGATATTTCCTCCATTTTTAAAGATGGTGCCCGTCAAAGCCTGTCATTCACCTATCTTAAGAAGGACGTAATCTAGAACCGCGTGGTTAACGTCCAAATAGATATTTCAGTTAAGGATATTTCCGATATATTAGTTTTGACTTCGCGGACATTCATATGTCCGCCATTTTTTCAAAGATGGCGCCGTTCAAAACTCGTTATTCCCGTTTTAAGAACAAGGGGAACAAAGCTAGGTTATCCCATATACTAGAAGGATATGAAGGTGTGCCTTACTCTTCTGAGCTTCCTCGCCTAGCAGATGGACGACGCTGCTACATATATGATGCAATGGCAATAGTTCACACCCTTGGCAGACCTTCTGGTTTATCCACCTTTGGGCCGTTTGGATACAAGTTTGTAAATGTAATCTTCGGTAACCTTGGTGATGACGTTGGGCGTATACATGTATTTGAGCGTTAAGACTCCCTGAAATCAGCAGAACGATCACAGAGAACAACAACTGATGTCATCACCCTTTAAATTGATGACCCAATGGTGCCACTCCCTAAAATGTAGAGCAAGTTTATTAAACACAATCAGAACAAAGTTGATCTTGTCGCATTCTTTTCCAATCACTTGCTTGGTCGTGCCAGATTACTCCAGCCACAGATACACGTGATTATCGCTTGTGGATTTCTTGATGGTGAACATGTCAGCACAACATCTGATGGTGATGTAGCCCATCTGTATGCTACACACGAAGAGACAGACACAACAATCATTCTACATATCATGTAGACAATAATTAGTATATAAAACTGATGAATTAATTTACGCATGTTTCATTTACTACTGGTCTCGCAACAGCATTATTACCGGGAACTTAGCGCTTTCATTTTGTTCCAATAACATACATATGTATCAAAATATGGGAATAGTTGGCTTTTAACGGAATCATCTTTAAAAATGGCGGATATGTGAATGTCGGCAAAGGACAAAAGTAATATATATTTTAAATCGCCTTAATTGAAAACTCTATTAACAAAGGTTAAATTTAATATTTTTTAAACCGCTGACTACACGTTTATATGCAGACATAAAATATATACACTATGTGATGTAGTTGTTAAGATATGGTGATATTTGTACGGACGTCCTCCTCTTTAAAAATGGCGGATGCAAATGCCCGAAAAGTTCATATCTGATATATTTTGTAATCCTTGACCCCGAAGACCCATAACTTGAGACCAGAAATATGGTTATAAGTGCCGTAGTTTTATTATATGAGGACATTGGATTTGGTGGCCATTTTTCAAGAAGGCCGCTAAGCCAAGAAACACATTCTCACAAGTTATCTCCACCAGAACAGAGAGCTTTAGGCCATAGACAATAGCTCTGACAGGTCAAACCTTTGTTCTAGGTGGTGCCCTACGAACGTAACAAATGTGTACTTGACCACCAGATTATAATCAAATGGGCGGTATCTCTTATCAAAAAGTCAAAACCATGTTTATGAAGAATAAATATTTATTAAAAAACACATAACGTTTCAAATTATTATATAATGTCAATTTCGCATATCTGCGAGAGAAAAAAGTCACGTGTTTTATGCCAAGTGTCTTGGCCGGATCTTGGCCAATATTATTTCCCCTCTGATTTGTACTATTAATATATTTATAAAAATGTACCGTGCCGTCCGTTATCTATAAATATGTTTCCCAAAGCAGCACATGTGTTCATATCAGTGTGCACGTAATAAGAAAAAAAACAGAAACAAGACATCTCTTTCGTTTTGACCATGCGGAATTTAAATTTTTTCATTCATCCAAGGCACGCACATACGCACTCGTAACACGGACAAGGCATATATTTGACGTCTATATATTTGTGTGTGAATATATATATATATATATTCCGATTTCATAATTATCGGATCACTTTGCATACGTGCTCTGATATTTTATTGAGTTGAAGTTGGTATATTTTCTAAATATAAAATATATTTAGAGCATTTTCATCATAGGAATAATTGTCACTCTTGCAGTAATTTCCAGTGTAATTATCTTTGTAAGTGCACGTGTACCCACTTGCGTTATTTCTACAAACCCCGCCATGTATGCACGGATTTGACATGCAGGCACCACATGCTGTAAATATGAAACGAATTGCAATTGTGTTGCTCCAAGTTCCTTTGACTCTAAATAGTATCGAGTCGATGTAGTGGCACACACACATTAAACAAGTGCCGGTTTGCATGCTGATAATTCAATTACAACGAACGATCGCCTAAAATATGTACATCAGGCTGTCGTTTTATAATTATTGTATACCAATATTAACATGTCTTTTTATATATGTTTTTTTTTACCAATATTAAGATGTTTTTCGATAGTGTATCCGTGTTTCCTCTGGGTAAGAGGAGGTGAGACTTGGTGTTGCGGAAAAGTCCGGAATATTGTGTTCGATGCGCGTGTCATGCCTAGGTATGGGCATGCCCCATAAATATTTAACTAATTGTTTGCATGGTGTATGGCGCATTGTTATGTCTTTACGTCGATGTTGGAAGGTTATGGGGTAAAACAAAATATATGTTGACATGTAGGCCTAAAAGTGTAATTTAAAATTATTACAATAATATAGTTTGGCTAAATGTTTACGCATCAATCATTGCGCTGAGTGCGTTATGAACACGTACTAGACCTAATATTCTAGAAGTTAAAGTTATCCCATCTATTCCTATATATTGAATGTTTGATATCACAAAACATGACCTTTGTGTTAATTACCGTTGTTACGTTTATGTTTATGCTAATTGGCGTGTGTGTAATAATCTGATGGCCAACTGGAAAAAAGGAGCTTAGAAAGTGAGTTTCGCAGGGCACCCCCTACAGCAAAGGTTTGACCTGCCAGAGTTGTTATCTATGACCTAAGGCTCCCTGTTCAGGTTGATGTCACTTGTGAAAATGTGTTACTTGGCTTGGCGACCATCGTGGAAAATAGCCACACAATCCGATGTCATCATATAATAATAACTATGTCACTTATAACCATATTTTTGTGTAAATGTGTAGGTTTAATGTCTGTGATTTCAAATGTTTTTTTTTAATTTGATCTTCTGGGACAGTCACATCCGCCATTTTAAAGGTGGCGATCGTCAATACAGATATCACCATATCTTAGCAACTACATCACATAGAGGAGATTTTCTTATGTCTGTGTATATGCATGTGAACAATTTTTAAAGATAGCGACTGTCAAAACTAATTATTCCCGTATTTTAAGAACAAGGGGAACAAAGCTGAGTTATCTCGTATACTAAAATATATGTTGGTGTGCCTTACTGTTCGGAGCTTCCATGTCTAGCAGATGGACGATGTTGCTACGTACATGATGCAATGGCAGTAGCTCACATGTTTGGCATACCTTCCGGAGAAATTTGAGACACGTTTGTAGGTGCAATCTTCGGTAACTTTGGTGAGAGCATTGCGCATATGGGTTTTGTATCTGACCGCTAAGATTCTGCGGAATCCCTGAAATCAGCATAACGATCACATAGAACAACAACTGACGTCATCATGCTGAAAATGTATGATCCAAGGGTGCCACTCCTTAAAATGTGGAGCAAGCTTATCAAACCTAATCTGACAAAGCTGATCTCACCGCAGTCTTGTCAAATCACTTGTTTGGTCGAGCCAGATTACTACATCCACAAGTTGATGAGATTGTCGGTGGTGTATTTATTGATGGTGAGCGTGTCAGCACAACTTCTGGTTGTCATGTAGCGCATCTCGATGCTACAGACGAAGATACAAACACAGCAATGATTCTACATGCATGGATGCTGCACACAACGGATGCCAGCGGCTTGTAATCATGCCACACTACCCAGATGTTGCGATTGTCTTAGGAAGTGTGGATTATAAGCAGGGACTGCCATTAAGCCGATATACATCCCAATGCAGGCAGTCACAAATAGTCTTGGGCAACAGTACTGCCAAAGTCTGCAGCATAGCATGCCGTTTCTGGTTGTGACACAACTAGTGTTTTATGTGGACCCAGAAAAGCCACTGCATGAGAAGTGTACATAAATTATGACAGTCCACTAGCAGGCGTATCTGATCTTCGCATATTTCCAATGAGCAAAAAACTGTAGCGTCAGTAAAACATTTCGTAATCCATTTTCATGACAATAATTCTTCCCTGGGGGTAAATGAACTACGCTATCAGATGTTCTACAAAAAACAGAACGCCACAGAACATTTGCCACCCACAAAGGCTGCACTGCATTATCACCTCCTCAGGGTCAACTTCTAAGTTGCATTGTGGCAATTGATTGAAGTACACCTTCCACCATGGCTCATAGTCCTTCCTCCTAAGGGAACTGCTTGGATGATTGTAAGCGGCATCTGCCCTTCCACCTCTGGCTCTTTAAGCGTCACCATTTGCTTCTATTGAGGACTGTGTTACAAAACCTTGACGAGCAACATACGATAATCCAGCTGTCAACAAAGGTGAATACGTCCATTATTGTCCAAACTGTTGAGACACGTTAGCACTCATACCCATATGCATGCAATTTCTCGCACACACGAGAGCGACTGAAATTATTCCAGAACTGCGAGATCTTAGTTACGTTTGACCACAGACGCTACAGCAAATGTATCATGTTCGACGAAATATTAGGCCCTACGCTAACAGGATTTTTGGACGACGCATTTTACTAGAACATCTATCTATAAAGGTGGTAGGTCTACTACCGGTACCGCATCGCCGTCGGCGTCGAGGCAAATCGGTGATAGTGATAAAAACATATCTTTCACCTTTTTGTCCGACTGTCTACGTAACTG
Source organism: Escarpia spicata (assembly GCA_963995525.1). Taxonomy (NCBI): domain Eukaryota; kingdom Metazoa; phylum Annelida; class Polychaeta; order Sabellida; family Siboglinidae; genus Escarpia; species Escarpia spicata. The sequence goes on along the minus strand of OZ023207.1, from coordinate 48,237,742 downwards.
TACTTGACTTGAGTTGTAATAGTCATAGGAAAGACAACGAACGGTCCCGTTGCATATTTCAAACACGCCTATACTAGTATAGACCTTTCCATAAATAACTAATTTGTTCGTGGTTACGAAGCATGTTTCCGTCGTTGAACTATCGTATGTCACTCTTACACTTACACTTACAGGTTAATGGGCTGATTTAGGCCATTGGCCTTTGTTGGTGCCCATATCCTAGGCTATTCCAGTGCTTGTCGATTCTGGCCTTAAAGTGTGTGACGGTCTTGGCATCTACCACATGTTGTGGGAGCCTGTTCCACTGATCCACGGCTCTAACTGAGAAGTAATTCTGTCTGACCAGCAGTCTTATTCCTTGCTTGAAAAGCTTTCTCGTGTGTCCTCGTGTTGCTGTACTGTCCCTCTCCTGAAAGAAGTGACGAGCTTCAACTTTGTCGATTCCATTAAGTATTTTGTACGTTTCAATAAGGTCGCCTCTCAGACGTCGGTAATACAACGAGTGTAGTTTCAGTTGTTGTAATCGTTGTTCGTATGTGAGCTTTGCTTTGCTGGTAACCAGCTTGGTTGCTCTTCGCTGTACCTTTTCAGTGGCCACATATGAGCACCATGCTTGTACGCAAAACTCGAGGTGTGGACGGACATATGCCCGGTAGAGTGTCACAAATGATTTCTTGGTCATGTGCTTAAAACTTCTCATTACCATGCCAAGAGCTTGCATGGCTTTCTTTGCTGCTTTCTGGCATTGCACAGTCGGTTTTAGGTTGATTGTCACCCACACCCCAACGTCCTTTTCTTCGTTTGTTATCTCGAGGTTCACTGTGGCTCCAGTCTTGTGTGTCATAGTGTACGTTTTGTGTGGCGATTTCCCCACTTTCATTAACTTGCATTTCTCGGGGTTGAATTGTAGCAACCATTCTTTACTCCAATCTTCGAGGGTGTCAATGTCAGTTTGCAGTTGGTCTTGGGCTTCCTGGTTACGGATTGTTGCGTATAGCTTCGTGTCATCGGCAAACATCTTAATGCTGCAGTGGACCAGGTCTGGGATGTCATTCACGTAGAGGATAAAAAGAAGCGGTCCTATGACAGATCCCTGGGGAACTCCACTGATGACGGGGGCCCACTCTGACTTAGATCCGTTGATTACTACTTGCTGAGTTCTATTAGTCAGGAAAGTTGTCAGCCATCGAACCACTTTGCCTCGGATGCCGTAAGCTTCTAGCTTCGTTACCAGTCTGCAGAGAGGAACTGTGTCGAACGCTTTCTTGTAGTCTAGGTATATGACGTCCAGACCGTATCCTTCGTCCAGTGTTCGTGTCCATTCCTCAAAGGTTTCTAGTAAGTTGGTCAAACAGGATTTGCACATCTAAACACTCTAAACATCTTTTCTAACAACTTGTTTGCATTTCATCGATGTAATATACCGGCTAGTTATTTAGAATATTGAAAATTTATGCAAGTGTGCTTAGATTGTTTACAACAGCATGTCAAACCTAGCATTCGATTCGACCAGCAGTACTGTAGTGTAGGCTAGCCAGTGCCAGTGTAACTTATTTTTTTCAAACAAAGGTCAGAGCCATTTTTAATACGAGTAAATAATATTCGAATCACAATAAATTAAAATACGAGTATTTAAGAGCAGGACATACTATGCATTTTCGAGTAACCAATATTTTATTATATATGTATTGTGGGGTAAACAATGTTTCCATAATTTATCAAACCAAGAATCCGGTAAGCTTACTATAGTTATAACCAGTTATGTATATTCAAGGAATTTCATTATACACAAATATAATTTATAAATGTTATTGAAACAAAAACAAATTGCCGCATGTTCATAGCATTAATATTGTGTCATAACACCTGAACTACTGGAATATTTACTGGCTCTGACAACAGTCTGTAGTGTAGGCCAAGTTTCATGTCACTGTACAGTGTACCTTTTTTATGACATCTTGTCACACTAATCGAATATCAGGAGGGAGCTTTTTAGTTTTGACAATTTTTAAATTAAGGATGCAGGATTTTGACCAGTGACAAAAGACATGTGATAATCACATGTAATTAAATGTAGACATATATACAATGCCATTCTCATAAAACCGCATTTTACTAAATTTTAAAAAAACCTGAACAACTTCAGTTATTCTTTCATTTTCAGGAAATCTGTGATACAGATCTGCCCTTCATCAATTCAATGTCATGACCAACATGGCTCCAGTCTAAGAACTTCATCACCAACTTTGAAGGTATACACTAAAATGGTATTTTCAGCAGAATACACAAACAATTGGTGTTTAATTAATGTGTTTAAATATGTTATTACTTGTTAAAAAAAATCCAAATGGTCACAATAGCATAGCTAATATTCAAATAGTTCATTCTGACATACATTCTGACACTTCATCATTGCAGTACAACATCTTCTGTCGTACACTTGCAGTCAAGCATATAAATGGTGCATACTAATTGTCTTATTGCCCAAACTGGGTTGACGTGACTTGCTGTTGAAACAAAGGATAAGAGGTGTAGTTACATTATGTCCATTTCGCATGCTACGTTTCATTGATGATGCATCCTGGTTGCTTTAATTGTTCTATTTATAGGGCGAGCTATATTTGAGCTGTACCATTTCTGTGATTGCACCGTATTTCTTCATTTCACTATGCAGCCATTTTAATATTAGAAAATGTTCTCTTTCAGAATTGGACACTCTGCATCTGCTATCAGGAGTCAACCATTCTTTCTTCTTGTCTGCTTGATGAAGCCAATCTACTGGCAGTTGCCAATGAACCACCGTAGGAGGAAGGTGGATCACTGGATGTCATGGACCACTAATAATGTTTCCCACAGCTGCTTGAGGGCTGTACCCCAGGGACGTCTTCAGATACAGCATTTAACACACCATGACCAGCATCTGGAACAATATTGATGTAACCAAATAAAAACAGTGTGATTGGTAGATAATTAAAAACAAATGAAGAAATGTACTAGTATGCATTTAAATATAGCATAGATCTGGACTTCTATCAGATTTCTTATTAATTTATGTAAAAAGAGGTTAAATTATACTTTACTTTTAAGATGATCTAGCCTCTTTATTTTCTATATGAATTGACATAAATGTTGTAGCATGTGCTTTTTTTATAGCAATACAAGTTATTCACAATAATGAAACATGGTGTTTAGTGAAATTACAAAACAATTGACACACCCATTCCTAATGTCCTTTAGTGACCATATGTGATGAGTCCACATACTGGTATCATTTGTCTCTCTCAATGTCTTTAACTAACACTTTTATCCATATACCATATTAATCCCTCTTTATTCCCACAACTTTTCCTTGGGCTATAGTCTTTTCCATTTAACTGGATTTAATGGGAATACGATATGTAGACACATTATCACCCACATATAATTACGCCCTGTAAACCGTTGTAGATTGGCAATAAATAACATACCGGTACATTACAATAATTGTATTATGAACTGAAGAAACTGATCAATCAAACATACTAGGAACTGGTCTCGTCATATTCTTGAATATCTAGTTTTGTAGATGACATGGCTATTTCTCACTAGTGTGTTGCATATTACGACTTACCTACAGTACACCTATGACTATACTGTTAATCATAAGCAGACTTTCTTATTCAGGAGTGGGTAATGATGAGACAACCAGTGGTACTACAACACACACCCAATATATGGGATCATACACATCCAATACTGTTTCATTGCAAAATACAAACACCAGAAGGGGTTGAGACTCCCACACAACACTGAAATATCACTGTCACCAAGTGTACATTGTATTGCTCTATCTGTAAAAAGGCCTACTGAGATGCTATAGCAAATTTGACTAAGCCATCCAATATTGTTGGCAAACTCTATGCTAGGTGCATCTACACGGTGAACACTGAGCCATGAAATACAAGATGAAGGAGTGGTGAACAGAGGACGCCCAGAATGATACTGGAATTGAGTAATATGAAATTACTTGAAAGCATTTGACATCACTACTCGAGTCAGTTGAGACAAGGTATACTGGTGGGAGCAGAAATCGTGCATCCTAATATTTTATGCTGTTTTCATAAAAAACCAACACAAATTAATATTTCCATATCAATGTAGCCATATTCTAAATCTTTAACGCATGTGTTTTCAATGCTGTGAAAACAAACTGTTAGAAAAAAAATTTGGAGTGAAGTTCTTACGAAAATAGACTTGCGGAATACAAATATCGTAAATAATTTACTCAAAGTCATAAAGACGCGTAGGACTAGGCCAAAAACCGTGCGTCCTTGGCCAGAACGTGTCACTTGAACCACTGCAAGACCAGACAGTATATTAATATAGGCTAACAGCGTGAAGAGATTTCAGTGACACGTATTTTGACCTGTCACTGTGATTGAATGGAATACAGAAATCATTTACGGAGGCAGCGCCAGCGACAGCGGTTCATCATCATCATGTCATCATCATAATAATCATAATCGTCAACCAACATTGCAGCAAAAAAGGACACATGGACAGATACCTCAGGAATAGGGAGAGGAATACGCGAGTCAATGTCTGACTCCCTTCCTTGTTATATCCACGATTACATTGTAAAACATGAGGATCAACGTAAAATCAGGGTAAATAATATGACACTTCTAAGCTCCGTGTTTACAACTCGAATCACACGAATGTTACCCGGAAGGAAGTAACGGGAGGCGCCTGCGCTCTTCGCAAAACTATTTGGGGTTTCCCGGGATCCCTTCGTCTAAAATTAGCCCAACACCAAACGTCGGGACAATCGCGTTAAAGTCTCTGACTTTATTGTCTCGGTCTTACGTCCGGTCCATGCATAGCAATTTCGCGACGGCAGAAGTCCCGACGTTTATTGTCTCGGACAATGGCATTGTCTCAGACTATTAGTTGTCTCGGTTCATGCATAAGACCCCTGGGTCTGGGACCGAGGTAATAAAGCCGTACTCGTATGCTCAACGCCGTACTCAAACAAACAAAGATGGGAGCTCACGTAGTCGTAGAAATTAGTCGAATTCGTTATCCAAGTTCGATATTTTCGACAAGATATCAGCGTCCGAGTCGCTTCCGAGATGTAATCAATCCATTTAAGTGGTGCAACACGAAATTAGCGAAAGATTCCGTGTTATGCCTCAAACTGCATTATTTACTGAACATTTGTCAAATCTAACTTAAGACACTACGAAACAATGTTACAACATTTATATTTTCGACGACGGGGACCATTCGTTTACCGCTACTATATTGGCGATACAATTTCACGATCAACTGCCGAGTAGTTCATACGAAACGTTTCTCCAAACCAATGTTGATTACCCAGACGATTAATAAAATACAATCGCAGACATTAAGCCATATCAATACAACATACATGTGTACATTAAAAAACTAGGCCAAGTATACTCGTCAACGCAACCACGTTTTATTATTGCCTGAAACTTTTATTAATATATCATTATTTTGTAGTGCCGTTTTTTCAATTAATAATGGAGGAGTACTAAGTAGTATAAAACATAGTATTTTTATTGTTTGATCGTTTTTTAATATGAAAGCATAGTAATAATGAAGCACATACGACATCATGTCATGTCGAAGGTTTTGTGGATGTCATGAATGCTATTACACATTTGTAATGCCAATGATTTTGCAATCCAAGGGCAGGGATAAGACTTCAACACAGACGTATGCAGACATATTCGATAAGTTGACAACTTAAGTGTATATGTGATTATACTGTCATTGGTGTGGACGCTCGGTTACTACTACTATAAAAACGTACATTTAGAAAATTAATATGATCATATTTACAAGGCTACCCAAATTTCACTAGTTGTATGAACTAACAAACAATATTGCATATCTAGTAGTTTTTTTTAAACAAGGGTCAAGTCCATCTGTTTAATACTTGTAAATAATATTAATATTATAATTAATGGAAATACGAGTAACCAAGAGCTGGACATACGCATTTGAAATGAGTAAATATTTATTAGATATGTATTGTTAGGTAAACAATGTATGCATAATTTAACAAACCTAGGATCCATACGCAGTACTTCTGTACATTCAAGGAATTTCCGTATTTTATTTTATAAAATTGATATGGCGGTACACTTTTTCATGACGTCATGTCACACTACTCGAATATTAGAAGAAGAGCTTTTGACCATTAAAAAATTAAGGATGTGGTATTTTGACGAAAGTGACAAAGGACATTGAACAGTATCCCAACAACAATTAAATATATATACACAAATACAATACAGTTATCCTCAAACTTTTAAATTATAAAGAAAACTGGTTACGAAAAACTTCAATTATTCTTTCATTTTCTAGAATTCTGTGATGCAGATCTGATCTGTTCTTCATATGTCCAGTGTCACGACCAATATGGCCGGAGTATAAGAACATAATTCTTCTTCACCGACGTTGAAGGTATACACTTACAAAAACAGTGTTACGTTCAACAGCATGTACATGCTATTGAAAGTAGCATTGTTTTTAAACGCAAGTTATTCTTCTGTGATATGCTTGCAGTCAAATACACAAATGAAGTATATTAATAGCCTTGTTACCAAAACTGGGTAGATGTACCATGATATTGAAACAAGGCATAACCCTTAGTTACTTTCGGTCCACTTATCATGTTATATTTCGTTGATGGGGCATGGCTGTTGGTTTATTTGCTCTATTTAGATGACAAGCTTTATTGTTCAGCTACCATATATGTGATTGCATCAAATTTCTTAATTTCACTATGCAGCCATCAAAATGTACTGTTCTCCTTCAGAACTGGATACTTCGGTTCTGCAATCAAAAACCAGCCATTCTTTCTTCGTGTCTGCTTGATGACGTTAACCTACTTGAAGTTGCAGATGAACCACTGCAGGCGGAAGGCAGACCGCTGGAGGTCATGGACCACTACCACTGTATCCCTTAGCTGCTTGTGAGTTGTTGCTCAGGACATCTTCAGATACAACACTTAACTCACTATGACCAGCATTTGGAACAATGTTGATGTAGTCAGTTATATATATTCGTGATTGGTAGATACTTAAAACAAATGAAACAGTGTACTAGTATGCATAAATATAACACAGCTACTACGCTGCTAATATATTCATTACCATATTTGTTCTTGTATATACCATTGTTATTATTATCCTCCAGTTTAGTAAATAAACTAAGTTGTGTAAGTATTTACAATGCATACCGGGTTTGTTTTAAAGTCGATATGTGTGGGATTGTAATTTTGCGTAAATAATTTATAAGCTGATGTAAGTTTTAATGCAATATTACATGACACTTACCCTCTGTACCATCCACCAAATTGGTGTTGTCTGGCACAGTTCTCATCTCCTCATGTAGAGGTTCTCTGTGCCTGAGGCTTGTCTTTCAGCCGTCTTTATAAAACAGATTGTTTCATGTTTTTCAACTTTTTATGCCACCCACAGCGTTCACTTTTCGGTAATCCTCTGCTAGATTACCTGTTTTTTTAATTCCATTTTAAAAATGAAAAAAAATTGTTTTTCTTAAAAACACAAGTTTCCAAAAAAATATTGTAATACTACTACTGTTTCATGAACAATGACCCTATAGAAACATGACGCAAAGTTTAAAAGAGACTTAGGTTAACAACTTGAGATAATGGAACTATATGCTAAAGCGTTCACAAAGACAAATTCTATGATAGGTATGGTCCACATGGGTGCACTGCATTACAGCTACAAGAAGAGACTCTATGACTGCCACATGAGAAATTAAACTATAAAAATATCATACAAGGAGATAGTCTTAGGTGCAACAATATCAGACACACATAAAATAACGGAGCAGTGCGCTGAGCCTAAGAGTCACACGAACTTCCTTAACACATTGAAAGTATTATACATCACTAGACACTACTCTTATTCAAGGGTGAGTTGAGACTAGGTAAATATAATAAGGCTAACGATTGACTACCATATTCTTAGATTTATGACATACTCACGACCGGGAAATGTGGGTCAGGTCAAACATGGTGTCACTGAAATAGGCGTATTTTAATAATGCCCGATCTCGCACTAATTAACGCTCTGGTTATACAGCTATTTACACAGCGCAGATAGGACGCAAGTTTTTGACGCAGGCGTCTTTTACGAGAATTAATTAATTTCGGCGATATGTTTTCGTATGTACTTCAGCCAAATTAGGTTCATCCCACTGACCCTAATGTCCCGAACCTATGCATCAACCCAGGGGAGTGCCTAAACGGCGGATGCTGCTAATAATTTAGGCCAGCTGAGTAAACGATTGCTCAACTTGTCTAACAGTTTGTTTGCACAAATGTGTTGAAATAGGTATTATAGATTTACATCATAATTATCTTACGGAAGAATGTGATCATTGTTTTGTAAAAAAAGGGCGAAAAACAACTGGACGCTCGATTTGTGCCCCCACCAGTATAAACAATAATGATATGTCAACCAGCAAAAACGAGTCAAAGGTCACATCGACAGGAATAGGGAGAGAAATGCGCGAGTCAATGTCTGACTCCCTTCCTTGTTATATCCACGATTGCATTGTAAAACATAAGGATCAACGTGCAATCAGGGTAAATAAAATGACACTTCTAAGCTCCGTGTTTGCAACAATTACAATCACACGAATGTTCCCCGGAAGGAAGTAATGGGAGGCGCCCGCGCTCTTCAGAAAACTGTTTGGGTTTTCCCGGGATCCCCTCGTCTAAAGTTAGCCCAACCCCAAACGTAGGGACAATCGCGTTAAAGACTCTGATTTTAATGTCTCGGTCTAACGTCCGGTCCATGCATACCAACTTCGCGACGGCAGAAGTCCCCACTGTTTACTGTCTCGAACACTGGCATTGTCTTACGCTATTAGTTGTCTCCGTCCATACATAGGACCCATGGGTCTTTGCTTTTAGGCGAGACAAGTTGAACGCGTTTCCGTTAGACTGCGTGCGCATGAAGACACCTTCTATCGACGTGCTTCAACATAAAGGCAAGGAATATCTCCAAGTGGGTTGGGGGAGAATGCGTCCATGTTTGATGCCATTGCGACCTTTAACAGTCTCGGAGGTTGAACGATCATACCAGATTGTATCTATCATATAATCGTCACTGAAACACGGGGTTGTCAAACCTTAGCAAGTTCTACTATTGTTGTGTAATGTACTACTTTCTGTGACTATTGGTCACGCTGACCTACTGGTTTAGTAATTGCAATTTTCCGCCTCACGAATGGGCACTGCTAACAATTCAAACATTAATCAAGTATTAATCTTGTTCCGTGTACCAGAAACAACACCAGCGATTACTGAAGACAGAGGTACCTCTTTACCATGCTCGTCATAAATTTAGTTCGGTCTTACGAGTTTACTTTGGGTAAACAATCGGCTCAGTGCAGTGACATCTATCATCGCTCACGTGGCTCTTCCCGTCCCGGTCTGCTTGTAACACCTGCTGATGTTATTCCAATGTTTGCCTGTGATACTACGTATGACCATATTGTTTTCTTTTCTATAAATTGGATTGTGATCATCGTAATGGTGTTTAGGTGGCTGTTTTAAAAGTATTTAAGAGTCACGTGAACATGACGATGCGGTAGTCGTCTTGACCACCAATAAATAATTCAAAAACCTCAGGGTAGTCAACTGTATTTGCTGGATAATCACATGTGATAATCATATGAATGAATACAATGTAGTAACACAGACTAAGCTTGTCACATCTGCCCCAATTCGGGTTATTGAGTAGACTGATACTCTACTGCTTGAAGAAACTGTAAAACTAAGAAAATGGACGTCAGCAACGTACACATTAATCGCAATTACATAGCAAAATGCTGCGTCACAGCTTATGCTAAAATGTGTCGTATTCGCTATTATGCGGGGCCCAGCAGATGTTCCGATATTCCGTAAAATTCTTTACGTTGATCCCAATGTCAGGGTCTACAAAGATGGCGACACCTTTTGACAGGCCATCCGCTTGAAACCTTATGCACTGTATGGTATGCAGTGTCCAACGTTATTTATAACCTACATGGTGCAAAAAATATTCCTTTTCACTGAGAAGGTAATGATTGGTAACGAGAATACGGCAACTTAGAATACGAAGAAGCGTCTTCACGATAAAAAAGGCTGTGTTTTCGCTAATTGCCAAGTAGAATGCCAAAAAGAAAAAAACAGCTCTAAAAATGGTACAAAGGCTACCAGCCATGTCTAGGCTTCTGGTAAACAGCTATTTACATGTTTTGTATAGTAAGGTACAAGAGCAAGTAAGTGCAAATGTACGTGATATCCTAAAAACAGGAGCTATCCCTAATAACAAGTACTCATTGTCATATGTGTTGCAATAACACCGATTTATTAACAATGCAACTCACCTGATCATTTTGAAAAAGAGGTTTAGCAACAAAACCATATTATTTCATATCTTATTTTCCATGACGCTACTTTGTATGGTGGTAATTTTTATAAACTAAAGTAGTGTTATGATCAGAAAATAGTCAGGTCTAACAAACAAAATAGTCGTTAAGATCACAAGTAGCCAGATCTAGCAAACAAAGTAGTAATCATGACAAGTCATAGTGTAGTCCGTTTGATTAATAATGTAGTAATTCCTATTATGAGGTTAGTAAATGTAACAACGAGGAAGGTAGTCAATTTGGCAGTCTGTGTAGTCATATAGGGTACTATTGGATTACTACTTTAACTTAGTTACATTGTGAAGGTTTTCGTTTTAAGTGGTAGCATGACCTGATTACGTTGCAGAGCTTAGGGAAGACATCTTAGTTTTGGTAGGATCTTGAACAGGCCATCCTTGCTCATAAAGTCTAAGGCCTCGGTATTGTCAATGACGGTAATGTGCAGCATCTGTCTTGCCTGCCTTCCCCTGTAGCTGTCGAAGCGAAAAGATTTTATCAGTAGTTGATGTATCTGCTCTAAAACCACACTGAAATTCGGTGTAGACTTTGTGAACAAGTACGTATAGTATACAATGGTGCCTGCATCAGTTGAGCGCTGGATGTCCTCGCATATATGGAGCCAATTTTTTTTCGCATTAGGCCTAGCAGTCTGCTGGTTATCACGTCTGGTTATTCGTAGCGCCAGGAGGGTTGCTTGGCTGGGCGAACGTTTGTGTTCCTCAAGAGCTGCACGCTTGGCCTCGTTGACTGGAGTCATTACGCTGTAGTTAACCTCGAACCAGGCTTTTGTCTTCCTTGGCTGCTTCTTTGCAGGGTTGATGGACCATTTTGGACTGTGTCGCGTATATGTTCCCATGTCTGAGTGGCAGTGTACCGTGAGGTGATGTTGGCCAGTGCATTATCTAGTGCCTCTCTAAGTTGTGCTGTCTTATCGGGTGTATTGTTTACGTCAATGCGAGGTCTTCCTTCTCGTTTTGAGCAATGTAATTTCTTCGGCTCCAAAATGATCCTGTAACACACCAAGGATTGGTATGTGTAGCAGTCGGCGTCGTGGTAGTATTAGGTGAGCAGAACATTCTTTAGGCAAGAGCGTCTAGTGATGATCAAGTCCAACTGACGCTAGTGCTTGGATCGGGCGTATTTCCAGGTTGCCTTGTGTTTGGGCTTCGTCGGATAAAAGGAGTTGGTGATGCAGAGGTCGAAGTAAGAACACAACTCAAGAAGTCGCTGTCTGTAGCATTTTTCTACTTGTGTATATGTTAGTGTATATACAATATGTCAGAACAAATATATTTATCACCGCTTAGTTGTGTTTCAAGCTTTAGAATCTGAGGGATAGTAAATTAGTTCACATAGCTAATGGGCCCACAGGGATGTTACGCAATGTGTTTGTGTACGTATTGCATTCTAATATTAGCTCAATTGTGGAACGTAGAGGTGGTTTAGGTGTACCAACAATATAGGTTTAGGGATAAATTGAAATGGACACGGTCCTGGATTACGTGATTGAATACATGTGCCACATGTTCTATGTTAAGAAAGTCGTATTAACTAAATGGACAGAGACAATACCGCTCTCAGACAGAGCGGGAATTGAAGTATCGTGAACTTGGTGGGTGTGCGATGCCGAATTTGCTGCTGGAGTGGTCACCGTAGCGACATCGATCATTGGCTGCTGTGCGTGGCTGCGCGCGTAATGCGACAATTGAGCCAAGAGTATTAGACGTCGCAACCGAGATGACAGTACAGGAGTGCGAAGTGCGCCATCGATATATCAATGACCGAGTGTGACGTGCACCTTTGATACTACATGCGTGACTCGCTGCGACTTGCGCTATTGAATCGTGTGTGACCGTGTGCTATTGATTCGTGTGTGTGACCGTGTGCGACGTGCGCCATTGACACTACATGCGTGACCCGCTGCGGCTTGCGCCATTGATACGTGATTTACCAGGTGCGATGTTCGTTATTGAAACGTGAGTGATCGGGTGTAACGTGCATCATCGATATGTGAGTGATCTGGTGTACTTGCACCATTGATTTGTGAGTGACCGACTGCGACGTGCGTCATTGACACTTGGGTGATCGGGTTTGACTTGCGCCAGCGATACGTGAGTGATCGGGTCTGACTTGCGCCAGCGATACGTGAGTGATCGGGTGTGATGTGCGCCAGCGATACGTGATTGACCAGGTGCGACGTGCGTCATCGAGACTAGCGTCAAAAGGTGCAACGTGTAATCACGATGTTAACCAGAAATATAGTTTATTGTTGATTACCGAAATCCCGAATCTCGAGGATTGTAATATGTCATCATAGTGTGATATTAAATTGCTTTTCTCTTTTCATTGGTATGCCTTTTGTTGTGTAGTTCTCTAGAGCTTCCGTTATTTACAGGCGTTACTTATTTGTGAAGTAGGTACCTCCCTTAGACTTGAGCCACCTAAACAGGGAATACTTGTCGAATTGTGACATAAATGGAGGATGTCCTCCGGGTTAGACCAGGCGAGAATTGTCAGACCTATTCTCAACGCCATAAAAGACGTAATATCTTGAATGAGAAGACAACAAAAGCACATGCCTTGGAAGCGGCTGTACTTATCGACAGTGACATGCTATGCGATTGATGTGGTTAGAGCTGAACCCGCATCTATTCAGCCCCTTGTTCTTTTGAGCCCTATGTATGTCCCCATAAAAATTTGTTGTGTATTTTATGCACACTAATCTGTCTAACATGAGATAGGGCACCTGCCCTACAGTGTCCGCTGTCTGTACCCCAACGCTTCGCACCAGTCGAACTCAGATCTGGGAGATATGCTTGCAAATCCTTCCGCAGTGACTAGTGGAGCTCATGCGCAGTTGTGTCCGTGGCCGCTTCACCTTTTATTTGTTATCAAGCGCTGCGCTGACAAGATCAGGGGACAGTCATACGAAGACAATGAGCTCATAAAAAAATCACCCATCATTAAATTGGGATTTTGAGCTCAGAATGTTGTTAGTGAAACGGTCCCCGTATATGTTAATCGGAAAAAAAGGCATCGATTTGGGCTTATGTTTAGACAAGTGCTAATAAAAACTATCCATTAGAATCTACTACAAAGAACACTATGCCAGTATGTATCTATAATAACCTTGTTGAATACACATAATTTAAATTGTACGGATAACGCCATTGTGACAGAAAGTCTTCCGATACCAATCCTTCTCTTCCCAATTCGCCAGTCACCAAACTGATAATATTACTCTAGTTTGCGTCGCCGAACATTTGTTTTGGCACACTGTTTGTGTTACAAGTGTAACACTGACTCGAAGGGAATACAAGAAACCAACATATGAGATATCATATTCCTGTACATTTCAAGGAAACAGTAATTCGATGCGTCACCGCATCGTCATGGTTAAAGTAGTTTTAGGCACTTATTGGTGAAGTATCGGAGGGTTTCTCAGTAATACTATGTCAGCCGCCGGGAACAGTGATATTTCACAACAATGTCCCACATTGAAAATTAATTCTGAGTATACAACTGGCGTGATGTCGTTGATTATATTTGCAAATGATTAAATTGCATTAACTCTTGTAGATGTTAGGCCCACATAATTGCCTTTTGTTCTTCAACTATTATGTTCTTGATGTTTCTCTCTGACGCTGATACTCATATTTTGTCAACGAAATCAATCACATTGGTGAGCTCATATTTAACGTTTAAGACGCGCTCACATACTACCAATTATGAATCAATGAAATTCAATCAGAAATGTGACACGTTGTTCCGTATTGCAATGGAGATATGTATTTGCATAACCAGTTAATAAAATAATCCACGAAATTACAACAAGGAATCTCAAGAAAATATATATCAGAGTTCGTCTGTCATGCCAATGAGTGTGTTTAGTAGTGTTTACCTATGACTAAAAAAGTTACGCCTAGCAGGGATCCGACTTGTAGTGAATGTTGCCAACTTCTTCAATTAAATTGTCAGCACGATATATACGTTTGTCAAATATAGTGCATGTTCTGTCTTTGTAGTCGATAGCGATACAGATATTCCCCAGTACACAACATTAGGCATTCAGCCGCTGTGCTACGTTCATATGTGTTATATCCTCGACCGTGACTTTTGCTGCGAGTTTCCTTAAACTTCCTACTTCACTCTGAAAAAGAAAGTTGTTGAAGATTATTGATAACGAAGACAGAAGAATTAGCAGAATATCATAATGCCATGAGTCTACTTTCATACATATGTGTGTGTGTGTGTGTGTGTATGCACGCGCATATATGTGGGTATGCGTGTGTGTGTGCGTGTGTGTGTGTGTGTATACGTGTGTGTATGTGTGTGTGTGTGTATGCGTGTGTGTGTGTGTGTGTGAGTGTGTGTGTGTATGCGCGCGCGTGTGTGGGTGTGTGTGTGTGTATACGTGTGTGGGTGTGTGTGTGTATGCGTGTGAGTGTGTGTGTGTGTGCGTGTGCGTACGTGAGTGCATATATGTGATGACTGTATGTGCATGCGTTGTAAGCCTCTGAACGCTCACTCCCAAGAGGGCATGCTTAGAAAGTTGTTTTTATAACATATGTAATTCAAATTATAAGTATATCTAACATAAGTTATCAAAATAAATAAAAAATATGTAGTTACACTCGCCTTCACAAAATTTGCCATTGTAGCCAGCAGTGCAGTGACAGTAAAACCTCGGGACATAATATTCGGACTTATCGTCAATGACGCCCTCAACGACGCACGTGCCCCCATTCTTGCATGGTTTCGATTGGCAGATTGAGTTGTCAACTGGTGTAAAAAGAATATATTTCTTTAATGCAGAACAATCATAATTGGAGTCAAACCAAGACGACGTTCACTTGTGCACTTGAAAAGATTGTGTCGTGGTAACTTTTAGCTCTTATGGTCATTCATATAAAAAACACAACAAGCTTTTGCAAACACCGCTCAACAGAAATTTTTAAGAGAGGTTACACAACTTTTTTATTGTTAAGAAGAAATACGTTAATGACAAATGAACTGTCTAGGAAAATGTTTAGCAAATTATACTTACATTGACACTCCAAACCGGTATAACCAGGGGCACATTTACACGTATAATCAACTTCTCTGTAAACAGTGCAAGTGCCACCATTGGCGCAAGGATGATTCCCGCAAGGATCTGACAATAATAACAACAATATGGACAGGTGGGACGCATTTTCTGTGTACCATAAATTAAATATATACTACGATCAATCTTTCCCTATCATGTGAATAAATTAGAGAATCTGAAATCTGTATAGGTGGAATTCAGTGAGAGAATTAATGTTTAACGGGTATCGTCAGGCACGACAATAGCTGCCCTGTAACGTCAGTCACGAGGACTAAAGTAAGCAGCTCTCAAACTCAGCAAATGTTATTTTATACATTAGGTGGTAGCATCAACGTTGCATTCTTTGCAATGTATTGTATAAATGTTGCCACATAATTACCGATGTGCAATATGTTAAATGGTATAATACCCACGTTTGAATTGTTTATTTTAAAATATATTTTCCCCAAAACGAGAAATGAAATATCATTTTGACAAAAAGTTATCATCATTTATTGATTTAATATTTAACATGCATGTCAATTTTATGTGAAGAGCAACTTTAAATAAATGTCACAGGAGCAACAAAGAATTTCATTTTATTAAGAACTAAAATAGGACTAGCCCCACGACATGTATATATATACACATATATACATATATATATATATATATATATATGTATATATATACTCCAAATGGCAGCTGAGGCAGAACAAATATTTAAACAGCGCCGCTTTAGGCAGACCACTGTTTCAGGCAAACATGAGTTTTAACCACTGGTTGCGTGGATAATACGTTTACGGTTAACATTAGAGCTGGTAGTCTTATTATGGAGCGGCCTGTGCTGCTTTTAGGAGTATGTAAATATACAGTGTATATAAATATACATATATGTGTGTGTGTGTATATATATATATATATATATATATATATATATATATATATATATAGCCGACGGGTGAGGTGATTAATATTACATAGCATGTGAAAGGTCTTCTAGAAATTATGAATATAAAAAGGTTAAGAATATCGCCGAGTTGGGGAAATTAACCTGGTGATGTGGTTCCACGCTTACAGGGATATAGCGGATTAAACGAGGAGACATCAGAAGAATGTGCAACCTACCGCTGCAAACAATGCAGGTTGGCGAATTATGCTGACATAGAATGGTGTCGGAGTTGAAGCCCCAGTTCGGTTTATTAGGACACTTGTGTATTGTTTCAGTACTACCGTTGCATACCATGTAGCTGCGACAATCTGCGCACAGTGCAAATATTCCATCTGTATATGCCAAATCGAAGCAGCCGTCACCGCACAGCCGCATAATTGTTTGCCCAAATCCATGGTAACACATTTTTCTGTGTATCGGATCTAAAACAAGCGTTGTTATCATGAGGCGTCACATAAATAGATAGGGTATAATAGTTTATCGGCAAAGGAATGATTCCTGTTAACATACATAATCAAATAAAACAAATCTATATTCTGCAAGACTTACTTTCACATGTTTGTCCAGAGTAATTATCATTGCAAGTGCAGATAACATTGTTGTTTTCATTGGTGCAAATCCCTTCGTTCAAGCACGGGTTTGATTTGCACGGATCAACGGGAACTTGACCTGCGATAGCAATAAATATATAACATTAACATTTGAAATAACGCAAGCATACCAGGCACTTTGGAATTGTAAAAAAACGAATATTCGGATGTGGTGTTTAAGAAACAGAGAATAATTGAACAACCTACCAAAATGACACGCGAGCTTCCTATGATAACGGTAAGTTATATAAAAAGGTAAGTTCTTACATAGCTGAATAAACAGTCGTTAGGACTGCTCAACGCGCGTTACACTTTACTCCCTGGCAGACCTATTCAATCGAACACTATCGCAACATCACTGGAATCTTTTCAATATTGTCATTGAACAAGTTTATGGATTGCAAGCATCAATTATTATATACTAAATACAGTATATTAAAACAATTGGAATGATGTTGCCGACGGTATTTCGTGTCAATGCTGATTAAGGAAGAAGCCGTTTGCGCGTAGGAAACAAAAGGTCTGATTGGAACGCCTAAAAACTATATTCTAGTCAGTCAGTATAAACAGGTTATATATATATATATATATCATATATATATATATATATATATAATAGTAATAACAAGAATAATACCAACTCTCGCAATCTGTTCCAGTATAATTATCTTTGCAGCTGCACTTGTATCCACTTGCGGTATTTTTGCACACCCCTCCATGTTTGCATGGATTATACTTGCAAGCTTCAAGAGCTGTATACACAAATGAAATTGGAATTATGGTGCTACGTTGTACTTTGTATTGCTACTAAATAGCAACGCGTAGGTGTAATGGGCGGCACTGGTTACATATGACGCCGTTGGAATGTTGAAAATAAGCGTGCTCATAGCAACGAATTATAAGAAATGAATGTGTGTTTTGCGTGTGTGTGTGTGTATGTGTGTGTATGTGTGTGTGTGTGTGTGTGTGTATTTGAGAGAGAGAGAGAGAGAGAGAGAGAGAGAGAGAGAGAGAGAGAGAGAGAGAGAGAGAGAGAGAGAGAGAGAGAGAGAGAGAGAGAGAGAGAGAGAGAGAGAGAGAGAGAGAGAGAGAGAGAGAGAGAGAGAGAGAGAGAGAGAGAGAGAGAGAGAGAGAGAGAGAGAGAGAGAGAGAGAGAGAGAGAGAGAGAGAGAGAGAGAGAGAGAGAGAGAGAGAGAGAGAGAGAGAGAGAGAGAGAGAGAGAGAGAGAGAGAGAGAAATAGTGTGTGTACAACTTGTGGAATATTAATTGTCCATATCGTTTGAGCTACATTATAAAATTAATTATAATTTAATATTAAATGAAATAATACATGTTGTCCAAGATTCGTGAATTTCAAAATGTTGTTATTTCATTGGGTGCATATACCAATATTGTCTGAATCAATGCTGAATATTTTGTATATATTTTATGTACACGAAAATACACCCCAAGTACATATATGACTAAAAACACTCACTCTTGCAGTCTGTTCCAATGTAATTATCTTTGCAGCTGAACCTATATCCACTTCCGGTGTTTTTGCATACCCCTCCATGTTTGCATGGAGTTGAATTGCAGGCACCAAGTGCTGGAAATATAATTCAAATTGTATTGGCACCAAACTAAAAGAAGCTCTATGTGCAGAAATTCCTGCAACTTTTATAATATTAGTGTGATTGAAACAGCGAAGTAGTCCGTCTCGCAAACCGCATACCAGGGGAAACACAGTATGTATAAAAATATAACCTGTATTGATGCAAAAGTTATTACATCTTTTAAATATGAACATATATTTCAAATGTTTACATAATTAGACTAATACTCACTTTCGCAGTTTGGTCCAATGTACTTATCTGTGCAGCTGCACGTGTGTCCACTTCCGGTTTTTCTGCAAACCCCTCCATGTTTGCATGGAAATGTCTTGCAAGCATCACGTCCTGTAAATATAAACCGAACTAGAAGTATGTTGCTACACATTTCTAATATATACACTAAGTTAAAAATACTACATATTGTGGGTACAAAGCTTAAATAAATGTACAGTATGCTGCAAACGAACATATACAAATGTGTACAGTAGTAAACAGAATGAACGCACAAATAGCTAGGAGACAGCAATTGAATGATTGCAGTTAAATAAACATCGATGCGGCCCATCCCGCTAACACATGTCACGGGAATCAGTGTTTGTTTATTTATGTATAATTTAATTTCGTAATGTTGTTGTGTATTTGTTATGTATGAATTCATATAAACTGAATTGATGCTGAATGTACCTTAGGTATATCCATTCAAAATACTTACGTAGTAAGACTAGGACTCACACTCGCAGTTTGTTTCAAAATAATTATCTTTGAAGCTGCACGTGCGTGTGTGTGCTCAGAAAACGTTTTTTAACATTTGTAATTCAAATTATAAGCATGTCTAACATAAGTTATCCAAAAAAAAAAACGTATGTAATTATACTCGCCTTCACAAAAATTGCCATTGTAGCCAACAGCGCAGTCACAATAAAACCTCGGGACATAATCGGACTTATCGTCAATGAGAGCCTCAACGACGCACGTGCCCCCATTCTTGCATGGTTTCGATTGGCAGATTGAGTTGTCAACTGGTGTAAAAAGAATAGATGCCTATTCATGCAGAAACAAATTCCAGAACTGTCGTACACGAAATCAAACTAAGACGACGTTTACTTGTGCACTTGAAATGAGTGTGTGTTTTGGTAACTGCTCGTACTTGTGGCCATTCAAATAAAAAACACAAGCTTTTGCCAAAACCGCACACAAAAAATGTTCATGAGAGAATACAGTACTTTTTTGGATTTGTAAGAGAAAAACGTTGATGAAAAATGAACTGTCCAAATATTTAGGAAATAATACTTACATTGACACTCCAAACCGGTATAACCAGGTGCACATTCGCACGTATAATCAACTTCTCTGTAAACAGTGCATTCCCACCATTGGCGCAAGGATGATTCCCGCAAGGATCTGACAATAATAAAAACAATATGGATAGGTGGGACGCATTCTGTGGGTATCGATCAAGTAAATATATAACATGACCAATCTCTCCAGAACATATGTGTGTGTGAATTAGATAACATGATTTATGTATAGGTGGAATTCAGTGAGAAAACTAATATTTAACAGTCAGACACGACACTAACTACTATGTAACGGCAGTCACAAGGACTAAAGTAAGCAATTAGCAGCTCTCAAACTCAGCAAATTTTATTTTAGACAATAGGTGGTAGCATCAACGTTACATTCTTTGCAACTTGTTGTCTAAATGTTGCCACATAATGACCGATATGCAATGTATTCAATGGTATAATACCCATATTTGAAATGTGTATTTTAAAATATCCACTGCAAAAAAATAAAAATTAAATAACATTTTTGCCAAAAAGTTATATTAATGTATTGAATAATATTAAACGTGCATGTTATTTTTATGTGAAGACAAAATTTAAATACATGTCATAGGAGCAACAAAGAATTAAATTTTATTAAGTACAACACATTGACATATAGGACTAGCCCCACGACTTCCAAATATATACAGTGTTTGGATAACCAGTGTTGGGTGCTATTGTTTTGTCAAATAGTTTAACCTGTAATGATTATATATGTATATATGTTTGTCTGTACGTACGTACGTACGTACGTACGTATATATATATATACTATATATATATATATATATATATATATATATATATATAATATACTATATATATATATGTTATATATGCACTAGCAAAAATGCCCTTCGGCGGAAAGCGGCGCCCTGATCTCGACTCCCTTCCCGATACCGATCGCGTCATGTGCTCGTTTCGATTGGTGAACAAGATAGAAAGATAGAACAATTATACATCGGGTCGCATCCAGACTCCCACTGATGCTACAATTAAGTAATAACTCGTTAACATATGTACATCGTTCATAAAACGTACGCATGCAGACGAAGTACATGTTTAAAAGTTGCAATCTTAATCACATGATATACAAGCGATATGCACCACTATATTAAACTCACCCAAAGAGCAACTAACCGTTTGGTTACGTGGCGCCATCGGGTGTGGTGATTAATATTACATAGCATGTGAAAGGCCTTCTAGAAAATATTAATATAAAAAGGTTAAGTATATCGCCGAGTTGGGGAAAGTAATCTGGTGATGTGGTTCCACGCTCACAGGGATATAGCGGAAGAAATAAGGAGACATAAGAAGAATGTGAAACCTACCGCTGCAAACAATGCAGGTTGGCGAATTATGCTGACATTGCCTAGTGTCAGCGTTGGAGCCCCAGTTCGGTTTATTAGGACACCTGTGTTGTATTTCAATACTACCGTTGCATACCATGTAGCTACGACAATCTGCGCACAGTGCATATATTCCATCTGTATATGCCAAATCGAAGCAGTCGTCACCGCATAGCCGCACAATCGTTTGCCCATATCCATGGAAACACATTTTCCTGTGTATCGGATCTAAAACAAGCGTTGTTATCATGAGGCGTCACATAAATAGATAGGGTATAATAGTTTATCGCCAAAGAAATGATTCCTGTTAACATACATAATCAAGTAAAACAAATCTATATTCTGCAAGACTTACTTTCACATGTTTGTCCTGAGTAATTATCATTGCAAGCGCAGATAACATTGTTGTTCTCATTGGTGCAAATCCCTCCGTTCAAGCACGGGTTTGATTTGCACGGATCAACAAGAACTTGACCTGCGATAGCAATAAATATATAACATTAACATTTGAAATTAAAATAACGCAAGCATACCAGACACTTTCGAATTGTAAACAAAACGAATACTCGCATATGATGTTTATGAAACAGATAACAATTGAAAACATATCACAATAACGCGCGAGCTACCTACCATGATTGCTAGTTATATAAAAAAGGTTAAGTTCCTACATAGCTGAATAAACAGTCGTTAGGACAGCTTAACTAGCGATACACCCTGGCAGACCTGTTCAATCGAACACCATATCAACATTACTTGACTCTATTAAATATTTTCATTTAACGGGTTTGTGAATCAGTTGTTGTATATAAAACAGTTGGAATAATATATGTATATATATATATATATTTTTTTTTTTACTGCCTTGAATACATTTCTCTAGGCGTTACTTTGAGACCTTTTATTTCCTATGCTCCAAAGGCTCCTTCCTTGTCCACCATTCACTAGAAATACCGTCGGCAACATTATTCCAAATATATATATATATAGTATTTCCTATGCGCAAACAGCTCCTTCCTTGATCAGCATTGACAAGAAATACCCGTCGGCAACATCATTCCAACTGTTTATATATAATATATATACATATATATACATATATATCATATATATATATATATATATATATCTATATATATATACGGCGCCGTATTTAATCCGTGCCGACTTTACATGTACTCCTTGTTATTTAGTTGCAGTGCGATCTTGAAGCTTGTAAGTATAATACATGCAAACATGGAGGGGTGTGCAAAAATACTACAAGTGGATACAGGTGCAGTTGCAAAGATAATTACACGAGTACAGACTGCGAAAGTGTTATTATAGTTATTATTATTAGTTATTATTATATATGTATATATATATGTATTTGCTTGCTCGAAATAAACATAATCATACGAACGAATTGGTACATTAGGAAATGAACGAGTGTGTGTGTATGTGTGTGTGTGTGTGTGTGTGTGTGTGTGTGCGTGTGTGTGTGTGTGTGTGTGTTTGTTTGTGTATGTACATCTGGTGGAATATTAAAGGAAAACAAAAGGCAACGTTTTGGTGTTAAGCATCTATCTCAGCGGTTTACCAGGAAAACATTTTTGAACACACAACTACCGAATTTCTATGGACTACGCCATTGTTAGAAGAAAGTGACGTCACACTGTCCTAACTCGCTTCGTAAATTGTCTGCGTACTATTTGTTCCCAACTCCGTTGGGTGGCGCTATGGTAAGTTTACCAATTAAACTATGTGCGCATGCGCTGTGACTGTGTAAATAAGATGGCTTTCCAATTCTTCGGAAGATGACGAAAACCAAATCGATTTCGAAGCAACTGGTTACCGGTTTGAACCACAAAAACAAGGGCATGTGTTGGAAGATAAGACAGAGGCGCGTGCCAGTGGGCACGAACAGGAAGGCCCAAGGCGCATACCATGCCGAGATGAAATTGACTGGTGTCGGTGGGTGAAAATCCCGCAGCGATCTCCGTGGCTTGTTCAGGAACAAGAACTGACTATGTCTGCTGCCAGGAGGCGCTTGCTACTCGACAGCAACGCTGTTGGTGAATGTAATTATTAATCTATTTAGTTTATTGTTTAAATAACCGATGAGCCTAAGTTCCGGGCAGCGTATGAACAGCGAGAGATGATCGCTCGGGCCGGGACACGTCACTTGTCTTACATTTGGGATTGGTTGACTTTTAACTTAGTTAGATCTCAGACTCAGTGCCACTGCCCTGGACTCACTTCACTCAGTCTCAGTGTTTGAACTTTGACATGTCCATTTTCGAATACCACCCATGACTATACCCTCACTTTTTAAAAGAAATGTAGTTGAATGGTTCCATGATTCATGTGAACCAAAATTGTACAGGGCAGAGCTATGATTGAAAATAAGCAGGAATTAACTCCCTTTTGTTCTATCCCCGTCGACACTCTTCACATTCGCAGTAATGGCTATGCATGTATGAACAATATGTGGCAGTACTACTTTTTAAACACATGGCAGCGGGTAGATAGATTATTTTAACTTGATGCATACTGCAATTTTTCTGCCCAAAGTTTACATTGCCTCTGATTAATAAAATATACCTTGAACTTTTTTCAGCCAGAGCCCCCATTTGTTTTGGTGACAAAGAAAATGACCACCGTTTTGTGCAAATATTGACACATTTCAAAACGGCCTTCTGTTCAGAATAACAATCCATGTTTGTTTAACATTTGTGTAAAACTATTATTTAAATGCTTAATTCTTTGTTACAGGTAGACTGCTGTGCATTACAAACAGCAGAGGATTTAGAATTCTTTGCTTGGAGCAGGTGATGCTGCAGAATGGGAATTAGACCATCCAACAAACAAGTACGTATATATGTGCATGCATTGTTACAAGACCAGTGACATGTGTTGTTAAATATTTATTGAAATGTATTAATAATGAACACAATACAACATCATAGTAGCACTACCAATACAAATATATAGATAATTTTATCAGCAATCTCATGCCTGATGCCCAAATTATTAACAATCTTCCATGGAAATTACTTAGTGGACTTACCATACGTCATCTACCATCCACATGCTAAGCAAATTCACATCATTGAACTAACTACCATTTGAACCTAACATCAAGAAAGATCATGTATTCAAAAAAACTAACAAGTATGTTGCACTAATCCATGATGTAAACAATAGCAGAATAAAATCAGAATTAACATGCATTGAAATAGGTTGCAGAGGCTATGTATCTGAACCAAACAAATCTAAGACTGACAACCTCCTTAAAATCTCTTGGAATATAACCACCAACAAAACAACTAATTCAATTGTATGTTTGTCTAAACTAGCCCTGCTAACGCCATTCACCCTTTCTAAATGTAAAGACGAACCACACTGGTTTGACCCAAGACTAATTTTAAAATGATGACCATCACCCTAATATGACAATAATTACAAAATAAAATTTCCCTCAACAGCAAGTAATCCTATATATAAATGTGTTCATTTTCAATACGACTTACTTTAACCGTTAGTCATTGTTTACCTTAGCCTGCTACAATATACTACTATACATAGCTATTTACTGTATTCACACATGTATTTGGGTTTTCGTTTCACACTTTATTGTATTTTACTGTATGAATAAAGTGATACTCTCTCACTACAGAACAAATTATAATTGTTCCACTTAAGTTATCATAACGTATAGATACAATGTTTGTTGCACCGTCATAATTTGTTCTGTAGTGCAAAATTACCAATATTTGCCGTATTCAAGATGTTTACATGTTTAATGGTAAACAATTTATTTAAAGGAATGGTGTCGTTATAGAACCGATTTTTATGTCATTTATTTACAATGTCACATGTTTATTTGAGCCTAATTTATTTCAGGTCTCTCAGGTGGGCTGCATACAGACAGTTTACCTGGTGGATCCATGGCAAGCTGGGACGAAGGCACAGAGAGTTCCACCAGCATGCGCCAGCCATGGAATAAGATCAAGGTTCCCTGCCCCCGATGGGGGACAACACGAGGGATACCACCCTGGACTTGAAAACTAAACTAGACAATGTACATGTGACCTATGAAGGTGTAGGTGGGTGGTGGCAGTATTTACTGTTTCTTTACAAATTGACTGACTCTTGCTGCCAGCAGATCCTCCTTCTCTGGTTTTGGGACATCTGCCCCAGTGACTGTGATCGGATGCAGTGTGATATTTCTTTATAAACAATCTGTCACTCGATCCGTGAGCATTTGTAGTTGGGTACGTGGGTTCACCTGCTGTGATCTGTTATGCAGCACCCATTGATTGCGTCTTTTGGACCACATGACACCAGTCTCAACAGGTTTGTCTGGGACGTGGTCGGTAGTTCCACGCCAAAGCAGACAGCATCAATCTAGCTTTCATTCCTACAGTGAAGAATAGTACATGCAGTATTCTAATAAAATGTCTGCAAACAACTGGTGTAACACACCAGTCTATATGTTGTTAGTAAGCTGCTGTTATTTATCTTATGACTGTAGCATTCAGTGAACTTTAAAATGCTTTTCTTGTGTACTGTAAAGTGTTGGTTGTTTTTAGTAACAATACAATGGCCAATCATGGTAATCGTACTGGTACATTAGTAAAACGATACTGATCCTTACAAATAAGCCATTCCATCATCACATTCCTTCACATAATTTATTATAACTTGTTTTTTTCTTCTTAATTTCTGTATCTACTGTATATACAGTCACTGTATTTTGATATCATGTTTTGATTTTATATTTCTTTAATAAAATTTGTGATAATGGCACAAGTGCTCTTATTTATTTCATTACAGACAATTGCATTCTGGAATGTAATTATTACACGGAGATGTAATTTATTACACTCAAGTAACTGTACTCATAAATGTACACAGCAACTGATTACAAGGATTAGGTAGGGTGATACAGAATGAGCACTATCCATCTGTGTATTCGCCCCCTCACATCTGAGTGACTAAACTACTGAAAAATTGGTCATCAGGAACTTTGACTATGTAACATTTTTTGTCACATACATAAGTCGGTGGTCCACATATTAACACATAACATGTAAACAGCATTTACATTATCAGTTTTGGAAGTCTGAATAAACACATTTACTGATGAGGTAGTAGTCATGCTGGCTGGTACTTTTGAGTAGCCATCCTGAAAAAAAACGAGTTGGATGCCTATGAAATGCAGTAATTTCGAAAACTTATTATAATGTTAGTTATGCATAGGAGTGTGATTTAGTGTATTTGGGATTCAAGTCGGTGACTGGAATTCACCTTGCACTACTTGGGTCGTGGTCCCTACTCATCATCTACTGATTGCAAATGTAAAGGTTACTTGTTGCTTTGGACATGCCTCAGGTATAAAATGAATACATATCAAGTTTGGTACTTACTTCAGCAACTGTGCGTCACCGTTGCATGTTGCACAACACCACCACAGATGGTTTGATACATTCTGTATCCAATGAAGGAGGTCCTCGCATCCCTTGCCTCGGCCCTTCGCATAAACTTGCGGTTGATGCCTTTCCCCATGTGCCACATCATGTTGGTGATCGAGCTGAAATACAAATTACAATTATTTATATTTTTGATCCAAATTCTAGATATTTTCACAACAGCTGTTACCTGTTTTTGCTGTTAGTGTACAAAAAAACAAGTTAGTGAATTTGTGTGCACATGGTATATTATTAAAGTTATTTCGACAATATATGATTATTGAGTGATGCCAGTATTTTTATAATACAAACATGGTGTATCTGGTGAGCTCATTGATAACTATATTTGGATCACATAATTACTCCTAGAGATATCCTTCCAAATGCTGAATTTAAATGTTTTTTTTAGAAAATGGCCATCAAATGTGGCATAATGGATAAAAATTACTTGATACTGACACCCTTATTCCATGGATAAGAGTGGTTTAAAGGTATGTAATTGTTGTAAAATGATATATATTCACAGTAAACATAATAAGCTATAATAATCTGGCATGAAAAACATTTTTGTATATAAAAAAAAAAAACACTTTCATCTGGGTTGTATCCCCTTAACTAAAATTTAGTAACATTATGTAATTTTACTAAATACAAATTTTAAACGTTTTACAATAGAGTATATAGTGATATTCTTCGTCACATAAACAGTAGTCACACGTAATTATATACGAAGTCCAATTATATAATTAACATCATGACATAAATGATAGGCCAAACATTTCGATATATGACAATGTCTAATGCAATATTATTGGATGCAGAACGTATTTTTTTCATTTAACACCAAATACAGTCAGTTTTGCAATGTTATTATAAACGACAATCATTCCAGCCCATGTTAATCCGTTACTGTAATATCGCTCACGCGACTTGATTGCCGTTAACTTTTGCTATTCGGCTATCTTCTAAAGTCTAAACTCTTTATGGTGCACTATAGTACATTATGGCACTGTTCTAGATTGCCTCCAGCATATCTTGCATCTCAAATGTCAACAGATTATAATTGGATACCAAGTAACTCAGTACTAACCTTCTTGCGATCGATTTCTCGGAGGCGGCGCGTTTGATCGAAAATATACGTCGCTTCGACGGCTGAGGTCCGTGACTAAATATCGTAGGCACTGCACCTGGCTTCAAACATCGACGTCGGCGACGTTTTGTCGGATCTTGTGTCATTAACTGACGATATAGATTTCCTTCGAAGCACGTTTCTTCAAAATGATCTGAACATAGTGCGTTATATTTCGAAGGCTTCCAACCAGCCCGTCCACAGTTGTGAATCCACTATTTCACTTCTGGCTCATTATCCTTCGCTGTACTATTGTTACAACCGTATGTAGAGCAGTAAGGCACATTGCAAGTCACGTTTTCACTGGTAAGCTCAACTTATACTAATATAACGAACCGCATCCCATGAACATGAACCAACCACCCGAACTACACAAGACAGTGTGTCGTACACGGCAAAAATAATGCTGCTCGTTGGTTGGTTGCTTTCGGCCAAATGAACGCGTCATCACTAAGATGGCGGTCTACATGTTATCGCAGATTTCGTTAGAATCTTCCACTTTAAGACTACATTCCGAGTAAACCACTTAACTGAAAATTGTGATTGTAGATGCAAATGGTTAGTTGTGCTAATTCTTTTAGGTGCTTAACACCACAACGTTGCCTTTTGTTTTCCTTTAAGTGTGCATATCCTTTGAGTTATAGTGTAATTTTAATTATCATTTAATATTTCAATATACTTCGTTCAGGATTCGTGAATTTCAAAAAAGTTGTTATGTCATTGGATGCACATGCCAATATTATCTGTATTCATGCTGAATATATTATATAGTTTATATCGAAAATACATAGCAAGTATGTACATAATAAAAACATAATAATCACTCTCGCAGTCTGTTCCAAAGTATTCATCGTTGCAACTGCACGTGTATCCATTTCCGGTGTTTTTGCAAACCCCTCCATGTTTGCATGGAGTTGAATTGCAGGCACCAAACGACAGAGAAATTCCTGCAACTTTTAGAATACGCGGGTGAATAAAAAACGCATACATGGGGAAACACCGTATGCATATTCATGCATTATTAGCTTTCATAATATTTTTAAATATTTATATACATGTAATAATATAACCTGTGTTGATGCATAAGTATATATTTACGCCCTGTATCATGTCCCGATGTATCTGTATCAGCCCGAGTCTTCGAAGGACTCGGGCTGATACAGGTATACTGACATGTGATAACTTATATTTTTCACATATCTACAACAAAAATGCTTCCTAAAATTAATTAATTCATTAAATTCAATCATATCATATTTTGATTGATGAGCGTTTGACTGGAGCGGCCTTGACCGCGTGAGCGCTGATCGATATTGGGACGGTGCCAACCAGCCTCGGCGTTATTTTTGTTCCACGCTGAAATAAAAATATTGATAGATTTCATCACCTTTTTTCTGCATAAATTGTTTCATTAAATATCTTATTACTTAGTAGTTATGTCTCTTTTAGTCCATGATCCACACTATTTGTGAGATTGTTATCTCTGAATTCTATATAAATACATGAATAAGTCATTCTCAACTGTACAAGCGCCGTCTGGTTTTGTTTAACGCTAAGTGACCTAGAGACGAGTGCATTTTAGGAATAGGAGAGACGGCTTAGTCTATGTTTTACTTTAACAAAAGGGTGTTTGGGTTGTAAGGCCGAACGTATTTCGCACGATTTCATTTATTTTTATTCTTTTGTGCTTCAATAAAATCATGTGTTTCGCTGTCAGTTACCTCTGTATATATTTCCAAGCTCAAAATACGACCAGCAAGAGACGCAATCACCCTTTCAGCAGCCATTTTGTTGGATGTCACACTGATAATGATTTGGATCTGCTCTGTATCTGACCTTATGTCAGGAGCATGATATGTCAACATGATATGTCTGTTTCTCATTGGTTTAGACAATGTTGGGAAGCCTGCTTAGTGGCTCCCTGAGCAGGGCGATACGGATCAAGACTTTTGTGGTTCTGTATCGCTCTGTAAATATGTTTATATTGCCCTAGAAATCTGGAAAATGACCAATTCTCAAATGACACCTATGTTTCAAAAAAAGCAGTATGTTATCAACCCCGAGAAAGCTTCTATGACACATGTGTTCAGTTGCATGTATGGGACAGCTTTTGTTGTATATGTACCTGTATCAGCCCGAATCCGAAGGGTACGTCGGGACATAATACAGGGCGTAACACAGAACAAGACATGTAATAATTTATTATATATTTTAAATGGGAACATATATTTCAAATGTTTACGTAATCAGACTAACACACACTCTCGCAGTTTGCTCCAATGTATGTATCTGTGCAGCTGCACGTGTGTCCACTTCCCGTATTTTTGCAACCCCCTCCATGTTTGCATGGGGTTGATTTGCAGGCATCACGTGCTATAAATATAAACCGAACTAGATGTATGTGCTACATAGTTATTGTGTAGACACTACGTTAAAAATACTATATATAGTGTGAGACAAAGACTAAATAAATATATTGTATGCTGCAAACGAACATACATAAATATGTACACTAGTAAACACAATAAGCGCACAGATAGCTACGAGACAGTAATTGAACGACGCGTGTGAATTAAAAACCGATGCGGCCCGTTCCGCTAAAGACATTTCACGGGAATCACTATGTATATTTGTGTATATTTTAAATTCGTAATGTTGTTGGGTATTAGTGTGGATCAACTCATACAAATTGAACCGATGCTAAATGTATAATTCATCTTGGATATATTCATTCAAAATATGTTCGTAGTAAGACTAATACTCACTCTCGCAGTTTGTTCCTATGTAATTATCTTTGCAGCTGCAGGTGCGTCCAATTCCGTTATTTTTGCAAACCCCTCCATGTTTGCATGGAGTTGATTTGCAGGCATCAAGTGCTGTAAATATAATTAAAATCGTTCAAGCCCATATTCGGTTTATTAGGACACCTGTGTTTTGTTTCAATAATACCGTTGCATACTATGTAGCTGCGACAATCTGCGCACAGGGTATATATTCCATCTGTATATGCCAAATCGAAGCAGCCGTCACCGCATAGCCGCACAATCGTTTGCCCATATCCATGGAAACACATTTTCCTGTGTATCGGATCTAAAACAAGCGTTGTTATCATAAGGCGTTACATCAATAGATAGAGTATAATAGTTTATCGCCAAAGAAATTATTCCTGTTAACATACATAATCAAGTAAAACAAATCTATATTCTACTTTCACATGTTTGTCCAGAGTAATTATCATTGCAAGCGCAGATAACATTGTTGTTCTCATTGGTGCAAATCCCTCCGTTCAACCACGGGTTTGATTTGCACGGATCAACAGGAACTTGAAATGCGATGGCAATAAATATATAACATTAACATTTGAAATAAAAATAACGTAAGCATACCAGACACTTTCGAATTGTAAACAAAACGAATACTCGCATATGATGTTTATGAAACAGATAACAATTGAAAACATATCACAATAACGCGCGAGCTACCTACCATGATTGCTAGTTATATAAAAAAAGGTTAAGTTCCTACATAGCTGAATAAACAGTCGTTAGGAAAGCTTAACTAGCGATACACCCTGGCAGACCTGTTCAATCGAACACCATATCAACATTACTTGACTATATTAAATATTTTCATTTAACGGGTTTGTGAACCAGTTGTTGTATATAAAACAGTTGGAATAATATATGTATATATATATATTTTTTTTTTGTACTGCCTTGAATGCATTTCTCTAGGCGTTACTTTGAGAACTTTTATTTCCTATTCTCCAAAGGCTCCTTCCTTGTCCACCATTCACTAGAAATACCGTCGGCAACATTATTCCAAATATATATATATATATATATATATAGTATTTCCTATGCACAAACGGCTCCTTCCTTGATCAGCATGACAAGAAATACCCGTCGGCAACATCATTCCAACTGTTTATATATAATATATATACATACATATATATATATATATATACGGCGCCGTATTTAATCCGTGCCGACTTTACATGTACTCCTTGTTATTTAGTTGCAGTGCGATCTTGAAGCTTGTAAGTATAATACATGCAAACATGGAGGGGTGTGCAAAAATACCACAAGTGGATACAGGTGCAGTTGCAAAGATAATTACACGAGTACAGACTGCGAAAGTGTTATTATAGTTATTATTATTAGTTATTATTATATATGTATATATATATGTATTTGCTTGCTCGAAATAAACATAATCATACTAAGGAATTGGTACATTAGGAAATGAACGAGTGTGTGTGTGTGTGTTTGTGTGTGTGTGTGTGTGTGTGTGTGTGTGAGTGTGTGTGTGTGTGTGTTTGTTTGTGTATGTACATCTGGTGGAATATTAAAGAAAAACAAAAGGCAACGTTTTGGTGTTAAGCATCTAAAAGAGTTAATACAAACTAACAATTTCCAACTACAATAACATTTTTAACGTTAGCGGTTTACCAGGAAAACATTTTTGAACACACAACTACCGAATTTCTATGGACTACGCCATTGTTAGAAGAAAGTGACGTCACACTGTCGTAACTCGCTTCGTAAATTGTCTGCGTACTATTTGTTCCCAACTCCGTTAGGTGGCGCTATGGTACGTTTACCAATTAAATTATGTGCGCATGCGCTGTGACTGTGTAAATAAGATGGCTTTCCAATTCTTCGGAAGATGACGAAAACCAAATCGATTTCGAAGCAACTGGTTACCGGTTTTAACCACAAAAACAAGGGCCTGTGTTGGAAGATAAGACAGAGGCGCGTGCGGGTGGGCACGAACAGGAAGGCCCAAGGCGCATACCATGCCGAGATGAAATTGACTGGTGTCGGTGGGGAAAATGCCGCAGCGATCTCCGTGGCTTGTTCAGGAACAAGAACTGACTATGTCTGCTGCCAGGAGGCGCTTGCTACTCGACAGCAACGGTGTTGGTGAAGGTAATTATTAATCTGTTTAGTTTATTGTTTAAATAACCGATGAGCCTAAGTTCCGGGCAGCGTATGAACAGCGAGAGATGATCGCTCGGGCCGGGACACGTCACTTGTCTTACATTTGGGATTGGTTGACTTTTAACTTAGTTAGATCTCAGACTCAGTGCCACTGCCCTGGACTCACTTCACTCAGTCTCAATGTTTGAACTTTGACATGTCCATTTTCGAATACCACCCATGACTATACCCTCACTTTTTAAAAGAAATGTAGTTGAATGGTTCAATGATTCATGTGAACCAAAATTGTACAGGGCAGAGCTATGATTGAAAATAAGCAGGAATTAACTCCCTTTTGTTCTATCCCCGTCGACACTCTTCACATTCGCAGTAATGGCTATGCATGTATGAACAATATGTGGCAGTACTACTTTTTAAACACATGGCAGCAGGTAGATAGATTATTTTAACTTAATGCATACTGCAATTTTTCTGCCCAAAGTTTACATTGGCTCTTATGAATAAAATATACCTTGAACTTTTTTCAGCCAGAGCCCCCATTTGTTTTGGTGACAAAGAAAATGACCACCGTTTTGGGCAAATATTGACACATTTCAAAACGGCCTTCCTTAATCTGCATGATATGTCCATGGACCCAGGTATAATACTGGGATGAATACAGTTAGAGGATCGTGATGCATTATATGTGCATGCATTGTTACAAGACAAGTGACATGTGTTGTTAAATATTTATTGAAATGTATTAATAATGAACACAATACAACATCATAGTAGCACTACCAATACAAATATATAGATAATTTTATCAGCAATCTCATGCCTGATGCCCACATTATTAACAATCTTCCATGGAAATTACTTAGTGGACTTACCATACGTCATCTACCATCCACATGCTAAGCAAATTCACATCATTGAACTAACTACCATTTGAACCTAACATCAAGAAAGATCATGTATTCAAAACTAACAAGTATGTTGCACTAATCCATGATGTAAACAATAGCGGAATAAAATCAGAATTAACATGCATTGAAATAGGTTGCAGAGGCTATGTATCTGAACCAAACAAATCTAAGACTGACAACCTCCTTAAAATCTCTTGGAATATAACCACCAACAAAACAACTAATTCAATTGTATGCTTGTCTAAACTAGCCCTGCTAACGCCATTCACCCTTTCTAAATGTAAAGACGAACCACACTGGTTTGACCCAAGACTAATTTTAAAATGATGACCATCACCCTAATATGACAATAATTACAAAATAAAATGTCCCTCAACAGCAAGTAATCC
Organism: Escarpia spicata; assembly: GCA_963995525.1. Classification (NCBI taxonomy): domain Eukaryota; kingdom Metazoa; phylum Annelida; class Polychaeta; order Sabellida; family Siboglinidae; genus Escarpia; species Escarpia spicata. The sequence continues at coordinate 48,203,573 of OZ023207.1, read as the reverse complement.
TATACATAAATGTGTTCATTTTCAATACGACTTACTTTAACCTTTATTCATTATTTATCTTAGCCTGTTACAATATACTACTATACATAGCTATTTACTGTATTCATACATGTACTTGGGTTATCGTTTCACGCTTTATTGTATTCTACTGTATGAATAAAGTGATACTCTCTCACTACAGAACAAATTATAATGGTTCCATTTAAGTTATCATAACGTATAGATACAATGTTTGTTGCACCGTCATAATTTGTTCTGTAGTGCAAAATTATCAATATTTGCCGTATTCAAGATGTTTACATGTTTAATGGTAAACAATTTATATAAAGGAATGGTGTCGTTATAGAACCGATTTTTATGTCATTTATTTACAATGTCACATGTTTATTTGAGCCAAATTTATTTCAGGTCTCTCAGGTGGGCTGCATACAGACAGTATACTTGGTGGATCCATGGCAAGCTGGGACGAAGTTACAGAGAGTTCTACCAGCATGCGCCAGCCATGGAATAAGATCAAGGTTCCCTGCCCCCGTTGGGGGACAACACGAGGGATACCACCCTGGACTTGAAAACTAAACTAGACAATATACATGTGACCTATGAAGGTGTAGGTGGGTGGTGGCGGTATTTACTGTTTCTTTACAAATTGACTGACTATTGCTGCCAGCAGATCCTCCTTCTCTGGTTTTGGGACATATGCCCCCGTGACTGTGATCGGATGCAGTGTGATATTTCTTTATAAACAATCTGTCACTCGATCCGTGAGCATTTGTAGGTGGGTACGTGGGTTCACCTGCTGTGGTCTGTTATGCAGCACCCATTGCTTGCGTCTTTTAGACCACATGAGACCAGTCTCAACAGGTTTGTCTGGGACGTGGTCGGTAGTTCCACGCCAGAGCAGACAGCATCAATCTAGCTTTCATTCCTACAGTGAAGAATAGTACATGCAGTATTCTAATAAAATGTCTGCAAACAACTGGTGTAACACAACAGTCTATATGTTGTTAGTAAGCTGCTGTTATTTACCTTATGACTGTAGCATTCAGTGAACTTTAAAATGCTTTTCCTGTGTACTGTAAAGTGTTGGTTGTTTTTAGTAACAATACAATGGCCAATCATGGTAATCGTACTGGTTCATTAGTAGAACGATACTGATCCTTACAAATAAGCCATTCCATCATCACATTCCTTCACATAATTTATTATAACTTGTTTTTTTCTTCTTAATTTCTGTATCTACTGTATATACAGTCACTGTATTTTGATATCATGTTTTGATTTTATATTTCTTTAATAAAATTGGTGATAATGGCACAAGTGCTCTTATTTATTTCATTACAGACAATTGCATTCTGGAATGTAATTATTACACGGAGATGTAATTTATTACACTCAAGTAACTGTACTCATAAATGTACACAGCAACTGATTAAAAGGATTAGGTAGGGTGATACAGAATGAGCACTATCCATCTGTGTATTCGCCCCCTCACATCTGAGTGACTAAACTACTGAAAAATTGGTCATCAGGAACTTTGACTATGTAACATTTTTGGTCCCATACATAAGTCGGTGGTCCACATATTAACACATAACATGTAAACAGCATTTACATTATCAGTTTTGGAAGTCTGAATAAACACATTTACTGATGAGGTAGTAGTCATGCTGGCGGGTACTTTTGAGTAGCCATCCTGAATAAAACGAGTTGGATGCCTATGAAATGCAGTAATTTCGAAAACTTATTATAATGTTAGTTATGCATAGGAGTGTGATTTAGTGTATTTGGGATTCAAGTCGGTGACTGGAATTCACCTTGCACTACTTGGGTCGTGGTCCCTACTCATCATCTACTGATTGCAAATCTAAAGGTTACTTGTTGCTTTGGACATGCCTCAGGTATAAAATGAATACATATCAAGTTTGGTACTTACTTCAGCAACTGTGCGTCACCGTTGCATGTTGCACAACACCACCATAGATGGTTTGATACATTCTGTATCCAATGAAGGAGGTCCTCGCATCCCTTGCCTCGGCTCTTCGCATAAACATGCGGTTGATGCCTTTCCCCATGTGCCACATCACGTTGGTGATCGAGCTGAAATGCAAATTACAATTATTTATATTTTTGATCCAAATTCTAGATATTTTCACAACAGCTGTTACCTGTTTTTGCTGTTAGTGTACAAAAAAACAAGTTAGTGAAGATGTGTGCACATGGTATATTATTAAAGATATTTCGACAATATATGATTATTGAGTGATGCCAGTATTTTTATAATAAAAACATGGTGTATCTGGTGAGCTCATTGATAACTATATTTGGATCACATAATTACTCCTAGAGATATCCTTCCAAATGCTGAATTTAAATGTTTTTTTTTTTAAATGGCCATCAAATGTGGCATAATGGATAAAAATTACTTGATACTGACACCCTTATTCCATGGATAAGAGTGGTTTAAAGGTATGTAATTGTTGTAAAATGATATATATTCACAGTAAACATAATAAGCTATCATAATCTGGCATGAAAAACATTTTTGTATATTTAAAAAAAAAAAACCACTTTCATTTGGGTTGTATCCCCTTAACTAAAATTTAGTAACATTATGTAATTTTACTAAATACAAATTTTAAACGTTTTACAATAGAGTATATAGTAATATTCTTCGTCACATAAACAGTAGTCACACATAATTATATACGAAGTCCAATTATATAATTAACATCATGACATATGATAGGCCAAACATTTCGATTTATGACAATGTCTAATGTAATATTATTGGATGCAGAACGTATTTTTTTCATTTAACACAAAATACAGTCAGTTTTGCAATGTTATTATAAACGACAATCATTCCAGCCCATGTTAATCCGTTACTGTAATATCGCTCACGCGACTTGATTGCCGTTAACTTTTGCTATTCGGCTATCTTCTAAAGTCTAAACTCTTTATGGTGCAATATAGTACATTATGGCACTGTTCTAGATTGCCTCCAGCATATCTTGCATCTCAAATGTCAACAGATTATAATTGGATACCAAGTAACTCGGTACTAACCTTCTTGCGATCGATTTCTCGGAGGCGGCGCGTTTGATCGAAAATATACGTCGCTTCGACGGCTGAGGTCCGTGACTAAATATCGTAGGCACTGCACCTGGCTTCAAACATCGACTTCGGCGACGTTTTGTCGGATCTTGTGTCATTAACTGACGATATAGATTTCCTTCGAAGCACGTTTCTTCAAAATGATCTGAACATAGTGCGTTGTATTTCGAAGGCTTCCAACCAGCCCGTCCACAGTTGTGAATCCACTATTTCACTTCTGGCTCATTATCCTTCGCTGTACTATTGTTACAACCGTATGCAGAGCAGTATGGCACATTGCAAGTCACGTTTTCACTGGTAAGCTCAACTTATACTAATATAACGAACCGCATCCCATGAACATGAACCAACCACCCGAACTACACAAGACAGTGTGTCGTACACGGCAAAAATAATGCTGCTCGTTGGTTGGTTGCTTTCGGCCAAATGAACGCGTCATCACTAAGATGGCGGTCTACATGTTATCGCAAATTTCGTTAGAATCTTCCACTTTAAGACTACATTCCAAGTAAACCACTTAACTGAAAATTTTGATTGTAGATGCAAATGGTTAGTTTGTGCTAATTCTTTTAGGTGCTTAACACCACAACGTTGCCTTTTGTTTTCCTTTAAGTGTGCATATCCTTTGAGTTATAGTGTAATTTTAATTATCATTTAATATTTCATGAAACAATATACTTCGTTCAGGATTCGTGAATTTCAAAAAAGTTGTTATGTCATTGGATGCACATGCCAATATTATCTGTATTCATGCTGAATATATTATATAGTTTATATCGAAAATACATAGCAAGTATGTACATAATAAAAACATAATAATCACTCTCGCAGTCTGTTCCAAAGTATTCATCGTTGCAACTGCACGTGTATCCATTTCCGGTGTTTTTGCAAACCCCTCCATGTTTGCATGGAGTTGAATTGCAGGCACCAAACGACAGAGAAATTCCTGCAACTTTTAGAATACGCGGGTGAATAAAAAACGCATACATGGGGAAACACCGTATGCATATTCATGCATTATTAGCTTTCATAATATTTTTAAATATTTATATACATGTAATAATATAACCTGTGTTGATGCATAAGTATATATTTACGCCCTGTATCATGTCCCGATGTATCTGTATCAGCCCGAGTCTTCGAAGGACTCGGGCTGATACAGGTATACTGACATGTGATAACTTATATTTTTCACATATCTACAACAAAAATGCTTCCTAAAATTAATTAATTCATTAAATTCAATCATATCATATTTTGATTGATGAGCGTTTGACTGGAGCGGCCTTGACCGCGTGAGCGCTGATCGATATTGGGACGGTGCCAACCAGCCTCGGCGTTATTTTTGTTCCACGCTGAAATAAAAATATTGATAGATTTCATCACCTTTTTTCTGCATAAATTGTTTCATTAAATATCTTATTACTTAGTAGTTATGTCTCTTTTAGTCCATGATCCACACTATTTGTGAGATTGTTATCTCTGAATTCTATATAAATACATGAATAAGTCATTCTCAACTGTACAAGCGCCGTCTGGTTTTGTTTAACGCTAAGTGACCTAGAGACGAGTGCATTTTAGGAATAGGAGAGACGGCTTAGTCTATGTTTTACTTTAACAAAAGGGTGTTTGGGTTGTAAGGCCGAACGTATTTCGCACGATTTCATTTATTTTTATTCTTTTGTGCTTCAATAAAATCATGTGTTTCGCTGTCAGTTACCTCTGTATATATTTCCAAGCTCAAAATACGACCAGCAAGAGACGCAATCACCCTTTCAGCAGCCATTTTGTTGGATGTCACACTGATAATGATTTGGATCTGCTCTGTATCTGACCTTATGTCAGGAGCATGATATGTCAACATGATATGTATGTTTCTCACTGGCTTAGACAATGTTGGGAAGCCTGCTTAGTGGCTCCCTGAGCAGGGCGATACGGATCAAGACTTTTGTGGTTCTGTATCGCTGTGTAAATATGTTTGTATTGCCCCAGAAATCTGGAAAATTACCAATTCTCAAATGACACCTATATAAAAGCAATAAGTTATAAAACCCGAGAAAGCTTGTATGACACATGTGTTCAGTTGCATGTATGGGACAGCTTTTGTTGTATATGTACCTGTATCAGCCCGAATCCGAAGGGTGCGTCGGGACATGATACATGGCGTAACACAGAACAAGATATGTAATAATTTATTATATATTTTAAATGGGAACATATATTTCAAATGTTTACGTAATCAGACTAATACACACTCTCGCAGTTTGCTCCAATGTATGTATCTGTGCAGCTGCACGTGTGTCCACTTCCCGTATTTTTGCAAACCCCTCCATGTTTGCATGGGGTTGACTTGCAGGCATCACGTGCTATAAATATAAACCGAACTAGATGTATGTGCTACATATTTATTGTGTAGACACTACGTTAAAAATACTATATATAGTGTGAGACAAAGACTAAATAAATATATTTTATGTTGCAAACGAACATACATAAATATGTACACTAGTAAACACAATGAACGCACAAATAGCTACGAGACAGTAATTGAACGACGCGTGTGAAAAAAACGTCGATGTGGCCCGTTCCGCTAAAGACATTTCACGGGATTCACTATGTATATTTGTGTATATTTTAAATTCGTAATGTTGTTGGGTATTAGTGTGGATCAACTCATACAAATTGAACCGATGCTAAATGTATAATTCATCTTGGATATATTCATTCAAACTATGTTCGTAGTAAGACTAATACTCACTCTCGCAGTTTGTTCCTATGTAATTATCTTTGCAGCTGCAGGTGCGTCCAATTCCGTTATTTTTGCAAACCCCTCCATGTTTGCATGGAGTTGATTTGCAGGCATCAAGTGCTGTAAATAGAATTAAAATCGTTGAAGCCCCAGTTCGGTTTATTAGGACACCTGTGTTTTGTTTCAATAATACCGTTGCATACTATGTAGCTGCGACAATCTGCGCACAGTGGATATATTCCATCTGTATATGCCAAATCGAAGCAGCCGTCGCCGCATAGCCGCACAATCGTTTGCCCATATCCATGGAAACACATTTTCCTGCGTATCGGATCTAAAACAAGCGTTGTTATCATGAGGCGTTACATCAATAGATAGAGTATAATAGTTTATCGCCAAAGAAATTATTTCTGTTAACATACATAATCAAGTAAAACAAATCTATATTCTACTTTCACATGTTTGTCCAGAGTAATAATCATTGCAAGATGCAGATAACATTGTTGTTCTCATTGGTGCAAATCCCTCCGTTCAAGCACGGGATTGATTTGCACGGATCAACAGGAACTTGACCTGCGATAGCAATAAATATATAACATTAACATTTGAAATAAAAATAACGCAAGCATACCAGACACTTTCGAATTGTAAACAAAACGAATACTCGCATACGATGTTTATGAAACAGATAACAATTGAAAACATATCACAATAACGAGCGAGCTACCTACCATGATTGCAAGTTATATAAAAAAGGTTAAGTTCCTACATAGCTGAATAAACAGTCGTTAGGACAGCTTAACTAGCGATACACCCTGGCAGACCTGTTCAATCGAACACCATATCAACATTACTTGACTATATTAAATATTTTCATTTAACGGGTTTGTGAACCAGTTGTTGTATATAAAACAGTTGGAATAATATATGTATATATATATTTTTTTTTTTTGTACTGCCTTGAATGCATTTCTCTAGGCGTTACTTTGAGAACTTTTATTTCCTATTCTCCAAAGGCTCCTTCCTTGTCCACCATTCACTAGAAATACCGTCGGCAACATTATTCCAAATATATATATATATATATATAGTATTTCCTATGCGCAAACGGCTCCTTCCTTGATCAGCATTGACAAGAAATACCCGTCTGCAAAATCATTCCAACTGTTTATATATAATATATATACATATATATACACATATATACACACACATATATATATATATATATATATATATACGGCGCCGTTTTTAATCCGTGCCGACTTTACATGTACTCCTTGTTATTTAGTTGCAGTGCGATCTTGAAGCTTGTAAGTATAATACATGCAAACATGGAGGGGTGTGCACAAATACCACAAGTGGATACAGGTGCAGTTGCAAAGATAATTACACGAGTACAGACTGCGAAAGTATTATTATACTTATTATTATTAGTTATTATTATATATGTATATATATATATGTATTTGCTTGCTCGAAATAAACATAATCATACGAACGAATTGGTACATTAGGAAATGAACGAGTGTGTGTGTGTATGTGTGTGTGTGTGTGTGTGTGTGTGTGTGTGTGTGTGTGTGTGTGTGTGTGTGTGTGTGTGTGTGTGTGTGTGTGTTTGTACATCTGGTGGAATAATAAAGGAAAACAAAAGGCAACGTTTTGGTGTTAAGCATCTAAAAGAGTTAATACAAACTAACAATTTCCAACTACAATCAAATTTTTAACGTCAGCGGTTTAACAGGAAAACATTTTTGAACACACAACTACCGAATTTCTATGGACTACGCCATTGTTAGAAGAAAGTGACGTCACACTGTCGTAAGTCGCTTCGTAAATTTTCTGCGTACTATTTGTTCCCAACTCCGTTAGGTGGCGGTATGGTAAGTTACCAATTAAACTATGTGCGCATGCGCTGTGACTGTGTAAATAAGATGGCTTTCCAATTCTTCGGAAGATGACGAAAACCAAATCGATTTCGAAGCAACTGGTTACCGGTTTGAACCACAAAAACAAGGGCCTGTGTTGGAAGATAGGGCAGAGGCGCGTGCCGGTGGGCACGAACAGGAAGGCCCAAGGCGCATACCATGCCGAGATGAAATTTACTGGTGTCGGTGGGGAAAATGCCGCAGCGATCTCCGTGGCTTGTTCAGGAACAAGAACTGACTATGTCTGCTGCCAGGAGACGCTTGCAACTCGACAGCAACGCTGTTGGTGAAGGTAATTATTAATCTGTTTAGGTTATTGTTTAAATAACCGATGATCCTAAGTTCCGGGCTGCGTATGAACAGCGAGAGATGATCGCTCGGCCGGGACACGTCACTTGTCTTACATTTGGGATTGGTTGACTTTTAACTTAGTCAGATCTCAGACTCAGTGCCACTGCCCTGGACTCACTTCACTCAGTCTCAGTGTTTGAACTTTGACATGTCCATTTTCGAATACCACCCATGACTATACCCTCACTTTTTAAAAGAAATGTAGTTGAATGGTTCCATGATTCATGAGAACCAAAATTGTACAGGGCAGAGCTGATTGAAAATAAGCAGGAATTAACTCCCTTTTGTTCTATCCCCGTCGACACTCTTCACATTCGCAGTAATGGCTATGCATGTATGAACAATATGTGGCAGTACTACTTTTTAAACACATGGCAGCAGGTAGATAGATTATTTTAACTTGATGCATATTGCAATTTTTCTGCCCAAAGTTTACATTGGCTCTTATGAATAAAATATACTTTGAACTTTTTTCAGCCAGAGCCCCCATTTGTTTTGGTGACAAAGAAAATGACCACCGTTTTGTGCAAATATTGACACATTTCAAAACGACCTTCCTTAATCTGCATGATATGTCCATGGACCCAGGTATAATACTGGGATGAATACAGTTAGAGGATCGTGATGCATTCTTTGTGAAATCTGTTCAGAATAATAATCCATGTTTGCTTAACATTTGTGTAAAACTATTATTTAAATGCTTAATTTTTTTTACAGGTGGACAGCTGTGCATTACAAACAGCAGAGGATTTAGAATTCTTTGTTTGGAGCAGGTGATGCTGCAGAATGGGAATTAGACCATCCAACAAACAAGTACGTATATATGTGCATGCATTGTTACAAGACCAGTGACATGTGTTGTTAAATATTTATTGAAATGTATTAATAATGAACACAATACAACATCATAGTAGCACTACCAATACAAATATATAGATAATTTTATCAGCAATATCATGCCTGATGCCCAAATTATTAACAATCTTCCATGGAAATTACTTAGTGGACTTACCATACCTCATCTACCATCCACATGCTAAGCAAATTCACATCATTGAACTAACTACCATTTGAACCTAACATCGAGAAAGATCATGTATTCAAAACTAACAAGTATGTTGCACTAATCCATGATGTAAACAATAACGGAATAAAATCAGAATTAACATGCATTGAAATAGGTTGCAGAGGCTATGTATCTGAACCAAACAAATCTAAGACTGACAGTTTCCTTAAAATTTCTTGGAATGTAACCACCAACAAAACAACTAATTCAATTGTATGCTTGTCTAAACTAGCCCTGCTAACGCCATTCACCCTTTCTAAATGTAAAGACGAACCACACTGGTTTGACCCAAGACTAATTTTAAAATGATAACCATCACCCTAATATGACAATAATTACAAAATAAAATTTCCCTCAACAGCAAGTAATCCTATACATAAATGTGTTCATTTTAAATACGACTTACTTTAACCGTTAGTCAGTATTTACCTTAGCCTGCTACAATATACTACTATACATAGCTATTTACTGTATTCACACATGTACTTGGGTTATCGTTACACACTTTATTGTATTCTACTGTATGAATAAAGTGATACTCTCTCACTACAGAACAAATTATAATGGTTCCACTTAAGTTATCATAACGTATAGATACAATGTTTGTTGCACCGTCATAATTTGTTCTGTAGTGCAAAATTACCAATATTTGCCGTATTCAAGATGTTTACATGTTTAATGGTAAACAATTTATATAAAGGAATGGTGTCGTTATAGAACCGATTTTTATGTCATTTATTTACAATGTCACATGTTTATTTGAGCCTAATTTATTTCAGGTCTCTCAGGTGGGCTGCATACAGACAGTTTACCTGGTGGATCCATGGCAAGCTGGGACGAAGGTACAGAGAGTTCTACCAGCATGCGCCAGCCATGGAATAAGATCAAGGTTCCCTACCCCCGATGGGGGACAACACGAGGGATACCACCCTGGACTTGAAAACTAAACTAGACAATGTACATGTGACCTATGAAGGTGTAGGTTGGTGGTGGCAGTATTTTACTGTTTCTTTACAAATTGACTGACTCTTGCTGCCAGCAGATCCTCCTTCTCTGGTTTTGGGACATCTGCCCCAGTGACTGTGATCGGATGCAGTGTGATATTTCTTTATAAACAATCTGTCACTCGATCCGTGAGCATTTGTAGGTGGGTACGTGGGTTCACCTGCTGTGGTCTGTTATGCAGCACCCATTGCTTGCGTCTTTTGGACCACATGACACCAGTCTCAAAAGGTTTGTCTGGGACGTGGTCGGTAGTTCCATGCCAGAGCAGACAGCATCAATCTAGCTTTCATTCCTACAGTGAAGAATAGTACATGCAGTATTCTAATAAAATGTCTGCAAACAACTGGTGTAACACACCAGTCTATATGTTGTTAGTAAGCTGCTGTTATTTACCTTATGACTGTAGCATTCAGTGAACTTTAAAATGCTTTTCTTGTGTACTGTAAAGTGTTGGTTGTTTTTAGTAACAATACAATGGCCAATCATGGTAATCGTACTGGTACATTAGTAAAACGATACTGATCCTTACAAATAAGCCATTCCATCATCACATTCCTTCACATAATGTATTATAACTTGTTTTTTTCTTCTTAATTTATGTATCTACTGTATATACAGTCACTGTATTTTGATATCATGTTTTGATTTTATATTTCTTTAATAAAATTTGTGATAATGGCACAAGTGCTCTTATTTATTTCATTACAGACAATTGCATTTTGGAATGTAATTATTACACGGAGAAGTAATTTATTACACTCAAGTAACTGTTCTCATAAATGTACACAGCAACTGATTACAAGGATTAGGTAGGGTGATACAGAATGAGCACTATCCATCTGTGTATTCTGCCCCTCACATCTGAGTGACTAAACTACTGAAAAATTGGTCATCAGGAACTTTGACTATGTAACATTTTTGGTCCCATACATAAGTCGGTGGTCCACATATTAACACATAACATGTAAACAGCATTTACATTATCAGTTTTGGAAGTCTGAAAAACATATTTACTGATGAGGTAGTAGTCATGCTGGCTGGTCCTTTTGAGTAGCCATCCTAAAAAAAAACGAGTTGGATGCCTATGAAATGCAGTAATTTCGAAAACTTATTATAATGTTAGTTATGCATAGGAGTGTGATTTAGTGTATTTGGGATTCAAGTCAGTGACTGGAATTCACCTTGCACTACTTGGGTCGTGGTCACTACTTATAATCTACTGATTGCAAATCTAAAGGTTACTTGTTGCTTTGGACATGCCTCAGGTATAAAATGAATACATATCAAGTTTGGTACTTACTTCAGCAACTGTGCGTCACCGTTGCATGTTGCACAACACCACCACAGATGGTTTGATACATTCTGTATCCAATGAAGGAGGTCCTCGCATCCCTTGCCTCGGACCTTCGCAGTAAACTTGCGGTTGATGCCTTTCCCCATGTGCCACATCATGTTGGTGATCGAGCTGAAATGCAAATTACAATTATTTATATTTTTGATCCAAATTCTATATATTTTCACAATAGCTGTTACCTGTTTTTGCTGTTAGTGTACAAAAAAAACAAGTTAGTGAAGATGTGTGCACATGGTATATTATTAAAGATATTTCGACAATATATGATTATTGAGTGATGCCAGTATTTTTATAATACAAACATGGTGTATCTGGTGAGCTCATTGATAACTATATTTGGATCACATAATTACTCCTAGAGATATCCTTCCAAATGCTGAATTTAAATGTTTTTTTTAGAAAATGGCCATCAAATATGGCATAATGGATAAAAGTTACTTGATACTGACACCCTTATTCCGTGGATAAGAGTGGTTTAAAGGTATGTAATTGTTGTAAAATGATATATATTCACAGTAAACATAATAAGCTATCATAATCTGGCATGAAAAACATTTTAGTATATTTTTCTTTAAAAAAACACTTTCATCTGGGTTGTATCCCCTTAACTAAAATTTAGTAACATTATGTAATTTTACTAAATACAAATTTTAAACGTTTTACAATATAGTATATAGTGTTCTTCTTCGTCATATAAACAGTAGTAACACATGATTATATACGAAGTCCAATTATATAATTAACATCATGACATAAATGATAGGCCAAACATTTCGATATATGATAATGTCTAATGCAATATTATTGTTTCAGAACGTATTTTTTTCATTTAACACAAAATACAGTCAGTTTTACAATGTTATTATAAACGACAATCATTCCAGCCCATGTTAATCCGTTACTGTAATATCGCTCACGCGACTTGATTGCCGTTAACTTTTGCTATTCGGCTATCTTCTAAAGTCTAAACTCTTTATGGTGCAATATAGTACATTATGGCACTGTTCTAGCTTGCCTCCAGCATATCTTGCATGTCAAATGTCAACAGATTATAATTGGATACCAAGTAACTCGGTACTAACCTTTTTGCGATCGATTTCTCGGCGGCGGCGCGTTTGATCGAAAATATACGTCGCTTCGACGGCTGAGGTCCGTGACTAAATATCGTAGGCACTGCACCTGGCTTCAAACATCGACGTCGGCGACGTTTTGTCGGATCTTGTGTCATTAACTGACGATATAGATTTCCTTCGAAGCACGTTTCTTCAAAATGATCTGAACATAGTGCGTTGTATTTCGAAGGCTTCCAACCAGCCCGTCCACAGTTGTGAATCTACTATTTCACTTCTGGCTCATTATCCTTCGCTGTACTATTGTTACAACCGTATGTAGAGCAGTATGGCACATTGCAAGTCACGTTTTCACTGGTAAGCTCAACTTATACTAATATAACGAACCGCATCCCATGAACATGAACCAACCACCCGAACTACACAAGACAGTGTGTCGTACACGGCAAAAATAATGCTGCTCGTTGATTGGTTGCTTTCGGCCAAATGAACGCGTCATCACTAAGATGGCAGTCTACATGTTATCGCAGATTTCGTTAGAATCTTCCACTTTAAGACTACATTCCGAGTAAACCACTTAACTGAAAATTGTGATTGTAGATGCAAATGGTTAGTTTGTGCTAACTCTTTTAGGTGCTTAACACCATAACGTTGCCTTTTGTTTTCCTTTAAGTGTGCATATCCTTTGAGTTATAGTGTAATTTTAATTATCATTTAATATTTCATGAAACAATATACTTCGTTCAGGATTCGTGAATTTCAAAAAAGTTGTTATGTCATTGGATGCATATGCCAATATTATCTGTATTCATGCTGAATATATTATATAGTTTATATCGAAAATACATAGCAAGTATGTACATAATAAAAACATAATAATCACTCTCGCAGTCTGTTCCAAAGTATTCATCGTTGCATCTGCACGTGTATGCATTTCCGGTGTTTTTGCAAACCCCTCCATGGTTGCATGGAGTTGAATTGCAGGCACCAAACGACAGAGAAATTCCTGCAACTTTTAGAATACGCGGGTGAATAAAAAACGCATACATGGGGAAACACCTGATGCATATTCATGCATTATTAGCTTTCATAATTTTTATATATATTTATATACATGTAATAATATAACCTGTGTTGATGCATAAGTATATATTTACGCCCTGTATCATGTCCCGATGTATCTGTATCAGCCCGAGTCTTCGAAGGACTCGGGCTGATACAGGTATACTGACATGTGATAAATTATATTTATCACATATCTACAACAAAAAGGCTTCCTAAAATTAATTAATTCATTAAATTCAATCATATCATATTATGATTGATGAGCGTTTGACAGGAGCGGCCTTGACCGCGTGAGCGCTGGTCGATATTGGTACGGTGCCAACCAGCCTCGGTATTATTTTTGTTCCACGCTGAAATACAAATATTGATAGATTTCATCACCTTTTTTCTGCATAAATGTTTCCATTAAATATCTTATTACTTAGTAGTTATGTCTCTTTTAGTCCATGATCCACACTATTTGTGAGTTTGTTATCTCTGAATTCTATATAAATACATGAATAAGTCATTATCAACTGTACAAGCGCCGTCTGGTTTTGTTTAACGCTAAGTGACCTAGAGACGAGTGCATTTTAGGAATAGGAGAGACGGCTTAGCCTAAGTTTTACTTTAACAAAAGGGTGCTTGGGTTGTAAGGCCGAACGTATTTCGCACGATTTCATTTGTTTTTATTCTTTTGTGCTTCAACAAAATCATGTGTTTCGCTGTCAGTTACCTCTGTATATATTTCCAAGCTCAAAATACGACCAGCAAGAGACGCAATCACCCTTTCAGCAGCCATTTTGTTGGATGTCACACTGATAATGATTTGGATCTGCTTATGTCAGGAGCATGATATGTCAACATGATATGTCTGTTTCTCTTTGGCTTAGACAATGTTGGGAAGCCTGCTTAGTGGCTCCCTGAGCAGGGCGATACGGATCAAGACTTTTGTGGTTCTGTATCGCTCTGTAAATATGTTTGTATTGCCCCAGAAATCTGGGAAATGACCAATTCTCAAATGACACCTATATAAAAGCAATATGTTATCAACCCTGAGAAAGCTTGTATGACACATGTGTTCAGTTGCATGTATGGGACAGCTTTTGTTGTATATGTACCTGTATCAGCCCGAATCCGAAGGGTACGTCGGGACATGATACAGGGCGTAACACAGAACAAGACATGTAATAATTTATTATATATTTTAAATGGGAACATATATTTCAAATGTTTACGTAATCAGACTAATACTCACTCTCGCAGTTTGCTCCAATGTATGTATCTGTGCAGCTGCACGTGTGTCCACTTCCCGTATTTTTGCAAACCCCTCCATGTTTGCATGGGGTTGATTTGCAGGCATCAAGTGCTGTAAATAGAATTAAAATTGTATTATCCCTATATTAAATCGAGCAGATTAAATACGACAAAGGGTTTGAATGCTTAAATTAACTTACTACAAACAAACGTCTAAACTATGTACACTAGACTGTCGGCTGTCGTATTTGTTTCATGGTGATATTCACAGGTGTATGTATATTATATGTATAATAGTGTTTCCCATGGGAAATATGATGTTCGAATTGACGGACACATACGTCCAATGTACACTCATAGACACTGGTAAACGAGACAATGCGTTTAATTGATGATGCTTGAGGACATTGACAGATCAAAACGCAGTGAAGCAATACTTTAATTTTTAATATGGTTTCATCACAATAATCCGAACAAAATATGAACACCAATATACCTAAGTGGCAGCAAATTGTTTTGATGCTGAATTTATTATTATGTTCATATTTAAAATATATAATAAATTCAGCATAAATACAGTTTATATATTGTAATATTTACGTTTTTTATATTCTAATATTTACGTAATCAGGACAATACTCTTTCTCGCAGTTTGTTCCACTGTAATTATCTTTGCAGCTACACGTGTACACATTAAGACAGTACATACACTAAGGGACTATTTGTAGTGAGCAACACAGTTTAAATATATCGAATACCTAGAAATGTGCACACTGGATAGAATGGTATTATATAGAGTAACACAATTACAAGGTATCCCTTTAGAATGTAAACTAACACAAATGCCCTTCCGATGACGGTATGGCTTAATAGTTGACAGTCGTGTTAACAATATTTACTAAAGGCTATAAAAACATACAGCATCGTTACATTAAAACAGAGAACATCGTCACATAAAAACATAAGTTATAATGCATTCGCTGATATCTTGTATGCATGTTTAAAATAACGAGTGATTGTGTAAAATTGCTAAATAATATCCGTATTGCTATGAAGAAGATGAAGAAGAAGAAAAAGAAAAAAACATTTATTTAGATCAACCATCAACATAATAGTACATTTACAATGATAATTGATAAGAAATAGTGATTGATCTATGGAGACCTGTATTAAGACCTAAAAGATCGCTGACGTACAGGCCACCATGACAAATTGTGTAAATTTTTTAAAACAAATATTGGGGTTATAAACAATGGTAAATTCAAGATTAAAATAAAGGTTAAATCTATGTATTGCACGGTAAAGAAATGGTGTGAAGTACAGAAGAACAGTTACGAATAATAAATAAGTAAACAACCTGATATCAACAGCTAAGACTTAACAGATAACACTAATCGCACATTTAGTGTAATTGTAATTCATATTATAGTTCAAATATGTTATTTTATACAGGTCTTTTTAACATACATATATAACAATTTGAAATGCTACATGTTTTTTCATAATTGCTAATGATGTATTTTCGTGCATAATCTGTTAATCATTGACATGAGTGGCTGTTTACTTTATCAAGTACAATTGTGGGTAAATAGTTCTCTTTAATTGTTTTGGGAATTTCATATCTAATTCAAAGGTGGCATTGTTTATAATTACTAATTTTTACTTGAATGTCGTAAGTATTGTTAATTGGGAAGATAATTGTTATGTGACATTTCAGGTGTCACATGATAGTTTATAAATGTCTTCTACTTTTAGTAGTTCAATATTCTTAAATAGAGGTGTGGCATGTGAATTATGCTTACTGTTTAATAAAGACCTAATTGCCTTATTTTGTAGTTTGCTTATACATGGTCCTACATTGGGACCCCAAGCTGTTATTCCACAATATATGTGTGACAAAAATAATGAATTGTAGATTATTTCCAAAATGGACACTGGCCCATGATGGTTTAATCTACCTATAATTCCACATATCGTAGACAGTTTGTTACCTACATAGTGCTAGTTCAGTTGAAAATCCGTATTGATTTGCATGTAGGAGTGTATTAATAATTAAATATTGAAATAGTTGTGCACAGACTGCTTTTTCTAATACTTTAGATATTCGAATATTTACTTGAATATTTATAGACCTATATCATTATTGATATAGGTCTATAAATATTCAAGTCAGGTTTGTCATTCTTCTTGAAAATAGGAATAATTCATTCGCTCTTTTCAGTTTATTAGGAAATATTCCGGTTATCAGTTTGATTAATTATGCAGGTAAAAGGCTTAGGTAAGGCTTTCATAGAAGATTTTTAATACAATTTGAGAAATGTTATCAAATATAGACTTTTTCTTTGGATTAAATTTATTAATTATTGTTTTTGTTTGTACTTCTTCGATTGGTATACATATGAATTATGTCTCTACTTTCTTCTGGTTTATGTAACATTTGAAGTCAGGCTTCCCAGCAATATTAATTTTGTTCGCAAGGTTTTGACCAACATTTAGAAAAAAATTACATTGTTTTGCTATTTCGTTTTTATCTTTAATCAGGACTGTGTAGATATTGAAATGAATTGGAAATGTGTTGTACTTTGGATTTGTTCATTACATCAGTAATACTTTCCCATGTTTTTTAATGTCTTCTTTGTATTTATTAAATTCTGACTTATAATAATCTGATTTGGCTTTTCGTTTCAATGTTCTTACATGTTTCACCTTGATTTTAAATTCATCATATTTTGAGGCATGTTCCATTGTGCCAGGTTCTGTCAACCAACACTATTAATACTCACTCTCGCAGTCTGTTCCAATATAATTATTTTTGCAGCTGCACAAGTGTCCACGTCTGGCAATTTTGCAAGCCCCTCCATTTTTGCAGGGTTTTGATGTGCAGGCGTTACCTGCTGAATATTTAAAACGACTATTTACTTATCTTGTACTCCTTTGATACTCGTACTTATTCTGCGTATCATACACTAATGCAATCATCATATACTATCAGTGAAACAAGCATAAAAACATGAATTGTCAATCGTTTATCGTTAAAGTGAGGTTGAAAATTAATCAACTTGTACACACACACACACACACACACACACACACACACACACACACACACACACACACACACACACACACACACACATACACACACACACATATATATATACACACAAACAAACAAACATACACGCACACACACACATGCGTGCTCACGCTACTGTACACGCATACGCACGTACACACATGTGAGTGCGCGCCCGCACATACACACACACGCACACTCGGATACACGCACGCACGCACAAACACACACGCCATTAGTACACATAATATATGCATACAATAACTAGATTCCAAATGTTATACTACACTCAGCTAGTCTTCTCTATTAATTATTTATCTTAACTGCAAATAAATCTTACCTATTCCGAAAATGAACACTTCACAAAGTGTAATTATGCTGTCTCTGCCTTTTATTGTGATTTTCAGCGAAGTTCCGAAGGCATAGCCATACTTGTTATTACATGCGAACGATCTCGTCTCTCCTTGCGCCATGGTATTGCTGGACAATCCACAACTCGTATATGCACCTTTATGTGGGCCAACCATAATATCGAAATTCCGCAGCCGATCACCTGATGGAAATGGAATATATCGGTAGGAAATGTTAATACAAATACATAAAATAAATAACTAAATGCCACCTCTCTTAATGGTTTACAATATGTTCTTTGACATGTTTGGAATCGAAAACGACGGTAGAACAACATGTTTTGAGGAACTGATCGCAACCATCAGTTCAAAAAGAAGGTAATTAAATTGTTGCACTCTAGTTTTCGAAAAGGTGCCTAGGAACACGCTACATTATGCACAATCCAAAATGACCGAGCCCATTCGAAATGCGTGAGTGACATGTGCTGAATTTAAACTATTAACTTATTCGACACCCGCCACTTTTAAAGATGGCTGTCTTCAATACAAATGTCACGATATCTTAACAAATACGTCAAGTACAATCGTGTGTTTATGTTATTAAATAGTTTGGTAGAGAGCAATTGACCTTCTCTGACATTAATATCATCATCATCTTTAGCATTGTGTATCCGTTAGGTCATTTAGTTGGGCGAACGCCTCATCATGCCTGTCTTGTACTATTCTCTGCCAGATGATGCCTTTCCAATACTCATCTAATTTGTTTCTCTACCGTCTCGCCGGTCTTCCTCTAGATGGTTTGCCTTCATAAAATATCCCGGTGCTAATACGCGATGTCCATTTGTTATATCGTAATTTACTCCCCATGTCCACTTTTGTCTTCTGAGTTGTTCTAACACATCTTTGACCTTTGTGATTTCTCTTACCCAAACGTGTGTGTACCGCTCCTTCCAACTTTGTTTGTGTGGCTGCTAGGTTGTTCTTTGCCTGGTTGGTGAGTGTCTATGTTTCCGTGCCGTACGTCATCGCTGGAAGTACGCATGATTTGTATACTCTTCAAGCAGGTTCCAAAGTTACGGTTCAACATGTTGCGGTGTTTGGCGAATGCTGTCTAACAGGCAGTGATTCCTCTTCGATTCTCCTTGTCTTGATTTTTTGTTTCTGATGGTGAGTCGCTGTCAGGGGTAGACGACGCTTTCAACGTTCTCTGTTTGCGTGGTGTTGGTATATATTGGTGTGCCGTTTTCTAGCATCAATTTTGTCTTCGAAATGTTCAACTTCAGACCTTGTGTTTCAGTTTGATCAGCTAGCTCCTGTAGCTTTTCTGTAGATCGTGCGGTGTGGTAGCGCATATGGTTATGTCGTCAGCGAAGTGAAGATGACTTAGACCCGCCTAAGCTCAAGCCTCTGATTTACCAGGTATGTCTTCGGAATATGCCTTAGAATGTTGCTGTAAGCAACTTGGCCGGCATGTGGCACCCCTCTCTTGGTGTTGAACTTGTTGCTTTCTTTGTGCAGTCGAGCTTTTGATGTCTTTAAGGAGTTTGATTTACCTGTTTTGTATCCCCTGTACTTGAAGCGAGATCAGTATTGCTTGAGTTTGCACGGAGTCGAAAACCTTCCCGTCAAAAGATGCATTGCAGAGCCGGATACCATACTCTCGTCAGTTCTCCTTCAGTCGGGTTACGATGTGATCTTTACAGAAGTGTAGATTCGCTTTTTGGAAGTCTCCTAGCGGCCAGTCTGTACTCACTAGGGCGCCTAGGGGTGCCAAATGTAATAACCATAACAGGGGACAACGAAGCCACAGGAAAACAGTAACACTGCAGGTGTAAGTGAATCGAAAAGCTACCACTCAATCAATGCACATGTGGTAATGAATGGCAGAGGCATTATATTAGATGTGGTTGCGATGTGCCATGACTGCACGGAACGTGTATATGCAGTCGTTTCCTTTATCATTTTGAAATTGCGAACGAAAAACGAAAAAAACAAACAATGTTCGTTTTTCGTTTTCATATTTGAAGTACAAAAAACGAGTACAATTTAATATTCGCGGAATTTCTACTACACGTTAGAAAAACGAAATAAAGATCAAACAAGCCGTTTTTCGTTTTTATTGCATCAGAACGAAAAAAGAAATGCATTTTTTCCCAGATCGTCCATTTTTCTTCTATTAATGTAGTGTCATCGGCATATGGCAGGTTTTGAAGTAACAGACCAACACTCCTGAAGCCTTAATATGTTATTTGCATTGAATCTCATATTATCTTTCCGCTATAGATGTTGAAGAGTTCTGGGAAGAGAATACAACCGTGTCTTACTCCTTTCCCAATGTTGAACTGTCCAATCGCTCCTTGATGTGTTACTACGCTAGGTAGTTATCGAGAAACGTGGCATTTGTATTGATGGGGGAAGATGGGGAAACAGGTTGTCGCGGCCACGTTTTTAAATAGCCACCATTTCGGAATATAGCACCATATGGAATGCTTCAATTTTTGATATCGTTCACTTGGAATGTATAATATATGGGTTAAGTGTTTTATCTAAAACGTGCATAATCTGTTCACCAATTCGCAGAACTGTATAGAAGCAGACGAAGGGAACCCAGTACTGTTTAACTACTTACCGCAACAGTCATCCCGATTTGTTATAATAACTTCCCTCACAATAATCTCGTATTTGAACGTGACCTTCCACCAAGGATTCGTGTCGGCGCTCGTGTGCGAGCAGCTTCCGTGATCGTAATTACCATCAGCATTTCCATCTATGGCTAATGCAGCCCTGCCACCACGTGCAACGTCAATTACTCAACGATAATCACAAACATATACGTGCAGTCTATATGAATATGCAAATGTACGTGACTGTGTCGTGTGTGCGCGTGTGCGTGCCTGTGTGTGTTTGTTTGTGTGTGCGTGCATGCATGTGAACCTTAGTACTTGCGTGTGCTTGAGCACGTGTGAGTGCCTATGCTTGCTTGCATGTACAAGTTTGTGTATGCGTATATATGTGCGCATGTGCATGTAGACACGTGCGGACACCTTAGTCTGAACGTACTGGGGAAATGTTACACTAGCGTTTTGCTTAAATATATATATTTTCCTATATTTTATTCCATTGTTGACAACCACCTTAAATCAGACAGCGCGACACGCTTTTCAAAGAATTTGTTATGAGTAAATGCGAGTGTGCGTGTGCTATAATATGTGCGTGTGTATGTATTCGTGCGCGTATGTACGTATGTACGTATGCACGTATATATGCATGTATGCATTTATTTACGCGTGTATGAAATATATATATATTCTGAAATCCAACGAACGGTGTACATAGCAAGTTTAGACATGTAGCTTGAGTAATTATGTGATTAAAAGGGTGGAAATATTTTGTGTTTATCCGGCTCGATGATTCCTTTCGGGGGATATATAGTTTTGATTTTCTATCTTCAAAATGTTGGTAGCTAGAACTGATGAAGTGGTAGTTTTTTTAAGTTTTTTTTAAACTTCGACCCCTATTATTTTACTAGGTCAGTTGAAAACCATCGTAAACCATGAATATGGTCTGTGTTTACTACTTTATGATATCACCACATGTGTTTGTATTGTTACTGCATAGTAATTAAAGCTGTTTACAAATAACCTGATTTTACCATATTATATTGGACTTGGGGACTGTTGGTGTTATCATCTGGAGACCACTTTTCCTAGTGGCCTATTCAGGTAAAATTATTAATGAATAACATGCATATTTAGATGTATATATATCCTAACATGTATTGAATCAAGATATACTGCTATTTTTCACGTGTACCTTTTGATATATATTTTTTTTTTCTCCGCCGACTCAGGTTTGGGGAAGTTTTTTACGTTATCATCCGGGGACCCTTTTTGTTCTGCTTAACACAACTCTGTGAAGAATATTTTGATTTTTGTATTCATAGTAAAGAACATCTCTCTTGCTATCAGAGCAGTCATTTGGGCAAACCCAAAAATATTTCCCTATGTGCTAGGGCTCGGGAAAAGCACCAAGTTACCGTCCGATTTTAGTTATAGTCCGATCTGCTGACCGTTGGTAGTGTCTAAAGTACTTTTGAGGGATATATATCGGGTCCATCGAAACTACACGACCGTTCACCATCTGGTCACTGTATTCTGCAAAAGATTGCACTAGTTATGTATATTTCCTTATTTATGACTGTTTTACTGTATGTAGACTGTTGTTGAGTAATATAATCCACAGTAAGACTCATACACGTGTTATTTATGTGCGATAGTGTTCGAACGTTTATGTTAAATGTGCCACTCGACCACAACCACATGACGCACCAGCTATAATTTGGTGGAATTCATTATTTCAAGTAGGAGAGTGTTTTATAGGGGGGCCACTAACCATAACGGTGACCCATGGATGATAACGCAATACGTAGGTAATACCGCATTAATTAAGACATTGTGTGAGAAAGATTGTTAACATACCAACGTGTGTGTGTTGTGTCATAGCAAACTCATCTCCCTGTCTAATTTGACTCATTAAGTGCATTAACTACAATTATGTTTTGGATAGATGTTTTTAAAAATAATGTATTTATTTTTTCTAATAGATTAGGTGTGGGATAAACCCGTCATAACAGACTGTCTGCACAATAGTGCAGTTTAAGTATTATAACGCAAGCTTTGTATGTTTTGCACACTGTGGAGAGGTAATTTTGGTAAAACTAAAATACAATACTGCTTTTTAGAAGGGGCCACGGTCAATAAAGGTGATCCATGGATGAAAACGCAATACATTGGTAACGGGAATACTGCATTGAGCTGACTTGTTTTGTCTTGTCTTGTCTTTTTAACCTGTTAATATTAGAAAACACTGCACAGGACAGTAAACAAAAAGCCAACGCTGCCATGGCCGAAAGGCAGGATCGGCAGTTAAGAATGCCGTATTTGCCAAAAGCAGCAGCTTTCACAAGATAGTCAGGGCCATTAACTGGCCATGACTGCGTCGTTGATTACGAAGTTAATCTTTAAGCAGCGACAAAGGAAAGAACACCAGGCATCACTATCGAGGGCAAATAAGATCACGAGAAACAGCGGTCGATTCTGGGAAGCAAAGAAGTATGCAAGAGTCTTGGAAGTTGCCAGCAGCGCCGGGCATCATGAATGCACATACGTTTGTGCCAGTGGGTCCATACATAATAATTCAAGAGCCATCATGCTTCCAAGATTGCTGCTACGAACAAGGGATGCTTTCCACCCTATGTGTTTAGGGTGAACGAAGCCACCTCTGCATGTCTACATATTGGTGCCGTAGAAAGAGGTGAAGATGATAGAAGTGCAATAGAGGTCACGAAAAAACAGCAAAGGAAAAGGAGGTGCAGAAGATAGAGGCGAATGAAAATGAGGAAAATCACAATGCAGTTAAGAAAGGGAGTCGGAAATGTGAGTACACAAAGTGGTGGTAGAGAGTTGGTTGGCCGTTCGATTTAACATGAAATGGTACATGGCCCAGGTGGTGCGTATCATTACTGATGGCATGTATGAGGTGACATACATGACCCGCACTAGAGGAAACTGGAAGTGAGGGAGGCTTGAGGTTGGGATTGAGGAACCCTCAAACTTCATCAAGGTGGTATAGCATACGACGGCATTAGGTAATGTTTTCACATTCAAACTTCATGAAGTGGAAGCAATAAAGAAACGCCATGCTGCTACAGCGGAAGAGGCTGATGATGATGAGTATGTGGTGGACACTGAGTAGACAATGTGATGAACAGTTGAAAATGTTATATTATCAAAGTGTTGCCGATTCAAAAAGTTTGATTTGTATGTATTGTGTTTGTTAAAATTTTCATCAAATTGGTATTCATCCGAATACAGCTGAGTTTTGGCAAAAATGCATTCACAAATGAAGTTATCTATTTGCAGACATTACCCAGTGTAGTTAATAATGTAAAGACGCATTAGAATAAAAACATATATCACAGTAATTAAATATACCGATTAGAGTGATCAAAAATTTGAAAATATAAGAATAGTCACAAATCTACCACTCGGAATACTAAGAAGAGGACAGCAGAGAACAATGTATATTACACTATTTTCTGTTAATTATTAATATTAAGATTCCAAGCAGATTTACAAAAGTGTGTTAACGTGCGAGTCCCGTTTGTCTGTGTCTGCTGTGCTACAAATGTGCAGGTTATGGCCATAATATTAACACCAATGGATAACACACATTCTCCTCTTATACATGAACTGAATGCACACGTCTACGATGTGCTTGTCTTGTTGTACAAGTAATGACAACGAACGCAGGAATTACATTGCGGCAGTATTAAAGTGCGAACAAAACTCCACCGCACTCCCATCACCCTTAATAATTACCCCCCAAACGGACGATAACTTATGGTCCTCGGATGATACTATCTAGAAAACACTTGAAAACTGTACAAATCAAATTTTTATGAATTAGTGTGCCCAATTTGTTTAGAAGTCGCCTCAATATTATGCACATGATATACAGCAAAAGATCCAGGCAATTCTATGTTGGACCTTGACCCCCAGATTAGTGGATTTGTCTGCACAAACACACACACACACACACACACACACACACACACACACACACACACACACACACACACACACACACACACACACACATATATTATATACACATAAACACACACATACACATATACACATACACACATACAACATACACACATAGACACATACACACATATACACACATACACGCACATACATATATATATATATATATGAATAGTATTCGTATTGCTATTACGTAATTATCAAACCATAGACACTGACCAGCAATGCAATTTGATGAAATGGCACTTGTTATAATTTAGCTAAACTATTACTTGGCCAAATGCCTGTCCCAAGTATTTGCAGGTATTGAACATAGACTACGTTAGCTTATTAGCTAATGTTTACTTAAACCAACATGTAGGCTTGGGCAAGAATTTAAAAGCGACATTGACCTATTTCAATTTGTATTCCAGCCTTACTGACTTAGACTTAGTTCCTCCTGTTCCTTTTGGGTCATCGGGCGACGAGCTTTCTCCATCTATTACGATCTCTCGCAATTTCTCTGGCCTCATTCTAGTTATTGCAATCGTTCAGGCACCCCTTCTTTGGTAACGTGACGATTGTTCCTCTTGTCACGTTTCTAATGTTCGGCAGATAATCCATCAAAGCACGCTGCCTTGTTGTTCTTGAGGCTATCGATGGATTTGGAGACTTCTACCCTGGTGATGTCATCGGCGGTGACATCGAGCTCTTTTGTGTTTGGTTCATTTCTCTTCTAACCATTTCCTCTTATCTTTACTGCAGCTCTTTTTTTACGTCCTTGTCCAGTTACCTGTATTCCTCTGATGATCTCCATTGTTGGAGTTTGTTTAGCTGCTTGATCTTTTCTGATATTCATATATTTCCTTTTATCGATCGGTTTGCACGAGTCTTCAGTAATCCACTGTTCGCAGTTGGACCCTCTTCTCCTTCCTAACACTACATTGACGCTCTCCTTTGCGGCTTGAAGGAATAGCTGCCATTGCTCCTCTAAGTCGGTTGAGTGTTGTAGCGCTTGGAATCTGTTCTTAGTTTCGTCGTAGAATTGTTTTGACGTGTCTGTGTTGTTTTAGTTATCTGTCACATATGGTCTCCTGACCGCCTTCACCTTCTTGACTCTCTTTAAATTCGAGCGGATCTTACCAATCATCGGGTTACAATATCTGCACACCTATAGTTTGAGACGTCCTGTAGAGATGTACGCCATCTACTTCTAATGGGTATGTAATAAATCTCATTCTTGTGAATGATTTTATGTTTGAATAAGGTGTTGCCAATGATGTAACCGCTGGCGCTGCTCATCAAGAGCAATCGTTCACCGTTATCATTCGTATTTCCAGCTGAACCGTGAGGTCCAACCGTAGTATATATGTCTATTCTGTCTTTATCCAGCTTCGCATTCAAGTCTTCTACCACCACTTGTATGTCAAAGCTTGGTATCTCAAGCACGTTCTGGAGTTGGTCGTAAATAGTGTCCTTTCCTCGTCTGTAGTGACATCGTTTGGGGCATATACTTGCACTATGGTGACTTTGACATTTCTGGTGATAAACCTCGCTGTGGTGATGCGTTCACTAACTGGCTTCCACCCTATCAGTGCTTGTGTAGCATCCTTATTCAGGATGATGCCAACGCCATGGATGTGGTGATCTTCATTTCCGGAGTAGAGTGCAGTTTTATCTTCGCAATTGAAGCGTCCCTGTCCTATTTATCTCATCTCGCTTACGTCTAGACTATCTAAATGGTATGTCTTCATTTTCTTTGCTCCATCCGCCCGCCATGAAAGAGCGTTCTAACGTTCTGGTGAAAGGTTTGGCCTTAAAAATATGTCTAATCGGGTATCGAGTTTCCTGACGGCTTTCACTCAACCCTGGCATATATATATATATATATATATGTGTGTGTGTGTGTGTGTGTGTGTGTGTGTGTGTGTGTGTGTGTGTGTGTGTGTGTGTGTGTGTGTGTGTGTGTGTGTGTGTGTGTGTGTGTGTTTGTGTAGGTGTAGTTACATATGTAGATGCAGATGCATCCATATTTATGTATGTGCCTTCTCCTGTTCACCTTGAAAGTGTACCAGGGCCCGAGGTTATAAAACGTACTCAATGCTCATACTCAACTCCATGCTCAGACTCGAGATTTCATGCTCACCGGAGAATCCGTGCTCACGGTGGTTATAAAACTTCTTGAGTACGTGCTCAACTGAGTACGCCGTCTTGAGTACGAGAGCAAAAGAAAGAGCTCTTTCGGAGCTCTCTTGTTGACGAAAATAACAAACCTACACCTATTTATAAACAATATCAACTTCCGACTATAACACGGTGTTGGACGAAGACCTAAGCCGTTGTTAATGTGTTTATTTTATTGTGAAATGCGCTGAGGAATATCGACTGAATAACGCTGCGAGGATAGTACTTCGCCGTGCACGATGGAACAGACATAACACAAGACAATTCAAAAGATAAAATAGCGTGAAACAGTAGTAACATGACCTGCCACTGGTCAGTCACGCTGTATTATTTATGATATTTTGTATCATTGTAACAGTAAGTAGGTACGATGAATTCGGGCTTGACGGCGTCGATGTCACCGTGTTTATAATAAATAAATATCGAGCTGCGTTTTCTTCTCGAAAACATCGAACTTGGACAACGAATTCGACTAATTTCTACGTGAGCTGCCATCTTTGTTTGTTTGAGTAAGGCGTTGAGCAAGGTCCATAGCATACTCAGAATTTAGACGTTTCATGCTCAAGTCTGAGTACGATTACGTGCTCAGAAAGTGTTATAACCTCCGTGAGTATGAGCATGGTGTGAAAGCGAGGCTTGATCATGAAATTCTGAGCACCGAGCACCGAGTACGGCTTTATAACCTCGGGCCCAGAATGTCTTCATCACGTCGTTTCTGTAGTAAAATTTATTTTTACGGGATAGCGTTACTGACCCTACGCCCAACCCTCCTCCTTTTTTTAACCAGACTTGGGACAAGCTTTGGTGGAGTTCCTTTCGATTACATATATTGAAATACAATTTGAACCACTAAAACACCTAAATGTTGCCTGTTCATACGTTATCTTTTTTATAATAACTAAAAAACTATGTCTATGAGTTCAGTTGGCTTCCAAAACAACCCATGAATCAACGAACTACAGGCCGTGGCGACATGTTGCCTGTGCTAAGACGCTATGTTGTTATGCTGGGGCTGAGCGTAACACTGCGCTCTGGTCAGGTCGACAAAACCTAGATACCGTGACGCACATAAAGAGAAACAACGCACTACACGCAGCGACAGCGACATGAGGCTGAACTGTAAATTCTGTGGACGCACACACCAGTAGAGGAAAGAAAGTTGCCCTGCGTGGGGAAAAACGTGCCACAAATGTCGAAAACAAAATCATTTCTCGAACTGTTGCCAGGTAGGAAACAAAAAGGTGCACAATATCGCTGCGTCCGAGAGCGCGGACGAGACCACCATGGGTATGCGTAAGGCTTCGGACAGCAGAGGTCCGATTTACGCACAACTGAAATTGAACGACAAGCTGGTGAAGCTTCAAGTTGACAGTGGGGCGACCGTGAACGTCCTGCCCGAGAAGTACGTCAATAAAGATGATATTGTGACCTCCAAGGTAACGCTACACATGTGGAACAAGACGACTCGAGCTGTTGTTGGCAAGACACAATCAGTCGTAGAGAACCCCGCAACAAACCAAAAGTATGCAGTGTGGTTTGAAGTCGTCCAAGGATACTTCACACCTCTCATCGGCAGGCAGGCCGCAGAAGAAATGGGCCTCATGACCGTAAACTACGGAAGTTTCAAGCTGGTGCACGAGGTAACGTCGACAAACGTATTGGAAGAGTTCAACGACGTTTTCGACGGAGGGTTGGGAAGCCTACCGGGAAAGGTCCACCTCCATGTGGAACAGGACGCGGTACCGTGCAGTGCCCGCCGAGAAGAGTCCCCATCACACTGAAGAGCAAGTTGAAGACGGAACTGGACCGTCTCGTGAAGATGGGAGTCATCTGTCCAGTCACCGAGCCCACCAAGTGGTGTAGCCAAATATCTAGACAGACAAAGAAGGACACGTCGTTGCGTATCTGTATAGACCCGAGACCACTAAACAAGGTCTTACACCGTGAACTTTACCCGCTACCGACAATGGACGAGGTGCTACCAGAGATGTCCACGGCACGAGTATTCTCGAAGCTAGATCTGCAATCAGGGTACTGGCACTGTGACCTCGACGACGAGAGTAGCCTGCTGACTTCCATCATTACACCGTTTGGCCGGTACCGATGGAAGCGTTTACCATTCGGGACGAACGTCAGCGCCGATATATTCCAGCGGAAGTTGAACCAGGCCCTTGAGGGTCTTGAAGGCGTCATCTGCGTGGCGGCTGACATAGTCGTCTTCGGCAGAGACGACGACGACCACGACAAGAAGCTGCGTTTGCTGCTCCTGCGATGTCGTGAAGATGGCATCAGACTCAACCGGAAGAAGTGCGAGTTCCGGACGAACGAGATAAATTTGATGGGACACCTGGTCACCAGTGATGGACTGATAGCAGACGAGAAGAAAATTGAGGCCATCATAAAGATGGAGAACCCAAACGACGTGAAGGGCGTCCAGAGGCTGCAGGGCACGGTTGGGTATTTGTTGAAGTTCCTGCCCGGCCTCTCCGATGTCATGGAACCCATCAGAAGGTTAACGCATCCTGACGTTCCGTGGAAGTGGTCAGAACAACAAGAAAGAGCGATGGAGTAGATAAAGCAGCTGACGACACAGAGTCCGATCCTCGCCTACTATGAGCCTCAAGCCGAACTTGTCATCGAGTGCGACGCTAGCGAAACCGGACTTGGTGCAGCTCTCCTACAGAAGGGGAGACCTATCGCCTATGCTAGTCGATCACTCACTGATACGGAGACTAGATATGCGCAACTTGAGAAAGAATGTCTTGCCATCGTCTTCTCGTTGGAACGATTCCACCAATATACATTTGGGCGAAGGACAATCGTACACAGCGACCACAAACCTCTCGAAATGATCGTAAAGAAGCCACTGTATAAAGCTCCGAGGAGATTGCAAGGAATGCTCCTGCGGATGTTGCAGTACGACACGGAGGTCGTCTACCACAAAGGGAAAGAGATGTATATCGCAGATACTCTCTCGAGGTCATACCTGCAACACCAAGGCGGTACCGACAACTTCGGAGCTGTGAATGCTGTGAAGCAGCTGCCAATCAGCACAAAACGCCAGGCAATGCTGAAGGCACACACGGAGAGTGACGAGACTCTACAGACACTGAAGCATGTCAAACAGCGAGGGTGGCCCGAGACGCGTGATGAAACCCCAACTAGCATCCATGCGTATTTCAGCATGAGAGACGAACTAACAGTGCATGACGGTTTAGTCTTCAGAGGAGAACGAGTAGTCATCCCAGATGGAATGAGGAAACTCACGAAGGAGTGTCTCCACAGCTCGCACCTTGGTGTGGAAAGTGTCCTGCGACGAGCAAGAGAATGTATCTATTGGCCTAACATGGCATCTGACATCAGACAAGTGGTTGAGAACTGTGAGGCGTGCAGAACCTATGAACGAGCACAACAAAAATAAACGTTAATGCAACAAGATACACCGACGAGACAATGGGAGAAAGTCGGAGTGGACCTGTTCAGCTGGGAAGGTCGTGACTATCACGTATTGGTCGATTACACAAGCAACTTCTGGGAAGTCGACAGGATGACTTCAACACCACAGCAAGCGTGATAAAAACTATGAAAGCACACTTCGCTAGAAATGGCATCCCATCAGTCATAGTTAGCGACAACGGGCCGCAGTACGTCTCGGATGAATTCCAGAGATTTGCTGCGAAGTGGGACATCGAGCATCAGACCAGCGCACCAGGCCACCAGAGCGCCAACGGAAGAGCGGAAGCAGCCGTGAAAGCCGCAAAGCTGATGTTCACCAAATGCAATAAGTCACAGACAGACCCACATCTAGCACTTCTAGAAACACACCGACACAAGGGGTTGGAAGCAGTCCAGCACAGAGACTGTTAAACAGACGAACGCGAACATTACTCGCGACGACAACAACACTTCTGGCGCCAAGGGGCGAAGAATACTTGAGAAAAGACAGGGTCAAAATAAGCGAACAGAAGGAGAAACAAGGAAAAAACTACAACAGAACAGCGAAAGATCTTCCGATCCTCGAGGAGGGTGATATCGTTCGCATGAAGCCGTTCTGTCCTGGTCAAAAGGCATGGGAAAAGGCCGTGGTTCAACGACGTCTCGATGAACGCTCGTACGAAGTTGATACACCTGCTGGTACATACAGGCGGAATCGAGTGCACCTTAGACGAACACACGAGGACGCGACAAACCCGCAGACTCAGGAGCCAGCAACGGAGACGACACCCGAGCCATCCGAACCGGCAGATCAATCACCGGAGATGAGTGACGCCACGGTGACGACTCCGCGAAGATCTGTGCGACTCAAGAAACGACCTACTCGTCTGGCGGACTATATTACCAACGTGTGACTTTGCCATACGCTTATTTCTATTTTATAATTGAACTTTTAACTAGTGTTAATAAGTTGTAGCTGTAGACTATCGAGCCATTTTAGCGCTATATACAGAGTGTTTTATTAGTAAGTTCTTGTTTTTATAGAAAAGAAGGGATGTGTCAATATCCAACTTTTGTAGAACGGACTGTAGTTAGCGCGCTTGCGCAGTTCTGTGTTTCCTCGGCTAGCGGCATGTTTGTCAGACAGCGATTTCGGCAATAAACAACTCACTATGATACGAGGTGTGTACATTGTGAACAGGGTTCGCACGGATCCCCGAAAACCCTTAAAAACTCTTGAATTTTGAAATTACGTTCAAGGGTACCCAAAAACCCTTGATTATCACCCGTTTTCAGAATAAACCCTTGAAAACCCTATAAAATGCATGTTTTTGCTTTAAAAGTGCAATTAAGCTATTATATCTCAGCCGTGTCGTTGTAATATAAATTATTTAATAAGTGCGAAAGTAAATGTGCGATTAAAATTCAACGTCGGAACAGCAAAACTAAAACGCGATTGACAAAGTACGAGGAGTGAGTCCAAGTGACCAAGAATTATATTAATAATTATCCACTAGATGGCACCATAAGTACGGGTCATACGGGTATTAAGTTCTCATTTTGGAAAGCGACAAACGCGTGTTCGTTGAAAATATCATCGGTCGATTTGAATTTGCGTTATGATGGCTCCCGAGAAAGGAAAATGTAAATTCAAAGATGAATGGTTGGCAATCGAGGAATACAAAGAATGGGTGTGTCGAGACCCGACGGGAAACGTTCGTTCTGCGCTGTCGATTTTGTGCAAAATCCATCAACATCGGGAACGGAGGTCGACACAGCCTGGACAGTCATGTTAAAAGTGCGACGCACAAGAACAACGTGTCCGCGAAACACAATTCGCAATTGCGCCGCATGATGGCTACATCAGGAACAGGTTTGTCATATTTAAGTTATGTTTCTTAGGATACTTATCCAAATGTTCCTATCTACAACATTAAATTTAACACTTCACTGCCATTGCACATTTGCATTGCCATACCTGGTACCATGGTAACTGAGTCTGAGTTGGTCATACCTACTATTAAAAATATAAATAGTATTAATACTTTTAAATTGTATTATAATTTACTAGAATTTTTTAATTAAGATACGTATATTGTAAGGACCACAAAATTGATGGAAATAATTCAGTTTGAATATCTTGTGTATGTTCAATTATTATACATACATGGTACTTCATATTATCATTTGTGTTTCAGCAGTTGGATCGGCACATCCACAAACCAACAACCGTGCTGCACTGCCTGCCCTCGTTGATGTCGCATCCTTTGTGTCCAAGCAAGACACTCTACGGGCAGAGATCTTGTGGACGCTGAAGATCTGTGCAGCCCATTACAGCTACAAATCGAGCGACGACATATCACGCTTGTTCGCTGCTATGTTTCCTGACAGCGCGATTGCTACGAAATTCACTAGTGGTGAACGGAAATCGAATTACATGATGTGCCGTGGACTCGCTCCACACTTCACGGAATTGTTGCTGACAACTGTTCGGGAGCAAGATGTGTTTGTGCTGCTGTTTGACGAGTCCTACAACTGCGTCACCAAAAACAAGCAGATGGACGTTCTTGTGCGCATGTGGACCACTGACAAGAGAGTGACAAGCCGCTACCTCTGCTCTGTTTTTATGGGACACGGCAGAGCAACCGACATCCTTGAACACTTCCTCCAGAGCACGCAAGACATTGGCTTGCAGAATTTGCTGCAAGTCTATGGATGGGCCTAATGTCAACTGGTCCGATCCACTTTTCACTGTCAAGTTGAACTGCTTTGTGTCAGTGGCAAAGATCATCACACCGTTCCTTCTGCGCTACCAGACGGATCGCCCCATGCTGCCATTTCTTGCGAGTGATCTGCATCGAATGGTGAAACGTCTCTTGTACCGCTTCATGAAACGTGACGTTGTGGATGACACTAGCCTCGCCAGTCTCCCCGAACTCAACCTGTCGGATCCTGCTTTAATAAGGAAGTCATCCGACATAGACATAGGCTTCACGGCGGACGCGCACCTGAAGCAGATGCAACGATCTACAAGATCGAAAGTGAGCGACAGGGATGCCTTGGGACTGCGTCATGGATGTCGGGCATTTTTGCGCAAGATCGTCGTTCATGTGTTGATGAAAGCGCCAACGAAGTACAGCATCGTGCGCAATCTGTAATGCCTTGATCCACGCCAGATGGCTGACGACCCGAATGGCTGTTGTGCCAAGCTGCGCAGAGTGTTGCAGACTTTGGTGAACAGTGGCAAACTGGTGGCAGAGAAATGTGACGACATTCTGCGCCAGTTCACTGATCTGGTCACGTTTGCCATCCTGCCAAAGAAGGACCGGTTTTCGTTGTTTGACCCATTCGACGATGGGCAACGAGTGGACGTCTTCCTCGAAAGTCACATCAACTGCTCTGACTTCGCAAATCTGTGGACCACTGTGAATATGCTGCTGCTACTGTCACACGGACAAGCCAGCATTGAACGGGGCTTCTCCGTGAATCAACAGATGGATGTTGACAACCTATGCAAGAATACATTCATGGCACAGCGAATTGTACATGACCACATCATGTCCGTCGGCGGGATCCTGAGTGTCGACATCACCAAAGACTTGATGATGTCGTGTCAGGCTTCACGGGCACGTTATCAGGCCTACCTACTCATCGAAGCGCAAGCATGTAGATGAGTCGGACGACCTCAAAGCAAAGAAAATTCATCTCGAGGCTGAAGAACTGGCTGATGTACTTTGCCAGTTGAGTGAGAAGAAGTGAGAAGCCTGAAAAGGCTGTAATGTGACACTGTGACAGCAACAGCATATAGTGAACGTTATGTTTGTTGATTTATTTGCTGTATTTAATAAACAGGCAGTTACAACTTAAGCATCTTCGTCAAGATTGATTTGTTATTTGAATGTTTGGCTGATGACCCCCCTCATCGTCAAGATTGATTTGTTAATTGAATGTTTGGCTGATGACCCCCCTCATCGTTCTAAGGGTCCTGTGATTGATTGCTTATTTGCTTCATTCATTCCTGAAGTGTGTGCTTGCTTGATTTATTGATGGGTAACCGTTCTTTTCAATGGCCGGTTGATTACTTGTAAACCCCAGGTATAGAATGATTGACTGGTCCGGTAAAAATGGGGCTGAAAAATGTAATAAATAACTGAAATATACACTCTGAAAACCCTTGAAAATGGCATGTTTTTATACCAAGAAAACCCTTGAAAACCCTTGAATGTAATTGTTAGGTATCTGTATGAACCCTGATTGTGAAACAATGTGCAGAAAACTCCTTGGCCCACAGAAGGGGCTGAGATCTATGTGGAAAATGAAGTTAAATTTGCTGTAAAATGTTATCTAGCTAGACATCCAGAGATTAAGAAGGCAAATTAACCTATTTCATTTTCTCTTTTTTTTGGAGATGGGACAAATGTATATAGGAATGCAGGCATGGTTGTGATGAGTTTCTCTCTGTTCTCCCCTCAAGGTGAATCCAATCAGATTGAGTACCATCAACATCATTGTGTAGCTGCAGTGAAAGCTCATGAAAGCTATGACCTATACAAACACTAATTTTCAAATATTTGGAAGTCGATAAATTCTCTGAATGAATCAAATACAATCAGTGTTGATGGAGAGGACTTCCCAGTCAAGGTCTTCTTGGCTGCGGAAAAAAAAAAATATTTTGATGGTACTAGGCATGTCTGGATCAAATCATGCCTGCATTTACTGCAAAGAGCACACAAATTAAAGAGGTGACATGTCAAAAAATGAAGATTTGTATAATGACTGTCCATCGTGCAGGACAAATAAAGATTTGTTTAAATGTGCCCTCAGCAGTACTTACGGATGTAAGTATAAACCATTGGTTCAGTTACCCCTACACCATATCATCGTAGATGAATTGCACCTCATGTTGCGTATTACTGATCGTTTACTGGAAAATCTCACTCAAGAGGCTACATACTTGGATAGTAAGCAAAAAACAAACAGGTGTTACAGGCAGTAAAGAACAGTCTCACCTAAATAGGTTGTTGATCTGTATTATTTCTTTTTATCTTGTCAAGGACCAATTTACACTGGAACATGGCCACACTTCTGGCTGTTTCTTCGAGATGTTTATGAACACAAATAAACAGGTCTTTATTGAAAACACTCTATTGATATTTCCTTTGTGAAAATGAGAACTTTCTTATATCTAATCTACACTGCTACTTTACTTTTGTAACTTCATGTCCTTATATCTTTCTTAACTGAGAAAAAAATAATTATATTAATATTGTCATAGCCATTCTATATTTTAAACACTTCTATGTGAATTCTGAATCTCCTGCTCTCTAGTGTTGTTAAACCAAATTTTTAGGCGTTTTTCATAAGTAAGATCCCTCAGTCTTTGTATCAATTTAGTTGCTCTTCTCTCTACTCTTTATAGCATATATATGTCCTTATTGCGGTATGGCCTGCACGATTGTATACAATATTATAAATGAGGCCTCACTATTGTTTTGTACAGCGGTATTATTAGTTACCTTATACGCTATATTTCGCCTATTTAATCCAATAATTTTATTTCCCTTTGAAGCTGCAATTCCGTGCTGCTCTGAAACTTTCATATCAGCACTAATGGTTAACCCTAAGTCCTTTTCTTTTACTGTAGTACTTAGTATAGTACCCCCATTGTATATTCTACATCTTCGTTCCTATGTTCTGTGTGGTGCATTTACATTTCCCAAAATAGAACAACATTTGCCACTTTTCAGACCATTTGATCAACCTGTCAAGATCATCTTATAAATGCTCACTATTTGGTGGAGCACTGTTTGGTGTATTAAATATTACGCCGATGTGTGAAAACTATATAATTTATTGTACAAAAAACAAATATTATGTGCATCAGTGTATGTGAATCAGACATTGAAATACCTGAACAAATATATTAATCATGTAATAATGATGTAATTTTTGTTTTAAAAGGTATTATGTGTGCAATCACTAATACTGGGCTCTAACTTTGTTACAGAAGTAAAAATGTAAACGTTGTAAGTAATGACACAACTGCAAAGTACAGGAAAGATAATACGTCAAGACCACAGTTTGAATTGTCTGAAAATTTGTGTTGATCGGACTGGTTTGAATTCATTACGTCTACAAGACGGTGCGCCTCACTTTCTCGTTCACGCCTCTTTTGAATTGCCGAATAATTCGATATCTATACAAAGCCCACTTATAAAACTATTGTCTGTATTGTAATAAAACAGAGATTAAATCGTTTAAATGTTAATAATTATGATATAGCAACCTGCATTGGTCTTCGAACGCTTTCTGCCTACATTGCATATTGTGCTACAGCGTACGCGTGCAACTTGCTAAGAATCACACCGATTCTATAAACCATTTTTGCCAGATACAACGTTAGGTATGCACGTAGCACCCATGTGGTTGTATTTTCTTTGAATTGTGGTCTGGCTTTTAAAGCAATTCTATGAGAAAGTTAACCTATCGTGTTCATTATCGTTCATCAATGCTGCTAATATGACATATCCATGTAACTCTGTGGATTGGTGTTATTAAAATAATATTTTATTAATAAAAAATGAGTGACAATATAATAACTTTGCGCCAACATTCACGATCCACATACGGAACCTTCATGAATATTCGGCACCGTCCGTCAGACTTCGGTAAGTTACGCTGAGTCTTATGGGGCAAGAAAACATCCAGCTCCTGTTTATGTCACGGGTTTATCGACATAAAGAAGGAAGGGATAATCTGTGGAATAAACGTAGGGTGATTATAGCGGAAACCCATGTCAGATAGATTGATTTAAGCTTCACAGTGCATGCGTGGACACTTATTAGTGGACCAGCCAAACATTGAACAGTCGTCTAGAATTTGTTTTAACGGCATTGTTTGTTAACAGTGGGCATCCATGCTGCATAAGTCAGTCACAGGATGAGAAAAAAACTAAGGCGGATGCCAACCTCGATTTTGAATTTAAAGGTCATTTTGAAGGCCACAAAGTCAACTGGGGAAAAAAATGTCGGTTTCTTTGTTTTTTGATGAATTAACATTTGTTTCAGTATATCATTACAGAAAACCAAAGCTTTTACGCTTTGGATAAGTATTGGCTGTGATATAAGGTGTTAATCTTTGCAGAAGTATTGGCTGTGATATAAGTTGTTAAACATTGAATTTATACACAAAGTTATGGAATGAAGAAATAAAAAAAACATGATTTTCTCGAAATGTATTTATCGTGTGTATCAATTCTTTTTGGCATATCCATTATCCATGTTATTATATTTAACAAATTCTAAACATACAGTAGTTATGAACATACATATCTTCGTTTGTGAGCGTGATGTGGAAACCATAGAACTTGTCAAAATGTGGATACGTTGTTCAAAAAGAGAGGTGACAACCACTGATTAGGCCCCCTGCAACGCAGTAGGCCAACTGTCCGATGTTTAAAGGAATGATCAAGTTCAGAACCACATGACGAGTTCATGCTGTGTGGACCGTTCATAGGATATGAAAAAAGGCGTGGGTGGATGCCACCCTCGATTTTGAATTTAAGGTCATTTTTAAGGTCACAAACTCAACTTGGGTCAAGAATAGTTTTCATTATTTGGCACCTACGTGATCATATCTTTGCATCAAACGAAATATTTTATGATTTGCAGATGTACTGTTACCATGTGTTGAACTTTGAATTTATCCATAAATGTATGGAATAATTTAATCTACAAACGTTGTTTCTCGAAATGTGTTATAGCGTATGCCAAAGTTGTTTACACGCCCAATCTTGCTATGCAAGCATGTTTTCAGAATCCCATTGACATAATATACATGTACTCTCTGTGTTAAATTATGTTCAAATTTTAATATACACACAAATGCATAGACTAATCCAACATAAATGTGTGATTTTATCGAAATGTATTTGCATGTATATCAAAGTTGTTTGTACATCCAATCTTTCTATATGAGCAGGGTTTTTTTTTATTTAAAAAAACCTACATAGATATAGTCATGATCGTGATGTAGAACTAGCCAAAATGATGAATAAGTTGTTTAAGAAAAGCGTAGAGAAGAACTCTGCAACTGGGCCAACTGACAGATGTTTTGAGGACCGATAATATTTGATATCATGCAGAGGAGTTTAGTAGGAAGCACTCTGGCAATTCAAATTTCAGTATGTGATCATCTTAGATTAACATAATGGAGATCATGGTAGACATCACCTGGGCTGAGAGGGATCATGGTAGACATCACCAGGGCCGAGAGGGATCATGGTAGACATCACCTGAGCTGAGAAGGATCATGCTAGACATCACCAGGGCTGAGAGGGATCATGCTAGACATCACCAGGGCTGAGAGGGATCATGGTAGACATCACCAGGGCTGACAGGGATCATGCTATACATCACCAGGGCTGAGAGGGATCATGCTAGACATCACCTGGGCTGAGAGGGATCACGGTAGACATCACCAGGGCTGAGAGAGATCATGGTACACACCACCAAGGCTGAGAGGGATCATGGTAGACATCACCTGGGCTGAGAGGGATCATGCTAGACATCACCAGGGCTGAGAGCGATCATGGTAGACATCACCAGGGCTGAGAGGGATCATGGTAGACATCACCTAGGCTGAGAGGGATCATGCTAGACATCACCAGGGCTGAGAGGGATCATGATAGACATCACCTGGGCTGAGAGGGATCACGCTAGACATCACAAGGGCTGAGAGGGATCATGGTAGACATCACTAGGGCTGAGAGGGATTATGGTAGACATCACCAGGGCTGAGAGGGATCATGCTAGACATCACCAGGGCTGAGAGGGATGACAAGTAGAAACAATCGCTGCCATGTTGTCATGACTATCGATCTACGGTTACACAAAGTCATTAGTGCACAAACTATGCCTGATGTGGCCCGATCCATATTGCATAAATGAAACTCCACGAGAAGATAGCACCAGGGTTTCATGCAATCTTCAACTTTGTTGTGATAAACCATAAGGCGCTTCAATCAATTACCAGCAGATCAGCCAGGTTAATGGGTGTAAAAGTGCAAAATGAAAAGACTGGGATTACAAGGAACAATCAAGTCACTACACGTTTTGCGTCACATGGTCAGAACGATCACGAATCTCACCATAATAAAAATCAACCCTTTTCAATGTGGAATATGACGGGAAAGATACTACGTTCACCCGCTCTGGTGGTATTCCTCCACGGATGAAGCGTGATGCTGATGACCTGAAGAAGTTTGCCACAATGTGTTTATAATAATTTGTGTATCCAGATAAGCTGAAGGAGAGTATGGAAACACTGACTTATAGGTGGGGTGCGGTAGTCTAGCGGTAGAACTATGAACAGTCGATATATGTAAATGTGTAACTTGTCATGGACTGAGAATGATGGTCTTTAAACCCGCTGGCGTTTGTTCCTCCGAACAGAGTTGTTTCCCTGTCAAGCGTGTGATAAAAGCCGAACAACATCGTCGCTGATTCCATACAGGAGTCTACAACAGTCACTGGATTGACGTACAGTAATTACATACCTTTAATGTTTTGGAAACCAAAGACTTTGCACCAACTGCTATGGCCAATGATCGTCTAACTGCTGAAGACCTAGAAAAATAAGCAAATATTGGCTGAAGAAACTAGTGTTTCATGGTATACTGAGGAAGCAACGTTCAGAAACCGTTGTTGGTCTGTACAAAGCAACTAGTTTCATCTACTAGTATGCAAATACCATTATCAGTGTTCACAGGAAACTGTTGAAGCAATATATCAGTGGTGTCTCTATAGGTCGAATAATGGAAATGTGAATATCCTGAAGCCTGAGGTATCACTAATCCCGCTGTCACTGGCCAAATTGTGAGGTGAGATGGACTCGACACCAATAAAGCTGAACTCCCTTAGAACTTCCAGAAGCAGAATCTGAGAGGCTTACACAACCTGCGAGGGACAACCTGCTCACCTTCCATGCACTGACAAAAGTTGTGATACGACAACAGCCTTTAATGGTCATGTGAAGAAGTCGTGCTTAACAACTTTCCGGATCCAACTATTCTTTGTCGTGGGAGCTGGTCACGATGGAAAGCTTGCATTGGCTGGACATATTGTATGTGGCCTATATAGCACATACGAGTAGCCAGCCGTCAATCCCAACAAGATCCAACTCTTTGGGTTTGGAGATCTTACCCCCCCCCCCCCCCAGCAAACGGTGCCCCGGAACTTCGCATTGCACATGCTTACAATCAGGGGAAGACTCATATACCTTGAAGAAGGTGTATGTATGCTAGAGACCTGTCTGGACACGGATATCTCCTACTATAGACGCATGGTGATGCCACTCAAAGAACAGGACGTCCCGGTGATCTGGCTCGATCGGTCTTTCTAATGCCGATGATGCTTTCCAGCAGTCTGCATGCTCTGGTCATTGACTAAGACACTCAGTCGCCTGATAAGCAGACAGTTGGTTGAAGCGCCTTTTTGGTTTTCTCCACAATAAAATCTCCTTTAATTAACACTGCAAGAAATCCTGGCCTGTATTCTCGGTGTGTTTCTTGTATGAAACTAGACCGTTCTCCGTCGGGTTTAATTAATTTTGTGTGATCGTGGATAGTTAGTCAAGGCATAATAGTGCAGCGAATACTTCTAGTTACCATTCCTCTCAGCATGATCTCAACAATGTCCGTGTAGAACTCTTTGTAATCACATCCTCAAGTTTGGACTACAAGAGTGCTTCTTGTTAAATCCATGCATGAGATATCGAATTGTCTCTGTCCTCAGAAAATCTGGCAGTTGGCCAAATGCTTTGCAAACTTCTACCCTGTGATTGTCACTTCTCTTACTGAACACCTTAGCTACGTTGTGGGCAAGTTATTTTACTTAAACATCATATTTTTAATGACCAAACACATATATATTAGCACATTAGCATGCACATTCTGTCAATTGGATTCGGAAAACACGTTTGGATTCAATGACTGGATGTGTAAATAGCCTTGGTATACGCAATAAACACATTTAAAGAAAATCGCGTTTTAATATTAGCTTAGATAAAATTAACGTTCAACACCTGATAACACAGACAATACATCTGCATAAAATATTTGGTTTAATTAGAAAGACGGGCTCAAGTAGATGTCAATTAATTAATAAAAAATAATTTGACCCAAGTCTGGGTTTGTGACCTTCAAAATGACCTTCAAATAAAAAATCGATGGTAGCATCCACCTATACCTTTTTTCTTATCCCATAAGTGGTGGATCTAGCATGAATTCCTGCTATTAAAAAAATGCTGTTAAAAGTATAAAATCACATGTTGGCTGGTCTCCGGCTGCATAATTAATCACCCACGTGACAATGATTCGTGTAAACACAATTATAGTTATCGGCTATTTTACGCACATAAAATCACATTTACACATACAATGCACTAAACAAGTGGCAGAGATTGTACTTTTTGGATATTGTCACGTGTTGATACAGTACTTCTCGAATGTATTATTAGTTCACAAAGAATTGCTTTAAAGCATCGATCGAACTGTCGATCGATAGACCTCGATTCGGGCCCTGCATCTGCATTCCGAAACTAGGACAATTTGGTGTATTCAAAGGAACACAAAGCAGGAATTCTAGATTATGCCCTGAAAGTTTGGTGACCGAAATGCGCCGCCGTAACTTCAGTAACTGGGACACATTCAAAGGGTCTAGGGAGCACGACACTGTAGCTCAGACGTAGCGCGGCCAAATTCCAATGGTCTAGGGTGCACGTGCCCTCAGCCAACCCCTAGAACCTCCTACGGGGAGTCATGTTATACGACCAAAAGCGCCCGGCTTATTTATTGTTTATCATCTGCAGCCGACGAATAACGCAGCTGCTTCCAGTTTGTTCGTGTCTGATTTTGTTCTACCCGGCATACCGGTGTCTATGCGTTTATCAATGAAATATAATGCATGGAAACGTGTTTCCAAGTGTTTTTTGGATGTGTTGTCTTCGCAACATGGTCAATCTTCATGCACCAGGTGGCGCTGTTGATTACATCAGCCTGAAATATCAGCTGGAATATCGCCTTGCTAAAACGCTCAAGCTACCCTGAGCCTCTTAGCTGGTTTTAATATGGCCATCGATAATCACCACTGTTCTTACGAGTGGGACATCAATAGTAAATTTCTGGGGAACGTATACCTGATTCGGCTAACTGCTGTTGGGAGGAATTTGATCAGATAGAGTGGAACAGAGTATCCGCAAGCGTTTTCCGGCGAGACAAGTCCACGACGATTTCCGGAACTGGCGTCAGTGTTTCTTTGATGTCCTACATTCTGCATCAACGCGATCGGCTTCATGGTTCGTGAAGGCTCCGTTTTCACTCACATGAAACAATATCAGAGTGCCGCTGGTGCAATACACTTGCGAACGTACACTCAATCACACACACACATTGACGCACACACACACACGCTTGCGTGCGCACACGCAAACACATACACATACACACATACACTCACCGACATCGCATAAACACACCGACACACACACGCACGTGTGCACGGACATACGCAGGCACGCACATATTCATATTAAAGGTAATAAATTGAGTTCTTAACTAGAACAACGTAGAGTGAACGAACTTGCCCAAGGTTCGACATCGCAGCACAGAATTCGAACCCGGGTTCTGTCGATCCAGTGTCCTAGCTCTCGCCACAGCCTCACTGCCGTCCACAAATTTATAAACACACACATACATACACACACACACACACACACACACACACACACACACACACACACACACACACACACACACAAACACACACACACACACAATTGATCACAAACAAACTCATGCAAAACAAACAAACACGATTTTTATGTTGCTAGTAACGTTTGCCTTATGTAATGCCCAACATACCAATTCAACATATAATTATGTCGTTGTCAGTATTTTCTGGCATTAGTTTATGTAGGTCAACTCATTGTTTGTTCACGTCATTGTTTGCCAAACTACATGCAGTGATCACGGCAGGTATCGGGATACGGACGGGAGTCGAAACTGAGATGCTTGTGGTGAATCTTTATAATCACAGTGCACCGTCAGATAAGCTATACATTAACAACTAACAGCAACACCGTTCATACGCACTAATACAAGTCTGCAATATGAACTACACTACCAGCTGTAGCTCTTTGATGATCAAAGATATTAAATTCGATAGCGTTAAGCAACATAACAAGTTTTTTTCACAAAATGACTAATACTGTGCACAGTATAGTATAGCACAGCACATTGCATTATCGACACCAATTACGATCAAATGAGCCAATGGCATCCGATG
The DNA here is from genome assembly GCA_963995525.1 of Escarpia spicata. Lineage (NCBI taxonomy): Eukaryota > Metazoa > Annelida > Polychaeta > Sabellida > Siboglinidae > Escarpia > Escarpia spicata. Next base: position 48,159,657 of record OZ023207.1, on the reverse strand, counting down.
AGTATGGCGGTTGACTGCAGGGGCGGATCCAGATAGGGTAGGCTGGGAGACCAAAAACCTCAACTGGCGGCCGGCGCTAATTCATATTCGGGGGGTATAGCCGGATTTTCGGCACGACCAAGACTCCGCTGGCTCCCGCTGTCCAATCATGACATCGGAAGACGAGGGCTGTTGATGCTGTTGAAAATGTTTCACCGCTGCACCGTTGTATCTTCAGCTCCTCTTCAGCTCCTCTTCAGCTTCTCGGCTGTCTCCACTGATGACATTGGAAGACGGAGGGGGGTTGTAGTTGAAATTGTTTCGCCACCGCGTCGCCGTAACTTCAGCTTATTGTAAACTAAACGGGGGCACGTTCTAAAGGTTTACGATGTACGTTAACGGGATCCCTCTCAAAAAGTTCAGGGGGCACGCAAAATAACAAAGATCTAGGGCGGCATGTGCCATCCAGGCCCCGGTGGATCCGCCTATGCACTATGCATTGTACCCCGTTTCTACTACTTCCTCAATTAATCAACAGCAGCCATGTAACTGGTTAGGCGGGAAACGTCCGGAGAGTGCACAATTTAGGAAAGAGGTTCTATAAAAGGGGATTCCAAGAAGGAGTCGATGTATTTACCTTGTTAAAAGTAGCGCCGCTAACAAAACCCCGTTCGCGAGATGTCAGAACTGAGATGTCATTTAAACGAAGAGTCATTCTTTGGTGATCGGGACATTTTGGACGTTTTTGAACTACTTGAATCGTCATGTAGAAGATTTTTAGGGGGATAGGGTGGGGTGGGGGTTTTATATGTCATGGCACGGGGTGGGGTGGGAATAATAGATCGGCTGGCACGTGGTGGGATGATGAGGGTTTTAGATCTCTGGAAACGGGGTGGTGTGGGGGTTTCAGATTTCGGGACAAGCGGTGGGATGGGGGATACAGATGTCGGGACACGGGGTAGGGTGGGGGTTTCAATTATAAAGGATTTCGTTGTTGGTGGAAGGGGGTTCTTGAAAAGAGTGATTCCACCAAATATATTTAACGTTTGAAGTAATGTTTGTGGTCTACCAGTGTCATGTACGATAGGTGTTTTAGAAGGTGTAACATGTTCATGTCCTAACGACGGTTCAGGCGGCTTAGCATTTGATTGTGCTTCTGCTTCTGCTTCTTCAACATCGCCTTTGTATTCATCTTCGTCAACGTCCCTGTGATCGTCCTTCTCGTCAGATTCTTTCTCCTCGGCTTCTTCTTCTCCTTCTTCTTCGTCGTCGTCTTCCTCGTCAGGTATACTTATTCCACAGAACACATTTCGCATACGTATCAGCGCCTCCGTCGCAATCGCGAATACAACATCGAATGTACGTGAGAAGCTGAAGAAGAAAGATATACGATTAACTTAGAGACGTGCATAGTGGCTTTACATTTGTACACATTGTTTTTTTCGATTCCGTGCACACACATACATGCTATGCAAACGCTTCCAGATGGTGCTTTCTGACACACACCGCGCTAAAGTGAAGCTTTGCAGTGACAAATGTCGCGCTGCCAAAAATTACAGCATTGTGTTAGCAAATGCAAACATTTTAGAAACCAGTTAGTTAAGCATGTGAATCGAAAGTATCCACGAACAAATATAATATTATGTAAACATTAGTAAGTATATTATATGTATGCGTGGTGTTGTACGTCGAGAAGTACTAGTGTATGTTTGGCAGCATGTTTCGTTTAGTAATGTATGTTTGACATCATGTTTCGCAATGTCAAAGTATAAATACTTATACGTAATACGTAGATCATCCATCCATATAACAAAACTCGAGGATCAGAATCGAGGCAGACGGGTGTGGAACGATATTAGGGCCATAATTCCACAATGCTACATTGTTGATTTCTGACTTTCGATTATCCATTTACGCCGAGATTGTCGAATTCTGACTTTCGATTATCCATTTACGCTGTCATTGTGCGCAAGATTATTGTCAAATAATTCACTAGAATGGCGTTTGGTCAAATATTTCTCCCAAATATTTTCTCAAAAAAATGTTTTCCAAAATATTTTCTCCAAACAATTTTCTCAAAAATATTTTCTCCAAAAGAAGTTCTCGAAAAGATTATCTAGCACAAATTGTACTCAGTGACCTAAGCAGCTAAGCTGTGCTGCCCCCTAGCGAACTACACAAACATGCAAATACTGAAGTATCCCTTGCGAGTCAGGCCAAAGCAATTATATAATTGCTTTGGTCAGGCCTTTCGCTGCCAGTCACCAACGTCACGATGTAGTGTACAAAATACTTATAGCGAGCATTTCTCACCCATGTTATGAGTTGTTTTATCAAAGTTGCAGTTTAAAAGAACTCAAAGATGAACGGAAGAAAGGAAGTGCCAATCCGTCTGGCAGAAAACGCGAATTTATTGTCAGGTAGGTTGGTACTATGTGTGTGTGAGCAATAATTCGTGATTCGTACTATAACGTGTACTTGGCAATGTTCTATTAACTGACTAGTCTGTATTATTGTGGTTGCAATGTAATGGTCTTATGAGGTCTCATTCTTTATATACAGGCACTGAGGCAGGTCACTACCTGGGTGTTTGCCGTCCTCAGTGGTTCTGTTACGTCCCAAATTGAGACGGGACCGATATTAATGTGATCACCGAGTCACGAGGGATACGCAATCCCCAATTTTGAGAGCCAGATTTCTATACCAAATATCATGCCTGCTCGGTCCAGGTTTCGAACTCAGAGCCCTGGCATGCCAGGCGGATGTGCTAACCACTACATTAACAGCACTCTTTGTATAATTTGTTTCTGCTGTTGGGATAAATAAACTTCATCCTTACCTTACCTAAGATGGGAGGGTGTGTTTCTATATTTCATAAAAAAAACAGCACAAACCCTTGGAGTAACATACACTATCGAGAGGGATGAGGGGGTAGCAGCCCAGCCTGATTACAATGCTTTCTTCTATATCATGAGCAGTCTTACTCCAAACCCACTATACTTTATCTTAGTCACATATTGAACATAACTTGGGATAATGTTTTTCATTTTACAGGTTAATGAAGATGAACCAGCATGAAACTGCCGCAGAATAACATGTATAGGGACGTACATGGTGGTATACACCAACTACCCAAATTTACACTGGGGAGTCTAGAGGAATACTTATCCCAGTATGGAAAGAAGCTGGAGGAAAAGAGCAAGTCTCTATACAAAGAAAGGTGAGTTATCTTAACATTAAACTAAAAGGACTGTAGGATTAAAGGTAAATGTGAATAACCATATGAGCTTAGTAGTTTGTACGTCCCTGTCAAATATGATACTGCCTTGATGAAATAATAGTTTTCTTTGTCAATGGATACCAGCAGGCTTATTTGTAAGAGGTTTGGCAAATGTCTATGTGATAAATGTAAGAACAAACATTCAAAACCTAACAATAAATTATTCAGAACCAGTATTCAGGAATACCCTGCCTCATAAATTTAGAATACTCCTGACCATTAACCAGTTTAAAAGAAACCTAACAGCTCCTTATTCGTGAATTATTATTGATATTACATTATATACGTGTCTGGGTAAATATATATATTTTTTAAATATGAGAATGTGAAACACTTCAGAAATCAAAATTTGCTTGACTGATTTATGTTAGTACCTCATCAGAATCCAACCAAAACTTTTAAAATGTTAAGAATGATCAGAGCACTGTGGACGTGAAATGGTGGACACTAACTTACGTTATCCACCACATTGTCCACAACAAAATTTTTTTTTCAAACAACAATAAACAGGCAGGATGCGTTTTTTGTGTCTCTTCTTTCTTCATGGGCCTAAGATACAGCACAAATGTTATCAACAGGAACTGTCCACAAAGAAGCTTGTTATGGAGTAAATATAGCGTATTTTAATGTGCACATTTAAATATACATTTATTTTCATACACATTTTAATAATAACCAGCCCAGCCTGATCACAGTGCTTTCTTCTATATCATGAACAGTCTTACTCCAAACCCACTATACTTTATCTTAGTCACATATTGAACATAACTTGGGATAATGTTTTTCATTTTATAGGTTAATGAAGAGGAGCTCAGCATGAAACAGCCGCAGAATAACATGTATAGGGACGTACTACCCAAATTTACACTGGGGAGTCTAGATGAATACTTATCCCAGTATGGAATGAAGCTGGAGGAAAAGAGCAAGTCTATATACAAAGAAAGGTGAGTTATCTTAACATTAAACTAAAAGGACTGTAGGAGTAAAGGTAAATGTGAATAACCACAAGAGAGTAGTAGTTTGTATGTCCATGTCAAATATGATACTGCCTTGATGAAATAATATTTTTCTTTGTCAATGGATACCAGCAGGCTTATTTTGTAAGAGGTTTGGCAAATTTCTATGTGTTAAATGTAAGAACAAACTTTCAAAACCTAACAATAAATTATTCAGGACCAGTATTCAGGTATACCCTGCCTCATAAACTTAGAATACTCCTGACCATTGACCAGTTTAAATGAAACCTAACTGCTCCTTACTCGTGAATTATTATTGATATGTGGGTAAATATATATAGGTGAAGCACAATACTGGGCCAAAAAAGAGGACTGGACAGCAAAACAAAGTCTTAGATGGTAACCAAAATACATCTACACCTAAAATTAAAGAAGATAATATATTTTTACTCACTGTTATGTGGCACAATGCCAAGTGAAGTTCACGATGAAAGTTACATGGTGTCTTTTAACAACATTATGAAAATGTGAAACACTTCAAAAACAAAATTTGCTTGATTGATGTATGCTAGTACCTCATCAGAATCCAACCAAGACTTTTAAAATGTTAAAAATGATCAGAGCGCTCTGGAGGTGAAATGGTGGACACTGTAACTTACGTTATCCACCAAATTGTCCACAACCACAATTTTGTTAAACAACAATAAACAGGAAGGATGCGTTTGTTGTCTCTTCTTTCTTCATGGGCCTAAGATACAGCACAAATGTTATCAACAGGAACTGTCCACAAAGAAGCTTGTTATGGAGTAAATATAGCGTATTTTAATGTGCACATTTAAATATACATTTGTTTTCATACACATTTTAATAATAACATATTGGACATGAAAAACTAGGTTAACTTCTGCACTTGTATATTATACCCAGCGTATCAACAAAGACATATTGATACACTTTTAAAAAGTATTTAGCATATGGCGATGACTCTAAAATTAATTTATAAAATAAATGATTCATTTTTTAAGAAGGTAGGCATACATATTATGAACCTTTGAATACTTGAAGAGGAAAATACACTGTTAGAAAATATACCTCATCTTGTCATTTCCAACATATACTTTGACCATTAAACCTCAGGCTTAAAATGTCAAACATGAATATGTGTAGTAGTTACACATGGCAGACAGTTACATGAATTTATATACTGAAAACAAAACAAAACAAAAAAATGCACTTTCCTGATTAGCAGAATTAAAATCAGTCTATAATATTGACTAAGATCAAGCGTCACTGTAATGAAATTGAACAATTGAAAATTGCTGTAATGACAATGAACACCTAGTAAAGAATAATAGTTAACATTTTTCACCATTTTGAAAAATAGCATAATCCACTAATGCCTGCATGCTGTAGCAATCCACCCCCTTTCTGCACCCGGTATACACTGACTGTTCCCAAGAAGTAAGATATCAAGATGTATAGATCCAGCTGTAGTAGAACATTTCTTGCTGCCTTTTTTCTTGTGAAATGCTGCAGATCATACATGAAACATTATTTTATATTTACTGATTATGACAATGAACAACTCCGTAATTATTTCGTCCCAAAGCTACTATGATGCCTGTTTTTGTTTACTGAATGTATGCTTTTCTTTACAGGAGATTGAACTAGTGTGCTTAGTACTACTAGCTCTCCACGTTAATATGGAATATTGGGCAGTTGTATGTCCAGGATCTCGGACAAGATTCTACAGCCATGCAATACGCTGCATATTAACAGTTTGTCATGTGAATGTCCACAGAGTGATTCCAATTGTGTCGTGAGTTGCATCCATGACAGATTCCCCAGTGCCAAGGGGTATACACTGGCTTCCAGATCAGTCAGTTAGCTTGACTGACTGGAGACCAATGTAGAATGCAGATTGCTCGACATAAGAATGTAATGACGCCTGACTAGCTCTGCAGTTGGTGATGGAACGGTGGGTGCCAGGGTTTGGCAGTTATGGCATGAGTCTTCGGGCAACAACTTTCAACGCTGTGAGAGAGGTTCAGTGTCGAGCATTCTTCGGTGAACTACATCGGTTTAGATATCGATGACATCACTGTATGTTTTCGCTATCTTTGATGGTACTGCATACCAGCTTCCTGACTTTTTGTTGTACATCTGCATCTACCTATACCGAAGAAAAAGTGACACATTTATCAAAAGTCAATAATACAAGGTATATGTATTCAATTCAACTATAACTTTTACCAGTGTCCTTGAAAAAATACGTGATTTATCCAGCATTGTTATAGTGGTAGGGTTTCATTGTCTTTGTGTTGCTGATAGTCAGTGGCAGCCAGCTGAGTTCTTGCAACATACACCAGACACTTGTTATGTAAAACACAAGTTTGTGATGAAGTAATGGTATTGAAAGCCTTTTTAAATTTTTCAGCAACAGTCTGTTGATACACTGGCGGCAGCATTTTACTTGTTTAAATTATGTATGAATCATGAGGACTGCTATATATTTTTCATGCCACGTATCATCTTTCTAAATTATTCTTTTTATCACTATTTTATATTTTCACAAATAATTTACATTACATTTTCATTTCACATGATAATTAAACAACACCTGAGTAAGGTTAGTTCTGATATCGTGTACTATCCAGTCCTCAGGATAGCTCAAAGCACCTTACTGGCTCCCTGGCAGACCTGTTAAATCGAAAACGCCATCTTGACTTATGTGGGAAGCATTAAGCTGAGATTAATTTGCGAAGACTATCCACCGCTGTCTGTAGCAGGTACTCTTCATACAGCTGAGTAAACTGGAGCAATGTAGCATGTAGTGATTGTATATGTAATTCTCAGTCACATAGGGATGGCCCTGTCTAGTCTAGTCACGATTTTAAGTTCAACTAAACATCTTTCTAAGTAATTTGTTCTCATTGGTTTACATTTTATGGGTATTAAATATTAAAAATTGTTGTTAAATACACATCATTGTTTAGTCACTAATTTTGTGAGTTGTAAACATATAAGGCATGTATAAACTACAACTAGCATTTGATATCACATGTACTAACTAGTGTTGTTTTTTGCAACTAAGAATCGTGATAAAAGTAACTGTTTGTTTTTTATATGTACCTGAAATTTTTTCAACCTCTTCCTCATTTTTGTTTCTATTGTTGCTTGTATGCTTGTATGTGATATTAAAAATTATTACATTATGCATATCAAGTGCAGTGATTGTACCTGTAGTTGTATTGTGCTTTTCATAATTTTGTAGTCAATCTTATCAAATAGTTTCAATAAAATGTTTGTACTTTACATTGTCTTTACTTTAATTCACCTGCATTTCTAACAACAATATGTAATTTAACGAGGACACCCATTACTGCAAAATCCTCATGCAGACAAACAAAACATTCACATACAGGGGTGGATCCAGAAATTGAGCCTGGCCGAACCAAATGGTGTAGTCTAAATTTTGGCGATACCGAGCCGCCATAACTATAACTTCAGCCGCTTGGCTGGAGCGGTGATATCGGAAGACGGGTGGGGGTGTTAATGAAACATACTTGCACTGTATATACGAATTTATGTTTCCAACATAAATATTCCAAATTAAATAAATAGACCATTAAGTTCAAAAATTGAACTGCAAATTAAATGTAGAATGCAATTGAAAGTTTCACAAAAGCCTTATCAACCAAAGATGGTGTAACTACCCTAAGATTGGTCAGAATAAAACATAATTATTAAAACCAATCACATATGTTTGCATACCTTCCAATTATTATGCTATGATTTATATATATATATATATATAACATTTGCATAGCAGCATCAATTAATTCTTACGTTTGTTCTAACTGTTCTGAGCTGCATCCAGCCTCAGGAAGTGACTGAACACCTGAGCTGCCTTTGCTACGAACACTGATGCTCGATAGAGCCACCACAGATCTTGTCATATGTGATGGCTGCAGTGGCGTTGAGGTAGTTCACGCCTTTGTGTTGAAGCTGTCGAACAGAGTCGTGAATTGGAATATGGAATGAGTAAGATTATTTGTGAAAATGAAAATGGTTTGACAACACTACTTCATTTTCACAAATAATCTTACTCATTCCATATTCCAATTCATGACTCTGTTCGATAGCTTCAACACAAAGGCGTGAACTACCTCAACGCCACTGCAGCCATCACATATGACAAGATCTGTGGTGGCTCTATATATATAATATTATACATGTGTGTGGTATGTAACTTGTAAACTTTTTAATTTCATTAACAGGTAAAAATATATTGCCCAAAGGTCATTTGCCCAGCACTCACGAGTGAAAAGGTCATTTGCCCAGTTGTGAAACAATTACAATGATATGAGAGTGGCAAAGTTATTATTGTATATATATATTGTAAAAGTGTAGTACATAAACAAGTAGACAATTTACAAGTGTCAACATATTAACTAAGTATAGGTAGAACACAGATGGGCTGGAAAGAAGGTTACAGGAAATAAAGTCAAACTAATTTTATTCGAAAAAAAAAAAAAAAAATAAACGTTTTGCAATTTTTCACTGATAGTTCAGCAAGACAAAGTTTTAGGAATTCAATAGTAAACCATGAAAATACCCAAAGCCTCAATGTGTCATTCATCTAACACTGCTAATTAATGAGGAGGACAATTGGCTGGCAGTGGGTGAACCCCTGGCAGTATCCACAAAATTCTACTGTTTACTCAGAGGGTGGATTACCACCTGTTACTGTCCAATGATCAATATCCCCTTTGTTTTTTAGCTGGACTGCAAGGTGCCACTGATAGCTGGCTACACTTGTCTAAAGGCTGGCTGAGTCACTGTAAGTCTTTAGAAGAAGATTCCAGCAGTTAGTCTTGTCTCTTATGAGAGCAACAAAGACATTTTATTATGGATTTCCTGGCTTAATTTAACAAACAAAAATGATTATGGCCTTTCAACTACTTGCAACTGTGGTTATTAACTAGAGGTTTCTGACTGGGAAAGTATGTTCCATGAAGCGAAGCCTCTGTGGCTTCAGTGTCATCAACGTGCAAACAATTTGTAAACTGTCCTGTCAGAAACGTAGCTGCCAACCCTGACTGTATTTGAATTGAATCACGCAAAGTGAGATGAAGTGAATTAATTAAATGAAACGGAAAACAACATTTACAACATTTTTATACAAAATGTATGAATGTAGAAATATACATTACCAAATGCATGTTATTGATAAACTGAAAGACCAAAATAAAAAACAACTAAAAACAGAACTTCTATAATTTACATGTACAAGAGGATTTGTAACTTAACAAAACATGGGCTGCAATTAATTGTATAGTAACGGTAATTCTCTGCTCTCTCAAATAAATCAGTCGCAAGGTATCGATACATGTTACGAAGGCCTACATGTTATTGTTATGGACATTTTCACCATATTGAGGGGTGGTGGTTTTGTTAACATAATAAGCAACATAATATTATGACTACTTTGAAATTACTAACTTCTCTAGAAGAAGTTTTTGCGAACGCAGCATCTGTTCTTAGTCTTACTCCAGCTCTTTCTTTTGTGAGTTGTGTTGTTCCACAAATCCATACTGGTTTTTCCCAAATAAACCATCTGACGCGAATACTGACTGTTTGTCGTTGTCTGCGTAATCTGGCCCTTTTTTGCTGAGTCGGTGGCATATGTCCGGGAACATCCCATCGTCGGTGTAAATGCCATAAAATAAGAACGTGTTGTATAAACACTTGCGAACACTGTACGATCAAAAAACGGCTTGATCGAGGCACCAATCTTGAGGGTCAGAGGTCAGTCTCGCCCAAATTCGCGAACACGATATTATTATATGAAGTTTCCACTTTCAGATGCATGTCCAAGTAAGTGTTGCTAATTTTGACTCCTTCGACTCGAAACCAAATTCAAAATAGTTCGCAGTTTGTTTATTAATTTCAACAAAACGATATAGCACAAGTGCACCAATGAACTAGGATATTATAGTGGATACTTGATAGCTTTGTTTTTTGGGGAAATTAGTCAGAAAAGCGAGGAGCATAAAAATCGAACTGATATTGCAGCTTTAAACTATATAGTTGTATTATCACCAGTTAGTCTGATATTAACTGCAATACAACAAACCCCCTCTTTGTTTCAAGTTTTAACTTTGTTTTATTTTAGTTTCAAATGAAATGCTCAGAGCTGCATTGCACAATGGTTTGTAAGTTGGACTCTGTGCTGTGACGATGTAATGTTTATAAAAAGTAATCACTTATATAATAACGCAGTATCCAGTCCTGATGACTGCTCAAAGCACTTTACACTTTACTCCCTAGCAGACGTGTTTGATCGAGAACCATCTCAACTTCTCTGGGAAGCATTCAGCCATGCCACAATTAATGCACAAAGGCTATTTGTACACAAATACCCACCACTGTCTACAGTAATGTACTCATTCATATGAACGAACGAACTTGCCCAAGGTTCAACACAGCAGCACTGAATTCGAACCTGGGTTCTCTTGATTGAGAGTCCAACGTTCTAGTCACTGAGCCAATGCGCTCTATTGTAACGGTGTGCATTGTTTCAATGGAGCACATTGTGTAAATACATACGCATGTATGTATATTGAATTGAAAAGCATGGAAATAACTAACCATTTCATCTTTCAAATACTGATCTTGTGGAGTTAACTTCAAGTAGCTGTGGTCGTTGGCGAGGGCATGTGGATTGGCAGGAGGGAACAGCTGCATCACTAGCATTGATTGACTTTCCTGAAATATGTATATGTAGAGATATAAGCAACATTGTATTATTTGCTTTATACATAAAGGGAGAGACTGCACTAATGCCCATGTTTTGACAAGTAACTATTTTTCAATTGGTCTGTAAAAGGAATATAAGATCTGTTTCGTCAAATAGAGTGAATCTGTCTGGAGTAGAGTCGTTCTGCAGTTGCTCTGATCGAGAATCATATATAAGGTCCGCATTGTCCTTCCCACAAATTCCATGTAATCTGTTGGACTTGATAAGAGTTCCTTTAAAAGGTATAGCATGATGGAACGTCTGGAGGACCTGCAGGTCAAGTCAAAATGTACGTTCAGCTACATATTTATGAATTTTATATACATTTTAACCCTTTCATTTATTTATTGTTGCTGATATGTTGACAAGAGCGTGTCACATTCTTGAAACTACCCAGCTTATTTGTACAAAATTGGGATAAACTAACTGCCATTTTTTTTTGCATTTTCAACTGCCCCAATATTTGTACATAGTACATTCAATGCAGAAAATAAGTGTTTTCTTAAAACGTCTTACCTGTGTACATGTCACTCCTGTCAAGACAGTTCCTGTCTGACAGTAGTGTCGGGCCGAACAGAACTGCTGCAACATGCCTGCAGTGAGCTGTAGGACCCTGCCCAGCACCACATTCACATTCTGCTTCTTGCACCACCGCATCATTGTTCATGGACACATTTACTTTATAAGAGGCAGACTTCCTCATCTCTGCCCACACAACAGCTGACACGCATATACCGCAATAACCTGAAGAAAACAATGTACAATATATATATAAAATTGTCGAGTCGCACAATACTGGGTCAAATTGGTGTCATGTAACTTACGCTATATTTACTCCATAACCAGCTTCGTTTGCGGACAGTTCCTGTTGATAACATTTGTGCTGTATCTTAGGCCCATGAAGAAAGAAGAGACACAAAAAAACGCATCCTGCCTGTTTATTGGTGTTTGAAGAAATAAATTTGGTTGTGGACAATGTGGTGGATAATGTAAGTTAGTGTCCACCATTTCACGTCCACAGTGCTCTGATCATTCTTAACATTTTAAAAGTTTTGGTTGGATTCTGATGAGGTACTACCATAAATCAATCAAGCAAATTTTGATTTCTGAAGTGTTTCACATTCTCATAATGTTGTTAAAAGACACCATGTAACATACATCGTGAACTTCACTTGGCATTGTGCCACATAACAGTGAGTAAAAATATGTTATCTTCTTTAATTTTAGGTGTAAACGTATTTTGGTTACCATCTAAGACTTTGTTTTTGCTTACCAGTCCTCTTTTTTGGCCCAGTATTGAGTTTCACCTATATATATTTACCCAGACACGTATGTAATGTAATATCAATAATAATTCACGAGTAAGGAGCTGTTAGGTTTCTTTTAAACTGGTTAATGGTCAGGAGTATTCTAAATTTATGAGGCAGGGTATTCCTGAATAATTTATTGTTAGGTTTTGAATGTTTGTTCTTACATTTATCACATAGACATTTGCCAAACCTCTTACAAATAAGCCTGCTGGTATCCATTGAAAAAGAAAACTATTATTTCATCAAGGCAGTATCATATTTGACAGGGACGTACAAACTACTAAGCTCATATGGTTATTCACATTTACCTTTAATCCTACAGTCCGTTTAGTTTAATGTTAAGATAACTCATCTTTCTTTGTATAGAGACTTGCTCTTTTCCTCCAGCTTCTTCCCATACAGGGATAAGTATTCATCTAGACTCCCCAGTGTAAATTTGGGTAGTACGTCCCTATACATGTTATTCTGCGGCTGTTTCATGCTGAGCTCCTCTTCATTAACCTATAAAATGAAAAACATTATCCCAAGTTATGTTCAATATGTGACTAAGATAAAGTATAGTGGGTTTGGAGTAAGACTGCTCATGATATAGAAGAAAGCACTGTGATCAGGCTGGGCTGGTACCCCCGCATCCCTCTCGATAGTGTATGTTACTCCAAGGGTTTGTGCTGGTTTTTATGAAATATAGAAACACACCTTCCCATGTAAGGTAAGGTAAGGATGCATTTTATTTATCCCAACAGCAGACACAAATTATACAGAGAGTGCGGCTAGTGTAGTGGTTAGCACATCCGCCTGGCATGCCAGTGCTCTGAGTTCGAAACCTGCATCGAGCAGGCATGATATTTGTTGTAAAAATCTGGCTCTCAAAATGGGGACTGCGTATCCCTCGTGACTTTGTGATCACATTAATATCGGTCCCGTCTCAATTTGGGACGTAAAAGAACCACTGAGGACGACAAGCACCCTGGTAGTGACCACCCTCAGTGCCAGTATATAAAGAATGAGACCTCGTAAGACCATTACATTGTAACCACAATAATACAGACTAGTCAGTTAATAGAACATTGCCAAGCGCTGGAGACAACTATAACTACAAAATATGAAAACAAATACTAAGCTACAAATGTTACAATAACAATTTACATAATGTCAACAAAATTTAAAACAATTCACTGTGTGGTGGGAGACTTCACACTATTATTATCTTTAAAGTTTAATAATATTCACTTAAAAACAGCCTCCCCCATTCATGACATAGACGCTCACGCTTCATAGAGGAGACTGGCTGCACTGACCGTTTTATATACATATTAGATGGATGTATACGTTGCTTTCACTGAATTGGACACGTTATAGTACGAATAATTATTATTATTGACAGTTTTCGAAACATCACGAATTATCGCTCACACACAGTACCAACCTACCTGACAATAAATTCGCGTTTTCTGCCAGACTGCTTGGCACTTCGTTTCTTCCGTTCATCTTTGAGTTCTTTTAAACTCCAACTTTGATAAAACAGCTCATAACGTGGGTGAAAAATGTTCGATAGAAGTATTCTGTACACTACATCGTGACGTTGGTGACTGACAGCGAAAGGCCTGACCAAAGCAATAATATAATTGCTTTGGCCTGACTCGCAAGGGATACTTCAGTATTTGCAAGTTGGTGTAGTTCGCTAGTTGGTTAGCTGCTTAGGTCACTGAGTACAATTTGTGCCAGATAATCTTTTCGATAACTTCTTTTCGATAAAGCATTTTTTGGAGAAAATATTTTTGAGAAAATTGTTTGGATCAAATATTTGTGAGAACATTTTTTGGGAGAAAATATTTTCGAGAAATATTTGACTAAACGCCATTCTATTGAATTATTTGACAATAATCTTGCACAGTGACACCGTAAATAGATAATCGAAAGTCAGAATTCGACAATGTCAGCGTAAACGCATAATCGAAAGTAAGAATTCGACAATCTCGGCGTAAATGGATAATCGAAAGTCAGAAATCAACAATGTAGCGTTGTGGAATTATGGCCCTAATATCGTTCCATAGACGGGGAGACAAAAGGGGAAGAACAACTTCGGAACTGTTTTTATAAAGCACTCGTCAAACAGACACTTCTTGTATATAATTTATGTTTTGTTTGCTATATACTATATTATCTTAATTAGTTTTAATATACGATTATTATTTATGCAATTATCTTAATGTTTAGAGATATTGTTATTCATCCTAATTACTTAACATATACAATAATGTTTAATGTAATACTATTTTTACCAGGATATATAACGTACGGTAACCATTCCGTCATATTTTTCATTGCGCACGATGTCGTGTTCTGATTCTGATGAAACAACGTCTTAGCTTCAATTTCGAACATAAATATACGCAAATTGGTAAATAATGAGATATGTGTGACACTTTAAAAAATAAATGTCGAGAGTGACGGAAATGGGGCACCCGTGACTTAACTCCGATATACTGGGTGCCCATTCTTCGTCAAGGTGACCCAAATCCGTCATACTTGTTAATCTTATTATTGATATTTGTTGACGTCGAAAGATGATTTTTAATAAAGTAAATATCGTTATAGGAATAAAGGTTAATAATAATAATAATTTGCAATTAGTCCAATAGTAGATCGAAACACAATAAGGCCTACAGTTTTCATCACAAATTTATTTATTTTTAGGGGATGATTTAACATCCACGCCATCATTAATCTGGTTAATTGACAGGACGCATAATCTCCAACTTAGGAGAGAGTGGTCTCATATGTATGTGTTGTCCTCCATACTCGTGCACTCCAGGTGGACCCAAAGTGGGCATCCGTGACACTGCACCCATTCCTCCCGGTCCTTCAACTCCATGTAGAATTATTATTATACATACTTACATATAATACACAATATATATATATATATACACAGACACACTTTAAATCGGAATCTGTCATTGGTGGTTCACTCACTCGTAACGTTAGTTGGGAACACCAGCACGAAGTGGATCGGTTCCCACCAGCTCTGGCTATTGGAGTGTGAGGTGCCCGTCCACATACAGTACATGACTTCGTTCGACAGCGTCAGCCTCGGCAGATTTAGCCGGCACGTGTCAGCCTTCTGCGGTCCAAGCCCTGTGTAGACTGACCGTATAGGTGTTTCGATAACCGACGCCAATGCGTGTACGTGCCATATTCCACAATAGGAATTGGGGTCGTCTCCTGCTCGTAAATGGTGCGAATGTCACGACCTGTGGGTTTCTTGCTTCGAACGTAGCTTTGTGAATATTGAGCATACGTCATCGATTGCGCTGCGCATTTGTTGTTGGTCTCCTGGGACAACAAACTGTCGCCCAAGTAGACGTCGTCGTGCGATAGCAGATCGTGCGAAATCTTCACCCGAATCGCCGTGTGGTTGTTCTCGCTGAGATGAGTAGGAGGTTCCCTGCACGGGGTAAGCAGTTTCCGTCGGCCTCTACTCGAACAGAACGAAGGCTCGACGTGTTCACGCTTGTGACGTGGGAAAGTAGTGTTTGAAACATTTGGTCTGTCGGCACTAGCTTCGTGTCATTCACCGACGGTGGGTTGAGTTTCAGTTTGAAGGCAACTCATCTGGGATTGTAAGCTTCATGGCTGCATAAGAACGGCAATTCGGCAGTTCCGTTAGTAGATTTGAGAGGTATGCATGTCGGTCCAATATTGTAGTTGAGTCTGATGTTGAGGCTAATGTTAGAACTGATGTTGACGTTGCGGCGACAGTTGCCGTAGCCGACTAGCTCCAACAGTTTTGGGTTGACGCTTTCTCAAACTTGTGCACCTATTTTCATGTAAATTCTCTTCTTGTGTTCTTCCTCTGTCTGTGCCACCTTCCTCTTGTGGTCACGTTGCCTCATCTCATTTGACATTTGACACCTCACTTGGGTCCCCTTCACTGATGGGGTTTCGAAGACAGCGACGAGGCGTTTTATTATCAAGCCGGCTTTTAGGAGCGGGTGCTCCTCACACTCAGGGCCCAAGATGGGGAGCGGCTGAGGTTGTTGTCCATCCACCTGCTGCTTCAGGTACATGCAAGTTGCATACACCGCAATGCTGTCACATTCGTACGCCAATATGCAGCAAACTTCATTGGTTTCAACGACCTCTTAACAGCCTCGAGAGCGAAACGCGGGGGCATGTCTGGGATGTGCCCTCTACGAGGACCTCAACATACATTGGCACCCGTGACGGAACCAACCTGGCATTGGCTTCTCGTTCCACACGACGCGATTTCACGAGTTCGTTTCGAATTGTGTACCTGGAGAATGGCGCAGTGCCACACTTCTTGAATGGCCCAATAATGAAGGCGGGCGTGAATGTTTTTTTCTCGATAACCTCACGAAGTATTTCTGGAATTTTACCCTTGTTTATCGACAACTCACCCCCAGCACCCTGATCTGCTGCATGGTGTTTGATACGTTGACCAGTAGATGCCGATCAGCACAGCAGAATGACATTGTTAGCAATTGTAGCATCCATTTACTGTGTACCTAGATGGGCCGATGCACCATCTCGTTGCAATAGCAGGGACGCTCCTGTTGTGCATACCGCAGGAACACCTTCGTGAACCATACTGTGTATATCTGCTGACCCATGAAGCCACTGTCACTGTAGCAGTATGTGGCATTAACCAAACCCTCGTGATAAAAGCTCCGCCCACTGGAAAACCTTTGCTGAATATGATCAGAGGGAGAAATGTAAATCCCGCGGCTGCCACACAACACAGGACAGATACGTGCTACATGCTGGCATTCACGACTGAATTACTATGTTTGCTGTTGCAGGGCATTTTTCTTGAAGTCTTGTTCAGGACGATGGCGGACTTTTACAATGCGACCTCTGTCGACCCTTTCTGCGTTCATTAGAGCCACTTCCTGGTGGCGATCTCTAAACCCCGCACCGTTGATGGCTGGTCCATTTTTCGTACGCACGCACGCACAGAAGAATACTCGACAAATGCAGCTTAATAGTATGCCAGTGACGGAATAGCGGCACCTATAATGGACTAGCGGCCGATTGCCGAGAGGGGTGGCTTAATCCCATCAAATGAGCCATTTTGGGCGACGCTATTCCGTCGTAATTTTCAACAGAGATTTTGGTATATCATAACGATAGATCCCTACAAATAATGCAGCCGGATGTTACATTTAGTAACACTGAGCACTCATTGGCTTTCCATATTATTGCCCATACACATTTTTTCTAACTGCAGCAGTGGGCGAATGACGGAATAGGTGAGTTTTTATGTCCGACTTCAGCGGTGTATTGTTGTCATTATCTAACGTCATCCATATCGTAAATCGATATTAAACGACAGATGATACTCTCTTGAAGGATTCGCACGTCGTTTCTCGTCGTCTGCTAGCAAGGCGCGCTCAAGGAAGTAATTAGTTAACTATGACGGAATTGAGGTACCGACGGAATTAAATTACCGTGCATTACATCTTAAACATTTCTTATAATTTCGTGTTCGTTTCATATTGCATGTACGGACTGGTCCCGAGTATATGGCGTAATAGTTTTGGTAATATAATAACAACACTACTACTACTTTTAATACTACTACTACTACTACTACTACTACTTCTACTACTACTAATAATTATTATTATAATACACTGTAATAATAATAACAATAACTTACACGACATGGCCACCGAACATGCCTCCCACAGACGACACCGAGGAGATAGCAGCAACACTTCCCACCGTGGTACCGACAGCGACACCAACGGCCGCCACTATCCCGACTACTTCAACAATTGTAAGGGATCCCGTTTTCTTACGCCCTAAAACATCGATAGTTAATTTCATACGTATCGCGATGTAAAAAACATAACCTCTTATATAGCGCAGTATCCAGTCCTTAGGGGTGCTCAAAGCGCTTTACACTGTATTCCCAGGCAGATCTGTTCAATCGAACACCATCTCGACTTTTCGGGGAATCATTCAGCCACGCTACAATTAATGCGTGAAGACTAATATCCACCACTATCTACTGCCAGGTTCTAATTCATATAGCTCAGTGAACTGGAGTAATGAATTTGCCAAAGGTTCGGCACGGCAGCACAGGATTCCAACCGGCGCTCTCTCGATTGAGAGTCCGAAGCTCTGCTACTGAGCCACTGCGCTCCTCTGCCAGGAAGTACCCAGAGCATTTAATAGACTTGTTCATCTGCAACTTCTTCTTCATCAGACAAGTGTCCATTCGCGCAGTGGATTCGAATTCGGCTGTTCTCGAGTAACAATCCAACAATATTCTACCGCTAAGCTACCTCGCGCAACATTTGTCTCGAATTTAATTTCGACCATGCTTTAAAACGATACTTCCACCCTAAACATCGACGGTAATTAATTACTGTTCTGTATTCCTTGCCGCCACACAAAGCAGGTAACAAACCTACTAATTTGTACGCCACCTCGGCGTCTCTGGTACGCTTTCATTCACGCTGCAATTAGTGTGCTCAAGCTTCGACACAGCAACACATTGAGTTGAGTTAGGCTGTTCTCGAGCGGCAGTCCAACAATGTGCCATCACTAAGCTACTTCGCTCAGAAATTGTGATGTTATGAAGCAAATTGTTATTAGTGACGCACGTCACACCGACCGTACTTAAAACGGTACGACTCAAACGGGTTGGGTGGCGATGGTTACTAGCATAAGTTTGAAAGGAAAACGCCTTTGGTATCCCATCACAATGTAGACTAAGAGAGAGAGAGAGAGAGAGAGTGAGAGAGAGGAGGGGGGAGCATTTGTGATAGGTGGTGTACGTATCGGCTGCATTGCTAATTGACACGTCAATTCGATAACGACGTTACCATAATTTATGGTGTGGGCAGAAATGCTACTGGCGTATTTATTTACGGTTCGAAATGGGCACGCACAAATTATGATAATATTAATATTCTATTCGATGTACTAGCTTAATAACGAAGATAAAAGGTAATACATATAACAGAATGGTTTGTTGTTGGAGTGACCATTATATTTACAATCTACTGGATGAAATGTGCTGTCTTTACGACGTGCAGTTTTAATGTTTATTAGTGTCCTGTTGCTATGGCAACATTCACTGTCTACAACTAGATACATATATATATATTGGAAAAATGAAAAGATACATATGTCTTTTTCAGCCTACTTCCCCTTACCGTATAGGTAGGTATACGACCTTCCCGTCACCCTACGTCCACTTACCGTACAGGTATACGACCTTCCTGTCACCTTACTTTCTCTTCCCGTACAGATATACGACCTACCCGTCACCCTACTTCCTCTTGCCGTACAGGTATACGACCTTCCCGTCACCCTACTTCCTCTTACCGTACAGGTATACGACCTTCCCGTCACCCTACTTCCTCTTACCGCACAGGTATACGACCTTCCCGTCACCCTACTTCCTCTTACCGTACAGGTATACGACCTTCCCGTCACCCTACTTCCTCTTACCGCACAGGTATACGACCTTCCCGTCACCCTACTTCCTCTTACCGTACAGGTATACGACCTTCCCGTCACTGTATTTCCTCTTACCGTACAGGTATACGACCTTCCCGTCACCCTACTTCCTCTTACCATACAGGTATACGACCTTCCCGTCACCCTACTTCGTCTTACCGTACAGGTATACGACCTTCCCGTCACCCTACTTCGTCTTACCATACAGGTATACGACCTTCCCGTCACCCTACTTCCTCTTACCGTACAGGTATTCGACCTTCTCGTCACCCTACTTCCTCTTACCGCACAACCTAGCGATGTCTTTCTAAGCATACTTCCGTTTACCATTCATGTTTACGATCTTTCCACACCCTACTTCCGGTTACCGTACAGCTTCGCCCGGTTGCAATCGCCACCCGGTTACCGTACATGTCTACGACTTTCCCATCACCCGATTTCCCGTTACCGTACATGAATTCGACCTTCCCAGCACCCTAATTCCGCTTACCGTACAGCTTCATCAAATCTTTTTAAACCTACTCCTGCTTACCGTACAGCATCAACATGTCTTTTTAAGCCTACTTCCGGTTACCATAGAGCTTAAACTCCTTCGGACAGAGGAAATGTCATCGGTGGATCTATGCAAGTATGAACTTGTCCACGAGGTACAATCTATTACATTGTTATCACACCTCCTTGACTTTTCCTGCTTATTAATAGTAATACGTGCCTCGAAACCGGTTTCAACTAGAATCCATACCATCTACACAGACAAGAGCATGAAGAAAAAAACCGTTTATCTACTATGTATCTATCCGAATTTGTCCACAATATGTTACATTGTAAATACACTTTGTTGCGTTTTGATAATGTGACGTATGTGCTATTAATAGTACTGCGTGCCTCGATCCCATTTCAACTAGAATATATTGGATAAGATCCAGTTCGCAGTAGTTCAAGTACTTATGAACAATAACACAGTTTAAACAGGTTCTGGTAAATTGCACATGGAGTAATTACTTTATTTTAAATTCAAACTGACTTACAACTTTATCAACTACTTTATCATCATTCCGAAGCAACTCCGGGCACAATGTGATGAGGCCGGCGATTGGCCGATTGTGTTGATCCAATTTGCAAACAACAGAATAATTGTTATGCCACAACAACATCATAAGAGTACTGCTTTGACAGTGACATATATTATTACATCAAGCGTAATTGTTAGATATGGTTGAATGTAATTCAGAATTATGGTGACCAGTATATATTTTTTTATCATAGCGACATTAGTTGTTATATCCCAAAACCTATGCAGACCTTATAATCTAAACTCCAAAACCCTACATGTGTCATGTTTTCTCCGGAGCAGTACGGCTGGAAACTGGAGGAATAAGGCGGGGAATTGGTGAAGAGGGTGGGAAACCTTGGAAGCGTCGACAAGAAAGCGGTGAGTGATATAGGCGGGAATTCGGAGAAAATGGCGGGAAATCATTTTTTAATGTAACCTAGTGCCGTGTGCAAACATTTGTGTGACATCGTCTACGTATCAATTTTTCATTGAACTACACAGTGGACAAAACTGTATAACTACTCTACCTTTGATCTTATTGTCACACGACATTCTTTTTCAATCATGACAGCACTCGCTACTGATAACAATGATGAATACATTGATATTGAACTTGCCATTGGGCCGTTTTAATAGCTCCCATTTTGGCGTTACCCTCAGTGATAGTCATGAGAATCTAGAAACGGAGCAAAACATGTCACCACCAGAATCAACCCCAACTGCAAGGTAATATAACTTCTTTTATATTTTCAATGTAATATATTTCTATCATTTTCATATTATATATATATATAAATAATATCTAATGCCTACATATTTTATCTTATTTTTTGTTTTTTCAACATAGGTACTTTTCTTCTTTGACTTATTTATTCGTCCATCACCTAGCAACATCGGAGTCAAATTCACCGCACGCTTGAAATTTACATTTTTTGATGATATTCTTGAAAAACAACTAATGGTCTATGTAGGTCACAGACTAATTTTCAAAGCAGTCTTTCTGGGTAGAGCAATTGTAAGACAATAACACGGTATTGGCAAAACTAAAACGATTACCTAGCATTTGCAACTACTACATTTTCAACTAAACATTAAACTAACAACTGCCAACATCCTTCATATTTCAACTTAGACTTTAAACTATATTCTTTTTATTTCTTTACCGACTATTTTATCTTGTCTATCCTTACAAATTACTTCGTCTCTGTCGAAGTAACAGAACATTCCAACGTGATCCCTAGGCATAGACACGGCACCAGACGAAATATATAACCAGGACCTTTTTTTAGGTATCAGAAAATATATAACCTGGACCTTTTCTTAGGTATATGACTAACATTTTATAAATGCTCAAATTATGTCTACATTTCATTTCTTAAATAAGAAACAACTAGTCACAGTCATTTTCAAAGTCGTCTTTCTTGCAAGAGTAATACTAAAATCATAACCTGGCTTTCGCAATACTCAAACGATAACCGAGCATTGGCAACTACCAACTTTTCAATAACGTTTGTGGTGAATTAAAAGTTTAGTTATTTATATGTACATAGGCTGCACTCGTCTCACTCTCTTTCTCTTACCTCTTTGTACACTAACTCCCTTACGCTCACTACCTCACTCACTTACTCACTCCCTCCCATCACTCACTCACTCATTGCCTCCCCTCGCTCATTCACTCACTCACTCCCTCCCATCACTCACTCATTGCCTCCCCTCACTCACTCACTCACTTACTCCCTCCCATCACTCACTCACTCACTCACTGCCTCCCCTCACTCACTCACTCACTCCCACTCACTCACTCGCTCCCTCCCTCCCTCCCTCCCTCCCTCCCTCCCTCCCTCCCTCCCTCCCTCCCTCCCTCCCTCCCTCCCTCCCTCCCTCCCTCCCTCCCTCCCTCCCTCCCTCCCTCCCTCCCTCCCTCCCTCCCTCCCTCCCTCCCTCCCTCCCTCCCTCCCTCCTTCCCTCCCTCCCTCCCTCCCTCCCCCTCCCTCCCTCCCTCCCTCCCTCCCTCCATCCATCCCTCCCTCCCTCCCTCCCTCCCTCTCTCTCTCCCTCCCTCCCTCCCTCCCTCCCTCACTGAATCACTCAATCCCTCCCTCTTTCACTCCCCCTCCTTCCTTCCCTCTCTCCCTCCCTCCCTCCCTCTCTCCCTTCCTCCTTCTCTCCCTCTCTCCCTCATTCCTCCTTCTTTCGTTTGTTGCTCTGCTGTTCGTGGGAAAGACAAGAATTAATATGCAACGACAGACAAGATAAAGCCGTCAGATAAGAAACATCAAGATTATAGTATCAATTCTAAGTTGAGAAAAGAAGGATTTTGACAGTTGTCAATTTAATGTTTAGTTACAAAATCTATATTTGCCAATGCTAGGATATCGTTTTAGTATTGCCAAAACCAAGTTATTGTCTTGGTATTACTCAGCCCAGATAGGCCGCTTTGAAAATGAATATGTGACCTACAGAGTACCTACAGAGTACGGGGAGTGAGGAAAAGTTTTTAATTTTAGTACAAGACTGTTTCCTTTCTCAACATGTGCTAGAGCCAACCAGGGGTGAGAATGTGTTCAACATAGTTTTATTCTCACAGAATGAATTAGATGACAATGTCAAATTATGGTAAGTAGTGATCACAATCAGATACAGTTTACCATCAAAGTAAAATCACAAAAAAATAATGAAAAGCAGTTCAGGAGAAAAGAGGGAGTGGTTCCTTTAGAGTGGAAAGAAGCAAACCTTATACCGTTATTTAAAAAAGGTTCCAGAAACAAGTCAGAGAACTACAGGCCAGTGAGTTTAACATCAGTGATTTGCAAATTATTAGAGAAACTAATTAAATATCACATGGTTGATTTTCTTCTTAAACATATCTTCTTAAACCAATCTCAACATGGGTTTCTAAAAGCGAGGTCATGCTTAACAAATATGTTATGTTTTTGGAAGATATCACTAAGTGGGCATACGGAGGATCATCAGTACATATATCATCTATTTAGATTTTCAAAAAGCTATCGACGAATTGCCACTTCAAAAATTACATAGTTGATAGTTGTTAATAGGGAGGCTTCAAACTGGAAATCAGTTTTGAGTGGGGTACTACAGGGATCAGTACTGGCACATATATTATTCATAATATATATAAACGATTTTGACTATGATATAACAAGCAAGGTGTTGAAATTGGCGGATTATACAACATTATTTAGAAGGCTTAAACGTGATGGAGATAGATTGCATTTACAAGATGATCTTGAGAGGTTGATCAAATGGTGTGAAAAGTGACAAATGTTGTTCAATTTTGGGAAATGTAAATGCCTCCACACAGGACATGACAACGAACATGTACAACATACTACTGTGGAACTGTAAACTAAGTACAAATGTAAAAGAAAAGGACTTAGGGTTAACCATTAGTGACGATATGAAGTTTTCAGAGACGTGCGGTATTGCCGCTTCAAAAGGAAATTAAATCCTTGGATTAATGTGGCGAAATATAACGTATAAGGTAAAAGAGCTAATAATACCGCTGTACAAAACAATAGTTAGGCCTGATTTATAATAGTGTATTCAAGCGTGGAGGCCATATCGCAGGAAGGACATAGGTATGCTAGAAAGAGTACAGTGGAGAGCAACTAAAATGATACAAAAACTGACGAATCTTAGTTACCAAATACGCGTAAGATAATGTGGTTTAACAACACTAGAGATCAGGAGATTGAGAGGAGATCAGAAACAAGTGTTTAAAATATTGGATGGTTATGAAAATATTGATAGAAATATTTTTTCTCAGTTAAGAAATATAGAAGGACCAGAGGACATAAAGCTACACTAATAAAGGAGCAGTGTAGATTAGATATAAGAAAGTTCTCACTCTCACAAAGGACTCTAAATAAATCGAACATATTACCTCCTGATTGTGTTGGGGCAAGTAGCGCGACTATTTAAAAAATTACAATCGACACATACCTTAAAAAGGTGGGATACACGTGAATAAAACGTATTGGACTCTCTTTAAGCGAAAAGACTTCCTTCTCCAACAGCCATCTAGAGTTAATTTTCTGGATGGCAATCTTGTTAAATGTTGTTAAAGAATATTCTGAACGAAGTAGAAATTTCAACGTTTAGTGAATTCAATGTATAGGTTATGGACGAAAAAATAAGTCACAGAAAAAAAGTTCCTATGTTCAAAAGACACAAAATAAGGTAAAAATATTTGGATATGGTATGTATTCTTGTTGAAAGCGGTTTCGAGGCATGCATTAATAGGACATACGACATATTAAGAAAAGGCAAAGAGGTGTAGTTACAATGTAATCAATTGTACTTCGTGGAAAATATCAGACTTCGATAGTTCCACCGATCACATTTCCTCTGTCCGATGGAGTTTTAGCTATAGGGTAACCAGAAGTAGTCTTAAAAATATATCGTGAATATGTACGATAACCGAAAGTAGGCTTAGCAAGATATGGTGAAGCTATACGGTAAGCGGAAGTAGGGTGAGGGGAAGGTCGTAGGCATGTACGGTAAACGTGTAAAGCTGTACGCTAACAGGCAGTAGGGTAATGGGAAGGATGTAGACCTGTACCGTAAACGGAAGTATGCTTAAAAAGAGATCGCTGTGCTGCCCGGTAAGCGGAAGAAGGGTGATGGAAAGGTCGTAGACCTGTGCGGTAAGAGTAATTAGGGTAACGGGAAGGTCGGTAAACGGAAGTAGGCTCCCTCCACTTCCTATCACCCTACTTACCACTTTCCGTCCCTTCGTGTTTTCATATCTGCCTCGCTCCCTCCTTTCTTCCATCCGTGCTTCACTACCCACTCTCCCTCGCTCCCTCCCACTCTCCCTTTCTCCCCCCTCCCTCCCTCCTTCTCTCCCTCCTTCCCTCCTACCCCCCCCCTCCCTACCTCCCTCCCTCCTCATCCCCTAAAACATATTTGACTTGATATTTGTGGTTGTATTGTTCGTTCTATCTTACTATGGTTAGTAAGAAGTTATAACATGCAGGTTTCAAAGGCATTATCGAACTGACGAAAAACGACGAAGCTTATTGTATCAGTTATTTCGTGAAGGTATGTTTACAGAGTTATGTACTTTGGCAAAGATACCCTTCGTAACCAGTCGCACAGTTGCACCTCATCCGTCCTTTGATATTCTCATTGCACGTTTCTCCATTTGCGCACAGGTTGTTCGCACATGTTATGGTTCCTTCACACGACACACACACACATACACACATACACACAATCATACTACCTACCTACCTACATACATACTTACGTACTTACATGCATGAATATATATATATATATATAGTACATAGTACATATATATATATATACATAAACACATCCATACATACATACATACACACATTCGTACATACATTCATACATACAAACATGCATACATGCATACATGCATACATGCATACATGCATACATGCATACATCCGTACATGCATACATCCATACATCCATATATGCATACATACATACATACATACATACATACATACATACATATATATATACATATGCACATACAGATATACCTGTTCATGTGTGTGGCTATAAAAGTTCAGTGCATTTCCTTTCCAGATTTCTGTAGCGAAAGGTATTATACAGCCATATTTACGAAACTGTATTACCGTCCGTATGAATTGGTAGTTAACACAACATTTGTTTCGTGCATTCCTTCTCAATCACTTCTTACTTTCACATCGTAGTCCTGTGTGTGTCGGGACACACGCACATGGTGCCGAAGTTATGTTCCCTTTTCCAATAAGATCAATGCACGTTCCTCCGTTCAAGCAAGTCCCATACGCACAGGGGGATCGAACTAAACATAGAATATTGCAATACCTTTGTTGTATTGTTCTTGTTAATTCACTCTTCGGAGAACTGCGTTGTTCTCGATTGAAATAATCAATTTCAGCATGGCGATGCATTTGAAGAAGTGAAGTGTATAACCCGCTGTACAGTTTTGAGAAACTATGCATCATCACTAAAAGCTATTCTTCCACCTTAGTCGTGTTGGTCAGTGTAATTAATTTATGAAGATATAAATGAGTAACCATATATGCAACCTGCCTCAACATTGTGGGTATTAATTAGCAACATTGTAAAATAGAGTTGCATAGCGACTACTTTTTTGGATCCCACAGATCATGTTATTTTAAATGATACCTCATTTGTGATATACCTTCAGTAGTTGTTTTTTATATTTTTCTGAAATAAAGCAAACATATAAAAAACAACGCAAATGTATGCATGTTCTTACATTTGCATTGTTGTCTAGGAAAGCAAACACTGAAGAAATGGTATTATAAGGTAATCAGTTCATACAACTTCACAACATTGATGGAGCATGACATAGACAGCTTTGTTTGTCGTGTGTATAGGATAGGTAGTATTCCCTTACACACACACACACACACACAAACACACACGCGTACACACACACGCGCGCACACACACAAACACACACATACGCACTCACACACCACACACAATTCACACACACACACACACACACACACACACGCACATACATACACACACAAACAAACACACACACGCGCACACGCACACACACACTCACGCACACACACACACACACACACACACACACACACATACACACACACGCGCGCGCACTTACACACACACACGCACACACGCACACAAGCACACACGCACATACGCACATACGCACACACGCACACGCACCACACATACAGATATACTTACTTTGGCAATGAATACCCTCGTAACCAAATGTACAGTTACACACCGCGCCTCCGTTGGCGTACGATGTGCAGTTTCCTCCATTTCGACACGGTTTATCGGCACAAGTGATTAGTCCTTCAAACGTCACAAAAAATGTCATGCTGGTCGTGAACAGAAGAAGGAAAACACACAAACACCGGCTCGCATACACAAACACACAAACACCCGCTCGCACACACAAACACCCGCTCTCACGCACAAATACACACACGAGCCAGCGCACGAAACACGACACCAGCATAAAAGCAAGAATATTCTGAAAGAAGTAGACATTTCAAGCGTTTAGTGAATTCAATGTTTAGGTTATGGATAAAAATATGTCACAGAAGGAAAGTTCCTATGTTCAAAAGACACAAAATAAGGTAAACAATATTTGGATATTAGATGTTATATATATATAATTATGTATATATATATATATATGTATATATATATTTATATTATGAAAATGACAGAAGTATACAGCATTGAAAATATAAAAGAGGAAATAAGTTAGCTCTGTGATAACTGAGAATAATTCATGACATCTGTTTTAAAATTTAGTCCACTATAGACTGAACAGATATGAAATGACCTTCCTGTTGGGGTTGATTCTGGTGGTGACACATGTTACCCTGTTTCGTGTACTGTTTGCGCTGTAAAGCTTGTCTCCACCATCACTACCTCTGAGAGTAAAGCAATAATTGGAGTTATTAAAAACGCCCACTGGCAAGTTCCATATCAATGTATATTTGATTGTTATCAGTAGCGGGTGTTGTCAGGATTAAAAAAGAATATCGTGTATGACAATAAGAAGGAAGGTAGAGTAGTTATGAAGTTTTTTAAAGTCTTATACATTATGTAATTCAATGAAAAATTGACACGTAGACGATGTCACGCAAAGGTTCCATTAAAAACGATGTTCCCCCGTTCTAACCGAATTTCCGCCCTTTTAACCGATTTCCTGTTGACGCGTCCAAGTTTTTCCCCCATCTACACAAATTCCCTGCCTTATTCCTCCAGTTTTCAGCCGTACTGCTTCGGAGAAAACATGACACAAGTGAGGTTTGGAGTTTAGATATTAAGGTTTACATAGGTTTCGGGTTATAACAACTACTCTCGCTATGATAAAAATATATACTGGTCATCATAATTTTGAATTATGTTCAACCATACCTGAACATTATGCTACATATAATAAAATATGCCACTGTCAAAGCAGTACTGATGTGATATTCGTATGCATCAAAATGCTTCGGTTCTTCGAAGGGCTACAATGTGATTGCCTATGCGGCCTACTGCCAAATGGATCAACACAATCGGCCAATCGCCGGCCTCATCACATTCTGCCCGAAGCTGCTTCAAGATGATCAGAACGAGACTGATGAAGTTGTAAGTCAGTTAGTTTTTAAAATAAAATAATTACTCAATGTACAATTAATTAGAACCTGTTTAAATTGTATTATTGTGCATAAGTACAGGAACTACTGCCAACTGAATCTTGCCCAATGACAATGTATTCTTATTGAAATCGGTTTCGAGGCTCGCACACTATTAACAGCA
Organism: Escarpia spicata; assembly: GCA_963995525.1. Taxonomy (NCBI): domain Eukaryota; kingdom Metazoa; phylum Annelida; class Polychaeta; order Sabellida; family Siboglinidae; genus Escarpia; species Escarpia spicata. The sequence continues at coordinate 48,130,454 of OZ023207.1, read as the reverse complement.
CATACGTCACATTAACAAAAGGCAACGAGGAGTAGTTATAATGTAACATATATTGTGCGTTGTGGACAAGTTCAGACTTGCAAAGCAAATAGTCGTTTTTTTCTTCGTGGTCTTATCTCTGTGCAGATGGTATGTATTCTTGTTGAAAGCTGTTTCGAGGCATGCATTAATAGGACATACGACATATTAAGAAAAGGCAAAGAGGTGTAGTTACAATGCAATCAATTGTACTTCGTGGAAAATCTCAGACTTGCAAAGTTCCACCGATCACATTTCCTCTGTCCAATGGAGTTTAAGCTCTAGGGTAACCAGAAGTAGTCTTAAAAATATATCGTGAATATGTACGGTAACCGAAAGTAGGCTTAGCAAGATATGGTGAAGCTGTACGGTAAGCGGAAGTAGGGTGAGGGGAAGGTCGTAGGCATGTACAGTAACCGTGTAAAGCTGTACGGTAACCGGCAGTAGGGTAATGGGAAGGATGTAGACCTGTACGGTAAACGGAAGTATGCTGAAAAAGAGATCGCTGTGCTGCCCGGTAAGCGGAAGAAGGGTGATGGGAAGACCTGTGCGGTAAGAGTAAATATGGTGACGGGAAGGACGGTAAACGGAAATAGGCTCCCTCCACTTAATATAACCCTAAATACCACTTTCCGTCCCTTCGTGTTTTCATATCTGCCTCCCTCCCTCCTTTCTTCCATCCATGCTTCACTACACACTCTCCCTCGCTCTCTCCCCTCCTTTCTCCCCCTTCCCTCCCTCCTTCTCTCCCTCCTTCACTCCTTCCCTCCCTCCCTACCTCTCTACCTCCCTCCCTCCTCATCCCCTAAAACATATTTGACTTGATATTTGTGGTTGTATTGTTCGTTCTATCTTATTATGGTTAGTACGAAGTTATAACATGCAGGTTTCAAAGGCATTATCGAACTGACGAAAAACGACGAAGCTTATTGTATTAGTTATTTCGTGAATGTATGTTTACAGAGGTACGTACTTTCGCAAAAATTTCCTTCGTAACCAGTCACACAGTTGCACCTATACCGTCCTTTGCTATTCACAATGCACGTTGCTCCATTTGTGCACAGGTTGTTCGCACATTTCATGGTAACTTCAGGCGATATAAACATTTGATGGTAGCCTGGAAGATAAGAACATACACACATGCACACATGCACACATGCACACATGCACACACACACACACACACATACACACATACACACATACACACCTACACACATACACACCTACACACATACACACATAAACACATACACACATACACACATGTACACACACACTCACACACACACACACACACACACAAACACACACACGCACACATACACACATACACACAATCATTCTACCTACCTACCTACATGCATAAATACCTGTAGTACATTGTACATATATATATATATATACATAAACACATCCATACATACATACATACACACATTCGTACATACATTCATACATACATATACACATACAAACACATATACATAAATACATACATACATACATTCGTACACACGTAACACATACATACACACATACATACATACATGCATACATACATACATTCATACATACATACATACATACATACATACATACATACATACATACATACATACATACATACATATGCACATTCAGAAATACCTGTTCTTGCGTGTGGCTATAATTATGCTTCAGTGCATTTTCTTTCCAGATTTCTGTAGCGAAAGGTATTATACAGCCATATTTATGAAAATGTATTACCGTCCGTATGAATTGGTAGTTAACACAACATTTGTTTCGTGCATTCCTTCTCAATCACTTCTTACTTTCACATCGTAGTCCTGTGTGTTTCGGGACACACGCACATGATGCCGAAGTTTTGTTCCCTTGTCCAATAAGATCAATGCACGTTCCTCCGTTCAAGCAAGTCCCATACGCACAGGGGGATCGAACTAAACATAGAATATTGCAATACCTTTGTTGTATTGTTCTTGTTAATTCACTCTTCGGAGAACTGCGTTGTTCTCGATTGAAATAATCAATTTCAGCATGGCGATGCATTTGAAGAAGTGAAGTGTATAACCCGCTGTACAGTTTTGAGAAACTATGCATCACCACTAAAAGTTATTCTTCCACCTTAGTCGTGTTGGTCAGTGTAATTAATTTATGAAGATATAAATGAGTAACCATATATGCAACCTGCCTCAACATTGTGAGTATTAATTAGCAACATTGTAAAATAGAGTTGCATAGCGACTACTTTTTTGGATCCCACAGATCATGTTATTTTAAATGATACCTCATTTGTGATATACCTTCAGTAGTTTTTTTTTTCTTCTGAAATAAAGTAAACATATAAAAAACAACGCAAATGATCTTACATTTGCATTGTTATCTAGGAAAGCAAACACTGAAGAAATGGTATTATAAGGTAATCAGTTTATACAACTTCACAACATTGATGGAGCATGACATAGACAGCTTTGTTTGTCGTGTGTATAGGATAGGTACTATTCCCTTAGACACACACACACACACACACACACATACACAGAAGCGCGCGCACACACACACACAAACACCCGCTCGCGCACACAAACACACAAACACCCGCTCGCACCCACAAACAAACAAACACCCGCTCGCACAACAAACACATAAACACCCGCTCGCACACACAAACACACACACGAGCCAGCTCCAAACACGACACCAGCACAAAAGCAAGAATATTCTGAAAGAAGTAGAAATTTCAAGCGTTTAGTGAATTCAATGTTTAGGTTATGGACGAAAAAATAAATCACAGAAGAAAAGTTCCTATGTTCAAAAGACACAAAATAAGGTAAAAAATATTTGGACATTAGATGTTATATATATATATATATATATATATATATATATATATATATATATATATGTAATATGAAAATGACAGAAGTATATAGCATTGAAAATATAAAATAGGAAAAAAGTTAGCGCTGTGATGACTGAGAATAATTCACGACATCTGTTTAAAAATTTAGTCCACTATAGACTGAACAGATATGAAATGACCTTCCTGTTGGGGTTGATTCTGGTGGTGACACATGTTACCCTGTTTCGTGTACTGTTTGCGCTGTAAAGCTTGTCTCCACCATCACTACCTCTGAGAGTAAAGCAATAATTGGAGTTATTAAAAACGCCCACTGGCAAGTTCCATATCAATGTATATTTGATTGTTATCAGTAGCGGGTGTTGTCATGATTAAAAAAGAGTATCGTGTATGACAATAAGAAGGAAGGTAGAGTAGTTATGAAGTTTTTTTAAGTCTTGTACATTATGTAATTCAATAAAAAATTGACACGTAGACGATGTCACACAAAGGTTACATTAAAAACGATTTCCCGCTATTTTCACTGAATTCCCGCCTTTTTCACCGCTTTCCTGTTGACGCGTCCAAGGTTTCCCGCCATCTACACCAATTCCCTGCCTTATTCCTCCAGTTTCCAGCCGTACTGCTCCGGAGAAAACATGACACAAGTGAGGTTTGGAGTTTTGATATTAAGGTTTACATAGATTTCGGGTTATAACAACTACTCTCGCTATGATAAAAATATATACTGGTCATCATAATTTTGAATTATGTTCAACCATACCTGAAAATTATGCCACATATAATAAAATATGCCAGTGTCAAAGCGGTACTGATGTGATATTCGTATGCATCAAAATGCTTCGGTTCTTCGAAGGGCTACAATGTGATTGCCTACGCGGCCTACTGCCAAATGGATCAACACAATCGGCCAATCGCCGGCCTCATCACATTCTGCCCGAAGCTGCTTCAGGATGATCAGAACGAGACTGATGAAGTTGTAAGTCAGTTAGTTTTTAAAATAAAATAATTACTCAATGTACAATTCACTAGAACCTGTTTAAATTGTATTATTGTGCATAAGTAGAGGAACTACTGCCAACTGAATCTTGCCCAATGACAATGTATTCTAATTGAAATCGGTTTCGAGGCTCGCACACTATTAACAGCACATACGTCACATTAACAAAAGGCAACGAGGAGTAGTTACAATATAACATATATTGTGCGTTGTGGACAAGTTCAGACTTGCACAGCAAATAGTCGTTTTTTGCTTCGTGGTCATATCTCTCTGTAGATGGTATGTATTCTTGTTGAAAGCGGTTTCGAGGCATGCATTAAAGGAAATAAAAATAAGGCATTAGCTAAAATCCTTTTTCCATGTGTACACAAAGTTTAACATTGTATGTAACATTTGACAACATTAAACAAATACAGAAAAATACATTTGTGGTATAAATTCAATTCTAAGCCCGTCTGTGAAGCGATTCCCGCGGAAAATAAAATTTTAATGAGCTAGGCGATCACGTGGTATCGTGACGTCACTTATGACACACACTCGCATCAGGCCGACCCTTTCCATGCATTCAGAGCATGTTTACAAGGATAGCTTTTGGGTCGAAACAAGCGTCAGAATGAGTTATTGTGCAATATTCCGACGTAATACATATCTTACGGTTCCACATGAATCGAATTTTATTCAAAACAACGAATGCGAATGGGCCTACAAGTCGACTAGGTTTCGCCGAGCTTGGGCTCGTTTTCAGAATAATTATATCGAATGCAACCAACGGGAGATAATCTACACCAATAAACATACACAGCAAACATATATTGTATCCAGCTACATAAAGTAACGTGTATTATCTCATAATATAACTAGAATATCGATATATGAAGGAGTTGTACAATTTATCATAACAACATAAATCAGTCAAACAGTTTCCGCTGGTCCCGCTAGCTCATTGGGTAGGCGCGTTGGTTACTTGTCGTATATTTTACAATCGGGCGACGCCGGTTCAATCCTAACAGCATGCAAACCTTTGATTTTCTTTACACTTTTTTTGTTTATGTTTTCATGAAGTAATATAAACAAAATCATTTTATACTATAATGCACTGTTTGTAAATATTTTTTTGGTAATTATTTATTCGCCACAAAAATTCAAACATGGTCATTATATATAATGATGTTTCTAAATTGTATTTATCCAGACAGATCTCAATCTGTTTTCACATATATAATTACAATATTTTACTGTACAATATATTTACAATTAATAAATTATATATCCATTACATTATATTTGTTTGGATAAAGAAAATTTAGAAACATCGTTATATAATGACCATATTTTCATTTTTGTGGCGAATAAATAATTACTACAAAAATAAAAATTATTTACAAACAGTGCATTATAGTATATAATGATTTTGTTTATATTACTTGGTGAAAACATAAACAAAAAAAGTGTAAAGAAAATTAAAGGTTTGCATGCTGTCATGATTGAACCGGCGTCGCCCGATTGTAAAATAAACGACAAGTAACCAACGCGCCTACCCACTGAGCTAGCGGGCCCAGCGGAAAATGTCTGACTGATTTAAGTTGTTATGATAATTTGTACATATATCGATATTCTAGTGATATTATGAGATAATACACGTTACGATATATGTTTGCTATGTATGTTTATTGGTGTAGATTATCTCCCGTTGGTTGCATTCAATATAATTATTCTGAAAACGAGCCCAAGCTCGGCGAAACCTAGTCGACTTGTAGGCCCATTCGCATTCGTTGTTTTGAATAAAATTATATTCATGTGGAACCGTAAGATAACTGCTTGTTCCTCTATGATGACTAGTGTTTGTATTACGTCGGAATATTGCACAATAACTCGTTCTGACGCTCGTTTCGACCAAAAAGCTATACTTGTAAACATGCCCTGAATGCATGGAAAGGGTCGGCCTGATGCGAGTTTGAGTCATAAGTGACGTCACATCTCGGCATCCCGAAAAGCGCGCTAAAAATATGCATATTCGAAAATGTCCGGATGCACAGCATACAATGTGGAATTTCTAATTCATTGAATTGTTTTGATTGTTTTGGCTTGGTGGACGTGGAAATAGATAACAGGATGTAATATAACATGAATTCAAGCAATGCATGTTTTTATTCCCTTTAATAGGACATACGACATATTAAGAAAAGGCAAAGAGGTGTAGTTACAATGCAATCAATTGTACTTCGTGAAAAATCTCAGACTTGCAAAGTTCCACCGATCACATTGCCTCTGTCCGATGGAGTTTAACCTCTAGGGTAACCAGAAGTAGTCTTAAAAAATATCGTGAATATGTACGGTAACCGAAAGTAGGCTTAGCAAGATATGGTGAAGCTGTACGGTAAGCGGTAGTAGGCATAAAAGACATGGTGAAGCTGTACGGTAAGCGGAAGTAGGGTGAGGGGAAGGTCGTAGGCATGTACAGTAACCGTGTAAAGCTGTACGGTAACCGGCATTAGGGTAATGGGAAGGATGTAGACCTGTACGGTAAACGGAAGTATGCTGAAAAAGAGATCGCTGTGCTGCCCGGTAAGCGGAAGAAGGGTGATGGGAAGGTCGTAGACCTGTGCGGTAAGAGTAAATAGGGTGACGGGAAGGTCGGTAAACGGAAGTAGGCTCCCTCCACTTAATATCACCCTACTTACCACTTTCCGTCCCTTCGTGTTTTCATATCTGCCTCCCTCCCTCCTTTCTTCCATCCGTGCCTCACTACCCACTCTCCCTTGCTCCCTCGCTCCATCCCTCCCACCATCCCTCCCTCCCACCCTCCCACCCTCCCTCCCTCCCTCCCTCCCTCCCTTTCTCCCTCCCTCCCTCCTTCTCTCCATCCTTCCCTCCTTCCCTCCCTCCCTCCTTCCCTCCCTCCTCATCCCCTAAAACATATTTGACTTGATCACTGTGGTTGTATTGTTCGTTTTATCTTACTATGGTTAGTACGAAGTTATAACATGCAGGTTTCAAAGGCATTATCGAACTGACGAAAAACGACAAAGCTTATTGTATCAGTTATTTCGTGAAAGTATTTTTACAGAGGTACGTACTTTCGCAAAAATATCCTTCGTAACCAGTCACACAGTTGCACCTATGCTGTCCTTTGCTATTAACAGTGCACGTTGCTCTATTTGCGCACGGGTTGTTCGCACATTTCTTGGTTCCTTCAGACGACATTAACACTTGATGGTAGCCTGGAAGAGAAGAACATACACGCGTACACGCGCGCACGCGCGCACACACGCACACACGCACACACGCATACACGCACACACGCACACACGCACACACGCACACACGCGCACACGCGCACACGCGCACACGCACACACGCACACACGCACACACGCACACACGCACACACGCACGCACGCACGCACACACGCACGCACGCACACATATATACTTACTTTGACAATGAATACCCTCGTAACCAAATGTACAGTTACACACAGCGCCTCCGTTGGCGTACGATGTGCAGTTTCCTCCATTTCGACACGGTTTATCGGCACAAGTGATTAGTCCTTCAAACGTCACACAAATGTCATGCTGGTCGTGAACAGAAGAAGGAAAACACACAAACACCCGCTCGCATACACAAACACATAAACACCCGCTCGCATACACAAACACACAAACACCCGCTCGCACACACAAACACACAAACACCCGCTCGCACACATAAACACACACACGAGACAGTGCACGAAACACGACACCAGCACAAAAGCAAACACCCACAAGCGCGTGCGTGTAAGGCGTGTACATGGACAGTTGTATATACTACATATTATATTATACAATAACATGTATACATGCTAAATTTGTTCAGTTATTTGACAAATAAATAAAGAAAACAAAACTTATTTTGGCCAGTTGTCTAATATTGATCAACATTATATATAATGTATTTATGCAGGCGCAAATGTGTTAATATTTGTTCTTTAAATAATCTATATTATATACACACGCATCTACCTTTGTAAAACGACGTTCAATTGTTCTTTAAACAGTAAGCATTTCTGCATGTGAACACACGTGTATATTGATTAGCTTTGTCAAAAGCTTGTCGGCGCTACTGTATTAGTTCAAAGCCAACTAAAAGAGAGCAACAGCGCTGACATGTCTCCTTTGTATGATATAAAGCCCCGTGTCACTGATATATGCGTGGGGATGTGCCTCCGTTTGTAGCGGTGTGTGTGTGCGTGTGTGTATGTGTGAGTATTTTCCGTGATTTCAGCATTCGGCAGAGCTCTATATGTATGCGCGTGTGTGAGCAAGGGAATTAGTGAACCATGCTATAATAATGTAATTGTCCATAGCTATTGGTTGTCAACGAAACACTTGTTTCGTGCATTTCTCCTCAATCATTTCTTACTTTCGCATCGTTGGCCTGTGAGTGGTGGGGTGCACGAGCATGTTATCGTAGTGGTGTTCCCTTGTCCAATATCGTCAATGCAAGTTCCTCCGTTCATGCATATCCGATCAGAGCAGTTTGACCGAACTAAACATAACATGTAGCATTATCTGTATTGTATATTACCTCCTGTTTTCGAATAATGCTTATTTCGTTTACCACCTAGTGTAATGAACCTATTCAGTCATTTATCCAAAATATGGCACGCATTTTCGCTCAGCTACGACTGCCGTTGTTTCCTGTGAATATCTTGTACACATACGTAACTTCATTGTCTGCTACAATGTCACTATGCTAAGTTATATCTTTTGTATACATACGTAACTTCATTGTCTGCTACAATGTCACAATACTAAGTTATATCTTGTATACGTACGTAACTTCATTGTCTGCTACAATGTCACAATTCTAAGTTATATCTTGTATACATACGTAACTTCATTGTCTGCTACAATGTCACAATACTAAGTTACATCTTGTATACATGCATAACTTCATTGTCTGCTACAATGTCACAGTACTAAGTTATATCTTCTATACGTATGTAACTTCATTGTCTGCTACAATGTCACAATACTAAGTTAGGAAATATGTTGTCCGCCAAAGTTATCTATGTTCAAACTAAATATTCCTTTCCGTCCCGTCCTCATTCTCTCCATCCCTTCCTCCCTCTCTCCTCTTCCCTCTCTCCTCCATCCTCAATGTCTCCTCCCTTCTCCATCCCTCCCTTCAAACCTACCTCCCATCCTCTCCCCCACTACCCTCCCTCCCCCCTTCCCTTTCCCACTCCGACTGCATACGTGAATTGTGATTTGATACTTTGTGTGTTCGTCTTGTATTACTATTGGACAACACGGCAAATACGAAGTTCTAACTTGCAGTTTTCACCGGCATACTAGCACTAACGACAAACAACGCAAGCTAATCATATTGGTCGTAGATAGTTCGAGAAGGTAATCGGAGAGATTTGCGTACTTAGGCAGTGAAATCCTTCGTAACCAAATATACATTGACACTTTGCGACTCCGTTCGCATTGTCGCTGCAAAGTGCTTCATTTCTACACGGATCGTCGGCACACGTGAAGAGTCCTTTAAATGTAAGAACACATTTAATTTGGTCTTGAACAGAAGAAGGAATGAACAAACAAACATATACACTCACATACGCACACACGTACACACACAAACAAACATAACAATTCAGATACATTCAACCGATACTTTTCACACATTGTTTGCCAACATTTCCCGTATTTTTTGGGACATATCAATTGTGTATATTCACTTAGTTATGTTTTAGTGGTTGCCCATTGAATCAAATACTACACATGTGCTCATCACGATTATAAATAGTTGCGTGAGTCTCGGTGAATGCGTGCGTCTGTACGTGCATGCGTATGCATAATATTATGTGTGTATGTGTTCCTGGCTTCTGGATTACGTATACAATATGCTACGTGTATTTGTATATGATATGTTTGTGTGAGGACAAGCATTACTGATTCGTGTTGTACAATCATCCCTACGAAGCAATATATGTGTAGCTTTTGTTAGGTAAGAAAACTGAATGTTACATGCATTCTTCATCAGTTAATTCTTACGGTCACATCGTAGGCCAGTGTACGTCACTGGACACGTGCAAGTTGCCGTGGTTGTGTTCCCTTGTGTGACGTTGACACATGTTCCTCCGTTCAAACAAGTCTGATCAGAGCATGGTAAGAGAACTAAACACAAAGTGTCGCAATACATTAACGTTCTTGCAAGATAACTCCAGTACTAGAAATACTGCGATATTCAATCTGATGACATATGGTATTGCGTCTTAGTTACACTAAAATTTGTAATATTCAGTACGGTATTGTGAATATTTGCAACATCACTGACAGTTTGTTGGGACCTGTGGTGCATGTTTAAAATGTGGTTATTTATTGAAATCCCGTTAGCAAGAAGATATCTTAAAAGGAGAGTGACTTAATTGTTGCATAGGGACGTATTACTACTTCTACCGACTGATAGATTATATGTAGTAATCACCAATATACTGCCATTTCAGGGTGTTCCTATAAAATTGCCTTGTTGAAGGAAGCTTGTCTTTTGTAGTTTCAAATTGCTCTTTAAAAAAACAAAAATACGCTAATCGTAAGCTTAGCATGCCTTAATACTACTACTAATAATAATAGTTTTACTTATAGAACACAATTTCAATACAATGCTCAGTGAGCTGTACAATTTCAGTTCGATCAAGCGTTCAATATATCATAAAAACTGCAAAAAAGAAACTACATATAACATGCATAACGAACTAAGTTTGTTCTATTAGAACTATTATATAAAGGCTATATATTAATAAAAATTTAAAAAATTATAAATTGGCATGCACACGAGGTAAAACATATAAAATCGATCGAGAGGATTGTCAACAATTCGATTTGTTTACACAACTAATTCTCACAGGTGAGTGATTTGAAAACCTGCCATAACTATTTGTGATAAAAATTATGTATTTCCACCAGGAAGTCCAAATAGTCCGTGGGGCAACCGGCCCCGCACACTACCATAGTTTAATATAATGTTCTTAGTAATCGAATAACTATGTTGAATGCTCGCCATACTATGCCTAAAACGGAACCATGTGAACGTTTTATCAGCGAAACGTGTATAAATAATTAAATTAGTATGCACACATGTTACAAAGAAACTACGTGCAACGGCGAACACAGCATTACATGGGTATATGTTTTTTTGCAAACAGAACAAATCAAACCGACAAATTAAATTGTTGTTTAACTATTACATTTAATTTGTTTCAGATAGCCAACATCGTGTAGTTCATAGGCTTAGAACATTGCGAACACCAATTCAATCACTTTTGTGTGGCATTCGCCGGGAAAATCATACTTGTCTTAACAATGTTGGTGATATTTATTACGGCACCCGCCACCTTTGGTAACAAAGCACGCTGTTTCGTTGTGAAAATACATAAAGTTTATAATGCTAGTTGACTTCTACCAATATTATTTTGTTGTAAAAAAACATATAATCGATTGGGCTAATTCTCGCTGCCATGACTGATACTCAAATACAAATGATGGCATGTTTTCTGCATAACACGTTTTCGTATTTTACACAAATTATACGAAACGTCATTCACCATATTTGTTTAATGGACATCCAAAACCACTATAGTTTACTACATATCTTACATCGTGTATATCCTAGGCAGACAACATTTACAGGTCACATGGTAGCGTGAAATGTTGGAGAATTAAGTTAGTTTTCGGTAGTCTGAATGGCAAGATATGTCTGTCTTTCTCGCTGAGTAAACTGAGATTGCCATTTTAAAGTGACATTCGCTGAAAAATCTGATTTATTTAATCATTTGTGGGTGATGTTTATTACGACGTCATCCATCCCTGGTAACAACTAGCGTTCTTTTTCTTACTCCGAGTATGATAATATACAAAAGGAAAGGTTAGAATGTGTTTGAATGTTTCCAGCACCATTAGCTTTGGTAAAACACTGCATAGGGAAGTGTATATTCTTGGTTTCACAATAACTACTCAACATCTAATTATTGAGTGCACCTTATATTTTACTCCAACCAGACCAAACATAATTATCTCTCTCTCTCTTCTCTCTCTCTCTCTCTCTCTCTCTCTCTCTCTCTCTCTCTCTCTCTCTCTCTCTCTCTCTCTCTCTCTCTCTCTCTCTCTCTCTCTCTCTCTCTCTCTCTCTCTCTCTCTCTCTCTCTCTCTCTCTCTCTCTCTCTCTCTCTCTCTCTCTCTCTCTCTCTCTCTCTCTCTCTCTCTCTCTCCCCCCCTCTCTCTCTATATCTATCTATCTCTCTCTCTCTGTCTCTCTCTCTCTCTCTGGCTCTCTCTCTCTCTCTCTCTCTCTCTCTCTCTCTCTCTCTCTCTCTCTCTCTCTCTCTCTCTCTCTCTCTCTGTCTCTCTCTGTCTCTCTCTCTCTCTCTCTCTCTCTCTCTCTCTCTCTCTCTCTCTCTCTCTCTCTCTCTCTCTCTCTCTCTCTCTCTCTCTCTCTCTCTCTCTCTCTCTCTCTCCCTCTCTCTCTCTTTCTCTCTCTCTCTCTGTGTCTCTCCCCCCTCTCTCTCTCTCTCTATCTCTCTCTCTCTCTCTGTTGAATGTTCCATGTTTCTGGAAACACAGTTGTTGCAAAGATATACAACGGTAACTATTAACGACGTTGGTCCTGGCTTCCGCAATTAAAAACTAATAGTAGGTGTCATAAACACTTCCTACAAAAATGACTACCACAGGAACAATACAGACAAGATCAATTTAAAACACGACACATATTACACAATAATATTCAGGCAACATTTACATACTTTCACAAAATTTGCCAGTACATACAGCTGGACAAATGCATTGGACCCCGTCTATGAGATATGTGCATGTTCCACATTGACAAGGATTTATATCACACTTTCTCGTTGCTGAAACAAGCAATACATCAACTGCAAGTATTGTTCTGCATGAATACATGCTCGCACAAGACAAATTGAGATTTTTCGAAATATAAGTCATAACAAACATTAGCTATGTGTTCATTGCTTAGTATCAAGCAATAAAGCAATACTTGCACCATACCTGATAACTTCCCAGATAAGACTAATAGCTTTAAAATATAATATATAATATATAAATATGTGTCAGAAAGTTATTACAATAGGTTAATTCGGTTATACTCATTTAGTTTGTCCTCACCATTAATGTATTGCTATTATTATGTATATTGTATAGGGAAGATAATTAGTTACAATTTGCGAGTGCATGTGTGTGTGTGTGTGTGTGTGTGTGTGTGTGTGTGTGTGTGTGTGTGTGTGTGTGTGTGTGTGCTGGTGTGTGTATGTGAGTTTATGTGTGTGCGTGCGTATATGTAAGTGTGTGTGCGTGCGTGGCCAACCATAGCAACGTCAATGTCCATATGTATACACCATGCTATGCATGTTAAATATACACAATAACTGTACGCTGTAGGAGAACTACGAGCCAAACGTGCAGGCACCGCATAGAGAATCCTAGGGCAGATCTAACGTAATTTAGCGACAGTGTGCAGGCCACAGTTATAAAGCCTTAATATCATTTTATGGATGGCCCCTTATTATCACAAACAAAACGCAAAATACTGAGTCAAAAGAACACGCGTTGTGATTTTCATTTTGCCAAATCCACGGCTTATGTCTAGAGTTCGCGAACACTTATTTCAACGTTCAACGTAGTTTCTAAATGGGATTTACCTTACATTACCTTGGGTTTACACAAATTCAAAACAAACAATTGGGCAAGAACGAAGACAAAGGTCATAGACGTGATAGAACAAATCAGAAGGCAGCAGTGGACCTGGGCAAGACACATCGGTAGACTACGAGATAACCAATTAACATTGCGTGTCGCTACAGAAAGTCCCTACGAAGGGAAACGATCTGGAGGAAGGCCGGCGAGACTATGAAGAGTCGAACTAAACGGGTACTCGAAGTGCAAAATCTGGCAGAGTATAGCGCAAGAGAGGCAAATCTGGAAACGACATGCTGAGGCCTTTACCCAAACAAGGGAGACTCTGGCTACAAAATGATGACGGCGATGATGAATTCAGACTTACCGTGTCCATAGACGAGGACCTCGCAGAGTGTGAGAGTTTCACTCTCTGTTTTATGTATTGTTATCTTCACGGTTGACCCCTTCGCAATGGGGTTGCATATAAATGATTTTGTCTCTGCAGTTTTCATATAATTTCTCCTCTGTCCGCAGCGATAATATTTTTCATGATATGGACCAACGATAATGCTGAAATTCTCCAGGCGGCTACCTGGTGTACAGGAAAAATAACGATTGGAAAGTTTAGATTATAACTACTAATGGGAGGCACTTTTATGGATGGGGCGTTAATTAATAGCAACTATATATATATATATATATTGACATAGGTTTCAGGAATATGAAAACCGATGAACTCGTGTTTTTTATGTTTACCTGTTATGACCTTGAATCAAGGTCAACTGTATTTGTTCCGTAACGTTCTCCTACTAGAGAGTGAAAGTGTTCGATTGATGCATTCAATCGCACGGAGGCATAATGCCTGGTCATTTTAAGACACTTGACATATTTCCATGAGCGCAAGGGTTGACTATTTTGCGCAAATCACTTCACCCTATAAAGTCACGGGTACCTATTTTGATAAACCCATCGCAAAAATAGTGTAATAAAATAACAGCAATGCATTGTATCTTTGCTACCTTGACACCTCTTGTAGTACGATTGGTCATCGGAAGTAATCCATTTGAGTGCAGTTATTGACATTTGGCCAAACACGTCCACTACTCACTAATGTCACGATGGCCTTTTATAAAAAATGTAGACATTTCTAGATCACGAAATGAACATATACAACCCACGAAATCATAAGAATAATTTAACCTTATCAGTTGTACGATTCATGAAAACACAATAGTATCCAAAAATTTTACGTAACTATCGTATCTTGTTGAGTATTTATTTGACTAAATATGTTTACCTTATAATATAAGAGGTTACGGTTTTGACCACAAAGTCAAATTTTGCACCCACACAACGGAACAAAATTAGTTGACGTAATGATTGTCGGTGTCACAATAGCAACATGCCAATCACATTAGACAAAACAATTACATTCATTTTAACGTGTATTCTTTGGACAAACATTGTTCTTGCGAGCTTACAGAGTGGATTTATGTTGTTGTTGTTTGTTTACAACGAAATCAACAAATGCACGCATAAATAGGTGCTAAGTGTCTACGAGTGACCACGAATATAATTTAATAAAGCTTTACAATGATGATGTATGGGTATTTTGAAAAAAATCAGTATATGACGATTTTCCAGACAGGGATACTGTTTTGGTATGGAACAACCTTGCATCTTCGAGGCTATATTTGGTGGAGATAGATCGTAAAAATTGGCGGTGCAGAAAAGTTCATAAACAAGTGGAATTACTGATTGATAAGTATTATTCTTGCCTTAATATCATTCATGAAGTTGCAATAAACATATATTGAATAGCAGTTGTGCTTAAAGTTAGTTAGGTAAAGTATTTTAGAACACCTTAATATAGTGAGTGATAATAGGGTAACTCATTTAGGCGGCTTAGCCTTCGATAAGTTGTAAACAAGATTTAACAAACCTGATTATGTGGTAGAATATATAGGACATAAAGTAACAACCATCAAATTACTTACATAAGATAATATCTGTGTAAGCTAGTACTTGCTAGATATTTTGATTAGGTAGCATTGTTATTAAAATTAAGCAAGGGCGATAGTCGGGCGGCGTAACCTAAATAAATAAAGCAGTCTAACGTAACGTAATTGATTGTGTTTAAATTAGGTCACTACCTGTAATGTTAGCGTTCGTGTTACGATAAATAGTCGGGTGTGTAATTGAAATTTGTAACCTAAAGTGTGCTGTAGTACACAGGAAACAGTCTTTATAAAGACTAAGTTAGTTAAGTTATTAAATAAATTCTGATCGGGATATGGCGCCTTGCAAGCGGCAAGTCAAGGCAAAGCGACACTTGGTGTGCGATCACTGCCACAGCTGGGTAGACTTTGCATTGTCCGGCTGTGGGAAGTCATGGGCAGAAACCATGGAGGAAGGATTCACCTTTCAGTGCATTGGGTGTTGGAAGGTGGAGTGTCTGCAGAAGGAGATAGTTAGGTTGACAGATATTGTGAAGGGAATGGAGATGGGAATTAGCAAAGCGGCAGGTCGAATGGAGAGAGACGACAGGGAGAGAGGCGAGAATACTACAAGACTGAAGGAGAATAGCAGTGGCAAGAAAACTCTGGAAAAGAGATTGAGAGGAGGAAAGGTGATTGGAGGGGAAGAAATTGGAAAATCGACAACAGAAAACGTGACAAGCGTGAAGGAGACAGGGAAGAAAGTGACCGTAGACAAGGAGGGAGGGAAGATGGGACGGGAGAGGAGAGAAGAAAATGAGACGGGACGAAAGAAAAAGGAACAAAAGGAAGTGAGAGCAAATGTGACAGAAGAGAAGTCGACAAAAGGGACGCTGACAGGAGGAAAGGTGACAAGAGAAAAAGCGACAGGAAAGAATGGATCGGAAGAGAATGTGACAGGAGAGAAGACGACAGGGGGGGAAGACAACAACCAGACAGATGCAAACCGAAGAAGGAGCTATTCTAAGGCAGTGATTGAGGGGGCAATGAGGAAAGAGAGGGTGTTTATGGGTGACTCCATTATAAGGAAGACGGACAAGACACTGAGCGAGGGGAAGGACGTCGTTGTTTGTTTACCGCGGGCTAGGATTGAACATGTAACTGACAGGGTAGTGAAGGTATTGGGACATGGCAAGGGGGGGTCTATACTGGTACACGTAGGAACAAATAATGCAGACAGGGAGGGAACAACTACGATAGTACAGAAGTATAGACAGTTAGAGAGGAAGCTAAAGAAGACGAGAGTTGAACAGGTTATTTTGTCAGGAATGTTGCCAGTAATGGGAGGAAGGGGGGCAACCTATAGAAACTGCAAGAGGATGGCGATCAACGCACTAGTTGAGCAGATGTGTGAAGAAGAGGGGATGGGATTCACAGATTTTTGGGGATACTTTGTTGGGAGGGAAGATATGTACATGAGAGATGGCCTCCATCTTAGTGGAAAGGGGGCAGCAGTTTTCTCAGAGAACCTGCTGCGATCTGTTGACAGTGGGACAGGTTGT
Organism: Escarpia spicata; assembly: GCA_963995525.1. NCBI lineage: Eukaryota > Metazoa > Annelida > Polychaeta > Sabellida > Siboglinidae > Escarpia > Escarpia spicata. Next base: position 48,113,397 of record OZ023207.1, on the reverse strand, counting down.
ATCTATTTAAACTAGATTCGCAGGGGGGACTCACAGAAAAGCCTGAAAATGGAGGCATAGATAAAGACAGCACAAATAAATCAGCAAATAACAGTCTGGAAAACTCTTTTGAAGCTGGATATAAGTGTGTTTGTTTAAATGCAAGGAGTATAGTAAACAAAAGAAATTAACTAAATATTATGGTAGAAGATATTGACCCTCATATAATAGGTATAACTGAATCCTGGACCACCACCGATATATCAGATGCTGAATTGGGACTGACAGGATATGTAATGTTTAGAAAAGATAGAATAGGAAGAAAGGAAGGTGGAGTTATTTTATATATTAAAGAATCTATTCAGGCTTATGAAATAAAATTAGAAAGAGAAGCAGATTGCGAAGAAGCTGTTTGGTGTAACATAATTACAGGAAACACAACGTTAACAGTTGGGTTAGTTTATCGAAGTCCAAACATAAGCATAGAAGATAATGAAAAAATACAAAACGCTATAAGGGAAGTAAGCAAACGAGACTGTCTTATTATGGGGGATTTTAATCACGGGCATATACAATGGAAATCTCTACAGAGTATGGGGAGTGAGGACCACAAGTTTTTAGTTTTAGTTCAAGATACATTCCTTTCTCAACATGTGCTAGAACCAACCAGGGGTGAAAATGTGTTAGACATAGTTTTGTCCTCACAGAATGAATTAGTTGACAATGTCAAGATATGTGAGCCACTGGGGAGTAGCGATCACAACCAGATACATTTTACCATCAAAGTAAAATCAGAAAGGAATAGTAAAAGCAGTATAGGAGAAATTTCCACAAAGGAAGGTATAAGGACATGAGGAAATATTTAGCAAAGATAGACTGGAATAACACACTGAAAATTAAGACGGCAACAGAATGCTGGAATATATTAAAGAGTGAAATTAAGTGCATAGTCGATAAATTTGTACTCTTCAAAAAACAAGGAAAACGGTCCAAAAAGAAACACTTATCGAAAGAAGCCATTAGAAAAATTAAGTACAAACAATTGATGTGGAAGTCATATAGATGTACTGGAAATGATGAAGACTACAACAGTTATAAAGAAGTACTTAACCAAGCTACAGCTGAAATTAGAAATTCAAAGAGAAGCTATGAACAACAATTAGCTAGTAATATCAAACATGACAGCAAGAGTTTTTATGCGAATGTTCGAAGCAAACAGAAAGTTCAAGATAAAGTTGGTCCTCTAGAAGATAGTGCTGGAAATATAATATCAGAGGGATTCTTAATGGCAGAAGACGTGAATGAGTACTTTAGTTCAGTGTTTACCAGGGAAGATATTAGTTCACTGTCAGTACCAGAGGCTAAGTTCAAGGGGGCAGATTCAGACTATTTAGGACAATTAAATGTAACCCCGGAAATGGTAGCTAAGAAAATAAGGGCTATGAAGGATAATAAATCACCTGGAGTGGATGGTATTCCACCCAAACTACTATTGGAAATTGTAGAACAAATTAGCATACCGCTTGCAACAGTTTTCAACTTGTCTTTAGAAGAGGGAGTGGTTCCTTTAGAATGGAAAGAAGCAAACATTATACCGTTATTCAAAAAAGGTTCAAGAAACAAGTCAGAGAACTATAGACCAGTGAGTTTAACATCAATGATTTGTAAATTGTTAGAAAGACTAATTAAAGATCACATGATGGATTTTTTTGTTAAACAAAACTTGATAAACCCATCTCAACATGGTTTTTTTTAAGCGAGGTCATGCTTAACAAATATGTTATGTTTTTTGGAAGACATCACTAAGTGGGTAGATGAGGGATCACCAGTAGATATCGTATACTTAGATTTTCAAAAAGCTTTCGACAAAGTACCACATCAAAGATTACTGCTTAAACTAAAGGCCCATGGCATAGGAAATGATATAATAAACTGGATAGAACAATGGTTGATTGACAGAAGACAACGTGTAGTAGTTGATGGGGAGGCTTCAAACTGGGAATCGGTATTGAGTGGGGTACCACAGGGATCAGTATTAGGTCCTATATTATTCTTAATATATATCAACGATTTGGATGATGAAATAATAAGCAAGGTGTTGAAATTTGCGGATGATACAAAAGTGTTTAGAAGGATTAAAAGTGATGGAGATAGACAGCATTTACAAGATGATCTTGACAGGTTGATCAAATGGTCTGAAAAGTAGCAAATGCTGTTCAATTTTGGGAAATGTAAATGCCTCCACACAGGACATGGGGACGAAGAAGTAGAATATACAATGGGGGGTACTGTACTAAGTACTACTGTAAAAGAAAAGGACTTAGGGTTAACCATTAGTGCTGATATGAAGGTTTCAGAGCAGTGCGGAATTGCAGCTTCAAAGGGAAATCAAATCCTTGGATTAATTAGGCGAAACATAACGTATAAGGAAAAAGAGCTAATAATACCGCTGTACAAAACAATAGTTAGGCCTCATTTAGAATATTGTATTCAAGCGTGGAGGCCATATCGCAGGAAGGACATAGATATGCTAGAAAGAGTGCAGAGGAGAGCAACTAAAATGATACCAAAACTGAGGGATCTTAGTTACGAAATACGCCTAAAAAAATGCGGTTTAACAACACTAGAGACCAGGAGATTGAGAGGAGATCAGATAGAAGTGTTTAAAATATTGAAGGGTTATGAAAATATTGATAGAATTTTTTTTTTTCAGTTAAGAAAGATAGAAGGACTAGAGGACATGAACTTGCATTAGCAAAGGAGCAGAGTATATTGGATATAAGAAAGTTTTAATTTTCACAAAGGACTGTAAATGAATGGAACAGATTACCTGCTGATTGTGTGGGTGCTAGTAGCGTGAATATGTTTAAAAATAAAATCGACACATACCTCAGAAGGGCGGGATACACATAGATAAAAGGGTCGGACTCCCGATAAGCTAAATGACTTCCTTGTCCACCTGCCACCTAAAGTTAATTCTCTGGGTGGCAATCTTGTTAAATCTTGTTAAATCTTCAGTATGATGCATAAATAGCGTTACATGACAAATACTAAGAATTTACAGTCAAATCGTGTTATGCATTTTGGGACAAACACGACATTTGCGAATTGACTCGGTGGAGGTATGATTTGGCCAGGAATTCTACACCTGCAGATACGAACACGTGCACAATAGCTCCAAACGACCAGGTGTATGTTCGACTGGTGTCACACTAGCACAATAAGAGGAGAAGACCCTAGTGGAAAATGAACCTATGTCATATAATATTAATTTATAAAAAAATTGAGATCAATATTTTGAAAATGCTCACAAATCAGGTGTGACAATATAATAAGTTTATGTACTTTGTATTACTCATTGTCAGTATATTATATATCTGACATTGACTATCTAGTGTTGATATTGTAAACAGTATGTTATATCTCTGACATTGACTATCTAGTGTTGATATTGTAAACAGTATGTTATATCTCTGACATTGACTATCTAGTGTTGATATTGTAAACAGTATGTTATATCTCTGACATTGACTATCTAGTGTTGATATTGTAAACAGTATGTTATATCTCTGACATTGACTATCTAGTGTTGATATTGTAAACAGTATGTTATATCTCTGACATTGACTATCTAGTGTTGATATTGTAAACAGTATGTTATATCTCTGACATTGACTATCTAGTGTTGATATTGTAAACAGTATGTTATATCTCTGACATTGACTATCTAGTGTTGATATTGTAAACAGTATATTATATCTCTGACATTGACTATCTTGTGTTGATATTGTAAACAGTATATTATATCTCTGACATTGACTATCTAGTTTTGATATTGGAAACAGTATGTTATATCTCTGACATTGACTATCTAGTGTTGATATTGTAAACAGTATGTTATATATCTGACATTGACTATCTAGTGTTGATATTGTAAACAGTATGTTATATATCTGACATTGACTATCTAGTGTTGATATTGTAAACAGTATGTTATATCTCTTACATTTACTATCTAGTGTTGATATTGTAAACAGTATGTTATATCTCTGACATTGACTATCTATTGTTGATATTGTAAACAGTATATTATATCTCTGACATTGACTATCTAGTGTTGATATTGTGAACAGTATATTATATCTCTGACATTGACTATCTAGTGTTGATATTGTAAACAGTATGTTATATATCTGACATTGACTATCTAGTGTTGATATTGTAAACAGTATGTTATACCTCTGACATTTACTATCTAGTGTTGATATTGTAAACAGTATGTTATATCTCTGACATTGACTATCTATTGTTGATATTGTAAACAGTATATTATATCTCTGACATTGACTATCTAGTGTTGATATTGTGAACAGTATATTATATCTCTGACATTGACTATCTAGTGTTGATATTGTAAACAGTATGTTATATCTCTGACATTGACTATCTAGTGTTGATATTGTAAACAGTATGTTATATCTCTGACATTGAATATCTAGTGTTGATATTGTAAACAGTATGTTATATCTCTGACATTGACTATCTAGTGTTGATATTGTAAACAGTATGTTATATCTCTGACATTGACTATCTAGTGTTGATATTGTAAACAGTATGTTATATCTCTGACATTGACTATCTAGTGTTGATATTGTAAACAGTATGTTATATCTCTGACATTGACTATCTAGTGTTGATATTGTAAACAGTATGTTATATCTCTGACATTGACTATCTAGTGTTGATATTGTAAACAGTATATTATATCTCTGACATTGACTATCTTGTGTTGATATTGTAAACAGTATATTATATCTCTGACATTGACTATCTAGTTTTGATATTGGAAACAGTATGTTATATCTCTGACATTGACTATCTAGTGTTGATATTGTAAACAGTATGTTATATATCTGACATTGACTATCTAGTGTTGATATTGTAAACAGTATGTTATATATCTGACATTGACTATCTAGTGTTGATGTTGTAAACAGTATGTTATATCTCTTACATTTACTATCTAGTGTTGATATTGTAAACAGTATGTTATATCTCTGACATTGACTATCTATTGTTGATATTGTAAACAGTATATTATATCTCTGACATTGACTATCTAGTGTTGATATTGTGAACAGTATATTATATCTCTGACATTGACTATCTAGTGTTGATATTGTAAACAGTATGTTATATATCTGACATTGACTATCTAGTGTTGATATTGTAAACAGTATGTTATACCTCTGACATTTACTATCTAGTGTTGATATTGTAAACAGTATGTTATATCTCTGACATTGACTATCTAGTGTTGATATTGTAAACAGTATGTTACATCTCTGACATTTACTATCTAGTGTTGATATTGTAAACAGTATGTTATATCTCTGACATTTACTATCTAGTGTTGATATTGTAAACAGTATGTTATATCTCTGACATTTACTATCTAGTGTTGATATTGTAAACAGTATGTTATATCTCTGACATTTACTATCTAGTGTTGATATTGTAAACAGTATGTTATATCTCTGACATTGACTATCTAGTTTTGATATTGTAAACAATATGTTATATCTCTGACATTGACTATCTAGTGTTGATATTGTAAACAGTATGTTATATCTCTGACATTGACTATCTAGTGTTGATATTGTAAACAGTATGTTATATCTCTGACATTGACTATCTAGTGTTGATATTGTAAACAGTATGTTATATCTCTGACATTTACTATCTAGTGTTGATATTGTAAACAGTATGTTATATCTCTGACATTGACTATCTAGTGTTGATATTGTAAACAGTATATTATATCTCTGACATTGACTATCTAGTGTTGATATTGTAAACAGTATATTATATATCTGACATTGACTATCTAGTGTTGATATTGTAAACAGTATGTTATATATCTGACATTGACTATCTAGTGTTGATATTGTAAACAGTATGTTATACCTCTGACATTGACTATCTAGTGTTGATATTGTAAACAGTATGTTATATCTCTGACATTGACTATCTAGTGTTGATATTGTAAATAGTATGTTATATCTCTGACATTGACTATGTAGTGTTGATATTGTAAACAGTATGTTATATCTCTGACATTGACTATCTAGTGTTGATATTGTAAACAGTATGTTATGTCTCTGACATTGACTATCTAGTGTTGATATTGTAAACAGTATGTTATATCTCTGACATTTACTATCTAGTGTTGATATTGTAAACAGTATGTTATATCTCTGACATTTACTATCTAGTGTTGATATTGTAAACAGTATGTTATATCTCTGACATTTACTATCTAGTGTTGATATTGTAAACAGTATGTTATATCTCTGACATTGACTATCTAGTGTTGATATTGTAAACAGTATGTTATATCTCTGACATTGACTATCTAGTGTTGATATTGTAAACAGTATATTATATCTCTGACATTGACTATCTAGTGTTGATATTGTAAACAGTATGTTATATCTCTGACATTGACTATCTAGTGTTGATATTGTAAACAGTATATTATATTTCTGACATTGACTATCTGGTTTTGATATTGTAAACAGTATATTATATCTCTGACCTTGACTATCTAGTTTTGATATTGTAAACAGTATATCATATATCTGACATTGTCTATTTGACTATGGAACTAGGAATTATTGCTTCACAAACTGTTTGGAATACGTTCCCTTTTAGATTTATAACACGTTGAGATATTACACAATTTCACCGTCATTTAAAACATACCTATATAACCTTAATAATTCACCGTATTCATTCGCCTTGGGTATTTATACATATGTTGATATCTTGAATGCTGTTTATCGAATTTAAGACTGGTCCATCCTTTTGGATTGATGCCCTTACAGCATGGTTTCCAAGGATTTAGGCGCATTTTAATTATTATTATTACTATTATTGTTATTGTTGTTGTTGTTGGTGGTGTTGTTATTGTTGTTGTTGGTGGTGGTGTTATTACTGTTGTTGTTGTTGTTGGTGTTGTTATTGTTGTTGGTGGTGTTGTTCTCATTGTTATTCGTATTGTTATTATTATTATTCCTGTCATCATCATTTCACTGCTACTACTACTATTGCTAGTGCTACTACTATTATTATTACTACTACTACTATTACTAATTCTTCTACTACTAAAGATCTACATTAGTAGTTTATACCTTACCACAACAGTCAGCGCGATTTACTATAATCACTTCGTACACCACATAGTTGGTTCTGAAAGTGATCAGCCACCAAGGCTCCATCTCATCCTCCGTTTCGGTGCAGCTGCTGAGCGTTCCATCTGTATCTTCATCTATGGCCGCTTGGGCTTTATTGTTTCGGACACTTGTTGATGACTGTGTTGCAGTCCCTCCATGCGCCAAGTTATGCCCCACAACTGTCTCAAGGAAAGTTAAAAGATACACGTGAAGACCGTTATGCGTGTACAAGCACATGTTGCATTAAATTGCAAACAGTGTGCGTGCGTGTGTGCACGTGTGCGAGGGTGTGATTGTGCGAGTCTGTATGCGAGCGTGTGTGCGTGTGTGTAATATATATATATATATATATATATATATGTATGTATGTATGTACGTAGGTGTATGTGTGTATATGTGTGTATGTTGTATGTGTATGTGTATATGTGTGTGTTTATGTATGTGTGTGTATGTGTTTGTAAGTGTGTATATGTGTGTAGTTATTATTTATTATATGTATATATAAACATTAAGGTGACCGGTAATTCCAGCAATGGTTTAACCTGAAGTAAATATATTTTAATAACTTGCAGCTACATCTTCTAATATCATACTACATACCTTTACTCGAAAAAATACTTCCCTGCACCTACACTTTTCACATTATAATTTAACAAGCGTCTAGTAGCTAGCAATAAACTGTATGTGAACGCAGCCAAACAAGAACAAATTATTGTCTGGCTAGTACTATATTTGATGTAGCTACCTTATATGATGTACATACTACTGCTACTGATGCTACTGCTATTGCTGCTTCTACTCCTCCTACTGCTGCTGCTACTACTACTAATACTACTTCTACTACAACAACAACAACTACTAATACTACTTATACAACAACAACAACAACTACTACTATTACTTATACTACTACTACTACTACTACTACTACTACTATTAATATTACTACTAATACTACTACTACTACTGCTGCTGCTGCTACTACTACTACTACTACCACTACTACTACTACTACTGCTACTACTACTATTACTACTACTACTGCTGCTACTACTACTACTGCTATTATTATTACTACTAATACTACTACTATTACTACTACTGCTGCTTATACTACTTCTACAACAACAACAACAACTGCTACTACTACTACTACTTATATTACTTCTACTACTACTGCTACTACTATTATTATTACTACTAATACTACTTCTACTACTGCTGCTGCTGCTACTGGTACCGCTACTACTACTACTACTACTACTACTACTACTGCTACTGCTACTATTACTACTATTATTATTACTACTACTACTACTACTATTACTGAGACTACTTCTATTATAACAACAACAACTACTACTACTACTGCTACTACTACTATTACTATTACTACTACTATTACTACTACTCCTACTACTACTGCTACTACTACTATTGCTACTTCTACTACTACTACTACAACTACTACTACTAATATTATTATTACTACTAATACTACTAATACTACTGCTACTGATACTACTACTACTACTACTGCTACTACAACTACTATTACTCCTACTAATACTACTTCTACTACTACAACAACAACAACTACTACTACTACTACTACTCTTACTGCTATTATTATTACTACTACTACTACTACTACTAGTAGTAGTAGTACTACAACAACAACAACAACAACATACCGACTCCATATACGGACACTTCACAAAGTGTGAGGAATTGTCTGTTGGTGCCTGCTAATGAGACCGTCAAGGTTGACCCTGTGGTGTTTCTGGCACAGATGTATGATTTTATCTGCCCACTATCCAAGTTGTGGACACCGCACGAAGAATACTTTCCATGATATGGACCAACCGCAATGGAGAAATTCGTAAGTCTCGAACCTGAATATAGTTTAAATGAATATATCGGTCACATGATATGATTGATGTAAAGTGTATATTTGTTGAACTCTTAGTATAAAAAGGTTAGTAAAATGTTGTACCAGTGCGTGTCCCTAGTTTCTGCGACTCCAATTCCACAGCAATGTATATATCGTGCCATTTGTGATTTGGTAGTAAAAACTGGTGCTCAATTTTGCATTGTGCTTACAGTGGGGCATTCCAAATCGTATCAACCAAAATACAATTTATTGAACAAAACGCAGTTGGGGATTTATAAAAAAAATTATTAGGTGGAATGTTATGAAATCAATGGCTTCACATTGATCATAGTAAAAAGCAAAAGAGGGTGGCAGCGATGAATACGAAGACCATTGCTGAGATGGAACGACAGCATGAGCAGACAGCATAGAAGGACAGGTGTGACTAACGAAGAACGAAAGATCATTGCGGGAAACAGACAGAGATGGCGGGAAATAACCAGAACAACAAAATAAGCTACAGGGTGATGTGGATCAAACCCCGCACGGGAGCAAGGGGAAGAAGACGAAGAAGGAAGACGCCGAATGAAAGGAAATGAAAATACTATGTCCACTCACCCAGGGCATTTACAATGACCACGTCGGTCACCTCTACCATGTTGATGAAATACACTTTCCACCAAGGAGCGAGTTCCTTAGTCGTGCATGTGCATGCCCTTGTAGTGCTATGTCCATCTATTGCTTTATCTGCAGTGCGCCCATTAAAGGTGGATGACTGCGTTGCAAATCCTTGAAGTGCCAAATTCGTATACGCGGCTGTCGACAAAAGCAGCAAGACGCGAATGATTGTCATAGTTCACGCAGCAGGTACACACAGGCGCACACGCACACAACGGTTACACACACGCGCCCACACACACACACACACAAACACACACCATGCACACGCACGCACACACACACACACACACACACATACACGCACAAACACACACACCGTGTTCCCTAAAGCGCCAGTTTTTCTGCCCAGCCGTTGACAGTTGGAGTTGGTCGGGTGCTCCGTTATTCATGTCCCACAGTGACACGTCCGATGAGATATGGCAGGCACACAACATATCCGTGCAGTGAAGTATACACAATGGTGGCTGATGGTTTTCAGAACAAGAAGGTCTACCAGTTCAGAAACTTGAAGAATGTGTAATATCGATGAGTCACCAATAGGTTAAACTATGTAGTAGTAGGCATGCTTCTGTCTTGTCACACGATGGTGTACGCCGCGATTGTCAATTTGGTGATGTACATCGCATGGAGTGGCTTAAAAGTCCCAGTCTGGCGTGACAGTCTCTGTCGCATTTGTGGCAGACATCGGCAGTTGGCTGAGAAGAGAATGCAATATTCGGTGGTCCCACTTCTCAGCCAGTTGTGTTGTCATTGTGTATTATACTATTCTCGTGCCTGTTTTAGTGGTCGACTTCCCATGAATGCAATCAACAGTGGCGACCCAGTCACAAGTTCACAATAGAATACATCTTTCGGCGTACGATCATCATCCGTTCGGCGAACATGGCCGAGCCATCGCGGACGTCGTTCGCTTAATAGCGTGCACGTGCAGAAACACGACGCACGTTCCAGGACCTCTGTATTTGTGACCATGCCCTGCCAGAAGATGCCGAGAATGCATCTGATGCTGCGACGGTGGAAGCTATACAGTATATTTTCTTGTCTTGTGTATATTGTCCAGGCCTCTCTGCCGTAGAGGCGTGTGCTGAGGACACACGCCTGGTATACACGTAGATTGGGATTCTCCGTTAAGTTGTTATTGTTCCAAACTCTCCGGTTAGTTTGAACATGACAGCTGCAGCTTTTGCTATGCGCTTGTTAATTTCAGCATCTAGTGACAAATTACTCGTGGTTGTAGAGCCTAGGTAGGTGAAGTTATCGACGACATCACGTGACACATTGTCAATCTTGACTAACGGTTGCACAAACAACTTGCTAAAGATCTTCCTCGATGTGAGTTGCCAGCACAGAATCATTAGCGAAAAGCATTTCTCGGATGAGGACTCGATGCATTTTTGTCTTAGCTTTTAACCGGGCGAGGTTAAACAACTCCCCATCAGTTTTAGTGTGTAAGTGGACTCCCTCTGTGGATGTATCAAAGATATATGATAGCATCATCGAGAGGAATATGCAAAAAAAACGCATCCTTGTTTTATTCCGCTGCGGATCTCAAACGGTTCGGATGTAGCACCGTCATAGTTGACAGTGTACTTCATGTTGTCGTGGTAGGAGGAGATTATACTGAGCAGTTTAGGTGGACAACCAATTTTCAGCAGTAGTAAATAATCCGCGTCTGCTACCGAGGTAAAATGCCTTTGTGAGGTCGATGAAGGTATTCATTGTCCTCTACAATTCTCTTTCAGTTGGGGAACTGAGAATATCATGTTTATTGTGGATCTTCCGGTTCTGACGCCACATTGATATCCATGGTAGATGCGTTCAGCCAGGATCTGCAGTTTAGCAACAATAACCTTTCCCAAGAACCTCAACAGGGAGATGACACGGTAAGTGTTGCAATCGCTACGAACACCTTTGTTTTCGTATAGTATTGCTATATTCGCACATCGCATATCCCGAGGAACTGCTCTCGTATATTTCAAAAGAGGCAGAGAAGTTCACGGGAGTGTTGCAGTAGTGCAAGGTTGCCATGCTTGATGATTTATGATTGTATGGCATCAATACCCGGGGCTTTTCCATTGGTGAGTTCTTCCACTGTCGCTTCTATGTCTAGCTCTTATTCAATCGGCAAGCTCTCAATTGTGTCTAGTGCCTCCTTGGTGATAGTATTTTACCCGGAGTATAATTCGAGGTAGTGTTCCACCCATCTGTCCATTTGTTTATTCATGTCAGTGATGACTTCTCCTGACTTTGTTTCCAACGTAGCAGTCTTCTTTATGGGTGGAAGTGTTGCCTTCTTAATTCCATCATACATGCTCCTGATATTCCCTGTGTCAGATGACATCAGGTTGTTCTGGCTAAGTTGCAGCCAGCAGTTATTTGCGCAACGCCGAGCAGTCTGTTGGGCTTTGTTAATAGCAGCTCTTATTGCATTCATAATCAGTTTGCTTGGATCTCTCTTGAACTTGATGAGAGAAGAGCACTTGGCCTGGATGACAGGTTCCATGACAGTGATATTCGCTTCATACCGGTCATTGTTTACCCGTTAATTTTTTGCCATATGTTGTTAGTGCCGTGTTGTACATCGCATCACGAAGAGTGTTCTATTTTGCTTGCGCACTTCGAGCTGTGTTGTTGGAGAGCACCACACCAACAGAGTTACAAAACAGTTGGCTCTTCTCTGCGTAAGCAGTGTGGCTGACGTATGTACGACCGTTATGTTTGTAGTGGAAAAACGTCTTGGGAGTTAGTCTAACTCTGGTGCAGATCATGGAGGGATGGAGTGATCAGATCATGGAGGGATGGGGTGATCAGAGTCACACTCTGCATTATGATAGCTGCGTGTGTTCAGAACATTGCTGTGAGTATCACGTCTGGTGATGACTAGATCCAGAATGACCCGATCTGGGATGTATCCAGGACACCTTGTGACTTTTTCTGGAAGAAAGTGTGTGTGATGGATAGCCCATGATAGCTGCCGAGTTGAAGCAGTCTCTGTCCATTTTCATTAATTATTCCTATCTCGTAGTGTCCGAGCCGGACAGGCCATGCATCATGATCGGCACCCACGTTTGCTTTGAAGTCTCCCAACAGGTGCAATTGTTCTGTCTTGGTGACAGCAAAAGTTCCTCATAAAACCATGTCTACGCTCCAACAAAGTGTTGGAGCGTAGACATTGGTAATGTAGGCTAGTCCTGTTTGGGTTGAGAGGCGCAGTGTGAGGATCCGTTCTGAGCCATACTTTGGGGGTTCAATCATCGTTAACAGCGATGTAGAATTGATCATAATAATAGTACCCTCACGCTATTCTACCTAGATACTTAGTGTCTAAATATATGTTTTCCCACATGGGGATTCCACTAGGACAACTGGTGGTAGCGAATAACAAAGGAATACTGATTTAATACAAGACGGCTTCCAACATAATTACTATTACAGTGAAAATATATGTTATCATCAATTAGATGTTGTATCATATACAGCAACTAGCTACATAAGCATACTTTTATTTGGACAAACATTGACGAGGTTGAAGTAAGGCGGAGAGATATCATCCTGATCAGAAGAAAAAGCATTGCAACACCATCGAAAAAGCGAATCAACTACAGCAGAGGATTGACTATATTATTAAGGAGACGAGCCTACCCCATCCGTAGTTGGTCTAAGTAGATAATGATTGGATTATTTGCGAGAATCTTCAAATGCACACAGAATGAACCGACTATTGATACAGCAATTGCAACGGTGACCTTCCATCCAATATACTGATGTCAATGCATTCTATCACCGTCAGTGAGATGCATACAGCGAAATGTCAGAACCCAATCAGGTGTACTACACCATGTATTTGGAATACGCGTTAATTGGTAATTCGTGTGAAAAGGTTAAAACGTGGGAAGCTAAGTCGAGATGATCCTACTTCGGGTCCTTTTTCTGTCGTTTTGAAAAAGTCGAACTATTTCGTTTATTCGTCGTTGCCTCAGTTCAATCTGATAAGCAAAGGAAGACATGGCTATGGATAGTGGTGAACACAATGTTGATGACTACTTTTCGATCAGTAATTCTGGCGTGATATGATTCGCTGATTTGATATTTTAATGAACATGTCTGCCAAAGTGGGAAATGCAACGTAGCTCGAGCAGCATTGTGGAACACGATAATGCGTTATCCAAAAAATACACACACACACACACACACACACATATATATATATATATATATATATATATATATATACAAATAGAGTATCACTGTCGTAATAATTGGTATTTATATCATAAGCTACTTGACGTCCAAACTGACGGAGTTATGTATTCGCACACAGGGATATTGCTACTACTAGAGAACCAAAACTATATATATATTATGTTATTACCTAGCAATTATATTAAAAAGTAAGTTCTTATGTAGCTCTGTATCCATTCCATGGCAATGTACTGATCAAACCGCTTTACATTTTGTTTTCTGGCAGACATGTTCAATCAAACACCATCTCAACACGAATGTTTTCCTCTGTGAAAATGTTTGATATATGATGTATACACGTGTACCCTTTAGCCCGTTCACAATTATATTGTCACCAGCAAGATTGCTGGAAGAGATCACTGCACGTAAAGTCAGCACTGTTCTTCTCATTTACGTTTGACCTGGAAAAGCAACACAGAACAATCGTGTAGCATAGTGCGTTTACCATACCTCTCGCCGTATGGATGAACAATATAAAAATCTCAGGTATACGCATCATGTGCGTGTCAATGTCCACTCAAATATGTGCTGAAACAGAAACATCGTAATTAGTATGAATCAATGTCAATTCGTCTAGATTCATGTATGTTCGAAATGTATAGCAGATACGTGATGCATGCTCGTAGAACGGTAGATTCGGTACATAAAATGCCATCACAAAATAACATTGGAACGACGGTCATTGTGGATTTCAATATTGCCCGGACACATTGCAAGTGTAGGATTGGAGTTGCGTAACCACGGTGCAATGGTGCAATGTGTTGACAAATAAATATTTGCCTATGCGAATGTCTTGCAAACCCCTCGACGTTTGCATCACATGGGGTATGGCTTCGCCCTACCGCGAGCAAATAAGGTTGTGTTGTGCATTCTTCTCCGTGTTCCTTGTGCCGTGTGCCTACCGCACACAGCACAGCCACTTTGCTGCTACTGTGTCTACTCTTTCTGTTTAGCAAGGTGGACAGGGGTAACTTAGACATACGTTGTTGGAGAATGCATGATACAACGCATGGTGCAGCACAGAGGATAAACTGCAGCACTAATCGCCGCGTGTACGCTGTGCTGGTAATGGCACCAGTTTCAATCCAAATGTTGACTGTATTCGCATATTTGGAAAATAGCGCGTCACATGCACAAAACATTTGTGTCTGATAACCTCATTAATACGTTTCTTAGAACATTTCGTGCTCCGAAGTCTGTATTGCAAAACTGAAACATTCTAATGTCGGCTAATTCTTGTATTATATTAGTAAAGTGTCCGTCATCTTCTGCACCTCTACTACTGATGCATTTCACTACCTCATCATCGGCAAAGCCACCTCCATCAAGGAATATACATGCTGTGTGTGCTTTCAACCATTGTGATGCATGACAAACATATGGCAAACAGGGTTAGGTAGAATTAGGTCACACTTACCAACCCAAAAGTAAGTCGAGCACACATAATAGAGCACGATCGTGAGATTTTTTCGCAAATCCAGGATGGGTTCGTGTTTGCTGTATTTCATAGAATATGCAATTTTTTATAAATATCCGGCGAGCATACAATGGAGTATATTGATATTATGAAACATTAGTAATTATGTAATCGCTCGATTGCAAAAAACTGTTTGTTAGAAGCAACTGTTTTGAATTAAATAATTACGTTTGTGGAATGACACAATTTCGAAAAGCATGAACTTGTTCATCTCCGCTCCACCCTAGTGCACCAATATATAACTTCAAGTGATACCTCATTTTGACGGTGTGACAATACAAATTGTAATCCTTTACAATTACGATGTTGTCTTATGTAGGTAGATAAAGTAAATACGCAGCCATTATAATTGTATATGTGGAATGGCGCAATATTGAACATTCATTATCTGATGGTGACTTTGTCTGACATTCGCTCCATACCAACTGCCCCACTTGGCAGTTTCCCGTGCTCGATTTTATGGGATGACGGCACGCTTTCCAGCGGTATATGGCCATGATTAGGTAAGTAGCAGAAACACGCAACCATTGAAATTGCATAACTTTTTGGGGGGATGGCACAATTTCGAACATTTATTATTTGTCGATGACTCTGTTTGACCGTCGCTTTAACATCATATCTCATTATGAACCAGATATTTTCATTCTCACAGTATGTGACGGGCCCGCAGTCTTTGCAAAAGTATGACGTTCGGGGCATTGCCAATGTTCGCATATTCGTCATTTCACGGTGACCATGTTTGATCTTAGCTCCACACTTGTCATTCCAGGCGTCAGATCCACATCTTAAATTAGTATATACATGTATATACATATATACATGTACGTATGTGGGATTGTGAAATGACTTGATACTCGTTAATTAACAATGTATGCATGTTTTACATACATCACATGTGTTTGATTTTGACACCTCGATCTCTGTTGTCTTTTGACTGTCACCATAAAGCATTATCTTGTAACTTACATATTATAGTCATAACAAATGATTTACAATAATAATATAATGATAACATGACCGCTCAACAACAGTTCATATAACCATATATTAACCAGTTGTATGTTGAATGTAAATGCCACATTTTACTGCTTCGGTAGCTACAGTTATTAAATAAATAAATGTATTCTTTGCAACTGACTATTCATTATACTGGTTGTTCCTTGTTTAAGGCAAAGGTCCACTTGGATCAATTTCTGCCCAAATAATTGTGACATGCACTGTATCTAGGTTCACTTTCCTCTGTCCAGTTGGTGTGTTTACAAAGACCGTCGGTTTGATGCATTGACAACAAACTCTCGTGTTGTTAGTTATATGTAACAATTAATATAATATGTTAGCTGCTTTACAAAATATACATTTTGGTCTACCTCTTGGGGTTTGGCTTCCCACATTTTACAACTGTGCCATTTTATTTTCATAATAATATTCCACAGTTCATCACAAATACATTGGCTAAAATAAAATGCAAACATTTTATAGCAGTAAATAAATGACAATGAACTATGTGCTATAGTTATAATTTAAGCATAAATGTGAACTTTTTTGGTGACAATGTCTGATCTCAGGGGCTGTCATCATACTTACATTAAATTAGCGACGAGTCACAAAATACATTTTTCTAACGTATCACAAAATGCAATTTTCATGTGAAAAAAATTATTGTGTTTGAATTTTGCCTTAATTAACTAACTTACAAGAATTACAGATAGTTTTAGAAACATTCATTTAACTATGAAAATATGATTATAACCCTAGGTTCTAGGACTATGCCGAGCCTGTTGTTTCAAACAAGATCTGGAAATCATAAATGTTAATGGCCATATGATAATACAGGTGCCCCTGGAATGTGAAACGTTCAATTTCCCTCTATCGGGATAGAGTCTAGTTTCGCTGACACGCCAGACAGCGTTGCCAGTCTTGACACTGCACCAGTCTGTGTATCGAAGTTACCATGGCGAGTTTTCGTGTCGTGTTACTTATTTTACCCAAAACAACTTTTCTAATAATTATTTTGCATTAAACTGTTGAAAATTTTCCTGATATAGAATGTCGATACGTTTTCGTAAATAATTTTTTCAGAATTGTTTTCTTAAACAGTGCAATACGGCTCAATATGTTTAAGGATTTACAACAGCCAATTGTCCTTGGTTGCTTTGTCCTTCGAAAAACAGTGAAACAAATCTTTTGTGTTCGTGAAAACTCCGTGAATCGTTGAAGCAATTTAACAACAAAACCCCATACTTTCCTGCTTAGCATTACGGAGGTCAGACAAGCCTCTCTTTGGATGGGAGGCTCAATACGCGTGAATAAAATATATACAATCAATTGCAGCGACGTGGATTTGTATCTGCGGTGTATGCGGTTCACGCCAGAATCGTAATAGCATGATGGCTAGTCGCCGACCTGTTAGTCCACAATGTGAGCGCACCGGGAATCGGAGAAAATACAACGTTAAACGTCGCGTTGGTTAACTGAGTTGTCAGTAGTCTGCTCGGGCATTATGCTCAGTGCTGTCCCATTTGACACCTCTGACTAACTACGCGTAGGAGCTATTGACGTTTCGGGTAAAGTTCATTTTTTGTTTAATTGTTTTCATAGGACTTTGCATGACATAAACCCTGGGATGGTGTGCGGTCTTGATATATGGATAAATGGATGCAATAGTCCTCAGAAGCAAGTTCGTTCAGTGGCTCCTTTTCACACATAGCAATGGGGAAGGACCCAACAACCAAGGCTTCGCTTAGTAGACCAATATGTTATCTATAGCACCTGTATCAGTCATTGTAGCTCCTTGTTTTTTGGTAAAATTTAAACACACGTCCAGCAGACTTTTTGGAAGGGAGTTCACGTTTTAATTTTAAAAAACGAAATTATTTGTGCTTGCAGTTGGGTCTTCACATATCTAAACTACAATTTTAGGGGCTGACACTTTGAAGAAAGTTGGGTTCACAAAAAGTAGGTTCACGTGAAGCCACCCTACCGACAGATAGCATAGGCTTGCGTCCGTCAGCGACAACGAGTATCTTGATGTGGACACACAGTGCCAACTCATGTGAAGCAGGGAGTAAGAGTATATACAAAGTGCGAATAACGTATGACCAAAGTGCAATCATAGCCACTGAGATATGAAGTAATCGATCTCCTGAAGGGTGGAACGACCGTCTTATACGGACAGTCGGCACCGGCGATAGATTCACGGGAGGGCATTACTTATAGATTAGTTATTCTAAATTGAAATATTGAAAAGAAATATCACCTAACTGTTAAATGTGATGTACCATTATATTGTGTAAGTTATGTTCGGAATACGTTCCTGATCGAGTATTGTTTGAATGTTAATTTGATCATCAATACAGACGATTGCTCTCGTTGTCATAGTAATCACAAGGGATGTCTTGGTGTGTTTTTGTCAAAGTATGTGTAAATACAATTTAGTTAACAAGGACGACAGGCGAGCTGGCTATAAAGTACCATACACACACTGAATGAACGACTGATGCCCTCCTGTGTAAAACAAAGACCACGCGTACAGTGGTAGACACATATGCACTAAAAACAATACTGCCTATCATAAATCAGCTAGATATTACTTACAAAGTAACTTGTAGGTTCGTAAAATGCTTACCTACCTGCTAATGGGTTTCAGCGATGATCGGTCGCCTGTTCACTCCCAAATCACCATTTATGTGGATTTTGCTAAGGTTTGAATCAACAACTAAAATCTACAGTCGTTAATGAACGTGAACGTGAACGTAAAACGTATGACGTATGTTTCGTCACAAGTGATATATATAACGAGAAACATAATAACGCGGGCCACTTAAACCAAGTTGTCCACAGGCTTATGTAAAAACTAAACATGGGTTAAATCTTGGCAAAAGTGCTAGAAAGACATAAATATTGTTATGCATATAGAAACGAGTGTTGCCTTTTGTCTGTGAGGGTTCAGTATGATTTCGAGACATTTTAAGGTGACAGATGAATAATTAATTAAAAATAGCAATGTAATATTAAACAATTAAAATATCATTCAAAATGTGATCTAATTATGAACAAGAAAGAAATCGCTCCAGTTTTTATCTTGAGGTTTTAACATGGTTTGAATAGTTTCTTATTATTCTTAACAATTGCTCCAATTGTTAAGAATAATAAGAAACTATTCATTAAAACTGTAAATTAAATATTACAAACAAATTGAAATATCAGTATAATAATGGACCATTAATTTAATAAACGTGGTGCTGTGATGTTAACTCTATTGTAAATGTTTACGCAGAGTTTCTATAATGCCCGACTGCGTTGCAACGCTATGGGCGAATAGTAACAACAGGACAGACTGCTCCTCGGTGTGGAATATTCTTTTCTAGTTTCCTTTTATAAAAAAAAAAAAATTGAAATACATTTACTGTTAAGTAAATGTATCAATAATATAATGGTATGTGATTATTGAACATTGTCACACAATGCACCGTGGTAAGCATAACACATTAGATGCACAATCAATAATTTGGAAGAGGTGTTGGAATTTGGAAGCGGTGTTGGAATTTGGAAGCGGTGTCTTGAAGTCTTGTTGACTCGAGTTGTAAGGCTTCGACCCCAGTCCATTTCAATGACTTGCGACTCGACTCGGACTCGACTGCGAAATGACTCGGACTCTACTCGAGTCAATGACTCGTACCTATGTTAATATGTGGTTTGCTCGAACAATCATAGAAACAGTGTTTGAATATAATGCCGATAATCTACAGTCATTTATTGGAAAGACTTATCACAGACCAATGAAATCACATCGTTTAGCGGGTTCCACATATAACACAAGATGTTGGTACCACCAGGTAAATATGGAAGTGACGCTACGATCTCGCGCAAACATTTACCGCGAAACAGACAACCAGGGCGTTTGTCAGTTTGCCTCGCATTATATAACGTTTGGTTGAAAACATTTAATGTAGAACAGCGAACAGCGGACTGTGAAACGTATGAGGCAAAGATAGTGGTTGGCCCGCAACCAACAAGTAATGTTGTACGCCATCTGAAAATTGGCACTGATACGACGAGTAAAACGATGTGATCAACTTATCCAATGGCAGTCGTGAGAACTCGAAGTCTAACAACAAGATTCAATGCCTATCCTATCCTACTGAGCTGCACTAAGAAAATATAGTCATCGTTGTATATTTGCAACAGGTATAACTTATACGTATCCTCAAAAAGAAAAGACGGCAAGAGGAACCACTTCACTGTTTTTACTGAAGCCAGCATGCAGCAGCGACCTCCGGTGGCGAACTAGGAGAACTACTCGCTGAGACGCGACAGTGTCGATTGGTTTGGCGAACCGGATTATTCAAACTGTGGAAATAAATGTTCGGAGAAGGTTTTTTCGTTTTCCAAAAGATGCCGAAATTGGAGGTAATCGAGAGAGGTTCCGCTGTTTCAAACATACAAGAATCCTTTACGACTTGGTCTATAAAGTAATCCGATAATTTATGTATGCCTGTTTGTATATCTACCTTTCTTTCTGTGTCCAGGTGCCGAAAATGGGTGCAATTTAACAGAGAGCGGATTTTCTTGGTAAATCATCGATCAGACTTTGTGTTGAATTTATTTATCAATATGTTCCTTCATGCTGTCTTGAGGAACACTAATAACAAGTTCATCACATCAACAGGGAGAAACAGGAAAGTACTGAAGTTCTCACACGTGTGAGGACTTCATTTCAGTTTCCACACGCCCATGACAGCAGCATGCAATAGGTATAGTCTTTTTAACCAATGTAGTTCGACAATACAATATACAACCGTTTAGAAGATTGCTTAATGTTGTACACAAAATATATCATTATTTTCAAAACATAACATATGTTTTGAACATGTGTACACATGCGAACGCATATACATAATTATATGAGCGCTGTTTTAGTGAAACCGGCATGCAGCAGTATTGAGAAGTTATCGCCGCTGCGTAGTTCTCCTAGTTAGCCGCCTAGTGGCGCCAGTAATTGCGTGGTTTCACTTTTCAACCAGTATTTAGGCTGAGTGGGTCCTCTAGCCATATAGTATTTTTGGTATCCTATATGTAGGACTCTAAATTTTCAGAGGTCACTCGAGACTGGACTAGAAATTCTCAGAGATGACTTGAGACTCGACTAGACTCGACTTAAGGGTTTGCGATTCGCCAATACGTCTGCTGTCTTGTAAATGTAATTCGAGCGTTCATAATACCAACTGTGTTGCAAAGGTATAGCTTATAATCAACAAGCTTAACATGGTAGATGTGGGTAGAATCTTCCAGTTGTGTTCTTTCCCATCTAGAAACCATGAAGATTAAGAAAGGTAATGTTTTCATTTTGTTCACGATGGTTTGGAATGTCCAGAAATGTCCAAAATGTGTTTCGTATTTTATGTAATAGTGTGTTTGCAGTTAGCATGTTATTTTCTTGAATACATTTCAGGAGTCCCAGTTTGTTTGTTTCTGATTTTGTCCAGCCCGATGTACCGTCGTTAATGTGTTTAACAATAATATGGATGTTAAATATATCTACGTACATCGACAACAATGATATTTGAAGGACTTGATCTTCCTATGATAGAGTATTATGGTTGTATATATTCAAGAAACAAATTACTTATATACTACTTCTAACCAAAAAATCATCAGACTTGTTTGAAATCACAGAAATGTTGCTACCCTTTTAACGAATGTTTACTACGACATCCGATTTCTCCTAGAATACGTGTTACTTATCTTATTTATGACCAGCGCCAGATTACGACATCGCTTTTTAAAATAATAATAATAATAATATAATATATTATTTTGTTAAGTGCCACATCCAATATTGTTCACAGCGTTTTACAACAATATACAAACGTATGTTAAAAATAATGAATTTGAATAAAAAACAATATTTGTTTTATCATAGATAAAATTTACTAATCATAATAGTAATTAAGACAATAAATATAGTAGAAATAGAAAAGGAATGTGATATCAAAGATCATAAAATTAAATAGTTAAGACCATATCATTATTATTTTAATAAATAAACTATAATTAATGTAAGCATAAATAAATTAGGCTAAAATGTGTATGAAAAAAATGAATAGATAAATAAATAAATAATAAATAAACGTTAAACATTAATCAGCTATGATAAAACAGTATTGGTAAGCGTCTGAGTTACATATGAGCTGCAGTGAACAGGTGAGTTTTCAAGACATATTTAAATGATTCCAGGGATGCTTTGCTGGTAACGCTCTACGGCAGAATGTTCCACACTGCTGCCGCTGCGTGAACAAATGTAGTCACCGGCTCTGCTGCGTGTTCTCGGAACAATTAATGCGTTCGAGTCAGCAGACCGAAGACGTCTGGCTGGCATGTAACACGCACGAGTTTCTGCATGTAGAGAGGCGAGAGGTCTTCGTGCAGCGCCTTGTACGTAAGCACAGCGATCTTGAATGCAATGCGCTGTTGAATAGGTAGCCAGTGCAGTTCGCGAAGAATAGGGGTCGCACTTTCACAACGAGCCTGTCGAGTGATAATGCGATATATGAAATTAATGATATTAAGATATGCTACCTCGTGGAATACGCGTTCATGTGGTAATATCGGATGTTATGGCGTATCTGTGTGTGTATTAGGGGTGCCTATAGTACTTGTGTTTAAAAATAATCATTGTTTAGCGTCAGTGGTTTATATTTCGAAGTAAAATATCAATAGCATTTCAAAAAAGTACGTATAAATATTTGTTTAGTATTTTAGATACTATGCGTAAAGGAATACACGTCATTCCATAATAAAATAGTCGACTGCATTTAAAATATTGGTATGTGGTCCCACAATAACATGCCTTAAAATAGAATGTCGTATTAAATTTGTGTAGTAAAAATGCAAATATGCCATGAAAATGAATGCACCAAAATAGGGCTGAAGTGGTTTTGATAGTTGTTTTAGTCGATGTGCTACGTCATATTAGCTAACCGAACAAAATATTGGAATTTCGTGATATGTGCTTTATTTTTGTATGAATCGTCATGTTTGCTAAACACATATTTTCTATCCAATGGTGTGGACAAGTGAACGTCTCTGTTGTGAAGAAAATTGCCAACTTAACTACAAATATCAAACTTATTTAGAACAGAGAAACCAATTGTTGACTTTTGTTAGAGATTTATTATATAAAAATGGAAGAAGTCCAAGTTATGTATGCGGCAGGTTTGAGTGCAACTTGGCTCCCTGCCTTTGCGTCGAAGTAGTTCTGGCAGGTGTTTGAAGCAGGACTTGGTAAGGACCACTA
Organism: Escarpia spicata; assembly: GCA_963995525.1. NCBI lineage: Eukaryota > Metazoa > Annelida > Polychaeta > Sabellida > Siboglinidae > Escarpia > Escarpia spicata. The sequence goes on along the minus strand of OZ023207.1, from coordinate 48,089,614 downwards.
ACATATTGTCTGAGCAGCAGTGACAGGTAACATTACTGTAGCCGCCAAGACAAATACAAATCTCTGCATTCAGAGTGTCACGAACTTCTTCCTTCAACATTTTAAAGTATTTCGTGGCCGGTATATAGTGACTACACATAAACTTCCACACATTGCGTAGCATATCGTCCAGGAACAGTGTAGCTAGCTATCACGCCTGGCTTGCGAGGACGAAAGGGACCACACAGAACATGCCCAACGCAGAAACCGCAAACACCTTTTGGCGAGACAGGTTTGTTCCTTTCCGGAATAGGGGTGTAAGATTTCTATGCTGGGTTAAGACAGAAAAGTTTAACCGACCTATGCTGTGCTCCAATCACCTCGTGTCTACAGTGAATAGGATTTCTTAAACCCTAACTGACCCAGTTGCAAAAATGCACAAGTGGTAAATTCGTGGTAAAGGTCCCAGTTCGCCAAGTCGTGTTTACAATATGAACGAGCCCATTGGAACGCAACATTAGCTTTGTAAGGTTTGTCACGTTCAATTGTTCACGTCACGCATCCACTCTACAATTGTTCCAAGCTACGTATCTGTCGCACTCATGAAGTTGAACTACTTAGTTACACCGGTTTAACTGCGTGTGAACTCAGCAGTACATGATTTGGCAACATGGGTTGCTTTGATGGTTTGTTTTGGTGCCGTTTCGACAACATTTACAAACAGGAACCAATCGCCCAGTGTTGTGATGGTGTTGTAGACTGTCATATTCGCATATCACACTTCACACACGCATGCACTCACTCATTCACTCACTCACTCACTCACTCACTCACTCACTCACTCACTCACTCACTCACTCACTCACTCACTCACTCACTCACTCACTCACTCACTCACTCACTCACTCACCCTCGCTCGCTCTCTGTCTGTCTGTATGTCTGTCTGTCTGTCTGTCTGTCTGTCTGTCTGTCTGTCTGTATATATGTCTGTCTGTCTGTCTGTCTGTCTGCCTGTCTCTCTCTCTCTATCTCTCTCTCTCTCTGTATATATATATATATATATATATATATAACTGCCAAGCTAAACTGCGTGCATGCACACGCAGCTTAACTGCGTGTGCATGTTTTAGACTTAATCTTATTTACATATAACGCTTACGCACACTCACCCTCTCTCTCTCTCTCTCTCTCTATATATATATATATATATTATATATATATATATATATATATATATATATATATATATAGAGAGAGAGAGAGAGAGAGAGAGAGAGAGAGAGAGGGTGAGTGTGCGTGCGTGCGTGCGTATTATATATATATATATATATATATATACATAATATAAAAATATGTATATATATATATATATATATGTATATATCACTCACTCACTCACTCAGTCGCCCTCTCACACATGTGCCCGCCCACTCGCACGCACACAATAGACACTCACTGACTAACCTTTGTCATATACGTTTGTATTAAGTAATTCACACTTTAGCAACACAAATATGCAATTGTCAAAATGTTCTGGTGAATATAATGAAGATAATCTCAGTGCTTGCTCACTATTTGCCAACTAGGCCCATTGATCTAAAACAAATAGTAACACCTACAGACAATATCTTCCATATGTACTAAAACAATGATGAAATATATGAACTACACAACTCTTAGTATATATTACCTATGCGGTATTCCAAAATCAATACCTTTAAACAAAATAACACGAATATGATCAATCTAACAAGCATTGTGCCCAATTGAATGTAGAACAACATATCTCACCGTACGTTCCAATATTATGATAACATGGGTCAACAGCAAATGTGCACGCTAGCATCGTCAGTTAGGGCGTTTATCTGGGAAATGGGGTGGGATGGGGGTTTCACATATCTTGAAACGGGGTGGAGTGGGTGTTTCACATCTCTTGAAACGGGGTGGAGTGGGGGTTTCAGGTGTGCTTTGACCGGGTGGTGTGGGGGTATCAGGTGTGTGGCTTTTCATGCTTGGAAGCGGGTTCCTAAATAGAGGGGTTCGGCCTAATTCCGCTAACGCTTCTACTAATGTTTGTTGTCTGTAACTGTCATGTACTATTGGTGTTCCAGTAGGTGTAACGTCGACGTCTTCTAATGATCGTTCAGTAGTTGTAACAATGGATTGTACTTCTTCCTTGCATTCGTTTTCGCCTTCGTTTTCGCCTTCGTCTTCGCCTTCTGCGTCCTCATCCTCGTCCCCATCTTCGTGTTCCGCCTCCAGTTCTGCTAGGACGCCATGAACAATCTTGGTGCACATGAAAATTCTCAGCAATTCAGAGCAAAGCGACGAGGAAACGTCAACCAGCAATGACGCGCTGCATGAAAGAATACGTATATACTAATTAACACAATGCAGATTAGTTTCACTGTTCTTCAGATGTGTTACTCTCTTCCTTAGCTACACTTCGTTGTATATGTTTTATGGACGGTGCTTTTTCACAAATATCGTGACTTATTAAACTATGTGAAGACAAATAAAAACAAGCATAACTATTTGATAGTCACATGTGCAGAATTTTACTAAGAAAACTGTTAGCTAAGCATGTGAGCCGAAACTATCCAGTTTGAAAACTGTTTAAATAATTTGTAACACCATAATATGACAAAAACTAAAAATCAAACCAACTGCGATGCGCTCAGATTTATCGCAAATGATTAATTGCGGTTGTCAGGAAACCACTTCCAGTTTGCTCCAATGTTCATCCAATAACATAAAAAATTATTATGTTATATAAATGGATGTGGACTTCATACATGAATACTTAAAGTAAAACATATAGATAACGATTATGGTGCGTCTATTACGTTATTCGACTGTGTGATGTCGTACATTTGACGCTACCTTTTTGATAAGATATTTCGCAATGAAATAAAACATCCTTCGGCAAAACTGCGTTTTAGTTTGACAATACATTAAATTGATTATCATCAAGCATACAACGTAATTATAATTAGTGATATAAAACCTTATTATATATTAAGCAACCGGAGTAATATGTATGCTGAATTCGAAACGACCAGATGTGAAACTTTAGAGAGTTACACTTGGGTGGTGGCTGGCAGGTGTACGTAAGTAAAGTCACAGGAAATACAGTCACAGCATAATTTTATTCGAAGACTGTAAACTAAATAAATTAAAGTGTTGCAATGATTAACTCAAGTCAACTCTTTTAGGCGAATTTCATAACTAAGATCCCTCAGTTTTTGTATCATTTTAGTTGCTCTCCTCTGCACTCTTTTTTTAGCATATCTATGTCCTTCCTGCGATATGGCCTCCACGCTTGAATACAATATTCTAAATATTTCGTCTAATTAATCCAAGGATTTGATTTCCCTTTGAAGCTGCAATTCCGCACTGCTCTGAAACCTTCATATCAGCACTAATGGTTAACCCTAAGTCCTTTTCTTTTACAGTAGTATTTAGAACAGTACCCCCCATTGTATATTAAGCCTCTTCGTTCCCATGTCCTGCATGGAGGCATTTACATTTCCCAAAATTGAACAGCATTTGCCACTTTTCAGACCATTTGATCAACTTGTATAGATCATCTTATGAATGTTGTCTATCTCCATCACTTTTAATCTTTCTAAACACTTTTGTATCATCCGCAAATTTAAACACCTTGCTTGTTATTTCATCTTTCAAATCGTTGATATATATTAAGAATAATATAGGTCCTAATACTGATCCCTGTGGTACCCCACTCAATACCGATTTCCAGTTTAAGCCTCCCCATCAACTACTACACGTTGTCTTCTGTCAATCAGCCATTTTTCTATCCGCTTTATTATACCATTTCCTATGACATGGGCCTTTAGTTTAAGCAGTAATCTTTGATGTGGTACTTTGTCGAAAGCTTTTTGAAAATCTAAGTACACGATATCTACTGGTGATCCCTCATCTACCCACTTATTGATGTCTTCCAAAAAAACATAACATATTTGTAAAGCATGACCTCGCTTTAAAAAACCCATGTTGAGATGGGTTTATCAAGTTATGTTTAACAAGAAAATCCACCATGTGATCTTTAATTAGTTTTTCTAATAATATGCAAATCACTGATGTTAAACTCACATCTTTAATAATTTTTTCTAATAATTTGCTAATCACTGATGTTAAACTCACTGGTCTATAGTTCTCTGATTTTTTTCTCGAACCTTTTTTAAATAACGATATAATGTTTGCTTCTTTCCATTCTAAAGGAACCACTCCCTCTTCTAATGACAAATTGAAAACTGTTGCAAGCGGTACGCTAATTTGTTCTACAATTTCCAATAGTAGTTTGGGCGGAATCCCATCCACTCCAGGTGATTTATTACCCTTCATAGCCCTTATTTTCTTAGCTACCATTTCCGGGGTTACAATTAATTGTCCTAAATAGTCTGAATCTGCCCCCTTGAACTTAGCCTCTGGTACTGGCAGTGAACAAATATCTTCTCTGAAAAACACTGAACTAAAGTACTCGTTCAGGTCTTCTGCCATTAAGAATCCCTCTGATATTATATTTCCAGCACTATCTTATAGAGGACCGACCTTATCTTGAACTTTCTGTTTGCTTCGAACATACGCATAAAAACTCTTGCTGTCATGTTTTATATTACTAGCTAATTGTTGTCCATAGCTTCTCTTTGAATTAAAAATTTCAGCTGTAGCTTGGTTACGTGCTTCTTTATAAATATTGTAGTCTTCATCATTTCCAGTACATCTATATGACTTCCACATCATTTGTTTATACTTAATTTTTCTAATGGCTTCTTTCGATAAGTGTATATTTTTGGACCGTTTCCTTTGTTTTTTAAAAGGTACAAATTTATCGACTATGCACTTAATTTCACTCTTTAATATATTCCAGCATTATGTTTGTGTCTTATTTTTCAGTGTGTTATTCCAGTCAATCTTTACTAAATATTTCCTCATGTCCTTATACCTTCCTTTGTGGAAATGTGTCCTATACTGTTTTTTATTTTACTTTGATGGTAAAATGTATCTGGTTGTGATCACTACTCCCCAGAGGCTCACCTATCTTGACATTGTCAACTAATTCATTATGTGAGGACAAAACTATGTCTAACACATTCTCACCCCTGTTGGTTCTAGCACATGTTGAAAAGGAAAGTATCTTGAACTAAAACTAAAAACTTGTGGTTTTCACTCCCCATACTTTGTAGAGATTTCCATTGTATATGCCCGTGGCTAAAATCCACCATAATAATACAGTCCCATTTGCTTACTTCCCTTATAGCGTTTTTTATTTTTTTATTATCTTCTATGCTTATGTTTGGACTTCGATAAACTAACCCAACTGTTAACGTTAAGTGTCTTGTAATTATGTTACACCAAACAGCTCCTTCGCAATCTGCTTCTCTATCTAATTTTATTTCATAAGCCTGGATAGATTCTTTAATATATAAAATAACTCCACCTAACTTTCTTTCTATTCTATCTTTCTTAAACATTATATATCCTGTCAGTCCCAATTCGGCATCTGATATGTCGGTGGTGGTCCGGGATTCGGTTATACCTATTATGTGAGGGTCAATATCTTCTACCATAATGTTTAGTTCATTTTTTTTCTTTCTATACTCCTTGCATTTAAGCAAACACATTTATGTCCAGCTTCAGAAGAGTTTTCCTGTTATATGCTGATTCATTTGTGCTGTCTTTGTCTATGCCTCCAGTTTCAGGTTTTTCTTTGAGTCCGCCCTGCGAATATAGTTTACATAGATGCAACCGTCCCACTGTAAACAGATCGTAGCAGGTTCTCTGAGAAAACTACTGCCCCCTTTCCACTAAGATGCAGGCCATCTCTCATGTACATATCTTCCCTCCCAACATAGTATCCCCATAAATCTGTGAATCCCACCCCCTCTTCTTCACACACCTGCTCAACTAGTGCGTTGATCGTCATCCTCTTGCATTTTCTATATGTTGCCCCCCTTCTCCCATTACTGGCAAAATTCGTGACAGAATAATCTGTTTAACTCTTGTCTTCTTAGTTTCCTCACTAACTGTCTATACTTCTGTACTATCCCAGTTGTTCCCTCCCTGTCTGCATTATGTGTTCATACATGTACCAGTATAGACCCTCCCTTGCCATGTCCCAATACCTTCTCTACCCTGTCAGTCACATGCTCAATCCTATCCCCCGATACACAAACAACGACGTCCTTCCCCTCGCTCAGTGTCTTGTCCGTCTTTCTCATAATGGAGTCGCCCATAAACACCCTCTCTTTTCTCATTGCCCCCTCAATCACTGCCTTAGAGTAGCTCCTTCTTCGGATTGCATCTGTCTGGTTGTTGTCTTATCCCACTGTCGTCTTCTCTCCTGTCACGTTCTCTTCCGATCCATTCTTTCCTGTCGCTTTTTTTCTTGTCACCTTTCCTCATGTCAGCGTCCCTTTTATCGAATTGTCTTCTATCACATTTGCTCTCACTTCCTTTCTTACCTTCATCTTTCCTCCCATCTCATTTATTTCTCTCATCTCCCGTCCCATCTTCCCTCCCTCCTTCTCTACGGTCACTTTCTCCCCTGTCATCTTCACGTTTTCTGTCGTCGATTTTCCAATTTCTTCCCCTCCAATCACCTTTCCTTCTCTCAAACTCCTTTCCTCAGTTTTTTTGCCACTGCTATTCTAATTCAGTCTTGCAGTATTCTCATCTCTCTCCCTGTCATCTCTCTCCATTCGACCTGTCTCCTTGCTAATTCCCATCTCCATTCCCTTCACAATATCTTTCAACCTAACTATCTCCTTTTGAAGACACTCCACCTCCCAACACCCAATGCACTGAAAGGTGAATCCTTCCTCCGTGGTTTCTGCCCATGATTTTCTATAGCCGGACAATACCCAGCTGTGGCAGTGATCGCACATCAAATGTCGCTTTGCCTTGACTTGCCGCTTGCAAGGCGCAATATCCCTATCAGAATTTATTTAATAACTTAACTAACTTAGTCTTTATAAAGACTGTTTCCTGTGTACTACAGCACACTTCATGTTACAGATTTAATTTACACAGCCGACTATTTATCCTGTCACTAACGCTAACTTTACCGGTAGTGACCTAATTTAAATACAATCAATTACGTTACGTTAGGCTGCTATATTTATTTAGGTTACGCCGCCCGACTATCGCCCTTGCTTAATTTTAACAACAATGTTACCTAATCAAAATATCTAACAAGTACTGGCTTACACAGATATTATCTTATGTAAGTAGTTTGATGGTTGTTACTTTATCTCCTATATATATATTCTACCACATAATCAGGTTTGTTAAATCTTGTTTACAACTTATCGAATGCTAAGTTACCCTATTATCACTCACTATACTAAGGTGTTCTAAAATACTTTAACTAACTAACTGTAAGCACAACTGCTACTCAATATATATTTACTGCCACTTCATGAATGATATTAAGACAAGAATAATACTTATCAAATAGTAATTCCACTTGTTTATCAACTTTTCTGCACCACCAATTTATACGATCTATCTCCGATCTATAAACTCAGTCATAGTCTTGCACATTTGCATTGGTATTTGATCAAAAGTGAGATTAATCAGTGACGTTTTTGGATAAACTTATAGATTGTATGTGTTGTTATATTTAAGTTGATTTTACTATACAAACAACTATTAACGTGAATTTACTTATAGATTTCATTCATAGTGTAAATACAAAGTACTATAAATTAAAATGTGATCACTAGTGAGATATAAGTGAGCTATTGTTAAACGTACGCTCTGGAGTTGTTGTTAAATGTTAAGTTAATTGTGATTACTAAAATGAATACCCGCAACTGTATTTAATAGTTCCACTTACACTACAAATACAAAGAACTATACATTTAAACCTGGTCACATGTGAGCTCTGTATGTGTCCTTTTATGAAACGTATGCACTGGATTTGTTGTTATCTTTTAAGTTAACTTTTATTATTAAAACGAATACACACCCAACTTTATTTAAATTGTCCTCTTATATTTTAAATGCAAATAACCAGTTGTGATTTTTTCTGTGACGTTATTTCTTGTGACTTTTCCCCGTAACTTTTTCCTACATACACATAGCTTACAAGGCACGGCCGCCTGCTACTGCTGAGGTCGTTCCAACCGACGAGGCAGCGGCGACAATGGACCCGCCTGCCACGCCAACGATACCAATACCGGCGACTATGGCGATCACTTCCACAATACTACGTCCGTCTTTCTTGCGCCCTGAACAATCAAAACGTAACACGTTAAGTTCTTGTATAGAACCTTTAATCTAAGAAACATCTGGTTGCGGTAAACTAAATAAAAACATCAACAAATATAATTATGCCATTGGGGTAACTAAAATGGTTATCTTCTGTCGGGCTATTGCTATATTTAGTTAGTATACTGCAGCAGTTTAAGGCTCAATAAACAAAACAATGCCTCTTGAACATGACACATTGGAACAAACATCAAAGGTGAAGGTGTGTATGATATCAATTATGTTTGCTAGGCAGTCATTCAGGTTAGACCAATAGCAGGTTTAATACACTTAAACGTAATGTCCAAATATACGTGTCAGTGGTAAATTTGCATAAAAGTCACTGACTTCGCATTTACCCCCTTCAAATATTGTACGTTATCACTAGTATACATTTTAACTTGTTTGTGTTGTAGATATTGTTGCCAGTATTTTGAGGGAACATTAATTAATTAATTCATTCATTCACAGCGCAGTATCCGTCCATTAGGACTGTTCAAAGCGTTTTACACTTTACTCTCTGGCAGACCTGTTCAATCGAACAGCATCTCCTCGTCTCTGTGAAGCATTAATCCACGCTGCAATTAATGAACAAAGCATATTCGTACACAAATATCCACCACTGTCTATAGCCAGATAGTCATTCATACAATTGATAAAAAAATTAGCAACGTGAAGTGTCCGAACTTGCCAAAAGGCTCGACACGACATCACATGATTCGAACCCAGGTTATCTCGATTGAGAGTGTGATGCTCTATTCTGCGCTCCAGGCAGGTAATTCATAGGGTGAAGACCACTTCTTGGAACTACCCAGATCGCTTAACATATCTGTTCATTGGAACACAAGGTCGACTTCTCTGGCAAGTTCATCCACGTAGCAATTAATGTGCAACACGCATTATCCAAGCCTCGACAAGGCAACAAGAGCATAGGAGTGAGAGTCGGATGTTCAAAACACTGCTACTTCGCCCAAAAATGGTGGGTGACGTTATGAAGTAAGAGAAGAGAGAGATAGAGAGGGAAGCAAGAGGGAGGGGTGAGGGGGGAGAGAGAGATGGAGAAATACAGAGAGTCTACATTAAGCGGTGCCCCTCTCAGCAAAATTGGCTGCAGGATCATTAGTTGACGTCAAAAAAATCGCTTTTGTCAATGCGTGTCATAACAACAATAGCGTCCACCAACTGTTTCCAGTTTGTTTGTATAAAAAACATAATACCCCTTCCCCTTCACTCCCAACACTACTCCCCCTCACAACATAACTCACTATATATTTGGGGTGCGATTGTGTGTTCCAATTTACCAACATTCATAATGGTAATTGCAGCAGACAAATCACGTTGATCGTATTTTGCTAAATTAGTTCGTTGAGGTATGTGTAAAGAGAGATATGTACGTACTTAGGCAAAGGAAACCTTCGTAGCCAGCTGCACAGTGACACGACACGAGTCCGTCATCATTCTCACCGCAAGTTGCTCCATTTCCACACGGGTCGTCGGCACATGAGATTGTTCCTACAAACCTCAGTAAAAATGGTGATGGTCGTGAACGAAAGAAGGAGATCTACATGCACTCATAGACGCACGCCCATTTTCACAAAGGCATGCATGCACAGACACATACAGACACATCAAACAAACACACACAATAGCTTGAATTTACTTTTATTCTACGTTGTAGTCATGGAGTTGACGAGGAAGGGAGTCAAACGTTGACTCGTGTAATCCTCCGCCTTATTGCTTAATTAGTTGTCAATGTGTCCCTTGAGCTGGTTGATGTTTTGGACAACACTACTGCTCCCGGAAGTATATTCCAGTCGTTAACTATCCTTTGAGTAAAGGAGTACATGCGTATATCTAATATTGAGTGCATTTTGGTTATTTTGAAAGGGTGCTCTCTTGTTTTGGTCTGTTTATGTTCCATTAAAAAATCTGCAGGAAGAATATTCTCTAACCCGTTGACTATTTTATAAACGTCCAATAAGTCAGCACGCAGTCGTCTAGTATCCTGAGTCGTGATATTTAGCACTCTTAACCGTCTTTGATAATCTAAGTGACTTAAATCTGAAATCATCCTGGTCGCCCTACGTTGCACCTTTTCTAATAAGACTATATATTTTTGTTTGAATGGACGCCATGCCTGAATGCAGTAGTTTAGGTGAGGTCTTACTAAGGACTTGTATAGTTTTACAACTGCGTTTTTGGTCTTATATTGAATAGCTCTGTTAATCATGCCTAGCATCGCATTAGCCTTATTTGATGCCTTAACACATTGCTGCGTTACATTAAGTGTGTCTGTTATTATCACTCCCAAATCTTTTTTCTACATGTGATGTTTCTATGGGGTTATCACCCATGAAGTAGTCGTACTGCCTGTTGTTATGACCGTAATGTACACACTTGCATATTTCTGCATTAAACAACATTGTCCATTCTGCACTCCACCCGTGCAAGTTATTTAGGTCCTTTTGAAGTTCCTCAGCATCTTTACAGGATGTTACCTGACTGAACAGTTTTGTGTCATCAGCAAATTTTAGGAGATGGTTGCACTCTCCTTCGTCTATGTCATTAATATATATTACAAATAAAATTAGACCCAAAACAGACCCTTGGGGGACATCACTCTTAACAGGTGACCATCCTGAACTGAAACCATTCATAACGACTCGCTGTACTCTGTCCGTCAGCCACTGTGGTATCCATCTATTAACTGCTCCTCCTATCCAATGTGCATTTAGTTTCGTTGCCAGCTTGCAGTGTGAGACTCGATCAACAGCTTTACTAAAATCTAAATAAATAGAGTCCACTGGAAGCCCTTTATCGTTATAGGATGTAACCTTATCCAGGTACACTAAAAGGTTCGTCAGGCATGAATATCCCTTCCAAAAACCATGTTTCGACGGTTTAATCAAATCATGATTTTGAAGATGGCCAACGATTTCATGATGGCTTCCATTACTTTAGATATCTGTGATGTTAGACTTACAGGTATGTAGTTACTGGGTTGTGATTTGATACCTTTCTTATATATGGGGGTAACATTTGCACTTTTCTAGTCTAGTGGAACTTCTCCCGTTTCCATGCTGTCTGCGAAGATTCCGCTTAGCAGTGGTGCAATGGCCGTGGCCACTTCTCGGAGCATTGTCGAGTTTAAGTTGTCTACTCCAAGGGCTTTGTATGGTTTAAGTTGCAACAGCTTTTCTAGTACTACTGCTGCAGTTATATAAATTTGCTGGAGTGATTGTCTTGGTGAAAATGTTCAGAGCGTCAGGAAGGTTTTCTGTTACCTCGTCAGTGAACACTGAGGCGAAGTATTCGTTTAGTACATTTGCTGTCTCGACTGAGTTTATGATCACATCCCCATTGCTATCCAAAAGGGGCCGACAGTGTCTTTTGTCTTAGTTTTCGTCCTAGTATATGAATAAAAAGACTTCGGGTCTTTTTTATGTTGTCGGCAAGTCTTTTCTCAAAATTTCGTTTAGCCTTAACCATTTCATTCCGGGCTTTGTTTAGCTGACGTTTGTATGCCTCGTACAGATCATAATCTCCTGTTTCTCTGTATTTCTTCCACATGTGGTATTTCTTCCGTATTGCCATTTTTGCTCGTTTAGTCATCCATCTGGGTTTGGTCTTTCGTCTCCTTGTTGACACAGGGATAACACTTTTCATTGCCGAATTAACGACTGTTTTAAAGATGTCCCATTTTGTGTGTACATTAGTATCCTGGAATGCCTGCTTCCAGTCATAGTTTTCCAAACATTCTTTCATACCATCATAGTTTGCCCTCTTGTAGTCGTAGTCAGTTTCTCTCCACTCTTCTATGTGAATAGACACTACAATATCACATATCACAGTGTTGTGGTCACTGAAGGATTCACTCTAACTTGCTCAACCATATTTGGTTCAGAGGATAGTACGAGATCCAATGTATTCTCACCCCTAGTAGCATCGGATACATGTTGGGTTAGAAACAGGTCTTCGGTGAGTTCCATGAAACGTATCCCCTCGGCTCCTGTCTGCATTTAAGTCAATGTTTCTGTGGTTGAAATCTCCAAATATTACAATGTTGTTGCTCGTTGCACATGCTGTGCGTAATGATTTATGTAGAGCTTGTTCCCTGTCAAGATCAGCAGATGTGCTATGGTAGCATACTCCTACAAATAGGGAACATACTCCTACAAGTAGGGAGTCTGTTGTTGTTGTTATTATTATAAAGCATTTATAGAGCTCCGTGTGTCCGGACGACAAATCTGCTCAAAGGCGCTGATAATCGTAGAGTATAAATAAAATAAATTAAATGACCTAAAACATATTAAATAGAAATATTAAATACAAAGGTAAACGAATATGATTTAAAAGTAGCATATAAAAGTTACATAAAATGTCAGTTAAATAAACCTGAATAAAAATAAATATATATATTTACAAGTGTATATATTATACATGAATTAAATGAATTAGCCGTTTAAATACCTAAAATAAATAATGTGCTTAAATTCAATTAAATAAATACATATAATATTCTAATTTTTTTTAAATGTCATTTTGCACAAATGTCACTGATGCGGACTGCAAAGTTCTTTGAAAGCCTGTCAAAATAAGTGTGTCTTAGTTAAGTTAAGCGACACCATACCGATTCCGTGCTGTGTGTTTGTGTAAACTACTCACATTTGACATAGTTTATATTGTTTCTTACATATATAATGCAGCCGCCTCCTTTCTTATCCACTCTATCATTTCTGATCAAACTGTATCCCTCGAGGTTAAGCTCTGCATCAGATACATCTTTGTGAGCCCACGTTTCGGTTATCAAGTCTGGGTTCTCCTCAGTTGCAACATACTGCATCTCATCCAGCTTGTTTAAGAGGCTTCTGGCATTCACATATATGGCTTTGAGTTTACTTGCAGTAATATGGCCTGAGCTCCCTATTTTTTTTATTCCCTTCACCATTTTTTGGCAGATTGTTGCTGATATTGTTTATATACATACTAGTGCTGGTGCTGTCCACTCCCATCTCCACTCCTACTATTTTGCTGTTTTTTTGGACTGGCTGCCCCTCCTGGTGGGAGCTGTTCTTGATTGGCTGCTCATTCTGGGAGGTGTTGTTCCTGACTGGCTGCCTCTTGTAGGTGCCACTGGTGTTGTTTGGCACCTGGAGGGAGTCGTTCCTTTTTCATTTGTTTCTGGGTAGTTGTGTTTCCGCCTGGGTGCCTTGCACCTAACTGTCATTCGCCTATATAATGCGGCCTCGATGGATGTAAATGTTCTTTTCGCCTTTTCCCTTCCTTTCCCTGAATTCCTTCCTTAATTGGTACGTTTCTCCCTTTCTTTCTTAGTCTCATCTACACTGATGTAAACGTGCTTTCATTCGTCCTTGTGTCTCAGGTTCTTTGCTACTCTTTTTGTTTTCATGTTCCGATTTCCCAGTGCTACAACTATCAGTCTATTCCTACCCTCCATTTTGTTTTCCGGGATTCTACTTACTGAAATTATTTCTACCTCTTTCTGTTCCAAAACATTGTGTATCAAATGCTCCACAAGTTCTTTGTCATCTTTCCACCTCCCAAGCTCTTCACTGTCTATTTCATAAAGATTTCTGATGAGTACACGCTCTTTGCTTATTTTTCTCTGATCTCGAAAAGCTCCTCTCCCACTATCTGCAGACATTCTCTTTATGAGTGCCATTGACTTTAGTAATTTCCTCTACTTTCGTGGTCAGTTCATCAACTCTAGCCTCTAGTTCATCATGTTGGTCCTTCAACCCCTTTACAAGTGTCAGGACCTCGATAGGTTTGGAGATGCAGGCTTTACAAAACCTGTGATGCTGTTCTCCGTGATTTTCTATGATGTCGTAGGCCTATCTTGATATGTCTTCACACTCTATGTGGAACCATACTCCGGAGTATACGCACTTAAGTCCCCTGTCAGTTTTTATCACTTGTTTTTGCATAGCCCACATTTATTTACCATTTTTTTTATGTGACTGTCCATCACTACTTTCACCTGTTTGAGACATAGCGCACTAGACTATAATAGAATGGTGCTGTTTACTATTTATTGTTTACCTACAATCCAAATCCAAGTACGAATGAAACTTCCAAGGCCAAGGACCAGGCAAGACCTAAACTAAATTAGTGCTACAGGGAAACATATGCGCTAGCAAGGATTTTCCCCCAGGGCTGCTCTGGCGTTTTTAATGTCCTGTTGAAAAAGCCTGTTAGTATGTAGTTTTATGTGCGACTATTTATTGTCAGCCTTGTCTGTCCTACTGTATTTTAACAAGATTTAACAAGATTGCAACCCAGAGAATTAACTCTAGGTAGCAGGTGGACAAGGAAGCCCTTGGCTTATCGAGAGTCCGACCTTTTTATCTATGTGTATCCCGCCCGTCTGAGGTATGTGTCGATTTAATTTTTAAACATATTCACGCTACTAGCACGCACACAATCAGCAGGTAATCTGTTCCATTCATTTAAAGTCCTTTGTGAAAATGAAAACTTTCTTATATCCAATCTACTCTGCTCCTTTGCTAATGCAAGATCATGTCCTCTAGTCCTTCTATCTTTCTTAACTGAGAAAAACATATTTCTATCAATATTTTCATAACCCTTCAATATTTTAAACACTTCTATCTGATCTCCTCTCAATCTCCTGGTCTCTAGTGTTGTTAAACCGCATTTTTTGAGGCGTATTTCATAACTAAGATCCCTCAGATTTGGTATCATTTTAGTTGCTCTCCTCTGCACTCTTTCTAGCATATCTATGTCCTTCCTACGATATGGCCTCCACGCTTGAATACAATATTCTAAATGAGGCCTAACTATTGTTTTGTACAGCGGTATTATTAGCTCTTTTTCTTTATATGTTATGTTTCGCCTAATTAATCCAAGGATTTGATTTCCCTTTGAAGCTGCAATTCCGCACTGCTCTGAAATCTTCATATCAGCACTAATGGTTAACCCTAAGTCCTTTTCTTTTACAGTAGTACTTAGTACAGTACCCCCCATTGTATATTCTACTTCTTCGTCCCCATGTCCTGTGTGGAGGCATTTACATTTCCCAAAATTGAACAGCATTTGCTACTTTTCAGACCATTTGATCAACCTGTCAAGATCATCTTGTAAATGCTGTCTATCTCCATCACTTTTAATCCTTCTAAACACTTTTGTATCATCCGCAAATTTCAACACCTTGCTTGTTATTTCATCATCCAAATCGTTGATATATATTAAGAATAATATAGGACCTAATACTGATCCCTGTGGTACCCCACTCAATACCGATTCCCAGTTTGAAGCCTCCCCATCAACTACTACACGTTGTCTTCTGTCAATCAACCATTGTTCTATCCAGTTTATTATATCATTTCCTATGCCATGGGCCTTTAGTTTAAGCAGTAATCTTTGATGTGGTACTTTGTCGAAAGCTTTTTGAAAATCTAAGTATACGATATCTACTGGTGATCCCTCATCTACCCACTTAGTGATGTCTTCCAAAAAACATAACATATTTGTTAAGCATGACCTCGCTTTAAAAAAACCATGTTGAGATGGGTTTATCAAGTTTTGTTTAACAAAAAAATCCACCATGTGATCTTTAATTAGTCTTTCTAACAATTTACAAATCATTGATGTTAAACTCACTGGTCTATAGTTCTCTGACTTGTTTCTTGAACCTTTTTTGAATAACGGTATAATGTTTGCTTCTTTCCATTCTAAAGGAACCACTCCCTCTTCTAAAGACAAGTTGAAAACTGTTGCAAGCGGTATGCTAATTTGTTCTACAATTTCCAATAGTAGTTTGGGTGGAATACCATCCACTCCAGGTGATTTATTATCCTTCATAGCCCTTATTTTCTTAGCTACCATTTCCGGGGTTACAATTAATTGTCCTAAATAGTCTGAATCTGCCCCCTTGAACTTAGCCTCTGGTATTGGCAGTGAACTAATATCTTCCCTGGTAAACACTGAACTAAAGTACTCATTCAGGTCTTCTGCCATTATGAATCCCTCTGATATTATATTTCCAGCACTATCTTCTAGAGGACCGACCTTATCTTGAACTTTCTGTTTGCTTCGAACATACGCATAAAAACTCTTGCTGTCATGTTTTATATTACTAGCTAATTGTTGTTCATAGCTTCTCTTTGAATGTCTAATTTCAGCTGTAGCTTGGTTAAGTGCTTCTTTATAATTGTTGTAGTCTTCATCATTTCCAGTACATCTATATGACTTCCACATCATTTGTTTATACTTAATTTTTATAATGGCTTCTTTCGATAAGTCTTTCTTTTTGGACCGTTTTCCTTGTTTTTTGAAGGGTAAAATTGTTTCGATTATGCACTTAATTTCACTCTTTAATATATTCCAGCATTCTGTTGCCGTCTTATTTTTCAGTGTCTTATTCCAGTCTATCTTTGCTAAATATTTCCTCATGTCCTTATACCTTCCTTTGTGGAAATTCCTCCTATACTGCTTTTTGCTATTCCTTTCTGATTTTACTTTGATGGTAAAATGTATATGGTTGTGATCGCTACTCCCCAGTGGCTCACATATCTTGACATTGTCAACTAATTCATTCTGTGAGGACAAAACTATGTCTAACACATTCTCACCCCTGGTTGGTTCTAGCACATGTTGAGAAAGGAATGTATCTTGAACTAAAACTAAAAACTTGTGGTCCTCTCTCCCCATACTCTGTAGAGATTTCCATTGTATATGCCCGTGGTTAAAATCCCCCATAATAATACAGTCCCGTTTGCTTACCTCCGTTATAGCGTTTTGTATTTTTTCATTCTCTTCTATGCTTATGTTTGGACTTCGATAAACTAACCCAACTGTAAACGTTGAGTTTCCTGTAACTATGTTACACCAAACAGCTTCTTCGCAATCTGCTTCTCTTTCAAATTTTATTTCATAAGCCTGAATAGATTCTTTAATATATAAAATAACTCCTCCTCCCTTTCTTCCTATTCTATCTTTTCTAAACATTACATATCCTGTCAGTCCCAATTCAGCATCTGATATATCGGTGGTGGTCCAGGATTCGGTTATACCTATTATATTAGGGTCAATATCTTCTACCATAATGTTTAGTTCATTTCTTTTGTTTACTATACTCCTTGCATTTAAACAAACACATTTATATCCAGCTTCAGAAGAGTTTTCCAGACTGTTGTTTGGTGATTTATTTGTGCTGTCTTTATCTATGCCTCCATTTTCAGGCTTTTCTGTGAGTCCCCCCTGCGAATCTAGTTTAAATAGATGCAACCTCTCCCACTGTCAACAGATTGCAGCAGATTCTCTGAGGAAACTGCTGCTCCCTTTCCACTAAGATGGAGGCCATCTCTCATGTACATATCTTCCCTCCTATTTACATAAATGTTGTTAAGCTAGATTTATTTTAATAACGTGTAGTTTTTTATTTTGTGTAATTAATGTATAGTTATAACAATAGGTAATGTATATTTATTTTAGACTACGCAGATTGTTGGTTTGGGGGCGATTTTGGTTCGCGGGCTTTAATTATTGTTCACCAATCCGCCATTTTGTTTACGAATTTTCTGTCGGTTGTAGGGCAATACAATTTAGTGAACTACAAATTAGAACTGGTTGATCGTAAATGTATTAATACGGACGTGTTGTGATGATGTTATTATTGCACGTGTGTAAATCTGGAAAAATTATACACCATAGAATGTGTGATTACCTACACAAACAAATACATACACACAGTCGCACATACACGTAGATACTCACACATCATACTCGCACACACCCACACACCCACACCCCCCCCCACACACACAAACACACACACACACACAAACACGCACACACGCACACACGCACACACGCACACACACACCCACCC
>OZ023207.1:48061487-48066487 GCA_963995525.1 Escarpia spicata | reverse complement strand
CCATAGGTGTTGGACATTTTTGCAATTTTTTTATAATACGTGAATATTTCAAAAGTGTGTAATGACTTTTAAATACCTGTATTCAATTAAGTGACAAAACAAGTTAATATATTTAAGCACCATCGTTGTAAAACATAAAATATTTTCTGGTCATTTTCCTGTACATTTATTATTTTAGTGATCCTATTTTAGTGCACAATATTGAAAACGTGCACTTGTATTATTTAAGACAATGTGTGCTGGTGCATCGACTTCCCACTGACCGCCGTCACACTCGGGAGTCAACTGCGGCATTACTCTCAGCATTGTATAACAGCAGGACAATGGTAAACAAACACGTGTAAGAGCGAGGAGGGGTGGCCTCACGGTAGAGCGCCGGACTGTCGATCGAGTGGACAGTAGTTCGACTACACCTGCCGCTGTTTCAAAAGATTGGCAATTTTGGTCACCTCACATTGCCTGTGTCTTTCGGAAGCCGTTGGTCCCTTCAATCTGGTGTATGTTCCAGGGGAATTAAAATATCCTACACAGGGGGTAAAGGTGTGAGCTGTCGTAACTCTCAGAGTGGTGGTTTCTATATCTAACCTACATGCTCCCAGCGGCCAGAGTTCCTTCCTGGTCAGGCGTGTGAGAGACCGAGCATGCAGAGTATACAGCGTAAATCATTACATCATTTGAATCACTATATGAATGTACATAGAACAAATGTAGGTGATGATTACCCGATATACACTTATAGCTGGTGGTTTCACACTGACCGCACCGCAAGTTGTTGCCACAGAAATTGTCGACGGCGTCGCAGTTGTCGTTAGCCTTCAGCGTCGGTCCTGCAACGGTGTTTCCGAACACTATATTACCATAACCATATAAGCATAATAAACAATAGATGACTTCACGACTTCGTCAGTGCTTAAGATTGTACAGCCCCAACTTCAGAAACTCAATATGTTTTCATTTCAGTTGATGTATCAATTTGGCGATTTTTTTAATGAAATGTGTGAACTTCTGAATGCTGCATAACTAGGACGATGTTTGTAATTTTCTTATAAAAAACATAAACACGCCAACTATCCCGTGAAACCCGAACATCTCCTGGATTGTGTGTATATCTCCCGGTCTCCCGGAATACAGGCAAATTTCCCGGATTTTTTTTCCTGAAAATCTGTAACGGCACCCCCTACCCATCTTTGAGACAGCGCGACACCATGGGAGACATGCTGAGACGTACTGATCCGCTAGAAATCTCCGACAGCCCCATCCCCTTCTTCTAATGTCAACATCCGAGATAGCGCGTCGAGACAGCACAACAGGGGAAGCGTGCCGAACCGCTGTTGATTTTCCCGGATTTCAATAAAAAGGCAAGTATACAAATATAGCTACCTCAATTTTTAATTTCTTTATTGAATTCTACAACAAATGTACCACACAATTATATATGTGAAGTTTCAGTCATGATCTGAACATCATAACAAATACTATCAATAATGTCTTAAAGTCAATAAGAATCACGTAGCCTACATGGCAGAATAAAATAAACTGTCTTATTGGAGGCTTTCATATTTTATACTAGGTACTAGCGTTAGTGTACGAGCACAAACGTTCAACTTCCGGGTTACTCTACAGGCAGACAAACACAGAATACGGTTTCCCGGAGGATTTGCGCCTGGCGTTTAACGTTACGTAAATTGACAGATCACAATCAGTATTACGCGCGTGACATCCGTCAAGCTCACCGATATATACACAGGATAGGAAGTGAAGGCGATTACGTGAAGCCATTGTGCGTCCTCTTGCTTTCCCCAAACCGTCGATAATAGCGGTCACAGGACGATTTACGTGCAGTGACTACGCGTCATATTTGGTGCATGAATATTTGGTGCGTCACGTCTGACGGCAGATTCAAGCTAAATTAACAGGAGGATTCTGTAGAAGTGAGAAGCAAAGACCGTATATCACTACAAGACGGTCTAGCGCGCGCTATTTACATTGTTCGAGAAAAGTACTATGTAATTCGTCCGCCATTACATAGCCTTGTTGAATTAATACGTCGACACAATCATTATACGTAATAATAGGGAAAGCAATGTGGCGACCTTGCTTCTTATTAAATACATCCTTTAACATTACGCTTCCAATCCATGTATATCAGTTGTCAAGTTTCGCCTTTGTCAACAATGTTGATAACGGTTATGATTGTGAATTTCATTAGTATTGCGTCATGCAATGTCGTAGTTTTAAACATAAACGCACGCACTGTTAAATTGCCAAATTCTGTTAAAAACATGTTTTTATTATATAGAGATATGTTTGGATCCACATTTTTTTTTTTTTTAAATAGACGAATGCACAAGTTGTGCGGCATCCATTGTCTAATGGTTCGATGGATAGTTTGCTGCGCGTGTTTGTAGGTTACGTAATTATCAGGAAGAAAGACCAGCAGGACGTAAGATTGACAAAGGCCATGTGCAGCGCCGCGTGTTGGGCAGACTACAGGCTTGTCGTGTCTAGGTTGAACATCAGCATGCAGCCCAAGAGACGGTGTCAAGGAAAGAAATCAAAGAAGAGGCTAAATATGGACAAGTTGAAAATGCGAGACCGTTCGGCGAGACTTCTGCACAAAACTTGATAACCAAGTGCAACAATTGGAATTTGGTATTAGCATAGTGGAAGAGGAATGGGCAGCCTTTCGTGGCCTTGTTCACTCCAGTACATTGAAACATATTGGGCCAACAAAGTGTAAGCATCAGGATTGGTTCGATGAAAACGATAGCGAGATCCAGATACTTATGGAAGAAAAACACCTACTGTATAAGGCTTACCGGAATTACAGTTTATCTCATGCAATAAAAGTGGCATCCAAAAATGCATTCTGCATGACTTTATGGTCCACAGCCTTCCAGTAGCTCTCCTATCCTGTGCACCGATAGGTTAGCCGTCCTCACCGACAAGACCCAGATCCTAGAAAGATGGGCAGAGCACTTCTGCAATGTTATAAACCGCCCGTCTGAAATCAATGGCGCAGCAATACAACGTATGCCACATATGGACATAAACGTGTCGCTGGCAGAACCCATTCCTGTAGCTGAGGTACGGAAAGCGACCAGTCTGCTCTCCACTGGCAAAGCCCCAGGAGCAGATGCTGTCCCAGCAGACGTGTATAAAAACCTGACCCATGCTTTGTTGAAACGCTCACAGCACTCTTCTATTTCATTTGGTCTGCAGAAATGATCACCCAGGAGCTGAAAGACGTCTCTACAATATGCGCGTCTGTACAATAAAAAGGGTAATTGTTATCATGCGACAACCACCGTGGGATCTCCCTGTTGTCTTCCACAGGAAAGATCCTTGCTCGCGTACTCTTGAACCGCCTGATCCTCCACCTGGAGCAAGGCCATTTTCTTCCGGAGGGCCAGTGTGTCTTCAGAGCTGCCAGAGGTACAGTCGACGTGATTTTCGCAGCTTGCCAACTGCATGAAAAATGCCAGGAGCATAACCGCGACCTCTACACCATCTGTATTATTCTGACGAAAGCCTTTGACATGGTAAAGAAGATGGCCTTTGGAAAACAATAGCAAAGTTTGGTGGTTGTCCTGAGAAATTTACAGTCATGGTCAGACAGTTCCAAGAGGGCATGCAAGCTCATGAACATGGTGATGCCTCCGCTGCTTTCCCTATTAGTAACGGCGTTGAACAAGGGTGTGTGCTGGCACATACTCTGTTCAGCATGACGCTCACGGCAATGCTGTCCGATTCCTTCAGACGAAATTATGATGGCTTCTACATGAACTAACGCACTGATGGAAGGATATACCACTTGAGAAGACTTCAAGTGAACACAAAAGGTTCTACAAGATGTTATCCGCGATTTCTACTTCGCTGATGATTGCGCTCTCAACAGCGGATCTAAACAGCAAATGCAGAGTAACATTGATAGATTCTTCAATGACTGTGACAACTTCGGCCTTGCCATTAGAACGAAGAAAACCGAAGTTATGCATCAACCAGCTACCGGCAAGCCGTACGTGGAACCAGAAATCTTTGTAAAGGGACTGAAACTGGAAGTAGTGGACTAGTTCAATTACTTAGATAGCATTCTCTCCAGAGTTGTCCACATTGATGACGAGATCCATTGCTGCATTCCGAAAGCAAATGTTTCGTTTGGAAGACTGCAAGCGTCAGCGTGGGAACGAAGAGGAATCAGCCTTGCAACCAAACTGAAGGTGTACCGCGCTGTTGTGCTACCTACACTAGTCTACGCCTGCGGAAGTTGTACTGTCTACCAGAGGCATGCCCGCAAATTCAACCACTTTCACGTGACTTGTCTCCACCGCTTGCTGAACGTCCGCTGACAGGATCGAGGCCCTGACACAGAGGTCCTTGAACAAGCCAGTCTGGCACGCATTCACACACTTCGCAGGAAGGCTCAACTGAGATGGGCTGGATATCTGGCTCGTAGGCCTGATGAGCGCCTACCGAAGATACTCTTCTTCGCGGACTGGCGGAAAGTCGACGGGAGCGGGGCCGGCCAAAGCTGCGTTTCAGAGATACTCTGATAGAATTCCTAAAGAGCTTCGGAATTGACCCGATCTCCTGGGAAAATCATACAGCAATCCGTCCTCCCTGGAGAGGTATGGTCTGGAAATGTGCAACCTCTTTCGAAAATCAACGCGTCGAAGCAGCCAGGACTAAGAGCGAGGGTCGAAAGGCCACAGCTGCAAATACATCAACAGTGCCAGTTCCATTCGTGTGCGAAACCTGCAAAAAGACATTATCTGCGAACAATAGCCTTGTCTTCCAAATGCGCACCTACCGCAAAAACAAATGATCAAACTTTAACTTTTACCATCATGTGAAATGAGATGTCATTGTCTTCGTCGTTAGGACGAAGAAGAAGTATAATACGACAGCAAGTGACCACTGCGCTGTGGGCGTAGTTGACGTATCCGTCACTTGACCTGTTGCCTAGCAAAACCTTCGTTACGCCATCAGAAAATACGTGA
>OZ023207.1:47941487-48056487 GCA_963995525.1 Escarpia spicata | reverse complement strand
TACTGCGAAGATCACGTTGAAAGTGCTGCGGTCGGGTTGGAAGCCGCACTGTGACTCTGGGAGGCTATCTTCGGACAACGTTGAAATCAATTTATTTAGGGTGATGCGGACGATGATTTTTTCCCGGCGACCGATAGCAGTGGTATTTCCCACGGTCTGTTCTAGTGCCTTTGTTCGCATACAGGACGACAATCATGGCGTATCGGAGTTCAGATGGCATCTCGTCTCCCCAGATACTGATAAGTACATAGAGGAATGTCTCAAATAATTCTTTGCTGAGAGTCTTGTACAGTTATGCGGGTATTCCACCCATACCATATGTTTGCCACAATTGATTTGTTTGGTGACTTTTCTGACATCGTCCATGGTTGGGGGTTCATCTTGTTCTTCATGTATTGGCTTCTGGTTATCTGGTCAAGCGCTGAATATGATCGACTGACGATGGGCAGTCAAGGAAATGTTCTCACCATCTTTTTCTTGTGGATGGAACCTGGATCATTCTGCCGCTCCATGAATGATTTGTTCTTTTTAGAAAGTAGGCTGGTACTGTCATTCTCATCAAACCAATCATGGTTTTTGCGTCGATTTAGACCAAGTACGTCCCTTGCTGTCTCTATCATCATTAATTTAAACTGGTTCCACTTCTGAGTTGGCCAACTACTCAGTTGTCCATTGGACGGTAGCTTCTCTTTGAGAATAATCTGGAACTTTGCCAATTTGGTAACTCTTAGATTCAGGCAGTATTGAAGACTGTTCGGATGACTGTTTGGGCGCCTTGTAAGGTGCATGGCTATGTGTAGTTTGAGGATGATGCGGACAAGTCTGTGTTCCGTCCAGCACTATGTTCCACGAATGGCTCAGGACATCATGCATGTCGCGTTGACGGACCACGGCATAGTCTATCAAATGCCACTGTTTGGATCTGGGATGCATCCAAGTAGTCGGATGGCAGATGCCGAATTGGGATTACAAGGCTATGTAATGTTCAGGAAAGATAGAATAGGAAGAAGGGGAGGAGGGGTTATTTTATATGCATACATGCATACATGCATACATACATACATACATGCATACATACATACATACATACATACATGCATACATGCATACATGCATACATACACACACATACATACATACATACATACATACATACATACATACATACATACATACATACGTATATACATACACATAACGTACATACATACATACATACATACATATATTAATTAATATGACTTAATTTGACATAAATGCCTACGCCAATGTGTACCTTCACTGCTGCATGCCCTAACCCTCCATCCTATATTCTACCCATCGCTCTGCTGCATGCCCTAACCCTCCGTCCTATATTGTGCTCATCGCTTTGCTGCATGCCCTAACCCTCCATCCTATATTGTGCTCATCGCTCTGCTGCATGCCCTAACCCTCCATCCTATATTGTGCTCATCGCTCTGCTGCATGCCCTAACCCTCCATCCTATATTGTGCTCATCGCTTTGCTGCATGCCCTAACCCTCCATCCTATATTGTGCTCATCGCTCTGCTGCATGCCGTAACCCTCCATCTTATATTCTACCCATCGCTCTGCAGCTAAAATCGGGATCTTAATGTCTAGTATGCTTTGGTCGTTGCAACTCTTTCTTTTTTGATAACGTGTGTTTGTTTGGTGTACACTGTGGAGCGCAGTGGTGCTTTGTGTAAAGCTTCGGACTGTTGACAGCGTGGCTGGGTGCTTCACAAAGAAGTCAGGATGGTGTTCATTTCAGCAGGTCTGCCAGGGAGAAAAATGTAAAGTGTTTTGAGCAGTCCTGAGGACTAGATACTGTGCTATATAAGAACTTACCTTTATTATACTGCTCCAAATTGTATCATATACGTTCTTGCAGTCCACATAATTGTTATATATGGTAGAAGATAGCATGTATTGTCCCTGTTTTTCCTGAATCCAAATTGCTCGTTGGACGTATAAATTACTTGTTGTTATCACATAGTGCCATCTTACAGGAAGCTTTACCAGGAGTTCAGATTAAGGAAATCGCTTAATAATTAACTGATAACTTAAGAGTGTTCACTTTTGCACAGTGTTTGTGATATTTCTACACCACCATGTTGGTAACTTTCATTGATATCATCCTGCATTGTCTATTTTCCATAACTGCCATTTTCTAGACCTTCTTTCAGGACTTCAGCAGATATGCGAGCTGCTCCAGGCGCTTTTTTAATGAATTGCCCTAACAGTCTTCTGTATATCTTCTATAGAGAACGATGGTAGAACTGGTCCAGGAATGTTGTTAGGGAAATGCTGTCTTTCAGATAACATACCTGGGCCAACTGAAATGAGTTGCATCCTCTGTTATTGACCAGTTTGTATTAAAATATTTCTATAAGCAGACATATTCCAACATTTCGAAACATCAGCTGAAGTCATGTTCTGCCACTGTCGTTTTCAGCTATGAGTTGCTACACACAAACACACACACACACAGGCACGCACGCACGCACGCACGCACGCACGCACATACACACACGTTATTCACCGTCAAACGAATGCTCGGACCCAGGAGGCGTTTCGCTTGAACGAACGTCAATAGGGAAATCAGATGTATTTTGTTAATCCAATGTCAGCCACCGTTTTCCTTAGTTTGGACGATTTTGGTGAGAATCAAAGGGGATGCAGGCGGAGGTTTTTGATAAGCTTCAAGGAGGTATATGTGCATATATTGGGTGAGTCTTATGGGTGTGTGGGTGTACCCCATTTGTCACATTCAATATATGCACCTGATACGCATGATAAATAAACATGTACCTCAGACACATAGTAGTTACCGACTTACTATGGCAACAGTTCACGCTTACCACATATTCTGGCGTAACATGTAATTACTTGAAATCACTGCACTTACTTACCGTAGTTACAGTTCACGCCTACTGCCATAAACACAGTGAATAAACACGTACCTCCATAACTGTCGTCCACGAAGACCTCTAATATAAGTAGGAAGAAACTTGCCTCCTACAAATAATTTAAGATATAGCAACAAGTTACTTTGTGACAACATCAGATCTACGTTGTATCAAAAGAATGATAAAACGTAGGGGTGACATTAAAATAAGCTAATGTGACATAGTGGCGGTGCTACGTTATGCCGTTCAATTCCGCAGTAAAAGATATACAACATATTTTGTTTAATCTTTTTGATGTAGATAGCGCGCTAATGCGTCACTGAGTGAAGAAACTTCAGGAACGGTGATCAAGGATAGAAGTGGGACGATAGTGACGGAACAAAAAGCAATGTTACAGGTCTGGGAAAACTACTTCAAGGAGCTACTGAACCAGAAATAACAACTGTCTGGAATTACTGTCCCATGCTGGAAAAGGGAAAGTAGAGTTAGCTGATATTACTGATCCAGTTTTGCAAACTGGGTCAAAAGAGTTGAAGACGGGGAGAGCACCGGGCATCGATGAGATGTGTGTAGACATGGTAATGGCAGCAGAGGAGATTGCAACCAACTGAACAAAGAGGTTGCTAAATACATGTATGAGGCAAGTTAAAGTACCAGAAGAGTGGATGACAGGGTTAATTGTCCAAATACGGAAAAAGGAAGAAACATGTGCATGACCCATGTAGAAATATAGAGGTATCACACTTCTAAATCATATCTTGAATCTGCTAGAGAGGATCCTGCATGGGAGGATTAAAAGAGAATAGAGCGACAAATGGGTGACTAGCAACAGAGAGAAGACAAATGGGAAATGTGCTTTAAGACAGCTGGTGGAGAAGAGGTTGGAGATGAAAGTGAGAATGGGTGTTGAGTTTGTGAATCTGGTGAAGACCGATACGACACATGGCCAAGAGAGATAGTGTTGGCAACACTGAGATGAACGGGAGTGCCAGAAACAGAAGCCATGAAGGTGGAAGCAATGCACGAGAAAACAAAAGGAAGAGGTTTAGCTGGATCTGGGGTGTCAGAAGAGTTTCCAATTAATATAATTTTGAGGCAAGGACGTGTTATAAGCCCGTTAGTTTTAATCATGGTGACGGAAATACTCAGCAAGAAGATCACCACGAAGGGTGTTCCCTGGAAGATGATGTATGCAGACGATCTGACCATAATAGCATAAATCAAACAAGAAGTACAAGAAATGTTGGAGGAATGGAACAGGTTTTCAAGAACAATGGACTGAGAATGAGCTTGGAGAAGACACACGTAAAGACAGAGGCATTTGACTTTAGGTTGGATGGAAAGGAAATCAAATAAGTGGACGGCTTTGGAGGAATAGTCACAGCGGGTGTGCGTTCAAAGGTGAACGTGCGACGTCGAACGCAAGCAGGAGCGAAGCTTGGAGAAAAGTGGAGGAATAATGGACAGAACAATGTTGAAAAAGCTTAAATGGAAAGTCCTGAGAGCGTGTTACACCAGCATGCCTCTCTGGTCTGCATTGACAGAACAGCAGAAGCAGGATGTTTGCGAGAAAATCTCGGTTCGAAGAATAACAAGAACAAACGGGGGATTATTGAAAAAAAGTATGATATCGCCAGGCCACTTGGAAAAGAGGGATGCAGAAAAAACAAAGAGAGCAGAGGCGGAACGACACAAAGGACACAGGAAAAGGGGAAGGCCGAAGCTGATATGGGTGGAATGCATGAGGATGGCATGAGAAGATCGGCGGAGGATGAAAGATGCTGACAGGGAGGTATGGACAGAACATTTTGGAAAGAAAAAACACAGCGCATGACTCGGCAATATTGTGCCTGACCCCATTCCTCAACAACAGGGAACATGGAGGTGAGCAACATTTTAGTCGGTGCTCATAATACGGGTGTGTTGTGCTACACTTAACTACACCATTGAAAACCAACAGCCATACGCAATGGTGACGCTGCATATTATTCAACAAACTAAGTCTGCTACTGTTTTGAAAAAGCAGATTTATCAAGTTACAAAACAACCTTCAAACCATATCGAAAATGTCCTGTGTGAGATTCGTCGTTGGGAAGTCCGATTAGCTCAATCAATTGCTACCAAAAAGCAACAATTCAATTTAAATCGGCACCTTTATCGCTGACTGAAACACTATGTCAACGTGGTGAAAGGTTCTTCTTTCAACCACTGTATAATTTTGTCTTCTTGGAGATTTTATGTAGCTATATTTTATGTTACGATGGCTGCTAAGATAGCATAATAAACAATTGCTGGGTAAGGACATATGTGCTTCGCAGGAGTACCTATTTGTACGAATACAATGTTTTGTTTATGTACTACAGCAACAGAATTGCAAATTTGCATAGTGGACTAGTCACACCATGATGTACTAAGAACTGTGAACAAATGTCCTACACGTGTTAGTGAGATTGAGTGTATTAGTGGCGTAATAACAATTACATTCATATTCAAGCTTTGTCTGGCTTTGACTTGCAACGTGTCATCGCACAAACTAGAAGCTAACAAACTATACTTACCTTTACCATATCAGTTTGTTCTGCTGTTCTTCTCCGTGTGTTGCATAGCTGAATGTCTTATTGAATATTTGCTCCAGCCACAAAACACTACATATATGTTCAGTATATGTTTAGGTTCAGTTAATCGTAAATTATTCGGGACTAGAGAATTCGCTTTGTGGCAATTTTTGTGACGCAAGTTATACTGTGACGTCAATACGCGAATTGCTGAGTCACGCCCTAACGCGGAAGCGTAAAGTAAGGGAGACTCTTAGTCATGCAATGTTGTTTCAAGATGCACCTTGCAGAGAAGGGACTACTCTAACTGCACACAAAAAGGTAGGTTCACAGTCAGACTTAGAGTCGTGGCTTAGAGTTATGGGTAGATAATTGCACAGGATTGGAAAGGCCAGACATGCATTCATCACATTAAAACAGTGTGGAACACGTGATCCTTTTCAACAAAAACAAATCCAAATATTCAAAGCGAACGTAAAAAGTGTACAGCTCTGCGCCTCTGAGACGTGGAGATTTACAAAAGCATCAACTCATAATCAACAAACGTCCATCAACAAATGTCTCAGAAACATCCTAAAACCCTCAAAGACTCATATCTGTTGAACAGACCAAATAACATCAACACAGAAATACAAAAGAAAAAAATTGACATGGATAGGACATACACTCAAAAATAAAAAATTACAATAGTTAAAAGAGTAGCCTTATAAAGGAATATAGAACAAAAAAAGAAAAACAGGCCCCATAAACAGTTGGAGGCGACCAGCAACCGATGAATTAAAGAAGATTGACACCACTTGGAATGGAATAAAGAAAACGCCAAACAACTGACTACAAACAATAAGTTTCCTTGTTTGGTCCTGTACTCTAATCAGTGCGCACGTGATTGAGTAAGATTAACACGTTGCACAAATGGACGTGCATAAGAGCAGATGTATGTAATCATATAGAAATATATTCATCTCTGCAGGTGTATAATCAACAAGTCAAGACGTACTTCTGAAATAGCGCGATGTTAAATCCGTAGGAATGGTCACGAGCGGGTAAGATGTGATGCGTTCATCAGTTACCCGGGGTGCCCCTGTTATTTCAAGATCCAATATTTACTAACTTTATTGTTCGTTTAAAACATTGCATTACAAACGGAAATTTTTCTTTAGATAAACACTGAAATGCCAGTAATAAAAATGGTGCGACACATACAATTTTTAAAACACGTTATGTCAGCACTAAAAAATTGAATTCAATTGATTTGAATTTGATTAAACATATACATATATACAAGATGCAGTCATACATAACATATCACGATTGAACCAAACATAGCATATGTGAATATCTAAAACTTTATACAATCAATTTACAAATAAGTTGAAAAGACATGCATGAAGTTATAAAAACGTATATTTTATGTTATAGAAAAACTTATATTAATTGGTAAAACACATCATAAGTAACATTAAAAATGTGTATAAAAACAATAAAAATAAAACACTCATACCACAACATTTCATGCTTGTTCTGTTGTAAACAGTTTACTTAAAACTAGCATTGAAAGGAACTAAAAACAAGGCAGCTGCTAAATTCCATCTCCACGTGTACACAAAGGATTGCATTGTATAAAACATTTAGCAAAATGAAAAAAATACAGTAAAATGCTTTTGTAGTTTAAATCAGATTTTAAACCCATCTGTGTTTCGATTTCGGCGGAAAGTTGATATTTACTTAGCTAGGTGATCACGTGGTATTGTGACGTCACAGGCGCCGGTCGTTTGCAAATTCACTTTCAACATCATCGCTAGTGGTAATCCAACGTGTTTCCTGAATGTCGTGTGAAGTCATACGAATTTTAGCAATTAGTTGCAACTCTGACAGCGGAAGATGCATCTGATTCCGCTCTATCCGAACGTTTCAGCGACGTTAGCGAATAAGATGACTCCGGCCATGTTCGCAATAGCAGTACCGATAGGTAAGTACAATTTATGTATACTGCCACTTATTGTGTGAAAACACTCGACAACAACATTTATATTATTTTAGTATACGCGGATATGACGCTACATTACATAAACTGGTGTGTCAAAGCTGTGCATAAAGTTAGCTGGACTGTCTTTGTAGCACGTGATAAGTGGGTCATCGACTTCAGCCGATGCAAACAAACTTACAGATTTGTTGAACACCGTAAGCGTGGCTGTCTGGTTTATGAAATCATATAGGTCGAATATAGAACTTCCCCAACATCACACATAGTCTAAAAAGAAACACTTATCGAAAGAAGCCATTAGAAAAATTAAGTATAAACAAATGATGTGGAAGTCATATAGATGTACTGGAAATGATGAAGACTACAACATTTATAAAGAAGCACTTAATCAAGCCACAGCTGAAATTAGAAATTCAAAGAGAAGCTATGAAAAAAAATTAGCTAGTAATATAAAACATGCCAGTAAGAGTTTTTATGCGTATATTCGAAGCAAACAGAAAGTTCAGGATAAGGTCGGTCCTCTAGAAGTTAGTGCTGGAAATACAATATCAGAGGGATTCTTAATGGCAGAAGACCTGAATGAGTATTTTAGTTCAGTGTTTACCAGGGAAGATATTAGTTCACTGCCAGTACCAGAGGCTAAGTTCAAGGGGGCAGATTCAGACTATTTAGGACAGTTAGTTGTAACCTCGGAAATGGTAGCTAAGAAAATAAGGGCTATGAAGGATAATAAATCACCTGGAGTGGACGGGATTCCGCCCAAACTACTATTGGAAATTGTAGAACAAATTAGCGCACCGCTTGCAACAGTTTTCAAACATTATACCGTTATTTAAAAAAGGTTCGAGAAACAAGTCAGAGAACTATAGACCAGTGAGTTTAACATCAGTGATTTGCAAATTATTAGAAAGACTAATTAAAGATCACATGGTGGATTTTCTTGTTAAACATAACTTGATAAACCCATCTCAACATGGGTTTTTTAAAGCGAGGTCATGCTTAACAAATATGTTATGTTTTTTGGAAGACATCACTAGGTGGGTAGATGAGGGATCACCAGTAGATATCATCTATTTAGATTTTCAAAAAGCTTTCGACAAAGTACCACATCAAAGATTACTCCTTAAGCTAAAGGCCCATGGCATAGGAAATGGTATAATAAACTGGATAGAAAAATGGCTGAATGACAGAAGACAACGTGTAGTAGTTGATGGGGAGGCTTCAAACTGGAAATCGGTATTGAGTGGGGTACCACAGGGATCAGTACTAGGACCTATATTATTCTTAATATATATCAACGATTTGGACGATGATATAACAAGCAAGGTGTTAAAATTTGCGGATGATACAAAAGTGTTTAGAAGGATTAAAAGTGATGGAGACAGACAGCATTTACAAGATGATCTTGATAGGTTGATCAAAAGATCTGAAAAGTGGCAAATGCTGTTCAATTTTGGGAAATGTAAATGCCTCCACACAGGTCATGGGAATGAAGAGGTAAAATATAAAATGGGGGGTACTGTTCTAAGTACTACTGTAAAAGAAAAGGACTTAGGGTTAACCATTAGTGCTGATATGAAGGTTCCAGAGCAGTGCGGAATTGCAGCGTCAAAGGGAAATCAAATCCTTGGATTAATTAGGCGAAATATAGCGTATAAGAAAAAAGAATTAATAGTACCGCTGTACAAAACAATAGTGAGGCGTCATTTAGAATATTGTATACAAGCATGGAGGCCATATCGCAAGAAGGACATAGATATGCTAGAAAGAGTACAGAGGAGAGCGACTAAAATGATACCAAATCTGAGGGATCTTAGTTACGAAATACACCTAAAAGAATGTGGTTTAACAACACTAGAGACCAGGAGATTGAGAGGAGATCACATAGAAGTGTTTAAAATATTGAATGGTTATGAAAATATTGATAGAAACATTTTTTTCTCAGTTAAGAAAGATAGAAGGACCAGAGGACATGAAGCTACATTAGTAAAGGAGCAGTGTAGATTAGATATAAGAAAGTTATCATTCTCACAAAGGATTGTAAATGAATGGAACAGATTATCTCCTGATTGTGTTGGTGCTAGTAGCGTGAATATGTTTAAAAATAAAATCGACACACACCTTAAAAAGGCGGGATACATGTAGATAAAAAGTATTGGACTCTCGATAAGCCAAAAGGCTTCCTTGTCCAACTGCCATCCAGAGTAATTTTCTGGATGGCAATCTTGTTAAATCTTGTTAAATAGGACATTAGCCACTCGCGAATATAACCCCTCCCCAAAACCCGTTACTTGTTTAGAGATGGGAGAGGTGTTAGACATAGTAAATATTGTGCTTGTAGTTTCGAAAATTCCATCTCGTTCTGTGGGATTAAATGTAAATTCACAAATTAGGATACTGGTTTAGACTAACTGGGAAACTTCTATTATCATAAAACTACGTTTATAAGTTCCTGTGAAATGATGTGGGTAGTGTCAGTACCCTGACATGTAATACAAAAGTAATATTTGATAAGCAACCGCACGCACACAAGCACACACACACACACACACACACACACACACACACACACACACACACACACACTATTAGATATCTGGCACCATCTGACTTAAATAATCGTTTTTATTTTAAATATAAAAGCGAGTGTTATTCTGAAGTTTTCCCTTGTTGCAGGTGTTCGTGTGGCAAATGTCGAGGTATCCCCACAGTGTGTGTGGAAGGAGTGCCGCAGAGACATTGGTGCAGTTGCAAATAAAGGTTCAGTGTACTATCACGGGACACGGTGGATTTCAATCACACGTCATCAACAGTCATGTTGTTAAATTTGCCGTTTAACTACACAGCTGTATCACTTGATGACAGTGACGAAATTTATAAGCATAAATATAGTAGAAAGTCATGTAAAATATGTGGGAATTATTACCGTCATAGTCCTCATGATACGCAACTACACAATGTCTGAGTGCAATATATTTGCAATTTGATGGCTTCAGGAAATATTGATCATGGTTTGTCAGGTGGATATCGGAGCAGCTTGGATAATACAACAGGAGGATTGTGACCTGCCATTGTGTGTGGTGAACTTAATTGTCACCGCATTTCCATCTTTGAACTATGTAGGGTCTCGCTATGCACATCCATGAATATAGACTACCTAACAGTAGGGAAGGAAAATATTGTGGTTTATTATTTTACTGGTTTAACATATTTAAAATGAAGGGCAAATAATTTGTAAAAAAAATAACAATTTGTTGACAGATATTTGCAATAATATTACCAGAGATCTGTAGCATCAGAAAATCAACGTGCACTGTACTCCATTTGCATGGAGGTGACATTAGGAATATTATATCATTTGAAAGAAGTGTAGAGATTTGTGAATGGGATTTGATATATAAATTGTCTTCAAACACTGCATAATATATTCTTAATTATTTTATAGTTTTATTTGATATTATTTATGGGGTTTGTGGATAATTGTATATATAAGTATGACAAATATCCAAAATGAAAAAATTTAGATATGTATCAGTATAATATCATTGTCTGTACAGGTGTTTTTACTTTATTATCAAAGGACTAAATGTTGCTGAAGCATTCATCCTTTTTGTATTTTCGCATACGCTGGTATTGTACAAAAATCATGTAGGCTTCAAACTTTATATTAGATGCAGTTACTGATAATTATAGTAAAAACACTGAATGCCAGTGAGCAACAGAAGTAAAGAAAATAACGACAATGCATGAAAACAGAGTAGGTAGTAGCGACTGCCCGAGGCAATATCGAATGCGGTACTGCCAGTCGCCAGCGAGACCCGCTTGCCTTCGACCCTGGCGAAGTGGCCGTCGACCCTGCCCGCGCAATAGCCCATCCCTTGAGACGCATCGGACACACTATGGTGCAGATCTGATCATATATACATACATACATACATACATACATGCATGCATACATACATACATGTGTGTGTGTGTGTGTGTGTGTGTGTGTGCGTGCGTGCGTGCGTGCGTACGTACGTACGTACACAAACACACATACATACATACATATGCATACATACATACTTACGTCCTTACATACATCCATCCGTCCATTCATCCGTCCATCCGTCCATCCATCCGTCCATACATACCTACATATATATACATACATACCTGCATACATGCATACAAGCATACATACATACACACATACGTATATACACACATATACACATACATACACAAAAACGCTGGCTCGGTTATATTGTTCTTTACGATCTCGTATCACGACTTTAACATACGTCACATTTCTTTATTCCGCGCTTGTTTCATCTTTGGTTGTTGCGTAGCGCATTGATTAGCTGTAATTGATTAGCCACATTGCGGTGTTTACAATGGAGCACGCCTATCCAGGAATTGTGCTTTCTGCTAGGACACTGTTGTAACAAACCAGTTGAGCGGGAGATCTGGGGCATTCATCGAATGTAGAATTGATTTTCTTTCTGGTATGTGGATCTGGTGAGTCCGGCGTGGATTTTCAGTATCGTCATCCAGGAACGAGCAAGGCATTGTGCGGAGACATATTCACGGCGAAACACTTTCGTATGTATCATTTATTCCATGTTTCTACAATAAAACCTATCCGATCATTGCACGCAATTGCTACGAAATGGCGTAAATGCGTCATAGCTGTCTTAAAGGCCATCGCGTTGCTCGACCGAGCTAATACATAACGTAAGCATAACACTACAACAGATCATTGGCTATATTCGTGTGGTTTATAAATTATTAGTTATCGCTTCTTCCATGGTCGAACAAATCCTTCTTATTTGTGATCCGTCCATCTGTTGACAATTTTAATTCCCCTTTATCGATTTTGGGTTTGGCCAACTGTTTTTCTTGATTAACACATGTGCCTTGTTTCCAAGGTGGTAGGCACACAAAGGTTATTCATTACTTATATATGTGAGTAAAAAGTAAAGTAAGTTCTTATATAGCGCAGTATCGACTGCCACAATCACTACACTGCTCAAAGCACTTTACACTTTATTCCATGACAAACCTGTTCATTTGAGCACCATCTCGACTTCTCTGGGAGCAATCAGCCACGCTGCAGTTAATGCGCGAATACTATTCATACACAAATGCCCACCACTGCCTATAACCAGGTACTCATTCATACCGTTAAATAAACTGGAGCAACGTAGAGTGAACGAAATTGCCCGTTCGACACGGCAGCCCATGAATCGAACCCGGGTTCTCTCGATTGAGAGTCCGTTGCTCTAACGACTGCGCCTCTGCGCACCACAGTCTTGTGCACAGCTCCGGTCGACAAATTTGTCATCCAAGGCAACTTTAGTATAAAAATGGTAATTTGACAACAAAGATAGTTTTAGCCATATTCACTTTGTTAATATCAACACAACTGGTAACTAACAATTTCCGTTCATTTAAGCCTTCGGTGTAAATGAGAAACAGTTGGTCGTTCGAAATCACTAACAACAATACAACAATATAACGCAGCTAACGTTTTCTATCAAGAAACTTATTTTGTTTTTCTTTTGCATAATTCCTATATGCATAATGGTTTTTATTGCCTATTTTGTATTCCTATATACGTCATCTCGCAACTACAACGGCTATGGAGATTCTCAGTATACTCCCGAAAAACTAGACTCAGAATCTACCAGAACAATGACCTCTCTGTGCTTTTATACACAACCCAATCACTACACTGCTGAAAGCGCTTTATACTTTATTCCCTGACAGACCTGTTCATTTGGGCACCATCTCGTCTTCTCTGGGAAGCATTCAGCCACACTGCAGTGAATGCGCAAATACTATTCGTACAAAAATACCAACCACTGCCTTTAGTCAGGTACTCATTCATCCCGCTGAGTACACTGGAGCAACGTAGAGTGAACGAACTTGCCCGTTCTCTCGATTGAGAGTCCGTTGCTCTAATCACTGCGCCACTGCGCCCCCAGTCTTGTGCACAGCTCCGGTCGACACATGTGTCATCCAAGGCAACAATATCCACTCACACAATCACTACACTGCTCAAACCGCTTCACACTTTATTTTTTAACAGCAAATCATTCGAAATCACTAACAACAATACAAGGTGAGCCGTGCGACACAGCTAACGCTTTATTCGAGATGGGTGAAAGAATCAAAGATACCGAGTAAACAAGAAAACACGGTGTTTTACTCGTAGTCGATCACGTCGATATTCTTTGGGATCCATCTTGAGGCACTGATCGAAGCATTTCAGTCGATCGTCTGTTTTGTTGGTGCTATATACTCCAGAAAGCGTGGCTTCGGTCATCGCAGCTACGTATACTGTTCCAGTGTTCATGTTGTCCCAATCACCCTCAGTCAAAGCATATTGCACTTACACTTCAGCATCCTCGCACACCAGGGGGCGCTGCAGATTACATCTGTCTCAGAACCCCTGGCAGCTTTGTAAATCGCTAGTGTTAAGTTCAGTCAATGATATCCCTTGATGAAGTTTTCATTTCAGCCAACACGTTTGCCCATGTCATGTGTAATGTCGGTGAAGTAGAAGTAATTATTTCAATACACAATGCCGCTCAGCCGCTCGTCAGAATATCGGCATTCCCTGAAGCAGCTTTCTTTGTCTTATAATTCGGATGCTGCCGGTAATGTAATCAATCGACCGGTAATGTAATAAAAACGACAAAGTTTATTATGATGACGATGATAATGAAGGTGATGATGATGATGTTAGTAATAAAAACGAAGAAAGTGATGTCGAGGATAATAAATGATTACGATGACTATGACGAGGAAAATGAATACAATTAAAGGGCCACCTTAGTTATGATGATAACTATGATGACGGTGATGATGATAATAATCGTTATCATACTGTTAATAATTATAACAACGACAGTGATGATGAGTGTGATAAATGATAATGACGATGAAGACAAGGACGATGAAGACAACGAAGACGTTGTCTTAGTGATGAAGATGCATGATGATGATGATTATGACTACGATGATGATTATGATGACTACGATGATGATTATGATGACGAAGACGAAGACGTTGAGGGTCGTTATTATTACGATCTTGATGACTATGACAATGACATCCTCAACCTCACCATTCTCCTCGACCTCATCGTCATTCTCACGTGCACCCCTATAACGGCTAGCCATGCTCACATCCTAATGATCTTCACTAACTTCTTAACAAGGATTCTCAGAACACACGGAATGCCGTCCATATAACCTCCCAGGTAACGCAGTAACTACACGTCCGCAAATAACAGGACCGAATCAGGAATTGTGACAGGGAAGAGGGGGTTGATTAGAAGGGTCAACTCAACAAATGAAAGGGGTAATCTACTCAAATTTAAGGGATCATCTCAAACAAATATTTAGGGATCATTAAAACATGCTTATAACTGAAATACATGATCATCATTTGTTCAAATTAAGGGGTTATCTCAAACAATATAAAGGAAATTTCAAAATACAATTTTGACGATTTCTATTTTTTTATATTACAAACTTAAAGGTAACGGGTAATTTCAAACTAATAATTATAATTAGTATTATAAATGGAGCAGTTAAAAGAATTAAAGGGTAATCCTAAAAAATTTGGTTAAATTTACTTGTAGTTTCCCTCGACTTCATTCATACGAACGGATAAGGAGCACCTACTATATTTTAAATTATGCCTAATATTAAAGGATTATATCAAAAACAATTCATAAAAATGATCTAAAAAGGAGTTACCAAGATGTTATTTTATAATGCTAACTGCTCATCTCAACACATGATATGGGCAAATCTAGTATTTTTTTCGAGAAAAAAAAGTTTGTTAAATTAGAGGGACATATCATAACTAGGCGGGTTTCTTCTAAAAATTGTCATTAACACATTAATGAGCTGATAGTCTCAACAAATTAAACGATCATCTCAAAAACATTAAGGGGTCTTCTAAAACAAAGTTAATGCATAATTTCCAAAATAGACGCGTTGATTAAAAAGATCGACTGACCATCTCAACACATTAAGGGATCATATCAAAACAATAATGGTCATCTCTCAATCAAGGGTTTTTCTAAAAAGTCATATCAAAGATATAACTATTCAATAAAACTAACAAGCAGATAAATTAAAAGATTATCTTACAAATAAAGGGATCTTCTCAACTAAGTTAAGGGACCATTTCAAAACATAATAATTTTTACTAAAATTAACTGGCTGATCATGACAACTCATTCAGGGATCATCGCAAAACATAAAATATTA
The DNA here is from genome assembly GCA_963995525.1 of Escarpia spicata. NCBI lineage: Eukaryota > Metazoa > Annelida > Polychaeta > Sabellida > Siboglinidae > Escarpia > Escarpia spicata. Next base: position 48,040,765 of record OZ023207.1, on the reverse strand, counting down.
GGGACTTCTCAAAAACGTTATGGTGTCGGTTAATAAACATGTAAATGTTTATTAAAAAACAACTAACTGATCGTCCCAATAATTTTAGAAAACCATCATAACATCAAATGGTCATCTCATAAATAAAGGGGTTCTTCAAAAAGGCTAAGGGATCACTTGAAAAATAGACGTGTTGTTTAAATATTTGGCTGCTCATCATAACAACAAATATGTAGTCAAGGAACTAATCACCGCGCGGTAATGGCGCTCGGTGGCAGATTGCAATGAGCTCTTCGTTTTGTGAAAGCAGACAGAGTAGTCACATCAAAAGTTTTGCCCCTCCCTTCCCTCCCAATTTTTGATAGCATTAGGGACACAACATGTACATCGTTGGTGGAAGAGGGGGTGATAGCAGATCTCAACGCTTTCCCTATTTTCTTAGTACAGGTGGACAATGTGTTCACGGGGTTTTGATGCCGAGACAGCTCGCTTCTCTTCCACCGGTGATTTGAGTAAGTTGGGCGTAATGGCCCCACTTATAGGTTTAGGCTAAATCTTGATATAGTGTAACTCTTCAGCAGGTAGTTGGGATTATAGTTAATGTGAATGAATGGTGTGCTTGGTTAGTACGGTACAGTGCATAAGGTCTACTGTGATTACAGTAGTAATGCTGTTGTTTTATATATCTATAACAATACTGCTAATGTTGTATATGCCGAAATGTGGGCTCTGTCATCCAGAGGTACAGGAGACTAGTATGGGCTCAGTCACAGGCCTGGCCTTGGGATTTAGAGCCCACATTTCTCTCTCTTCAACTTAATCTCTTTAATAAACGTAATTCATTTGGCCTTATTTCATCACTATTAATGACTTGTGTTGGTGCTTGCATAAATGTAGTGATCTCTCAATAACGGGGTTTTCTCAAACAACTTGGGGGAAAGCTCAAAATGTAATGTTAAGGAGTGATATAATAACATTTTAGAAACTAAAGGGTAATCTCAAAATTAGTATTAGTATTTTAACAACAATAATGAAGATCAGCTTAAACATATTAAAGAGTAATCTTTTACAAATAAAGTTAAGTGTACTATCTATCAATTTAAATGTTCGCATAAACGAATAACGGACATATAATGTATTTTTTAATATGTGTAATGGTAATATTAAGGAATTATATTTCAAATATTGTAATCTCATTGGACTTCATTCATATAAACGAATAACGAAGTTCAAATGTAGTTTAAATGTGCTTGATATTAAGGGATTATATCCAAACAAATTTAAAGAAACATTTAAAATGAGTCATTAAGGTCGTTTTATAATAAAATAGCTAATCATCTCAACACATTATGGGGTCATATCATAAAACCAAGTAGTCTTCTCGAAAAAGATTATTTAAAGAGGTCACGTCCTGAAAAAATACTGAATCTTCTCAAAAGCATCGTTACAAATAAACTAGTTGATCGTCTCAAATTAAGGGTTCTTCTCAAGAAAATTAAAGGGTCTTCTAAAAATTGATAAGGGATCATTTCAAAAATAGATGTGCTAATTTCAAATAATTGGCTGATCATCTCAACACAGTAAGGGGGCATCTCAAAACAATAAGTGATCATCTCATAATAAAAGAGTTTTGTCAAATAGATCATTTCACAAATGTAAACGTTTATTTAGAAACCGATCAATTAATTCAGTAAATTAAGTGATCATCTAAAAATACTGGGGTCATCTCATAAAAGGGGGTCTTCTCAACAAAGTTAAGAGACCATTTCACAAACTGTAAGGGGTCAATGCAACTTATCTATATGATCATATAATCAAAATATATGCAATGAAATAAATGTTGTGGTAACATAATCATTTATTTTTTGGAGAAGACCCCTACATTTTTAGATCATCCCTTAATTTGTTGAGATGATCAGCTCATTAATTTGTTAATGACTACTAAAGTATTTTTGAACGACACTTTTTATCAGATGACCCCTTAATTTAAGTAACGTTTTCTTCGAAAAGACCATTTGATTTTATGAATTAATCCTGTTACGTGCTGAGATGATCTGCTAGTTTGTTATAAAAAAGTAACCTCTCCAAAACTATTTTTTTTCTTTAAATTGTTTACGACATAATCTCTTATCATTAGGCATATTTCAAAATACATTAGATGCCCGTTATTCGCTTAAATGACCCTTTACGTTTAGGTTTTTGAGATTACCCTCGTTTTTGTTTCAGTTGATTATTATTATTACTATTATTATTTTTGTTCAAGATTGTCCTTAAGTTTCTAATAATTTTATAATAGGACTCTTCAACATTACATTTTGAGATATCCCTTAAGTTATTTAAGAAAACCCCTTGAGAGATGAGTACGTATTTTTTAAGATGATACCTTAATGTGTTGAGATAATTAACTAATAATGTTAACAATACGTCTATTTTGGCAATGATTCCATAACGTTTTTTGAGAAGGCCCCTTTATTTTATGAGATGACAATTTAATGTTATCATGGTTTTAAATTAAAACAAATACACACACATATACACGTACGTATGCACGTACACATACATACACGTATGTACGTAAGTACATACATACACACGCACGTACGTATGTGTGTGTGTGTGCGTTTGTGTGCGTTTGTGTGCGTTTGTGTGCGTTTGTGTGCGTGTGTGTATGTATATATATATATATGTATATTATATATACATATATATATATACATATATATATATATACATATATATATATATATATATATATACTCGTCGCACATTCTTCATAGCAATATTTGTTAATTAGTATTATATATATATATATACATATATATATATATATATACATGTATATAATACTAATTTAAGAAAATATTGCTATGAAGTATTGCGACGAGTTTCGGCTGAAGGTAAGCACAACGGATACCACTGATCAACGCAGCGAGGAGAGACGTGGCGGTGGAAAAGGATTTGGAGGAGGATTCAACGGATCTGGCTTTATGTGGATGAATTAAGAATCATGCGGCAACTCCCTACAGCAAATACAGGTCTAGAAGCGTAATGTTTTCATCCGTACATCGTGTTTGAATTACTTCTGATACTTACCCAGGACATTTAGGAACATTGTGTGCTGCATGTCGTGTGCTTATTCAAATGTGTTGGATTTTTCTCCTGTCGACCACCTATAGTGTTAAAATCAGAGGGTGTAATGAAGTTCAAGTCCGTCTACAGTGGTTGTGGAACTTGCGTGCAACAGCGTTTCTCATCCGTAAATCCTGTGTCCTTCGGAACTAGCCGTCGGTCCCGTTTGCCGGGTGTCTGTTGCAGAGTAAGTGAACGATCCCACAAAGGAAAACACCTGTCGTGGACCCAAACAGTCAAATGTCTCGTTCTACATAAAATATCACGAACGCTGCATTAGCGAGTGCCAAATTACTTGCTCTCTTGAAGGAGCAAGTTCTTTGAGCGCCTTCCATATCGAGAGGAAAGACGACGTATAAGTCCACATATCTTAACAGTAACAGGAACAAATTATTACCTTACATATAAAGCAAACAACTCGTCGTCAAAATGACAATGCTTACCATTATCAGACGTCGAATTGTTGCTAATTATTCTTGACATCCGCTTAAACATAGGCCACTATCGTTGTATATCTAGCGGTGGGTGTTGCCGAGGTTAAAGCAGGGCCGTTGTTGACAGGTAAGGGTCCAACTGCTTAACAACAGCTACCTGAGATTACGTTATTGAATTATGTAGCACATGCACTCTGGTTTATGTGTCAACGAGTCTGCAGGCACGAAATCGACGCGCGTGCAAGTTTCACTATACCCTGATTTAAGTAGGGACTTAAGTTTTTTTTTTAAATGTTTACAGCTGTAGTGTAACGGTCAGTGGTTCGAATAGTCCCATTTATCATTATGTTGAACTTTTTGTCAGGCATACTGCAACCTGGAGTGTGGACAACGTTGCAGCACTTCAAGAACACTCTCTTGAGGCGAAGAATGCAAGCGTCTGTCGTTGAGGTTTTACTTATAACACTGTATTCGTGAAGTACCGGGGTAGTACCATGCATCGTGCTTTAGACGTTGTTATAATGATCGTGGTAATGTTTGTAGTGGTGGTGGTGGCAGTGGCAGTAGTAGTAGTTGTTGTAGTAGTAGTAGTAGTAGTAGTAGTAGTAGTAGTAGTAGTAGTAGTAGTAGTAGTAGTAATAGTAGTATTAGTAGCAGCAGTAGCTTTAGCAGTAGCAGTAGCAGTGGTAGCCGTTGTTACAAACATATGCCCATTGTTTATAAAACATTATTTCCACACTGTCAACGTTACACCACGTCCGCAATTTTCATCGGGAATCCGGGTCTTTGATGTTCTAATATGTAGTTTGCGAATAGTTTGAAAAATAGTAATCTAATGATTAAAACAAAGTGAGAACATTTGTCTAACTGGTTGAAACGTTGGCTTTGGTTGGTATGCCTAGTAACTGCATAAGCCAACTGCCTCATTGTCCTTTCTGTGTCGGAAAATCTGGGCTGAACCAGCACGGTATGTGGTTAAACCAATATCACTGTCCCGTCTTGCTGTGCGGTCCGAAGACGGCGTGATATCCTTCTGCACGAGCTGATGGAAGGGAATCACCGCGGCATTGCTACTACAGCGGAACTCGTGATAGTAGCACAGTATTAATACGTCCTGTAATGGCGTTCTGGTTTCCTAGCTTGTTTTAATATTTTTAAAGTTTCGAGGCTATATTTGGCGGAGATAGATCGTAGAAATTGGTGGTGTAAAAAAGTGGATAAACAAGTGGAATTACTGATTGATAAGTATTATTTTTGCCTTAATATCATTCATAAAGTTGCAATAAACATATATTGAGTAGCAGTTGTGCTTAAAGTTAGTTAGTTAAAGTATTTTAGAACACCTTAGTATAGTGAGTGATAATAGGGTAACTCACTTAGGCGGCTTAGCCTTCGAAAAGTTGTAAACAAGATTTAACAAACCTGATTATGTGGTAGAATATATAGGAGATAAAGTAACAACCATCAAACTACTTACATAAGATAATATATGTGTATGCCAGTACTTGCTAGATATTTTGGTTAGGTAGCATTGTTTGTTAAAATTAAGCAAGGGCGATAGTCGGGCGGCATAATCCAAATAAATAAAGCAGCCTAACATAACGTAATTGATTGTATTTAAATTAGGTCACTACCGGTGATGTTAGCGTTCGTGTTAGGATAAATAGTCGGCTGTGTAATTGAAATTTGTAACCTAAAGTGTGCTGTAGTACACAGGAAACAGTCTTTATAAAGACTAAGTTAGTTAAGTTATTAAATCAATTCTGATCGGGATATGGCGCCTTGCAAGCGGCAAGTCAAGGCAAAGCGACACTTGGTGTGCGATCACTGCCACAGCTGGGTAGATTTTGCATTGTCCGGGTGTGGAAAGTCATGGGCAGAAACCATGGAGGAAGGATTCACCTTTCAGTGCATTGGATGTTGGAAGGTGGAGTGTTTGCAGAAGGAGATAGTTAGGTTGACAGATATTGTGAAGGGAAAGTAGATGGGAATTAGCAAGGAGGCAGGTCGAATGGAAAGAGACGACAGGGAGAGAGGTGAGGATATTGCAAGACTGAAGGAGAATAGCAGTGGGAAGAAAACTGAGGAAAGGAGATTAAGAGGAGAGAAGGTGATTGGAGGGGAAGAAATTGGAAAATCGACAACAGAAAACGTGACAAGCGTGAAGGTGACAGGGAAGAAAGTGACTGTAGAGAAGGAGAGAGGAAAATGAGACGGGACGAAAGAAGAAGGGACGAAAGAAGGAAGTGAGAGCAAATGTGACAGAAGAGAAGTCGATACAAGGGACGCTGACAGGAGGAAATGTGACAAGAGAAAAAGCGACAGGAAAGAATGGATCGGAAGAGAATGTGACAGGAGAGAAGACGGCAGGGGGAAAGACAACAACCAGACAGATGCAAACCGAAGAAGGAGCTATTCTAAGGCAGTGACTGAGGGGGGCAATGAGGAAAGAGAGGGTGTTTATGGGTTACTCCATTATGAGAAAGACGGACAAGACACTGAGCGAGGGGAAGGACGTCGTTGTTTGTCTACCGGGGGATAGGATTGAGCATGTAACTGACAGGATAGAGAAGGTATTGGGACATGGCAAGGGGGGTCTATACTGGTACATGTAGGAACAAATAATGCAGACAGAGAGGGTACAATTGCGATAGTACAGAAGTATAGACAGTTAGTGTGGAAGCTAAAGAAGACGAGAGTCGAACAGGTTATTTTGCCAGTAATGGGAGGAATGGGGGCAACGTATAGAAACTGCAAGAGGATGGCGATCAATGCACTAGCTGAGCAGATGTGTGAAGAAGAGGGGGTGGGATTCATAGATTTATGGGGATACTTTGTTGGGAGGGAAGATATGTACATGAGAGATGGCCTCCATCTTAGTGGAAAGGGGCAGCAGTTTTCTCAGAGAATCTGCTGCAATCTGTTGACAGTGGGACAGGTTGCATCTGTTTAAACTAGATTCGCAGGGGGGACTCACAGAAAAGCCTGAAAATGGAGGCATAGATCAAGATAGCACAAATAAATCAACATATAACAGTCTGGAAAACTCTTCTGAAGCTGGATATAAATGTGTTTGTTTAAATGCAAGGAGTATAGTAAACAAAAGAAATGAACTAAACATTATGGTAGAAGATATTGATCCTCATATAATAGGTATAAACGGATCCTGGACCACCACCGATATATCAGATGCTGAATTGGGACTGACAGGATATGTAATGTTTAGAAAAGATAGAATAGGAAGAAAGGGAGGTGGAGTTATTTTATATATTAAAGAATCTATTCAGGCTTATGAAATAAAATTTGAAAGAGAAGCAGATTGCGAAGAAGCTGTTTGGTGTAACATAGTTACAGGAAACTCAACGTTAACAGTTTGGTTAGTTTATTGAAGTCCAAACATAAGCATAGAAGAGAATGAAAAAATACAAAACGCTATAAGGGAAGTAAGCAAACGGGACTGTATTATTATGGGGGATTTTAACCATGGGCATATACAATGGAAATCTCTACAGAGTATGGGGAGAGAGGACCACAAGTTTTTAGTTTTAGTTCAAGATACATTCCTTTCTCAACATGTGCTAGAACCAACCAGGGGTGAGAATGTGTTAGACATAGTTTTGTCCTCACAGAATGAATTAGTTGACAATGTCAAGATATGTGAGCCACTGGGGAGTAGCGATCACAACCAGATACATTTTACCATCAAAGTAAAATCAGAAAGGAATAGCAAAAAGCAGTATAGGAGAAATTTCCACAAAGGAAGGTATAAGGACATGAGGAAATATTTAGCAAAGATAGACTAGAATAAGACACTGAAAAATAAGACGGCAACAGAATGCTGGAATATATTAAAGAGTGAAATTAAGTGCATAATCGATAAATTTGTACCCTTCAAAAAACAAGGAAAACGGTCCAAAAAGAAACACTTATCGAAAGAAGCCATTAGAAAAATTAAGTATAAACAAATGATGTGGAAGTCATATAGATGTACTGGAAATGATGAAGACTACAACAATTATAAAGAAGCACTTAACCAAGCTACAGCTGAAATTAGAAATTCAAAGAGAAGCTATGAACAATAATTAGCTAGTAATATAAAACATGACAGCAAGAGTTTTTATGCGTATGTTCGAAGCAAACAGAAAGATCAAGATAAGGTCGGTCCTCTAGAAGATAGTGCTGGAAATATAATATCAGAGGGATTCATAATGGCAGAAGACCTGAATGAGTACTTTAGTTCAGTGTTTACCAGGGAAGATATTAGTTCACTGCCAATACCAGAGGCTAAGTTCAAGGGGGCAGATTCAGACTATTTAGGACAATTAATTGTAACCCCGGAAATGGTAGCTAAGAAAATAAGGGCTATGAAGGAGAATAAATCACCTGGAGTGGATGGTATTCCACCCAAACTACTACTGGAAATTGTAGAACAAATTAGCATACCACTTGCAACAGTTTTCAACTTGTCATTAGAAGAGGGAGTGGTTCCTTTAGAATGGAAAGAAGCAAACATTATACCGTTATTCAAAAAAGGTTCGAGAAACAAGTCAGAGAACTATAGACCAGTGAGTTTAACATCAGTGATTTGTAAATTATTAGAAAGACTAATTAAAGATCACATGGTGGATTTTCTTGTTAAACAAAACTTGATAAACCCATCTGAACATGGTTTTTTTTAAGCGAGGTCATGCTTAACAAATATGTTATGTTTTTTGGAAGACATCACTAAGTGGGTAGATGAGGGATCACCAGTAGATATCGTCTACTTAGATTTTCAAAAAGCTTTTGACAAAGTACCACATCAAAGATTACTGCTTAAACTAAAGGCCCATGGCATAGGAAATGGTATAATAAATTGGATAGAACAATGGCTGATTGACAGAAGACAACGTGTAGTAGTTGATGAGGAGGCTTCAAACTGGAAATCGGTATTGAGTGGGGTACCACAGGGATCAGTATTAGGTCCTATATTATTCTTAATATACATCAACGATTTGGATGATGAAATAACAAGCAAGGTGTTGAAATTTGCGGATGATACAAAAGTGTTTAGAAGGATTAAAAGTGATGGAGATAGACAGCATTTACAAGATGATCTTGACAGGTTGATCAAATGGTCTGAAAAGTGGCAAATGATGTTCAATTTTGGGAAATGTAAATGCCTCCACATAGGACATGGGAACGAAGAGGTAGAATATACAATGGGGGGTACTGTACTACTGTAAAAGAAAAGGACTTAGGGTTAACCGTTAGTGCTGATATGAAGATTTCAGAGCAGTGCGGAATTGCAGCTTCAAAGGGAAATCAAATCCTTGGATTAATTAGGCGAAACATAACGTATAAGGAAAAAGAGCTAATAATACCGCTGTACAAAACAATAGTTAGGCCTCATTTAGAATATTGTATTCAAGCGTGGAGGCCATATCGCAGGAAGGACATAGATATGCTAGAAAGAGTGCAGAGGAGAGCAACTAAAATGATACCAAATCTGAGGGATCTTAGTTATGAAATACGCCTAAAAAAATGCGGTTTAACAACACTAGAGACCAGGAGGTTGAGAGGAGATCAGATAGAAGTGTTTAAAATATTGAAGGGTTATGAAAATATTGATAGAAATATGTTTTTCTCAGTTAAGAAAGATAGAAGGACTAGAGGACATGATCTTGCATTAGCAAAGGAGCAGAGTAGATTGGATATAAGAAAGTTTTCATTTTCACAAAGGACTGTAAATGAATGGAACAGATTACCTGCTGATTGTGTGGGTGCTAGTAGGGTGAATATGTTTAAAAATAAAATCGACACATACCTCAGACACATAGATAAAAGGGTCGGACTCTCGATAAGCCAAAGGGCTTCCTTGTCCACCTGCCACCTAGAGTTAATTCTCTGGGTGGCAATCTTGTTAAATCTTGTTAAATATACCACTTTGAACTACTTCAACTAGAAAATTGGGCTTTATCCAAATATTATGTTCCCCGAAGAAGGCCGTGCATCTGAAACGGCCAACACATTTGGAAGAAACCCCGAGTATCATGTTAAGGTTGTGTTGATTTTAAAATTATTTCGGTACCACGATATAAGTGGGTCCTCTGTGCCTCCGAACTTGGTTGCCAATGATTTAGGCGTAATATAGGTTACCTTATTATTATGGTTATATATATATATCTTTATTGCAAAAGGCGGCGCTTGAAGTCAAGAATAAAATGATTAACGTGACTCATATTCCGGGTCACAAATACAATTCGTCGCATTCAAAACTAATAAATGATTACAGGCTACGCTGTCTGCAACATGCGTGTCACCTGGCTATTTGATGCTATTAAAATGCTTATAATTACACGTTTAATAAATATCAGGTCACTAGTTTTGTGATGCCACACCATAAAAGGTTATTTTCACATCTAAAATCAAGATAGTTACTTATATTTATATAATGCCAAGGCTATGCATGTCCTTTCTGAGATACTGCCTACACGCTTAAAAGCGAAATTAGGCATAACCAGGTGTATACGTATTTAGTTTTTGTCATGCTATGCGATATTTCTATTAATTATTCAGAGCAATTGATTATCCATTAAAGCAGCAATTCCTTGCATATTGCATAAACGTTGAATGAATGGGTTATCACAAGCACAGTCTTGGCCAACGAGGTAGACTTGATATCGAGAACTCTAATTGGACTTGAATGTGAAAGTAAAATAAAGGTAAGTTATTATAGTAAATATCAGTATTGTAGTCCCTAGGATTGATCAAAGCGCTTTATACTTTACTCCCTGGTAGACCTGTTCATCACCATCTCGACTTCTCTGGGAATCATCCAACCACGCTGCAATTAATGGGCGAAGACTATTCTTACACACATGTTCACCACTGTCTATAGCCATGTACTCATCCATACAGGTGAGTGGACTGGAACAACGTAGAGTGAACGAACTTGCCGAAGGTCCGACACGGCAGCACAGGATTCGAACCCGGGTTCTTTCGGTCGAGAGTCCTAAGCTCTACTCACTGCGCCACTCTACAGCAATACAACATTTGCGTTATCGTGTTAGCGTCACTACAAATCCAAATGAAATTCTACATGAGTGGTATCGAGTGATTCGACACATTTAGTTGTCTTACGTAGAAACATGTGTTAAGTTAGGTGCAGCTAGTAATGACCAGTAATCATTTTATAACCAGCAATGCGTTGCTCAAACATTTGTAACGATCAAGTAAGGCAACAGGGATATAAACTGGTGAGGTGGCGTGATTTTCAAACAACTGCTTAGAATGTGTATACACAAACATGAGCATCATACATACGCATGCGCACGCTCGCGCACACATGCTCATGAAAGCAGACGCAAACACAGACACATAGGCACAGACGCACGCACACGCATGCGCACACGCACACTCACACGAACACGCACACGAGCACGCACACGAACACGTTGTAAGCAAATTTGCGTTAAAATGACTGTCGTCGGGGGTGAGGCTGGCCTTGATTCCCTGTCATCGGGGTGAGGCTGGCCTTGATTCCCTGTCGTCTGGGGTGAGGCTGGCCTTGATTCCCTGTCGTCTGGGGTGAGGCTGGCCTTGATTCCCTGTCGTCAGGTGTGAGGCTGGCCTTGATTCCCTGTCGTCGGGGTGAGGCTGGCCTTGATTCCCTGTCGTCGGGGGTGAGGCTGGCCTTGATTCCCTGTCGTCGGGGTGAGGCTGGCCTTGATTCCCTGTCGTCGGGGGTGAGGCTGGCCTTGATTCCCTGTCGTCGGGGGTGTGGCTGGCCTTGATTCCCTGTCGTCGGGGGTGAGGCTGGCCTTGATTCCCTGTCGTCGGGGGTGAGGCTGGCCTTGATTCCCTGTCGTCGGGGGTGAGGCTGGCCTTGATTCCCTGGCGTCGGGGGTGAGGCTGGCCTTGGTTCCGTTCCTCGATTTAAGTTTTCTTCGTCTTTCTCTTATTTGTCCTCACTTATCTTGCACTACTTTCTCTACCAACTGTCTCCATTCCCCACTATCTTTTGATTCTCGTTCTCCACTCCCCTCCCAATCCGTCCTTCTTAGCAAACCGTAGTTCACAACTTATAGGCATTGGAATATTTTATATTGTATGACTGCTAACAATATTGAATAGTTTTTTATAATTTACATAGCGTTTCAGATTTCATATAGCATATCCTTGTTGTATTTGTTTAGTAACACAGAATACGTGTGTTACCTGAATCAATACACACTTTAATTTAATATAGTTCAGTGTAATTAATTTCCGGTATAATGTGTAGTTTTCTAAACGATAATTCACCCGTTATTTAGATCTGTTTTCAGGTTGTTGACTTGACGTGGAATCACCCATAATATACACACAATACTTATAATAACATATTGTTTTTGCATTGCACTATGTTCAGTGGAACATGACAACACACTGTCGTAATGTTATTATTGATGGTTAACGTTATTATCTAGTTTTTTAAATTTTATAATTACATTGTTAGTTACCATAATGTTATTGTTAATACAAATATATTATGTTTTGAAATTGCCTCCTTTTTTCAGTTTGTGTAATAAAAGGTATTAAACATTACCTTGTCTAACAAAAAATTCATTTGTGTGTCACACTGGATTGTCTTATATGTCTAGCAATTCCTAAGCGTATGCCTAAGTTATATTTAAACTGGAAATTAACATGGAGGCACATAGTATGTAGTAATTATACCATCGCTGTGATTGTAACTTTACAGATGTTGTTTTTGTTGGGCCCAGTTGCGGAGTGCAGTGGCTAGACAGACAGATTCTCAGTCGAGAGAACCGAGGTTCAAATCCTGTGCTGTCGTTTCAAATCTTGGGTAAGTCTGTTTACTCTACGAGTCTGTTGCTCCAGTTCACCTGGCTATAGACAGTGGTGAATACTTGTGTACGAATAGTAATTAATTATAGCATGTCTGAATGCTTCCAAGAGAAGTTGAGATAGAGTTTGATTGAACAGGTCTTCCTGTGAGTAATGTGTAAAACTGTTTTACAGTCCTATGAACTGGATACTCAGCCGTATAAAACTTCCTTTTTTATTTTACGTTTTAGATGGTCTCTTACAAGGGCGGATCCAGAAAGGTTAGTCTAAGGAGAGCACAAAAACATCCACTGGCGGCAGAACCAAATGGAGTAGAAAAGAATAATTATATCCAGACGTTGACATACCCAACAATCCAGACGCCAAGCTCTTGTGTACGCAGTCATGTTATTTGTATGTCATTTGTGTTAAATACATAAATAAAAACTATGTACATAAAAACACTGTTCCTGTTTCGCCCACTAATCACTGTATGGGTCGTTAGTACGTTGAGAGTATGCAGAAGCATGGGAGAAGAAACAGAACTAGAATTAAACTAGTTGCCCTTTTATTTCGGTAAATGATTATTTCATCAATTAAATGTTTGGCCCCCGCAATAAGGCGTTCTCCTACATTTATTCCCCATAACTAAGAGGTTACTTCTAATAATATTGGTGGCTTCCATACAACTTGAGATGCTCAAAAATGCCTTGAGGCTCGCCAAACATACCAATATGCACTTCAGGCTCTATATAACCCTCTATAATTGCACCTCCCGTTGAGACTCGCCAACATACTGGTCAACAATAGAGGCTCTCGACAAAACATGTAATTACACTCCCCCTTGAAGTTCGCCAAAATACCAACAAATCAAAGTCTATATAGTGGGGCACGACAAGCTAGCGTGGGCACACAACATAACAAAGGATATTCCAAAGGTCTATGGGCGCAAGTGCCCTCCAGACCCCATGGTTCCACCTGTGCATATATAGTTAGTGTTTGGAGTCACTTAGGGTCAGTAGTAGAACATAGTTATCAAAATGAAAAATTTTGCTTGAGGGTTAACTAATTTAATTGCTTATCCAGTTTCATATAAACCAGTTTTAGTCATAGCTTGGTCTGGCTTTTTTTAGTTGGTGGCGCAACATCACGGAACCTGTCGAGGAGTGTTATTTTATATCGACCAGTAGTGCCACGTAGCGGGGCGTGCGGAACCAAGGCATCATTGATCGCGGCAGATCTCGCCACAGCACGAGAACTCAACGAGGTGTTAAAGGCGAAATTTTGCGTGTAGCAAACTTTTATCGTATTTTTGTACGCAATGGCGTAATAAGTAAATAAGCAATAGCGAATAAGACGACACTGACTCGATGCATTAGAGGACGTAGGCGCCACGATCATGGCAGAAGACGAAGGTGTCAAAGCAACGAATGACGAAGCGTCGCTTTCCAAACGATCAGCCATTCATCGCGGTTACTGGCAAGATCCCTACATTCAATATTTCATTCGGTCGGGGGAGCGCAAAGCTCCCGAAATAAATCGCGGCTATTTCGCCCGCGTTAAAGGAATGCAAACGCTGCTGGTACAGTTCCTTGAGGTAGGAAACGTACAACACAACTTTCAGTGTTGTCAGCATAACAACAACATTTTGTCCTCACAGAATGATTTAGTTGACGGTCAATGTCAATATTATATATAATATATTACCCACTCGGTTTCTGCCCTATCAAGTTTTTGATATATATTTTTTGATAGCGAACGCAGACCACTTAACTAACTACACTCAACTACCATATCAGTGACGGTGATGTAAACAACCGTGATATAAAAATTTATCGGGCAAAATTGTAAGCAACTATTCACCCTAATCACCACAGAAAAGTTAACGAACAGCCCGTGGAGTTTATACAATGAATGTGTTGCGATTTGTCGCACAGTGATGATTTTGACCGCGATGAGGCAGAAACCGAGTGCTTCCGTATGGCGCGTGAAGTGATTATCGTCTTACGAATTTTGTAAGTATTTCACTAAAAACAACTTATTTGACGCTTCAAGTTCATTTGCATGCCATTGATGAAATAAGTAGTTCTGATTAATAATATTTATACGTTGCTGAACGATTTCTAAAATTGTTGGTGACAACTTCATATTATGTTTGTGTAAGGCAGAAACGAGGGTCCAATATACATGTGTGTAAGTGAGCACTGCCCTGGCCTGTGCTGGGGAGTAATGATCACAACCAGATACATTTTACCTATGAAATCACTCACTAGATCAGTGGTTGACTGCAGGTCAGGTGGTCATAATAAAACTAATTTCAACCAACCGTGGCTTGTGCTACATGCAATGTTTAGGATGTAGAAGCAATTATTCGAATACACAATACCGCTCAGCTGCTCATGCTAATAGGCGAACGGGTCATTATATATTGGGATTCCCAGAAGTCGTTTATCCGTCTTTAAATTGGGGCTGGTATTTGCGCTGTTCTCACGGGTGACGCAGTCGCGACTGGCGAAGTCAATTACTAGTTTGACTCGGCTAACTTCCGCACTTCACGTAGGAGATCTGCCAGGGCTAGTTTTGCACGGCAGACTCTAACAACACTAGAGACCAGAAGATTGAGAGAAAAGATAGAAAGGATTAAAATATTGAATGGTTATGTAAATGAATGGAACAGATTAACTGCTGATTGTGTGGGTGGTAGTAGAGTGAATATGTTTAAAAATTAAATCAACACATACCTCAGAAGGGCAGGATAAAAAGGGTTGGACTGTCAATAACCCAAAAGGCTTCCTTGTCCACCTGCCATCTAGAATTAAATGTCTGGGTGGCAATCTTGTAAATGTTGTCCCTGGGAAATCTAGGTGAATGTAATGACGTAATAAGCAGGCAGCAGGTACCAGAGCCAGGTTAATGCTACTGCTTAGTCAGATACCTGTCTGCCTGTCTTCAAGACTGGCAGATGACTTGCCAAGAAGGGTAGTTACAGCTGATAAGACTGGTGGAATTTACAGGCCTGGGCCAGCTGGCCACTAGATTAACTAATAGTTAATAGTTCCAAGTCTAGGAGCCCACATTAATGACTATCATTGGCACAACTGGTAATGAAACAAATCGAATGGATCAGTATTAATTATATAAATGGCTTAAATTACACTAGTTTGTCTTTGAAAGACCTCAACTTGCCAATAATGACTGTGATTGAAGCTTGTGCTGACAAGTGTTAATGTCTAGCCCTGTGCAATGACATAATAGCCGTCAGCAGGAGTTAGTTACTAAGCCTAAACTAGTGTAGGAACTGAAGCTTGAAGCCTAAACCATGAATAGGGTCTGAGTGTACTCACTGTATCGTTATTTATGTTGTCAGTGTTTCCGCCAGCAGGGTAAAAGGGTAAAATTACATACCCAAAAATAATTATAGTATTCAATGTTTCTCGATGAAGAAAAATAACACAAGATACCATACTGCATCATGAATCAGACTATTTATTCTAAAATGTGAAAACAAGTTTACAATTTTCCTTCTGAATGTTACATTTGTCATGCATTCTCCTATGAAACATGGATGTGATCACCATGAGCCGGGCGGGATTTCTGACTAAATGCCGGGAAATCATTTCTCCAAGCAATTAGAAATCAAATTTTTTTTGGGGGAAGGCCCCCAGACCCTCTGCCCATCATCTTTGTCTGCCAGTTTCACGGTCTAAAAATTGACTAACTCCGTACCCAAATTATTTCTTCTGGTGGAAACCCTCGTTGTTTGTACTGAAAACATTTGGAAAGACTAGTCAGGGCTGGGCATTAACGCTTGGCCGGGACTTGTTAGTAATTACCGATGTTGGACTACGGGGTAGTACATTGTCCCGGACACATGTCTGATGGAACAAGTTGATTGATTCACAATATTAACAGGGCTTGAAGTTGCTACTACCTCATTGCATTTGCAGGTATAATCTCACGCCTGTGACTAGATAAATTGCTTTAGTACAGTGTGCGATTTAGAACTTTGTCCAGTAATTATTGTCTGCCCTGGGCGACTGACATTTCGGTCATTGTCTTTATATTTATATATTAATGGCATTAGCCGTCAAACAAATTATGCATAATGTCACTTTAACCCCATTCTCTGCCCCTGCTTAGGGTCTACTGCACTGCCAGCAAAATATTGATAAATTGTAGCAAGTGAATAATGACTTTGTCCAAAGCTATAGGTACAAACTCCTATTCAGGCACCCCTGTACTGTCCACCTGTATCAGTGTTTCCCCTGGTATACGACAAGCGAGGTGGGCCGCCTCGCCGTTTTTCTATGCCGCCTCGCCCAAAATATGCTGAAATTGCCGCCTTGTAGCTATTTCCTGCGCCCATTTTTTTCGTTCTTTCGCGATATATTCAGCGTCGTTATATTCCTGCAAAATCGCAGACTTGTAGCAACATCGTTTAGTCGCTATGGGCCGGTTAGGATTTACCTCTTGGAATTAACTCCATTGGACAACGTGGATGACATCACTTGTCAGTTGTCCAATCACGGAATATTCCCGCAGGATCCCCGGTGTCTTCAATGGTGACACCTTGCAGAGTTTCGACATGCTAGAAATCTAGACATTCATGTAACATGGCGCCCAAATGGTAACTGGGTTTGGGAGACAAGTGAAACTCGAAGAAAAAACTAAGAAAACTATAGCTGAACTAAGGTGTCTTTTGCGCTCCATTTTATTATTATAGTTTGTGCCCACATTAAAGCAGAATGCTGATGTTGAGTTTGTGGTTTATGACGGTGGTGGGAGTAAAAACCGTGCAGGCTGATGGCATTACGGGCCTATGTCACTAGTCGGCATTTGTGTTAAATCCGGACCATTTTGAAGCCCAAATAAAAGCCGTGCATCCTATTCACTAGTCGGCACTTGTACCGAGTGCGGACCCTTTTGAAGCCCAAATAGCGACCCTGTTTGCGCAAGTCTCCACCACTACGGCCGTGCGTTACCGCACATCGCACGTAAATTGAGCGATACAGCAGTGTATATTGATACAAATCGGTTCGCTATTTACGCCTCAAATGGGCGTAAGACGCAATATTCTTAAAGATAAGTATGCCTAGGATAATGTTGAATGATGGAACTATCTCACTGAGGTATGAAAGTTAGGCAAAACTCAAATTATAACAGCGAAATCGACGTGGGTCAAGATTCGACACAAGTGCCCACAAATCTATTCAACTAATGTTCTATGCCTTTTTTTGTGCAAAATAAGGAATGTGATTCATAAGATATCTTTGTGCTAAATATATAATACATATTCCGACAAAGTTTTGGGAAAGTTGATTTGAGTGAAGTACTTACGAATATAAACCATCGAAGTTCACATCTCATAAAAGATGTCTATTGCCCAAAACCGTGTATACTAACGGGTTATCAATAACTAGGGCTAGACAATGACATGTTTGCACAGAAATTTGATACACTAAACAACTTATACTGTTTTTATTTAAAAAAAGGACACAATTTGAGATTAAATTTCATTTAAAGGTGATGATGAAAGAGTCTTCAGATGATACCATTGGATGCTTCACAGAGAAGTCGAGATAGTATTCAACTGAACAGGTCTGCCAGAGAGTAAAGTGTGAAGTGCTTTGAGCAGTCCTTTGGACTGGATACTGTGCTATATAGGAACTTACCTTTTACATTTTTATTTACTCTATCTGCAAGGTAACAAGGCCTAGGGTTAGGGCAAAAAAACATAACCACAACCAAGTACCAGTGGTCAAGTGGAAACCACACCTAAACTGAGTACCAAGTCAAGTGGCAACCACACATCAACACAATAAAACAGTCATGATTACTGACTTTTATCAATCATGATTACTACATTTACAAGTAGTGTCTTGTTGTTTTATATCTTCCCCTCTATATTCAAGAATAAAAGGTTAAAACATATATCAGAATGCACCATATTTAAGCTAGTTTGTAACAAATCTCCAGTGGAACATGCCCCCAGACCCCCCTAGCAGCACTTCACACCTGCGCCGCTCGCTTAGCTCAGCCCTACCACCTCACCCATCATTTTATCCAGGGGAAACACTGTGTATATCACTTTTAAGTTTAGGACGAAATTCGGTTTGTATTCAAAATTTTGAATATTGTAGCCTTTTTACGCTATTCAATTCGAAAAATCTCAGCCCTATAAACGAATACCTTTCGAATATTTTCCTTAATGTCCCCCGACAATCGGATCACAGCAAAATCGTCTGTCACGTCACGTCTTACTTTCTGCTTTTTATATACATTTTCAGTTGTGGCTGTAGATGTGCAGTAAGTTGTTGATATAATAAACCAGTTGCAATTCACTGACGTGTAATATGTTCTGACCACTCTTTAATTTCTTTTCAATAGAAAGAATTGCGATTTGGGAACCTGTCTGTATATACCCCCCAGTAATTATTTTTAGCAAACCGTCACTTGAAGACATAGATACATGTCAATGTATCTAAATATCAAAGTATCACTGCAATTTGTAGGCCTTTCCAATTTTATCTTTTTTTGGATGGTGGGTGGATGGCGTCGTTGCTATAAACAAAATTGGTTGGAATTTTGTTGTATTTACAAAGCCCCTTAGTTCTCACACTTCTCCTTATGTCATTTTAAAATTAGAAACGACCAACATAGTTTTGTAGCATTTGACTAATTTCAACTGTAGGCGCCTTTAAACAGGTCTTTATAGCCAGAGATTTGGCGCTACCGGTATATAAATAACGTTTATTATTTATTTATTGTGTGTTGCAGCTGACCAAGTGCCAGTGTCAAGTGGTGAACCTGGGGGCAGGGTTTGATACAACCTATTGGAACCTCAAAGACCAAGGTCTCGTTGCAAAGAACTTCATCGAGGTAGACTTTGCTACGGTCACCTCACGCAAGTGTTACTATGTGAAGAGTCGCAAACAACTGCTCGAAAAACTCACCTCGGAAGGTGTGTATTTGTACCCTACATGGTGGCGCCACTGGTGCTGTGACTGGCACGTGTCTGTTGTTTTGCTGGCATTTTAAGTCGGTTTAAGCGTTATTCCGTAGAGTAGGTTAATTCTTCGGGTAACCAGGCCCTTAGTAAGAAATAATTTGCTGCCAGTCTTGAATTAATCAGATGTGTGCCTTTTGGTGCAGGAATGGCTTGCATGGAAGCTATTCATATCAATCACTGCCATTATTGAACAATGTAGTTTTTTCAATGACAAACCAGTGTAATATGAGCCATTTATTCAATTAATACCTGTTCATTGGATTTGTTTCAAGTGCTACCAGTTGTGCCAATGGTAGTCATTAATGTGGGCCCCTTGCCTTGGAACTGGTGGCCAGATGGCCCCCTCTAAATTCCACCTGTCTTATCAGTTGTAATTACCAGTCTTGGCCAATCATCTGCTAGTCTTGAAGACAGGAATGTGGGTCTCTGGTTGGGTAGGTTTAGCCACTCTATACTGGTGTTACTGGTGCACTCTATATTGGTGTTACTGGTGCACTCTATACTGGTGCACTCTATATTGGTGTTACTGGTGCACTCTATACTGGTGTTACTGGTGCACTCTATATTGGTGTTACTGGTGCACTCTATTCTGGTGTTACTGGTGCACTCTATATTGGTGTTACTGGTGCACTCTATATTGGTGTTACTGGTGCACTCTATATTGGTGTTACTGGTGCACTCTATACTGGTGTTACTGGTGCACTCTATACTGGTGTTACTGGTGCACTCTATATTGGTGTTACTGGTGCTGTGTACACTTACAAGTGCCTGCATTGTAATGCAGTTTTCTAACTGGTATTTTAGTCAGTTTAACCGTTATTCCACAAAGTAGGTTACTTCTTCAGTTGACATTGTTAACATGGTTTTGGAAGCTTCAGGTATTGTGAGCTTGCTAGTAGATTAAGCATCTCAAATAGTGTAAAAGTCACACAATTTGAACAAAAAGGCAGCACAGTCAGCCAGGCCTAGGGTAATAGTAAAATGTAATAGTAATATTAACGATTACCAATATTGAAGTAATAGTAATATGTTCAGCAAAAACCTGTAAATAATAATAGGAAGCAATATAATAGTAATTGACCTATTACTTTTATATTACTATTGTAATTTCAACTATATAAAAATTCCATTTGATAAACATTGTATATTCCACTAGTTTCTCCAGGTTTTATGGTTGCTCCCCCTTGTCAACCTCAGCATGGCCCTGGTGAAGTTTTACCCTAGAGTTTTATGAGCATTTACAAAGCAAGAGACACTGGTACAATGTGACTGCTGCATTGACTAAAGAGATTAAACTGGGGTTTCACTGCTTTGAAGCCAGTTCTGCCAAGTGCCAAGTTGCCAACTACCCTTTTCAAGTAAGCCTATGGGTTTAGTGCCTGCCTCCATAGTGCCTGCCTCCATGGTGCACACAATTCAGCCTAAACTACAGTGGGTGTGAAAAACATCCTGATGTATTTGTACTTGAGCCAATAATTAGCTGTCCACCAAGCACCAAGCAGCAGTAGAGAAATGTGGTTTAATTATACTGTAATATAATCCACCTAGTTATGTGGCATTGACTGTTGCTTTTGTCTTTAATTCCATGATGGTATTTAAATATAAAATGGAACATATGTTCTGTCCTTAGTCAATATAGTTAGTAGATTGTACTAAATATGGTATATACAATATATATATTTTGATAATACTTCCCTAATGATGATGATGATGAAAGTACTTGACATTGTCAAATATTATTTCAAATACTTTGGGCATGGGTATCAATAAATGGCAAGTTAGATTTGTTATTCACCTGTCTTGTTTAACTTCTTGAGACTGTGCCTGTGATCAAACAATTGTACTAATTGTATTTATGCATACATTGCATTATACCATGAAATGTTCCACTAAAAAATGTAATAGTAATTGTAATTGCTTCAAATGTAATAGTAATAGGAATAATCCAGCATGTAATAGTAATAGGAAAAAACAAAGTAATATATATATTACATAGCAATGTAATTGACCCTAGGCCTGTAGTCAGCACTGTCCTAGCATGAATAAAACACATTCCTTCACTTCTCTGTGGTGCATAGTTGCATACATGTCTGGAAGACCAAATTATTGATCAGCAGTTTGGCTCCTAGTCCACTGTATAACGTCACTGTTATATCCACAGGAATGCATGTATTATATATATTGAAAACTGTACACAGTAAAATAACATTTTGTAGCCATTTATTCAATGGTAGATAAAACATTGATCAGCTTTGTAAATTTCCTGAAAATTGTTTGAGTTTACGCAGTTTGAACTGTATGTATGAATGTCCCTACACGTATGTGTTTACGCAGTATGAACTGTATGTATGAATGTCTCTACACGTATGTGTTTACGCAGTATGAACTGTATGTATGAATGTCCCTACATGTATGTGTTTACGCAGTATGAACTGTATGTATGAATGTCCCTACATGTATGTGTTTACGCAGTATGAACTGTATGTATGAATGTCCCTACATGTATGAGTTTACGCAGTAAGAACTGTATGTATGAATGTCCCTACATGTATGTGTTTACGCAGTATGAATGTCCCTACATGTATGTGTTTACGCAGTATGAACTGTATGTATGAATGTCCCTACATGTATGTGTTTACGCAGTATGAATGTCCCTACATGTATGTGTTTACGCAGTATGAACTGTATGTATGAATGTCCCTACACGTATGAGTTTACGCCGTATGAACTGTATGTATGAATGTCCCTACACGTATGTGTTTACGCAGTATGAACTGTATGTATGAATGTCCCTACACGTATGTGTTTACGCAGTATGAACTGTATGTATGAATGTCCCTACACGTATGTGTTTACGCAGTATGAACTGTATGTATGAATGTCCCTACACGTATGTGTTTACGCAGTATGAACTGTATGTATGAATGTCCCTACACGTATGTGTTTACGCAGTATGAACTGTATGTATGAATGTCTCTACACGTATGTGTTTACGCAGTATGAACTGTATGTATGAATGTCTCTACACGTATGTGTTTACGCAGTATGAACTGTATGTATGAATGTCCCTACATGTATGTGTTTACGCAGTATGAACTGTATGTATGAATGTCCCTACATGTATGTGTTTACGCAGTATGAACTGTATGTATGAATGTCCCTACATGTATGTGTTTACGCAGTATGAACTGTATGTATGAATGTCCCTACATGTATGTGTTTACGCAGTATGAATGTCCCTACATGTATGTGTTTACGCAGTATGAACTGTATGTATGAATGTCCCTACACGTATGTGTTTACGCAGTATGAACTGTATGTATGAATGTCCCTACACGTATGTGTTTACGCAGTATGAACTGTATGTATGAATGTCCCTACACGTATGTGTTTACGCAGTATGAACTGTATGTATGAACGTCCCTACACGTATGTGTTTACGCAGTATTAACTGTATGTATGAACGTCCCTACACGTATGTGTTTACGCAGTATGAACTGTATGTATGAACGTCCCTACATGTATGTGTTTACGCAGTATGAACTGTATGTATGAATGTCCCTACATGTATGTGTTTACGCAGTATGAATGTCCCTACATGTATGTGTTTACGCAGTATGAACTGTATGTATGAATGTCCCTACATGTATGTGTTTACGCAGTATGAACTGTATGTATGAATGTCCCTACACGTATGTGTTTACGCAGTATGAACTGTATGTATGAATGTCCCTACATGTATGTGTTTACGCAGTATGAACTGTATGTATGAATGTCCCTACACGTATGTGTTTACACAGTATGAACTGTATGTATGAATGTCCCTACACGTATGTGTTTACGCAGTATGAACTGCATGTATGAATGTCCCTACACGTATGTGTTTACGCAGTATGAACTGCATGTATGAATGTCCCTACACGTATGTGTTTACGCAGTATGAACTGCATGTATGAATGTCCCTACACGTATGTGTTTACGCAGTATGAACTGTATGTATGAATGTCCCTACATGTATGTGTTTACGCAGTATGAACTGTATGTATGAATGTCCCTACATGTATGTGTTTACGCAGTATGAACTGTATGTATGAATGTCCCTACACGTATGTGTTTACGCAGTATGAACTGTATGTATGAATGTCCCTACATGTATGTGTTTACGCAGTATGAACTGTATGTATGAATGTCCCTACACGTATGTGTATACGCAGTATGAACTGTATGTATGAATGTCCCTACACGTATGTGTTTACGCAGTATGAACTGTATGTATGAATGTCCCTACACGTATGTGTTTACGCAGTATGAACTGTATGTATGAATGTCCCTACATGTATGTGTTTACGCAGTATGAACTGTATGTATGAATGTCCCTACATGTATGTGTTTACGCAGTATGAATGTCCCTACATGTATGTGTTTACGCAGTATGAACTGTATGTATGAAAGTCCCTACATGTATGTGTATACGCAGTATGAACTGTATGTATGAATGTCCCTACACGTATGTGTTTACGCAGTATGAACTGTATGTATGAATGTCCCTACACGTATGTGTTTACGCAGTATGAACTGTATGTATGAATGTCCCTACACGTATGTGTTTACGCAGTATGAACTGTATGTATGAACGTCCCTACACGTATGTGTTTACGCAGTATGAACTGTATGTATGAATGTCCCTACACGTATGTGTTTACGCAGTATGAACTGTATGTATGAATGTCCCTACACGTATGTGTTTACGCAGTATGAACTGTATGTATGAATGTCCCTACACGTATGTGTTTACGCAGTATGAACTGTATGTATGAATGTCCCTACACGTATGTGTTTACGCAGTATGAACTGTATGTATGAATGTCCCTACACGTATGTGTTTACGCAGTATGAACTGTATGTATGAATGTCCCTACACGTATGTGTTTACGCAGTATGAACTGTATGTATGAATGTCCCTACACGTATGTGTTTACGCAGTATGAACTGTATGTATGAATGTCCCTACACGTATGTGTTTACGCAGTATTAACTGTATGTATGAACGTCCCTACACGTATGTGTTTATGCAGTATTAACTGTATGTATGAACGTCCCTACATGTATGTGTTTACGCAGTATGAACTGTATGTATGAACGTCCCTACATGTATGTGTTTACGCAGTATGAACTGTATGTATGAATGTCCTTACATGTATGTGTTTACGCAGTATGAACTGTATGTATGAATGTCCCTACATGTATGTGTTTACGCAGTATGAACTGTATGTATGAATGTCCCTACATGTATGTGTTTACGCAGTATGAACTGTACGTAAGAATGTCCCTACATGTATGTGTTTACGCAGTATGAACTGTATGTATGAATGTCCCTACATGTATGTGTGCATCCATGTGGATTTGTGCTACAATCAGGTCCTTTGCCAGGAAATTTTCCAATTTACCCACTCATTTTTTATTTACCCATTATGCTCATGAAAAACCCTGTTACACATGCATTGATCAGTGGCACTGAGGCTCTCCAAAAACCTACAAATGCACCCACTTTTGACACTTGCAAAATACTCAAACTTCAAAGTACACTCCTACACTCGCCTTCCCACTTAGTACAAGGCCCGTATTATGAACACTAAACACTGTTTTTACCTTGTTATTGGGAAAATAAAGCTATGTTACAGTCCAACACAAGGTCATGGTATCTGAAAAAAATTTAATCCCATTATTCAAAGACCAAAAGACCCGTTATTTGAAAAGGAAAAACCCATTTCGATTTTCAAAAAACTTGTACCAATATCAGGACAACAAGGCTCTGGCTAAGGGCTTGGGCGTAGTAACTCATTGTAATTAACACGCATGTTTCCACAGATGGCGAAATCAAGTTCAACAGCACAGACCTTCATTCAGCAGACTACCACGTCGTAGGTGCTGATATGAGAAAGCTGGATGAATTTGAAAAGAAGCTGGATGAATGCGGAATAGATCGATCTCTGCCGACCATATTTATCGCTGAGTGTGTTCTAGTTTACATGACATCGGAGAGCTCCTCCGCCCTGATTCGCTGGATTGCTGACAAGTTCCCTACAGTGTTTTTTGTCAACTACGAACAGGTATGAATCTGCACTGGTCTTGTGTACCATAAACCAGTGAACTGGTTTTCTATACAGTTTTGAAACCGATATTTCTATTCAGCCAAACCTAATTTCCATACAGTATTTAAACATTGTCAACTGATAATGCTTGAATATTCCTAAACAATGTAAAAGTAACCGCATTTTAACCACAAAATCACTGTTTTAATGTATTGTACATTAAACAATAATGTATTTTGTTTTAAAGGGAATAAAAACAAGGCATTAGCTAAAATCCGTTTTCCATGTGTACACAAAGATTAACATTGTATGTAACATTTGACAACATTTAAAAAATACGTTTGTAGACAAAATTCTATTTTAAACCCGTCTGTGTAGAGATTCCCGCAGAAAGTTGAAATTTAATGAGCTAGGCGATCACGTGGTATCGTGACGTCAAAGATGACTCTCGGCTTTGTTGACATCTATGCATCGCCATTGTTGTTCTCTCCATTCTCTTGTAACATCATGGCTAGTGGGAGTTTCCCAGAGTTTCAAGTGAAATCATACGATTTTGAGCCACTAGCGGGAACGGTTACAGCGGATGATTCGTCTGATTCCGCTCTTTCCGAGCATTTCAGCGACGGTAGCGAAGAAGATGATGCGGAGTCGGACAGTCACAATGTGAATGTTCGCTCAGGCAACACCGACTGGTAAGCTGCAACTTCATTATAATGACACATATGGTGTGAAAACTTCGACAACAACAATTATATCGTTTTAGTACGACGTTATATTATAAAATGCGGTGTCAAAGCTGTACAGAGAGTTAGCTAGAGGTTGTAGCTAAGTAGGTCATCGGACGAAGTAATTGTAAACAGACTTGTCAAAGACAAACTTCACAAAGTTACGAACCGTCGAACGTCGTAAGCATGGTTGTCTGGTTTATGCGGATCGAGTTTAGGACGTTATAGCTACTTACGATATCACCCCTCTGGACAAAACCCACACTTTTTTAGTTGGACAGTTGTTCGCGAGATGACCATAATATCATGATATATATAATGACAGCTCTAGATTATGTCATTTATGTGGAACAATAATTTTATTACTCTGAGTCCGACACATAACAATATAGCTACTATATAATCAAAATAAACTAAAATAAACATTAAAACAACATGCAGAACAATTGAATAATTATGGTAATGGGTTATAGCCTGAAGGGTTATGTCCTAGACCTAGGGGTTTAGTGTAACCTTAGGGGTCTTATATGTGAGATGCTACCAGTGGGTATATATGTGCCCTACGACTATGTCCATAAAAATCATAAGGACATAGCATTTTTAATCACATTTTTTGTGTGACATATTTATTACAAATCCATCAAGCAAGTTTCAGAACACAGTTTTACTGGATTGAATCATTACAAATTCATCAAGCAAGTTTCATAACACAGTGTTACTGGGATGAATCATTCCAAATGTTGGTAACTGTGTAGATCTGGTAACACAATGTGAATCACCACACGGTGCACAGACAATGGTTATAAGCCAAAAAACACCCATGGGAATATTTCCCCTGCAGGCAGATGAGAATATGGCTTCAGCAAATACCCATTGATAAACAAGTTATCTAGTCCATTTTGTTGATCACTTTACCTATGACATGCTAATAAATAGCATAGCTTCACATCTACAGACCAATTATTATCTTTACAGGGCAACTTCCCATTGAGCCGAGAAACTGCTGCACTACGACATTGGTTTGGCCAGTGCAGTTTTGGCAACGTGCGAAAAGATGACGAAGTGAAGACTCTGCCACCAAGAAGTACCTCTCCCTGGAAGGGCAGCAATCTTTCCTCAAGGGAGTCTTGTTTGTAACACCCTCCTCTGTGTCAGTGTACTGGTCGACATGGTCATCGCTGTCACTGTTGCTGCTGTCACGACTAGTCGACTCATTGTCAGAGCAAACATACTCTGGATCTGCAGCAGATGTCACTTCCTCCCCGTTTTAGTCACTCGAGTCACTAATCGGACCAGTCAACAAACTGCACTGCACACTCGTTGACCTCACTGCTGATGTCACCTGCACAGCAACCTGCTCTGATGCACAGACTGCTTGCACTCTTCTCGTGCGAGTTGATGGCCTGATGTCAACCTGAAAGCATTTGCTGCTCCTTTTTGGAGTGGATGCTGTGACTGACTCAGGTGTGGAATCCTCTGTATCACAGGAATCCGTACGAGAGCTGTCATATTCAGTTGCTGTATCTTCAGATGACCCATTCTTGGTCGACGGTGGACTATCTCGAGCTGCTGTCAGAATGTCAGCAAATAACTGAAATAACAAATGACCCTTATAGAATTTGCAAACAAATTAATTGTTGTAGGTTTCTGACAAAAGCAAACAAAATCCTGTCTTTTACCATCTTGTCAGAAAGGAGTACATCCATTTGTCTAGTCATTTGCCCAGCTTTCAAGTATGAACAGACTGCCTAGCTGTGAAAAATACAAATTAATAAATTTATTTCAAGTTGCAAGGTATGTATTGTTTATTCTATGATAAAAACATCATAAATAATTGATATTACGCTTACAGAATCTACACAGAGACATAGTTACTTTTGTTGTTACACTTTTATGCAAACAATTACCTGGAAAATGTGACAATATATTACTTGTGAACATTTTATTTTTGGTTATAACTAATCATCTATTAAATATACAATAGATAGGTTTGCAACTTGCATTGCATTTATTGTTATTGTTTCACAACAAATGACCATTTTCACACTTGGTAGCTGGGCAACAACCCACATCCAAATGTGAACATATTTATTATTTGATAAATTTACTTGATTTTTTTAATAACATTAAGTTAAAAATCAAATAAATTCATTAATGACATTTTGTAACATCATTAGTAGAATCCTTATCCATTGATATAGTTACTATCATAACAATATGTGACTATCATAACAATATGTGACTGCAGACATGAACAATCCTGCAATACTCAATTTTATAGTCACAATAGGAAGCCTGCTCCAGGAGTGGTGTAATAATAATAATACCTATTAGTAACAATAAGTTGAACAAAGCACAATATAATAACAGAAACAATGTAATAGTAACTGGCATATAATATATATACATGTTTATTAATATATGTCCCATCAAAATAGAAATTTAATTATGCTTTCTGTATCCTATTGAACTAGTTTATCCAGGTTTTATGATTGCCAACATCCATCCCATGAATAATGTGGGAGCCGAATAATGGTCCTTGGTACATTTCTGAGCTTCTGTTTAAAAAAACATCATGACTTGTGCCAGTAATTAGCAATGCACCAAGCAGTAAGGTGTAATTACACTGATTGCAATCTATTAAATTGCAGTGACATTTCTTTTGTCTTCCATTCATTCATGTTATACAGACATAAAATGAAAAATATGTTCTATCCGTAAACGTTGTTAGTAGATAATACAAGATACAATAGTTATATTTTTGTTCTAAATATTTATCTCGGTACATACTGTAGTTCCAATTCAAAATGTAATGATAATACCTTCAAATGTAATAGTATATATTGCATGATGTACATTGTCTTCGATATTCAACTGTAATAAAATGGAAACTAGGCAATAGCAATATATGACACTGTAATGTAATTCACCTGTGCACTGGAGTTATGAAAATACAAATCAATAAATTACTATTGAAATATTAAAAATTCTATAGTAACAAATGTAACAGTACTTGTGTGTTACAATAGTGTGTGTTATGAAAGCTGCTCTCTACTGTAAGAATTATATAGTAACAAATGTAACAGTACTTGTGTGTTACAATAGTGTGTGTTATGTAACAGTACTTGTGTGTTACAATAGTGTGTGTTATGAAAGCTGCATCTACTGTAAGAATTCTATAGTAACAAATGTAACAGTACTTGTGTGTTACAATAGTGTGTGTTATGAAAGCTGCATCTACTGTAAGAATTATATTTATTGAAAACATTACTTTTGAAAACTTAAACATAATAGATTATTAACTCGATGAATACATACTGTAATCTACAGGGTGTTCAATGTGGTAACCATTCAATATTAATAATAATTAATCACATCTACCTGCAAGGTTTACCAATTGCAATGGTGATCAGGGTGATATTAGGCATGGGTTAATTGCATGGGTTAATTATAGTAATAATAAGTATCGGACATGTCACATCCATGTTACCCAGTTCCTGCCATTTCCACCTAGCATGCTTTAATTACCAGTAGATCAGGTTCAGATAACTATTTTAACTGGAGGGAGAATGCAGTGGGCCAGCTGGAGGTGGCTGGTGTATTTGTTATTCATAGCAGGAAAGACCTACAAAGTGCAATGTCAACTGGTAATTAATTAGATTTGATCTTTGATCAGTTGACATGGGCAAACACTACACTTAGTTCCTCAGTCAAGTGGAGGAGTCACAACAAAGGAGTCCAATTAGCTGGATTAGCAGACAGGTGCCAAACACTGTAATAAACTGTTTCTACAGAGAATACTGATGGGGGATAATTCTTCAGCAAGTCATTGATGACATAAGACTTTAGTGAGTCATGTGTCAGAGGAGGAGATTGCCAGCAACTGGTTCCAACTATGAGAGTGAGACAGACCACTTCCTAATTTTTAAATTTTTGTTTTAAATATATAACTTATGCATGGTACTTTATGTGTACATATATTTGATGTTGATCAAAATGCATGGCACTTTCATAAAGTCCAAGTATTGTCATTTAAAAAACAACAAATGTTATGTATGAAAAATAATAATTAATTTATGCAAATTCAACGTTAAATACATTTGAAAATATAATTATTCTTCCATCTGCAAATTCACATTGCAATGTTCTATATCCAAGTATTGCTTCTTACGGTTTAAAAAACATTATAACAGACTAACCTGACTCGGCAACGAGTATAATTAAAATAATTATTTCTTATTTGCATGTAAAACTAAATAGATTAATTAAATGCCTTACATTCCTGTAACCATGATAATGATAAAAACAGTCACCTGAATCGATTTGATTACACTATCAAATTTTCCACAAAACTGAGTATGTGTAGATTTATTATAGTAGTATCGTGCATAACTACAATATTTAGAATATCAGATACTTAGGAAGAGTTCCGTGATATGATTGGAACCAATGGGATACAATGACAATAAGTTGAATAACTTATTTTGACACTTGACACACACGAGACCGTCCAGTCCAGGCATTATACTAGACCTACAGAATAATAATAGTAGATATAACATGTAAGAATTACCTTGATTCGTTGCCGCTTTCGGTAAGCAGACCTCGTAAATTCACCACTCGTCGAAGGAACCTGGTACCCCAAAGAAGCCATGGGTGTAGTTGCTGAGCCGGCTGTAGTCACAGCGGCAGCGGAGCCTGCGGCACTGGAACAACGCTTGCGAGACCTGCTTGCCTTCGACTCGGGCAAAGCGGCCGTCGATCCTGCCCGTGCCGACGCCTGTCTTCTGCGGATTGACGGCATCAATGCATCTTCTACTGCCGGGAATATTGTTGGGACTGCATCGCTTTTCAACGATATTCGAGCACCAAGATATCCAAGGGTTGCCAACATCTCCGGATCGCGATCGAAACAGCTTTTCTCAAAATGAGCGGAGCAAAGCCGGCTGTTTCGTCGGCTTGAAATTAGCTCGCTTGATTTTGGCGATCCATTTCTTCAATAAAACTGGATCCGTAGGGAACCGAAAAAAATTGTGTGTTGCTCTATGTTTAGAAGAGTTTGCATTACAACCGAATGCCGCACAATGAACCATGATGATATTCGCATTACACAGCCACCTCTGCTGTCATATTGCTGAGAATGAATGTAAACAAGCGGTCGCTGTATCGGCAGAGTCAACTCTGACGTCACATCTCGGCATCCCGAAAAGCGCGCCAAAAATATGCATATTCGAAAATGTCCGGATGTACAGCATAAAATGTGGAATTTCTAATTCTTCGATTTTGGGGGATTTTTTTGGCTTGGTGGACATGGAAATATATAGCAGGATCTAATTTAATATGAATTCAAGCAATAGATGTTTTTATTCCCTTTAATGTCTTCTATGCAGATTGGAATTTTCATTAAAAGTGAACTGTGTTGACAGTTTTTTAAACCATTCATTCTGTGGACGATCAATTTGCATATATGGATCTATCCGGTATACGTACTATATAAAATATACAATACATTCTGTATACCAGTTTTTGTTGCAGGTGAATGTGTTAGACAGGTTTGGCGAGTGGTAGTTATAGTGAGGTGTTTGTTGCAGGTGAACGTGTTAGACAGGTTTGGCGCGTGGTCATAATAGTGAGGTGATTGTTGCAGGTGAACATGTTAGACAGGTTTGGCGAGTGGTCGTAATAGTGAGGTGATTGTTGCAGGTGAACATGTTAGACAGGTTTGGCGAGGTGATGGTGGAGAATCTAAAGATGCGGGGTTGTGCCCTGGCGGGAGTGGCCCACTGCGCCAGTCTCCAATCACAGAAGGACAGGTGATTCATTGCAGTCTCTGTTATTATTATTACGTTTTGTCGTGTCAAATCAGCCAGTCATCAAAATGTAGATGCCTCAAAATAATTTTAAACCTTATGTTATGAAACACGTTCCAAATCCTTGCATCGTGCACAAAATGGATTCATCTATTTTTGACTGAGAGAGGGTTTTAAGTTTTTTGTACTTCCATTCCTAACATTGCAAGTCTTGCTTATCTTAAAGAATTGAATTCCGCACACGTCTAAATCTAAAAGACACTTTCGGGCGCTCAAGTTTTAAAGGGTTAACCAATGATTAAAAGGCTACAGTTCTGCAAAATAGCTAAGTATTTACATGTG
The DNA here is from genome assembly GCA_963995525.1 of Escarpia spicata. Taxonomy (NCBI): domain Eukaryota; kingdom Metazoa; phylum Annelida; class Polychaeta; order Sabellida; family Siboglinidae; genus Escarpia; species Escarpia spicata. Next base: position 48,008,437 of record OZ023207.1, on the reverse strand, counting down.
AATTGTATCTGTAATGCCCTATTATGGGAACAATGGTAAACACCCAAAATTGCATATGATATTTACCTGTTCTCGTGCTTCTAAAATGAGAAGTTTGTAACTGACATATCTGAAATTTGTAGAATATGTAGAAGTATTGGTACAGACTACCTATGCAAAATTCAAGTAATGAAAGCAGAATGACAGTTGGTATTCCAGGTGGCCACTTAATCAACAATTGGTTAACATTTAAATACATTCTGAGACACAAACTTTTAAAATATCCTAAAAATGTGGGTGATTTGACACATAATGAACCATTTGTGCTTGTTACTGTCAGTTACAACTGTATTTATTGTAATCAACTGATTTTGTTATGTATATGAAAATATTCAACCACAGTGTATGGTTGAATGCAATTCCTGTACAAGGTTTGTCGACCACGTAATGATTAATTTATTTGAGATGGACAAGCAAACATGTTTTTATAATTTGAAAAAATAAATGTTAATGCAAGGAGAGCATTACGGTGGTTTTTTAAAAGCATATTTTTAAAGTAGAACAAATCTCCTCACATAACATATATACGTTGTGTACTGTAGTAATTTAATATACAACTGTACACCACTAATCTGCAGGAATACACCAATGAATGATTCACATTTTTTACCCTTGCTATCAGATGCGAATTGTTTTGGTTTGTGAGTTTCACATAATATAATTTTCAATTAAATTATAACTTTATACTTCATGTTTTCATCTTTGCTGATGTAAATTGTATAAAATTTGAATTTGACAGTCCACTCAATCATCTAGTGAAACACATTTTATTTCGAATTCAAAAGTGTAGATTTTGACTATCTAATATTGCTATATTATGGACTAGTTAAAAAAAATTCTCCGAGGACGAAGCACAGAAATGAACATAAGATTGATGCATTATGTTTTGCTCTGAAATCAATCCAAAGTTGCCACCATGAGTGTCCTTGTAACATAAATGTTGATTGGTTGGCCATCCTGTAATGTCCTTTTAACAGAACTGTTGATTGGTTGCCCTCCCCATAGGTTCCTCACCAATGGCTGGGAGGGAGTGGAAGCTTTGGACATGAACCAAGTTTACAAGAATCTTCCACACAGTGAAGTTCAAAGGTCAGTGTCGTCTTACTCCTTGTTAAAGCAAAGCAGGTTTTGTTAGTCAGATCCATGGCGTAGTAGAGTTTACTAAACAGTCAGACAAATTTTCCCACATTTCAAAATTATCAGTTTTTGTTACCAAATAAATACCATAAGTTACATAACACAGTAAAATACATAAAGGTAAGTTCTTATATAGTGAAGTATCCAGTTCTTAGTGCTGCTCAAAACACTTTATACTTTGCTCCTTAGCTAACCTGTTCCATCGAGCACCGTCGCAACCATTCTGAAACTAATGTACAAACACTATTTGTACACAAATGTTGTGAGTGAACAAACTTGCCCAAAGTTTGAAACAGCAGCACATGGTTTTGTCGATCAAGAGTCCGTTGCTCTAGAAACTGTGCTCTTAAACATTGATTACAGTGTTTCTGCAAATTCTTAAACAATATTATATGTTAATAATCTAAAAGTGTCTTATGTGTACTAAAGACAAAAATGTTTGGGCCTAGTGGACAACTAAACTTGTGCTGTAGGAATACACCCGATGTTTTCATGTTCTTCACTCGGTGGTAGGAACTGAGAATTACTTTATCTAGTGTCATAGTGGTTCCAATCCAATACAAATACATTGCAATATTTTATATAGTTGTGGTACAGCCTATTCCAGCATGCACTTCATATCTAGTGTGTGAAATATCTATCCGACACCCAGGATCTAACTTAGGGTCTGAGAACATGTGCTGATATTCGTGTTGTGGAATTCCAACTTGTGCCTCCTGAGTCCTGTATGAATGCTGACAGTTGTCAGTCAACACGACATAAGTTAGTGGGTTTGTTTGTCAGGGTTGGAGTCATCATATCAGTTATAAATTAAATTACAACAAAGGTGTTCATTGCATAATGATGACGAAAAGAGTATACTTTAAATCTGTGTAATGATATTGGAAATTATAAAGAACCCCTGAAATGAAAATTAACAAACATAGTCACATTTGTGCTAACCGGTGACATCATTATGCTGTCACTATGTAAAAGGAAATAGCAGATTTCACTAGTTTCTCTAGAATTCAACTTAAGAGTGTCTTGGGCCGAAATTTGGCCCAACCGTACATGCTTTGTTGTAACAGTTTTCATTTCCTTTACACGCAACTGACACGTGAACATTTCCTTTACACGCAACTGACACGTGAACATTTCCTTTACACGCAACTGACACGTGAACATTTCCTTTACACGCAACTGACACGTGAACATTTCCTTTACACGCAACTGACACCTTAACATTTCCTTTACACGCAACTGACACGTGAACATTTCCTTTACACGCAACTGACACGTGAACATTTCCTTTACACGCAACTGACACGTGAACATTTCCTTTACACGCAACTGACACGTGAACATTTGGTATTTATAGATAGCTGAAAGATTTTTTTGAGATCATGTATATTTATTCATGAGCAGATTCAGTGACAGCTACTCACAATCTGGCTTACAAAACACGTGACGCAGTTGATGGCCATATTTGGTGATTATATTACTACCTGCGTACTGAATTTCCACATCTATTCGTACAGTCTGGACCCTGCACACGTGGTATCGATGGAAAACTCTGTCATTGGCCGAACTGCCAAAAATGACATGAGTGGGCTGATTGAATTCAGCGAATCAGAACCGTGGTTTCAAATATAGCATCATCAACCCTCCAAGGCAAAAGTTGAAAACAAAATTGCGGAAAGGTGTTCGGCAACTTATCCACTTCGAAAGTTTACTTCGAATTATCTCAAGTTTCTGCATCAATATTTTGACAAAATGCCTGACAGTATTAATAAATAAGGTTATTGTACTAGTTCATATAGTTAAAACGACTTTGGGGTGTTTTTTGATGTAAAAATTCAACAAATTAGCAGCGCAATGTTTCTTCAGGCGAGCTCGTGGGTTGCACCGGTAATGAGCATGGTAGTGGTCGGCCTTCAGAATATATATGTTATTGAATATATTCTGTAGGGTTATGGTGAAAACATTTCTATGCAATTTTTTGCTGTCAAATTTCTGTAGAATTCTATGAAAATGTATGTAGCCATAACAATAATATAGAAATTGTGTAAATTCCTTTAATAATGTATGTGGTCATAAGAATTATATAGACATTCTATAGAATTCTATACAGATGTATGTGGCCATAAATATTATGTATACATTCTATTGAATTCTATACAAATGTATGTGGCCATAACAAATTATGTAGAAACTCTAAAGAATTCTATACAAATGTAACCAGAAACGATAAAGAAATTCATTAGAAAATATAAAAAAGTATGGCCACATGACACTCTATCGAAATCTATACGATTCTATACATCTTTTGCGACGAGTACATAATGCTAATGAACACCCGTGATGACTCCAACCCTGGCGTTTGTGTTTTTCAGTATGGATGGCTTCCGTATGCTAGTTGACCTCCAGATGGCGCTCTTCTCCCACTACTGTATCACATGGTCCTATGGCGATCGTCTGCGGCTCGGTCTTGGCGCGATCGGTATTGCCCAACCGATTGAAAGTTCACAGTAACGCCACCTGTCTGGCAAGCATTGCACCAATGTTGGAATTCCACTGTGTAAAAATGTCAGCACAGAGTATCGGGTGTATATGTTTCTGGTGTTTCAATTTTAAAATTATTTTAAATTAATATTTGAAGCGATTTAACTAATTAATGTGACATGGTTGCCAAGTGATTACCCACCAGCTTTTTCCCAGGTTTTAGTATGAGTTAGTTTATGCCACACTCAATAGGTGGCACCACTGTTGTGATTTATTGTTGCCATAATTCGTGGTGATGATTAAACCACCGTACCTACGTACCTGTACATTTTGTGGGAGTTTGTAAACTTATGCAATTTAAACCTAATGAATGATAGAATTCTAGTAAGTCAAAACACCAATATATCTGTAGACTTACGGGTGCTTTGTTTCCTTGTTAAGGTTAGTGTCTGATATGTTGTTGATATATAGTTTATTAATGTTCTATTTTTAATGCCGAATCACAAACCATGTAATCAGTTATTGATTTGTCAGCACATTTAGTTTAGTATTGTATAAATCAATTATCAGACAAATGATTTAATTTACCACTGTATTATGAACGGGCTGGCTGTCTTATGTTATGGACAGTCTGTATTCAGTATATTGGTTGTTTTGACCAGATTTTCTTTATGATATGGCTAGTGTATATTCAGCATATTGGTCATATTGACCAGGTTATCTTCAACAGATCATCAGTCAGTATTCAGCATATTGGTCGTATTGACCAGGGTTTCTTTATACATTTATTCTGTAGTCAACATATTGGTCGTATTGACCAGGCTATCTTTAAGATAGATCGTCTCCATGACAACACATAAATAGTGTGGCTCATGGTGGACGTTAAACTCAGGGATTGTGTCTTTTTCGAATTGATGTCATTACACTGCGTTTCACGCAACTCAGGAATTGTTTACACAACATATACAGTATTGTAACTGCATCTTTGTACAGTTTTACATTTTTTGTATAACTGAGCGTAGTGCATGGCGGTTGACTGTTTTTAATTCTACAGATCTCATGATTTGTACAAAGCTCAGGATCTTGCATAATGCACATGGTACATATTTTCACGTAGAATGTTTGTAATGCACGTGGTGCATATTTTCATTCATAATGTTTGTAGTGCACATAGTGTATGTATTCTACTTGCGTATGTGTAATGCACTTGGTGTACAACGATGCATACGGAGGGTTTCAAGGCAAAGCGCAATGAACACCATTTCTAAATTTGTGTCCACATGGGGACCAAACGTTTGTTTAGCCACATGTTGAGGTTGTACAATATTTAATTTATACAAAAATGTGCCTGTACCTTCTGTATGGATATATATATCATGATTTAACCAAAAAGACAGGGATACATCACATTTTATCAATATTTCAAACTCGCCAAAACATTTCAGCCTTTACTGCCATTCTCTTTGAGTTTGGATTCTTAATATATTCCAACTTTATAGAAAAAATATAATTATTATAACTTTGATGATGAAACACAAAAGTGAGTTCTTCCCAAAACCAAGAAAATGGATAGATCACGTTTTGACCTGAAACTTCATATTTTCCTGCAGGAATTGTATTTATGTGTACAATGGACACTAAATCAGCTTTGTGATGTTGACAGTGACAAATATAGCAGTTTCCATTTTTATTTCACAACAAACTGTAAGAAGTGACAAAATAAACAGTTTATTTTAAAAATGCATCGCCTAAAGTGTAGTAAATCATTGAATCTCTACCCTGAATTGCTTAGGAATTTGTTCATGGAAATATTGTTATATGAAATGTGTGAATTTGTAGAGATTTCCGATATTTTGATTACTATTCGAGATGATTGGTGAAATTTGTAAAGTATTAGTTGAATCATAGAAGAAAGCTTTGACAATAGTGATCATTGAATATTTTGATTAAATTTAACTGAAGTTATGAAATGCAGTAGTTTTAGATTTATTAGTTGTCGAAAGTTCACAATTAATTAGTAATGAAGAGACGTAGCTCATGTTGGTTCAGTTAGTGTTAGTTAAACAGGTGTATGACGAATAACGGTGTGCTTTAATTATTGTATTATGCACAAATGTGTGTAGTTGGTTTTTATCTCAGGATATAGAGGTTGTGTTTTATTTTTACACAGTTTGCGTCTAACACATTTATAGTTATTGTAATTGATCATCTGACAATTACATTATAAACACAAATTAATATTGTGTATTACTGGTAATAAATAGTGTTACAGTTAGCTCCATTGTACAATGATTTCTGATTTTTTTTTATCAAGATCTAGGTGTGAGTTTCATAAAAAAAATTCCCAAATTCTCTTTATTTTTCAATCTAAAATCATTAAATCTCCAAAATGTATGCATTAATTACTATTAGTTTAGTATGTTTTAAGTTCTCAAACTAGAACATCTGGGTTCAAATCATTGTGCCGCCATTTCAAAAGTTAGGCAGTTTTGTTCCCTTCACACTGCTCGAATCCACTCGTCTGTATAAATGAGTACCTGGCTATAGACAGTGGTGGATATTTGTATCCAAATAATCTTGTCAGTAAATGCAGTATGGTTGAATGCTTCTTATATAAGTCGGGATGGTGTTCCATTGAATAGGTCTTCCAGGGAGTAAAGTGTGAAGCACTCTGAGCAGTCCTAAGGACTGGATACCGCGCTGTAGAAGAACCTTTACATTAATCCAGTGCTGCGATGTTACATGAAACAGTTGGTTATACGATCAAAAAAAATGGTTGTGTGATCAGTGTGAATATTGGCAGTAATTTTCTCACCGTGATATATATCTGACTTCATAATTTGTTGAGATGAATTATATTGTTATGCCTACATTTCGTGTAGCCACACCATAGTAATTTAATGTTCATTCACAGTGACTGTGTATTTGAAATAAAGCTGATTCCTATATTCAGTGTTATCATATGTACAGTTGTTAGTATAGTATTCAATATTACAGTCACTCACCAGCAGGCCCTTAGCCAGAACTATTTTTTGTTTTGAATGTATCAGAATTTTGCCTTTTAGCACGCGAACGGCATGAGTGGAAGCCTTTTAAGTGAATCACAGCCATTGTTGGCCAGTTTATTTGTGATAAGCCAGTGTAATTTGAGCCATTTATTTCATTAATACTGGTCCATTCTGTTTGCTTCAGCACCATTTGTGCCAATGATAGTCCTTAATGGAGGCCATTAGACTTGGAACTATTAGCTATCTAGTAGCCAGCTGGCCCTCTCTAAATTCCACCAGTTTTACCATTGTAATTACTAGTCTTGGCCAGTCATTTGCCAGATTGGTCGATGGTGAAGCCCCTGCTCACCAGGCCCATAGACTGGGGGATGATACGGAGGAAAGCCCACCTCCCATAGCTGAAACAAGAGTTTGATCAGACCACAAGGTGGTGTGTACTTGTACATGTTTTGTACTTTGGTGAGCCTGACGGGGTGCTGTTGGAGGGTTGAGGATCCCCAAAGGGGTGCAGTTGTAGCTGTGTGAGCCTCGGGGGGGGGGGGGTACTTTGAGTGTTTTAGCGAGCAGTGTTCTTTCCAATATGGGTGCAGTTGAAGGTTGAAAATGCACCGCCCCCCCTCCATTAAAAAAATCACACTCTGGGCCTGCTCCCTCACCCACATGGATAGTATGATGGTGGACTGTGGAAACATTCACACACACACACACACACACGCACACACACACTCACACACACTCACACACACACACACACTCACACACTCATCACCTTTATCCTTGCCCGCCAGGGACTGCTGCTGCTCACATCAGTCCCAGGACCCTGGCAGATGACATTGTAGCAACGCTGACGTTAAGTTGCACCTGTTCTCCAATAACCTTGTTGGCTTTCTAGAATCAGCGATTTGTGTTTTAGCCGGTCGTGGCTGATACTACTTGTAATATCCTGGAAACCTGTACAAGTCATTATTTCAAAATGCACTGCTGCTGGCTCGTGTAAATGGTTTGACTAATACTTGTGGAGAATCCCGGCCAACGTCGACTTGGCCGTTGTATCTACATTTTACATACATGTTACTGCAAAACGGAACGCTATTTATTACTCAAATGTGCGCCAAGACGCAACATTTGTAAACGTAAATATACCTTGGAAGATGTTGAATGATATAGTTAACCAACTGAGGTATCAAGTTTAAGCAAACATTTCGTTATGATGGTGAAATCGTTGTTGGCCCGGTTTCTACACAAGTGCCATGGCTCCCGTATCTCCGGTCCTGGTACAATGTCCGTCCACATGTTTGATGGTCGCCTTTGCGCGTTTGTGTTTCAACTGTGACTGCACGAGGCAAAATTTCTTTCGCAAACGGTTGTCGCTGGTTAGGCTCTGTCTAGTAGTACTGTCTCCATTTTGTTATAATTTCTATCAAACCGTAAACCGAGAGTCTCGGTAAATGGAGTTCTGTCGGACACAACAGATGTTACATCTGATGTTCTACAGGGCTCAGTCCAAAGACCAGTCATCTTCCTACTCTACATAATGGCAAACGAAAACATCCAATCTCCCATACGCATATTTGCAGACGACAGCATTATATGTCATAAAATCACCCCTGAAACCGACCATAATATTCTTCAAACAGACCTGATCCAACTCCAAACATGGTCTGACAAACTGCAAATGGAATTTAACATTTCTAAATGTGTCCACCTCCCAATAACAAACAAAACTAAACCCAGACTACACTCATGTTCTCTCTTCGGCATGCCACTCGCTACAGTATACAGCCATCCAGAGTAAAATTAGATTCAGAACTAACCTGGGCAAATGACATCACGGACGTAGTTTCCAAATGCTCAAAAGTCCTAGGCATGATTAAAAGAACCATTGGCCCATGCAAACCCGAAGTCAAAGAAATAGCTTGTAACATGCTAATCCAGTCAAAACTCGAGTATGCGTCTCCCATATGGAACCCACACACTGCCACCCAAATTAAGCACCTTGAAAAATGATCATAGACGTCAAACCAACTCAGCAGACCTAGTAACCACCCTTGGATGGCCAACTCTTGAACGACAATGCATTATCAAACAAGCCATGACTTTTTATAAAATTTGGAGTAACCAACCTAAGATAATATCGCAATTTACCAAGCTAAGGTCTACGTAATCCTTCAAACAAAATCAGCCTTATGGAAGATATTGTTCACTGATCCAAGAGTCAATTAGACAGAAGAATTAAACTGACTTTGGAGCAATTTGTTGAAACATGCGACGTTTCGACCCGTCTACCGCGGATCTTGTTCGCGCACTGATGTCATGTGACGCGGCTCAGATTTATGAACAAGATCCGTTGTAGACGGGTCGAAACGTCGCATGTTTCAACAAATTGCTCCAAAGTCAGTTTAATTCTTGCTGTCTAAAATCAGCCTTGTTTTGTCAGAAATCTGCATCAACAGTAGACTATGCGATCTTCAACAGTTCGACCGCTACAAATGTGACATTCAGAATTAAAACTATGTATGGAATGCAAGAAAGTACGTTTACATAAATCACGCAAGTTCAATTATTAAGTTAAAATGGAATGCGAAGCGATTTCTAGGTGCATGGCTTTCATGAAGTTTTGCACATGTAACTCGTTAAATAATATAGTGCGTAAAAAAAACGAATAAAGGCCATAATATTTGGTTTGCGTTTTTCAGATATCCACATGAACCTCAGATCATCTGTCTTACTGTAACGTTGTGTTCCTAAAACTAAACTAAAGATTGGCAAGCAAGCTTTCTCTGTAGCTGCACCGGCATCTGGAATCAACTCCCGATTACTTTAAAACCATCAGGAACTACCTTGCTACGTTTCTTAATAAAACCCTATGCTAACTTGTTTGACATCGCATACCCACCCAAAATCTTCGGCGATCCTTTGCTCAAATGATGACTCTTGCATGTCCGTATTCACGATTTGCATAACGATTAGTGTATGTTCCGTCTATGAGCTATGCTACCTGATGGTATAGGCGATGTGGAATAGTATTAATGTAATCAGATAAAGCTAGGATTCCATATTTACGGAACCGATATGCGGAATGTAACATACCTCTATAGTGACGTCATTTCTGGACAGTTGTTATCCGAATCCTGTGCGCACACGATTCGAATCGTTACATGGAGCGATTCGATGTTCAGTATCCAGGTGGAAAACGCACCCTACATATGGAACTAAAGTTAACCTCGGATATAACGAATTCCCTTATAACGAATTTCGCGTATACCGAATAAATGAATTGGTTCCATGTTTTTAATATACAGTAAATTTAAGATATAACTAATAAATTGGCCGATCTCGAGCGAATCGTTTTATCCGAGGTGTGCTGTACTCCTGTTAGTTTCCATTGAGTACCTCGCCCGCATACCGTTTCGGTTTCGGATTCCTAGTTTTAGGCAGCAGGCCGTGTCCGATTGTTTGTACTACTACGCTGACTTTTATTATTGTATTTCTGTTCAGGATCGAGCGACTGGAGTTCCTAGATGACGTGCAGATGCTATCCCAGCTATTTCACCATTACGCCATTTCTTGGGCCTACAAAGACGGCGCTGGCATGGCGCTATCTCAACTGGGATACACATCGCGAGTAAGTCTGAAGTAATTTCCTGTACATTTTATGATAGTGTTATGCTTTATGAATACGATTTTAGATACATTATTATTCCATTATTATAGCAGTCAGTGCGTAGAAGCCTACTACACGACACACACACACACACACACACACACACACACACACACACACACACACACACACACACACACACACACACACACACACACACACACACACACACACACACACACACACACACACACACACACACACACACACATATATGTATATATATATATATATATATATAGCTTTCTAGAAAGGTTGTGATAACGATTCTACATTTATAACGATCTTATAATGTTTTATTGATTTTATGATGTATAATTTTATGATGGTAATTTTATGATCTTTAGAACGGTGCTTTTATTATATCTTAGAATAATGTTTTTTTTAATATAATTTTTCGTATGACTATTTTTAAATCGCCAATGATAAACCCTGTGCATATGGCAGATGCCGGCGCTATATAAGATTTAATTGCAATTATTCGCCTTCTTTGCTTGGTATCATCTCTGTATAGTTACACTGACTTTCGTCTAAGATTCGACATGTCGTAAATTGGTATTTTAAAGTTCTTACTAATAAGTAAGAAAATAGAAAATAAAAAATTTACGTTTATAATTCTGCGCTCCAGTGTGCTCGTGTTTAGCGTGAATACGACCCTGTGAACCTTGCGTGACCCAATTGAATACACTTACAGATGGTGAAGTCGGGCTCCTTATATCCTTTCAACAGCGGTTTATGGGACGCAAGATCATGCGTCCTACAAGCATACAAACAGTACCCGATCGCGTGCAAAATAATTGTTGCGTCCCACGGGACGCACAGGTATCAATGACATATAACAAAAATATACATTGGTTATGAATGCCTTTAACTTGGTAGTTTATTACAGAATCAGTTCGTTTAATATTTCGTTTCACGAGTCCTTCCAAATAACCATTCTCGTAGGCGTATGCTTCCCAATTCTGAACTCTTTCATTCCGTGCGCATGTCCGTTCAGGCTTCAAGGTTTGAGCGTAATCGCTGTGCGTTTTAAGACGTCCTAATTTATTAGTAAAACGTTCTTGTTAGCATCAAACTAATAATAATAATAACCGGGTTTACATGGGTTGTATCAGTTGTGATATTTAGAAAACAATACTTACAATCAATAAAAAATAGCAATAAGTGGGACCCCTCAAATGAAGGCTGGGGGTCCCGAGGACCCTTGAACACAAACATCCAGGTAAACCCCTGCTTTCAAGTTCACCAAGTCGTGTTAACGGTAAACACGAGCCAATTGAAGCCCAGCAGTAGTGCCATTGTTAATAGCTGACGTGCACCGACGGAACAACACTCCACGGACACCACTTATCACAGTTGCAACATATTAGTTTATATTTTCTTCATATCGGCGCCGTCGTTACTTATATTTCTCCAATAAGTGGTCACCTCAGTAATATGGCAACATCGTAATTAAGGTCACCCTGGGACAGTCCCTGGTTATATTCATGTACAGCAATGTATAGAAAAAATCTCGCTGCATGACGTAGTCACGTCGCTATTCGGGTCACTTCGTCCAGGGGTATAGGGTGACCCTAATAATGAGAGTCCTTTGTACATTTATTTATTTCGTAAGTAAATAAGTCTAAAGAACTGTTTTGTTTTTAAAAGTATCGCCAATTGGTAGATCAGAGGAAAATAGTCAAAGGATGCGAGTTGATGTGAAAAGAGGCAATTGGCCTCGACGATTGGGTGAAGATACATTTACAATTCCCCAACATTAACTTATTAATATATAAATTGTACATGTTCCATTCATTCCGTACCTTCGTCTTAGGTTATTCCTCCCTGATTTTTTCGGTCATCCTTTTCTTCCACCAAGCCTTCAAATATTGCTTTGACGGGTGCAAGTCTAGCTAAGAAATGCACCGAATTTAGATAGTTGCATCATCGTTTATCTTGATTGTTATTTTCTACTGAATATTTCACCTGTTTGTTTCAGTATTAACGTTGTGCTGCGAAAGGACTGTTGCCTACGCGTGGTGTTAACGCGAAATGACGTCACAAAACAAAGCTTTACATCTTGACGGAATAACGTAAGACGCCAGAGTTGGACGTGGTTCGTTTCGTATTGATGATCGTTCTAAACCTCCTGCGTGTTCGCTTCTATCAGAGACAAGGAGGAATCATCGAAGGAAAACTATTGTGGGCAAAATTGATTTTATAATTACAATGTTTTGTTTCTTCAGTATAGTATGACTTTGTATATCTTCAAAACCGGGCGACGATTTTGTGTGTGTGATATGCATTTGTATTTGTAATATGACGTATAAATATGTATGTCAATGCTTGTGGTATCTGCGTAGTTATGAGTATACATACTGTGGTGCTTGTTATATTTAGATACTTCTGGTAGAAACGTTGAATATTTGACAGATCAAGCCACTTTTCTTCAACGAGATTGTAATACAAAGCAGCAACGTCCAGAAGGCAAATGGACAGTAAAAAACGATTATTAGTGTTATTTATTGATGTCTGCAATATGCAGTGCTGTGCTATAGGGTCTTTCCACTACTTCAAATGCGTAGTAGTAGTAGTAGTATTTTATTAGTATGTAGTGATCATCTCTCTAGGTGGCGCCACTCTAAACCAATTTCAGTTAACGAAGTACTATACTGTGATTGCGATATTGTGGTTGTTCGCTAGTGAATAGTGGTTCGCAAACTGAGCTGTTTGAAACATGTGATATCTTAGTCGAGATATCTAAACAGGTTAAAGCCAAAGGAACACGTGGATAAATAAGTGTTATCCTAACCAAGGGTGAAGGTGGTGGCAACCTTCAAGTGGTCTCCCCTGTCAGTACTCTTCGTGTTAGGAAGCTGTAACCGTCAACAAGTCTACAGCCAAACCGTATCCAAGGTAGATAATGTAAACTATTCGTGCTAGTGAGCGGTGTGAATACCGGTGTGATGCTCGATGCTAAGTTTGCTGGAATGCGCAACAATAAATAAGGTTTCAGCACGCAGCTAACCACAGTTATATCCTGTGAAGGATACCAACAGCAGCGAGAAGAACTCTGTTATTTGTCTACGGGTCATTCCATCAGTGTGTGACTGACTTCCAACTGCTGCACTTTCGAGGAATAAATGTTTGCTGATAACACGATAACAAACTACAGACTATTTTGTGGAGGGTCTGGGCAACTGCCCCATCTGTTCCGCTCTCAATTCGGCACTGATCAATGTGCGGCTGCACTCGTACTCGATAATGGCGTAGTAGTTCACGCAATAGGATGCGGCATGCAGACTGGTTCGATCACGTGTGTTACTAGGTCGCAGTCTCGTAGGATTAGGTATATAACGAATAGCATGTTATTGTAACACATATAAAGAGATTTATATCACATGGCAGTAAGTTTATCACAAGTCATGATATTGATTGAATTTCCAAATTGAACGTATACACACAAGCCCACTGCAGTTATGGTATAAGATATCCTACATATAATATATCGTTACAATTTAGTCATACACACAGTGCACACACAGTTATACATTAATATATACAATACATATATTGCACAGGCTTCGGAACGGGGAGCTACGGACACTGAGTCTTTCAGTAATTAATGTGTAATGACAATCCCCCATATTTATTTAATTATGTTGATGTCTTCGGTCTGCGGCAGTTGAAGGCTGCCGCAAAATCAACAATACGCTCGTGAATTCGTTGGCCGGCCTTGTTCTGTTTGCCTTGTGGATTCCATGTCATAGCTAGTCTGGCGAAGCTTCACGCTGGTTTCCGGAGCGCTTAGACTATACTCCTTGATCAAATAACAACATAGGCAATACTGGCACGATGGTTCTACCATAACATTCCGTATGTGTTGACCGACACATACCTACATACTTGACCCTACAGCTGGAAACAGAAAGTTCGTGTTTACCACAATTGACCTATCCATCACGTGACCTGCTGCCTAGCAAAAACTGCGTCGAGCCATCCAAAATGGACGCAAGGTACGCTCATGCGCACCGTCAAATGTTTTGTTGAAATTCTGGTACAACAAATTCTTTATGACAATAACTCAAGGAAAACATGTAAAATGAAAACTGTATAATTTCTAAGATGTCATGCAGCAATAATAGCGGACCCGTCCGTCAATTAGAGCATGTCCCACACTGGCTTCGTTGCGATACATTTGTCAATACACTCAAGTCTTTCATCCAAGCACCGCCGTGGCACGGGAAGGGGCCAAGTCTTAGTTGGACAATTCTGTGTTATGCACATGTAGAAATGCATACTGCAGAACTCTACGCAGTACTGTGAGTATGGCTTCGACGCAGAGGCGGATAACGTGGACGAGAGAACGATGAGAATAGCCCACGTGAGCACCTGAAATGTGGATGAGGTCAAACAGACGCAGAAAGTACGTGAGCAGACGTAGAATATACGAAGCAATAATTCAGGAGACATATTCCTGTTATGTTTAATGTTTGTATGCATATATACATACATAAGTACATATTACATTCACAATGTTATGCAAACATACATACATACGCAGGAATACACATACCGTCTATACATATATATATATATATACATACACATATATATGTATGGCTATATATGTATATATATATATAGACTCGCGCAGTCCTACCTTTAATCATACGTGCATCAGTGCAATTATGCGCCTCGTTTTTACTAATTTGTTATCATTTAATTATCCAAAGGAGGTTATCACCGATATATAGGAAGGTTATGTAGGTAGTCTTTGTGAAGATTTGCTGCATTATTTATTTATGTAATTATTAATTATACCACTTCAGCAGAAGCATAGGTCAAGTAATACAAGAAAATAGGAGGAAGATGAAGTACTTGAGAAAGATATTGACATGAAAAACACCTAATGTGAAAGTATTTGGAAGCAGGTTGAGACAGGTAGGATATATGCAAAGAACGGGTGGGCACAGATTATCAAAATGAGCATGGAAGATAGACATGGGTGGCAAAAGAAGAAGAATAGGAAGACCAATGCTGAGATGGGACGACAGCGGGAAATGGAATCTTGGGAGAGCAGACCCGAACAGCCAAGAATGGAAGATCATTGCAGAAGACTCGGGGAGATGGAAGCATTAACAAGCAAGGTGGAAGACGCTACCAAGTCAGATTCATATGGTTCCCACCTACAAGGGAGCCAATGGAAGAAGAAATAAGATACACTTATCGACACAGCATCTCGCTATATTCCATATATTGCCACACGGAGTATAGGATTATCTCGCGACGAATGATATCGGTGTTTTATAAGAAAAAAACTGTTACAAATGAAATACTCCAGATTGCGTAAAGGGACTGTGTTTTCGAACATAACAAGCTGACTATTTCGTCAAGCTTTGCCTGAAACAACCCCTGACAGCTACTTACCTTGGTCATTTTCATAATCTTTAGTACATCGTCGTGTGCACGAATCATGACTGGTCAAACCCGTTGGAATCTCCCAAGGCTATCTGCCGTGTTGCATTCACGTGTAGATACACACAAACACCTGACGTGTAACTGATAGTACATTCCACTATGTGGTTGTCGATGACATTGTATTTCTCTTGATCCTCGATACTTGTCTAGACGTCGCCTGTCAACTATGCACGGCCACTTTTGGCGACGCGACAATATTTAAATAGGGATATTGTTGTTATTGGCTATAACTGCCACGTATGGTACTTTAATAAGGTTCATTCTGGTCATAGGCAGTGGCCTTATTCGACAGCTTCATCGGTTCCATTTGAATGTCAATTACCCATCCCGCAAGCTGCCATAATGGGCTTCTATATATTAAGTACCTCAAATAATTGTCAAACTGTATGTAGAATGTATTAGGTTATCAACAATTGATGCCGGTGCTGTACCGAGATTTGTGGAACCTTCGGAAAATGAAATCGAAACAATAATTAGAATGTCAGTCTTCTATCCAATTTTGACACTTCGCTTCCCTAATTTGGCAATCTCGCCAAGGACCCGTTAAGACTTATTATTATAATCATAAATATAAGTATTAGCAATTAAAAATCCGAAATAGCCTACACTACATACATACCTCTATCCACCAGCACCAAACGTGCAAGGGGCATTTCGGAGTAGTACATTGTTGTAGTTGTTTATTGAATCTAGGTTCAAAACACTTATGTTATGGTTGGTATCAATCAAGGTTCAAATCAATAAGCAAATAGTGGCCCGGAAGAAAATGTCGGTACGTTCTATGCAAACATATAGGTAGAAGAGAGTTCAAAACACTCAACTTTCTAAAGCGAATAATTGCATGTTACATAAACCTTTCAAGCACAATGTCAATATGCACACGTCTTGAACTCAAAACCAAGTAACAATCACAATCACAATACTGTATTGTCCCTCGGGGGTAGAGCAGCTGTGCAGTTGTGCTACTAAGTATTATTTATTGGACTAGTTAAGAGCCCAAACAGGTCCGTAGTAGGAACTTCCTATTGACAAACATGTCATATTATGAGGATGTGTCGCACGGATTTTCCTGATTTTTTGAAGACAGTGGTAGTGTACCGTCTTGACACGCACCTGGCAAGTGGAAATACCTTGATGAACACTTGGTCTATAATGGCATTTTAGTTTTTGCACACCCTTCTATAAAATGGAGTGGTGCACCGTCGTTCTGCTACCTTGTATTGCCATATATAGCATAGCCGTTAGCATGGGGTGAATATTGGGGTGCTGAAGCTCACCAATTAAAACCCTTCAACTGCCCGCTATTCTCTTAAGGCTCACCAAAATGTCCAACTGCACTCGCATTGAGGTTCGTAAAAAAAAAACCGGCACCCCTTGCCGAAATATTGGAGGTTAATCCAGCCCCGCGGGATTCGTCGTACACAAGTCCCCCACCCAGTTCCGACGCCTACGTAGACGATAAATAAATCAAAGAAATAAAATTTCATTTCAGAAAAGTCTTATTGAGAATCATTCAAATCTATTTGCCCTCTGGGTAAATCAGTAAATTTAATTAAACGCGGATTATTGTTAGCGGCGTTTTCACCCTGACAACCTTCTTAGATTGTCTGTCGTTTGACGTATAGACTAACATGGAAGTGAATCTAGCTTTCAAAGAAAACTGTTCAGGGCAATGAAAAAGAGGAAGGTAACTGAAGATATGGAGTCAAAAACCCAACAACAATGTTCTAGCTATTAAGAGCTGAGCAGAGTGCATTAGATATGACCCATACATTAGGTTAAGTGAAGTCACTAGCAAAGTCTACCGGATGCTGCGTATTGTACGTGCATCATAACCTGATAGAGGGCGACACGCAATCGTAATAGCAACGCCACCTATAGGCTTTATAACCAATGAAAACACATACGTATTGTATTTGTATGATATTGTATGAATTCTCATGTCAACAATTCAAACTTCACCCGAAAATATTGCAGGTTTTTGCAATAAATTCAACACTCTCACTAAATGATGGCGGCTGATCGAACGCTGACGCACACACACACACACACACACACACACACACACACACACACACACACACACACACACACACACACACACACACACACACACACACACACACACACACACACACACACACACACACACACACACACACACACACACACACACACACACACACACACACACACACACACACACACACACACACACACACACACACACACACATACACTCACACAAACACACGTACACACGTACACACGTACACACAACACACACACACACACACACACACACACACACACACACACACACACACACACACACACACACACACACACACACACACACACACACACACACACACACAAACACACGCACACACAAACACACGCACACACAAACACACGCACACACAAACACATGCACACATATACACATATATGTACATACGTACATACGTACATACAAGTTTCCAATAAAAAACATTCACCTTTTGTACAACGCCACAGTTTAGTAAACCGAAAACAAATACCAGGTAATAACATTATATATGTATATATATATATATATATATGTATATATATACATATATACAATACGTATATATATATATATATATACACGCACACATAAGTAACAATTGACTGAGTAGGATTGAATAATGTTTCATTAGAGAATCGTCTCTATTTGCGCATTCATAGTTTGGTTCTTATTATTTTAATATGACTTGTTTTGCCCATGTTGAACACAGACACAATATTGATGTTGTATTGTTTTTTCCTCTGTGTTTTCTTTATGTATTTATTTATTTAATGCTTTCAGTTCTTTTTTTAAGTTAGTGTTCTCAGTTCCTATGTTGCACTACTTTGTCGAGAAAATATGCACACCCATTAAAACCCCGCTCGATGTGAACCACGATCGTCGTTTCCAACTGAATACTCATATAAAGTTGACATAGCAAGGGTCCATAAGCGCTTTGACAATTAAACATTTGAAATATTTGCCACCACTAGTAACAAAAACACGACATTTTGTTCCCCAAATTGCAATACATGATTAATACAACATGAAGCCTAATATAGTAAATAGGATAAAACACCGATACCCAAATACAACCAACTTCTGGTAAACTTGTATAAAAGTCAAATTACACATGGTGAAGTATCATTGACATTCGGCCTAATTAATCGGTTTTGGTTTAATCGAGCGACCAAAAACAAATAAACGATTCGTTTTATGCACAAATGCAGTAAATATAATTTGCACGTATTGGTGCAACGTATAAGATTATACTGGTAGTTTGTATGTTATAAACTACGAACAACCACCAACTATTAAGGTGAAAATCTGCATTACAGAATGACCAATATTTAAATACAACGATCATGTATTGTGTGAGTTATTAAGCAATCCATTAACGCATCAAAAATGTGTATGCATCATCCCAAAGTAAACTGTACAACGGTTGAGTGTCTTCTTCTGCACTTCTCCAATTGTGGTCCAATTTTGCTTCGAATCCCCTAAGCAAGACATTAAGTTGTAGGGGAAGTAGGGGCATGTCCGCACACTTAAGGTGAAACATGCCGTAGCTAGTGCACTGTGTGTGCCAAGAGGGTGATATTTGGCATTCAAAAAGAGCCCCAAGGTACGGGGCAAAGCCGCACACTGTGTGCGGTTATGCCCCATGTATGGCGTAGCAACAGAGTCTCCCAGAGCAGACTTTGAACTGCATATATGTGTACGAATATATTATTATAATAATGTGTATTGGTAGGTGTAGGCTAGGGTCACGTACAATACTTATTAGAACTGACAAGAAACACCAGAAAAATACAAATCAACTTTTTTCATTAGAAAAGTTAAGAAAGTACAGTAATAAATAGGCCTTGAAACATAGCCCTCATTTAAAAAAAACTAGTTTCGGGAAGAATGATTAAGAGTCATTTGGAAACGTGCTCCTAAAGCAGCATGCTCTCGTAACAATCAAAGCAAAATTCGAAATGCAGCTTGTCAGACGGCTCCTAAAACAGCATGCTCTCGTAACATGCAAAGTCAAATTCGAAACGGAACTTGTCAGCTGTGCGAGTTGTGTCACCAACTGTTGTTGGCTCTGGCAGCTTTGCGACAATGTCTTGCTCATCATGCCATGCCAGGTCTTTGGTTTCTGGCCAGCAGAAGGTGACAGCGTCTCTTTTATTCAAGTCATTGCGCTTCAGGTAACTTGTCTGTACTTCATCTTCACGCCTGTCGACACGCACCACCTTTCCAGCATAGTACGATACCCGTTGTTTCTTAGCGAACTTGACAAGAATGTAGTCCTTCTTGTTGATTGCTGATCGATGGGCAACATGAACCAACTGTTCATTTTCCGAATCTTCCGAGTCAGAGTTACATTCAAGCATACCGTCATCTGTGTCACTGGGTGAAGAAGAAGCTTGCGCACGTACAACATGTGATTTCTTCACATCTTTTGAACCGACCGCTGTAACTAAGTATTTCTTCACTGCTGGTTGCGGTTTCACCGGAAGTTTCTTTAGTCCGGCTTCGAGCATGGCTTTGTAAGGACTAGTCGTCAGGATCACTGTTTTGCCGCACTGCCTTGCTATTTTCTTGCCGCGCATTTGAAATCCCGCCACGTAGAGCCCTGATTAGGCGCTCTATCTGAGACAGGAAGAACCAATCCGCTAGTTTCTCTTCGGCCAGACGCATTCGTATCGCAAACAATATCGGTCGGATGCGATCCGGCAAAGTCTGCATCACTGAAGATGGCAGGGTTGTATGGAACAATACCAGTCTTTCTGAATCCATTGACAGCTGTAATTGCGGTCGCTGCCTTGAGGTATGCCCCGCCGAACAACACGGCGATCTGGTGGATGGTGACAACTTTCCCTGGATGAGAACGAAGCCAGATCCTCACTGCTTCGTCGTAATATGAGCTCAGAGGCGTCATAAATGCGACGTCCAACGGCTGCAGCCTATGAGTGCAGTGTGGCGGGAGTCAGATGATGTGCACGTTGTTTTGCCTGGCTAAGTCAATTACCGCAATGTTTTTGGTGTGCGTCGCATGCCCGTCAAGAACAAGTAATACCGGTTTGCTCTCGGTTGGCTTAGAAAAAGCGATGAAGTGGTGGAACCAATCTGTAAACAGATCTGTTTGCATCCACCCACTTGGGTGGCAGGCAAATATACTCCCCGGGGGTGCACCGTCTATCAGCTCTGGCTTTCTGCGCACTCGCGGGAAAATCAACATGGGAGGCACATAGTTGCCTGCCGCGTTCATGGCGATGACTGCTGTTACAAGAGTTCCTCGGTCTGCCGATGTTAGGCAACCAATTTGTTTCTTCCCGCAGCGGGCGAGTATTTTAGATGGTCTACCCTGCACTGTTGTAATACCTGTCTCGTCTACATTGTATACATCGCCTGGCTCAAACATATTGGCATCGATCAATTCGCTGTACAATGCATAGAACCTATCTACATTGGCCGAATTAAAGCCCCGTGCTCGTGCCGCCGACGTAGCTTCCGGCATTCGCAACGATAATTCCGGGTGCCGATACCGAAACGACATGAGCCAGTCACTTCCTGCCATTTTAGTTTGGTTGTTGAAGTTGTGCGGAATGTTGTTCCGCACGGCCATCTGGTAGGCGACATGCCGTACGTCATCTCTGCTCAGTCCAAGTAAGACCTCTTCCATACGGAGGATGTATAGACACAATTCGCTTCCTTGTTCCTCAGAGAAGATGGTGTTAAACCCCCACAAAACCTTTTTTAGCGCCGGTTATGATTTTGTTCTTATTCTTTATGCGATCTCGCAGTGTTGACCAGGGCACATTGAATTGCTTCGCAATCTGGCGATATCCAGCGTCGCCCTTGGTCCACAGCTCAATAGCCAGTCGCATGTTTGCATCGCTCCATGACTGTTTGTTGGTTTTCCTCATATAGCGTCTCACCATTGTGCACCTGAAGCAATCACGCCAGCTATTAGCCTAGATCAGTTGCAGTGTTATTTAACCTATATAGGCTACTATGTTATATATTAAATATAATTTGCCAACGTGGTTATGTACGCCTATGCGTAATTATAAATTAAGCTTCATTTGTTTAAATGTAATATGGTACTAATGATATACAACGTGGCACGATGTGAGGCCAACATGATACAGTCTAATGCACATTGAAGCAGCGAATGATTTATGTGCGGTAATTATAAATAATCATCATGTAGTATCTAATATCGACGTTTCCAATAATACACGCACTAAGCAATTGAAGTATCTAAATGTATATCTAATATATATACATATAACCGCCGACAAACGGGGCATGTCTGCACAGCGTGTGGGGTATGTCCGCACAGGCGTGTGCGGTCATGCCCCAAGCATTCAACACGTGAACAATTCCGAATTGTTCGAAAATGCTGCTCATGAAAGTAAGCTGTATTTCCACTATTACAACACCGTTAAAATGCAGGTTGGAATTATATAAATAGATTCGTATGCACGCTTCACTGTTGATATAATACACCTGACAGTATATGAGTAAAATTACATCAGTTTTTACGAAAACAACGTTTTATTTCATAACTATTTACTTGCAAAACTCTAATCAAATAGCACATGCAAATGGTCGATTTGGGGATTAGACGCTACTGTTTGACATGATTCCAATAACCAGATGTTACGCGGTGCGTCAATAATAGGGTGTGCGGACATGCCTCGAGGTGCGGACATGCCCCTACTTCCCCTATTGCTGATTTATGGCTTCGTTTAGTCTATTTTGTTATAAACCGCATCACACAGTAAAACTGCACTGCGATTTTTTATTATAATCTTGACTGCCAGTGGCTTAAAGAATAATTTTAAAAATTGTTGACCTTCATTGTTTTAATTTGAATTTTTGGGTTCGAAAATCAAATTTATATTGGACACACAAAAGTAAGTAAACATTACTAAATTACAGTGTTTATATTGCGGTTCATCCAATGCAGTTTAGTGTTCAAGATATTACAAAATATTGTATCACATGATCTTACAAAAACCAACACGGTCAATTCGACCAAGTATATTCAGTATTAACCAACTATATTCGATGAGAATTTGGCCATATTAAGAATTGCATTGTATGTAATTTTGTTAACTTTTTCCTTTCTTTATGTTGATTATCATGAAATATGATTGTGTTTTGCTATTGTTTATTTCGGGCGTTTTCCTCAGTTTCCTAAGTTTGATTAATTTGTCGAAAAAACATGC
The DNA here is from genome assembly GCA_963995525.1 of Escarpia spicata. Lineage (NCBI taxonomy): Eukaryota > Metazoa > Annelida > Polychaeta > Sabellida > Siboglinidae > Escarpia > Escarpia spicata. The sequence goes on along the minus strand of OZ023207.1, from coordinate 47,985,385 downwards.
ACAGGTACACAAATATCGCTCGGTGTGAACCAAGACCGATTTTGTTTCACTCATTCATAACTCGTAATTAACTAGACGCTTTGGTTGTCTACCAACCAAGTGTATAATAACCCGATCTCACGCTAGTGTATTTTTTCCTACGAATGTGCGTTTAATTCAATTTCTTCAAACCGGTGTAACGTGCCAATACTATCACGTGCCAGTAATAACCAAAAGCGTATTGCGTATGCGCGCGCAGCAGCAGTGAACAATGTGGCACGCTCATTTGTACATCCGAGCCAGATATAGCCGAGTTTTATTGATGTGTTGTTTTTATTGCAATTAATTAGATATGTTATATACATTTACCATATCGTCTTAAGATCAAAATGTTAAACTTAACCTATTAGTAGAACACTACCTTTGTACCAACGTTTGTTCCTGGTACGGACAGAGTTGACGTCTACTTCTGGCACGAAACGAGGGAAACTGGGAGGGAGGGAAAGGTGAACAGGGGAAGGGTGTGGCTGTCCAATATATAAAAAAATTGTAACAATTTTGTACTAATAAATAAATTTACTTGAGGTACGTATTGATTTGAATTCAAGGTGTTTTATATATACAACTTGAACCACATTAAAGAATATTGTTTTAAAACTTTTCAAAGATTACCTGATTGGCATCCTACCGATGTGAGAAAATTAACATTATATTTTATGTTGGGGTCGCAATAATTAAATAATGAGGTTTATCCAAAACACAAAAATATTAGCATGGAATCATAGCGGCTGCACAGTTTCTTGAGGCAAATCTCAGATTCCATTTTTGTGAGTTTGTTTATTAGAAGTCTTGCATACATACCACACTTGTCAACAGAGACGCCACCGCTACAGCTTGATTACATATTCAAAATGGACGGATGATGAAGTACTTGCCAAACGTTTACCAAACAATACAGATATGTAAATGGAACCAGTATCTCAAGTATACATTTGATGCGTGTGATGATATGTAAATACTAATAGCGGGATTCACTCAAAATGTCACATTGTTTGTTGAAATTTTGGTTTCAAAAGTGAATCTTTATGATGCAAGCGTAAGGTATAGTTATTAAAATGAAAAGTGTATGCGAGAATGTGACGTCGGGAGTGTTAGTGATTTGACTATAGAGTAGGAAATGAGACACACGTGACAGAAACGAGATTACACGGAGGAACGGTGACATAAGCATATTGATAGGCGATTGGCAAAGCAAATATATGCTGGTAATTCTGAGACAACTGTCAAGACGAGTCAAACACTTTGATAAACAAAGCTGCACACCTGTCGCATCCGAACGTTGTTCAAAATCACGTTTGAAACAAGGCATTTTTGAAATGAACTACTCCAAGCAAATAAAATGCGAGATGAAATCAAGGCATTGACGACGCACATTGCTGTCAGTCTGTCCAAGGAAACAGGATCTAAATGTGTCTATACCCGACACACTATCACACTTATGGTAGTAGGGAAACAGCACGAAAATAACAAGCTTTTTATACTTGTCAAACAATAAAGAAAATGGCGTCGTTTCACCTATAAACCGAAATGCCGTTGGCAGTGCTGGAAAGTCATATATCGATTATTGTCAGTGTAAACTTTGTATACTTAAATAGTAAAACAGCCGACGTTGGTGGTATGTAGATAGCGAATAAGGCATTGGCTGACGTCAAATGCCATGAGCTAATATTCAAGTCAACAATCTTATGTATCGACAATGTCCGACAGGTGTTTGTTAGTACGTGGATGTAGTTTCGTAACCTCGAAGTAGCCGGAGAGACAACCACGGAACTGTGTCAGCCTGTCAAAAGCATCGGATGATTTTCGTAAGCACAATAATGTCTAAGGTGAGTGTCTGCCAAATCACTGATGAATCACTCATTCAATTGGTAGATCAGAAGGAAATGGTCAAAGGATGCGAATTGACATGAAAACAGGCAACTGGCCTCGGCGCTTGGGTGAAGATGCATTCATAATTCCCCAACATCGACTTATTAATATATAAATTGTAGATATTCCATCCATTCCGTACTTTCGTCCACTTGTTTAGATTGTTCCTCCGTGAGTGTTTCGTCGTTCATCCTTTTCTTCCCCCAAGCAGCAGGAAAGACCGTCCGAGACAGAATCATCAATGAGTGCTTTTAAAGGTAACGCTGATTATTTGACACATTTGTGCAATATCCACAATTACCAAACAAATAACCATTGTGCAATTTCCTTCCTCTTGCTATATTGCAAATTATCATAATGGTTGCAGTGATCCTTTTGCCATACTCATCATCAGACATGCCCTTGGTAGATATGTACCGAAATATATATCATGATACCATGGGAGTCATGTTTGTTATACATAAGTAATTGATATGCAGATAATGGTAGACACTGGTCCTAAAAATATAATTGTTTAGTGAGACTGAACAGTATGCATAACACTCAAAAGATTCATAAGCATTTCAACAACGCAATATAATATTATAATTTTCTGCGATATGTTTGCTATCAAATGATAAGAATATAATTTTTTATTTCATATTGATTTTTCGTCGTTCATCTTCTTCTTGCACCAAGCCTTCAAATATTGCTTTGACGGATGCAAGTCAAGCTAAGAAATGCACCGAATTTACATATTTGCATCATCGTTTATCTTGATTGTTATTTTCTACTGCATATTTCACCTGTTTGTTTCAGTAGTAACGTAGTGCTGCGAAAAGGACTGTTGCCTACGCGTGGTGTTAACGGGAAATGACGTCACAAAACAACGCTTTACATCTTGACGGAATAACGTAAGACGCCAGAGTTGGATGTGGTTCGTCTCGGATTGATGATCGTTCTAAACCTCCTGCGTGTCCGCTCATAGACAAGGAGGAATCATCGAACGAAAACTATTGTGGACTAAACTGATTTTTTTTTACAATGATGTGATTCTTCAGTATAGTATGACTTTGTATATCTTCAAAACTTGGCGACGATTTTGTATGTGTGATACTCATTCGTACTTTTAATATACGCTATATATATTGTATGTCAGTGCTTGTGGTATGCCCATAACTATGAGTATGCATACTGTGGTGCTTGTTAAATTTAGATACTTCTGGCAGAAACGTTGACGATCGTTCTAAACCTCCTCCTCCGCGTACACACAGTTATATCCTCCTCCTCCGCGTACACACAGTTATATCCTCCTCCTCCGCGTACACACAGTTATATATACAATACCTTTATTGCATAGGCGTCGGAACGGGGACATTGAGAGGTTGGGTCCATCAGTAATTACCGTATGATAACAAACTCCCATATTTATTGAATTGTGTTGATGTCTTCGGTCAGCGGCAAGGGTAGCGCAGCCGAAGGCTCCCACAAAATCACCACAACACTTGCTTTGTAGATTCCATGTCAGAGCTAGCCTGGCGATGCTTGACGCTGGTTTCCGGAGCGCTTAGACTGTATGCTCCTTTACCATAATAACGTAGCCAATGCTGGCACGACGTTTGTATCATAACATTATGTAGTATGTTTTGACCTACACACAGTGGTGCTGGAACGAAATTCAAATTGGAGGGGACTACCGGAGCTTCAGCACCACTGACAAATTTTCGCCGCCGCATATCTTCACATCTTCCTTCACCTTCAATCTCAGTTGGCTTGGATCTTATACTATTTATGAATATAATTTTGTTGTATTTATAATATTACTTATAATATCGTAACATTTATTATGTACACGAGATATAGATTTCTAGAAAGGTTGTATTAACGAGTCTACATTACATTGATAACGATAATTTTCATTGATTTTATGATGTATAATTAATATATATATATATATATATATATATATATATATATATATATATGTGTATGTATCTATATTGGCCTATACAGTGACGCGGGAACGAAATTCATTGGGGGGCTACCGGAGCTTCAGCACCACTAACATATTTTCGCCGCCGCGCCGCCGCATATCTTCACATCTTCCTTCACCTTGTGGCTGTCTCGGTTGGCGGGGGAGGGAGTGGGGTGCTGTTGGAAATGGTTCGCCGCTGCGCCGCTGTAACTTCAGCTTCTCCGCTGCCTCGGCTGTGAACTCATGACATCCGAACACGGGAGGATAATGCTGTTGAACATTTTATTGTTTTAATTCGCACCGCTGCTGTAAATTTCCCTATTCTAGCAGCTTCTATCCGCTGTCTAGGCTGAAATTATGACATTACTGGGAGGGGGGGGCAGAAAACCATATGTCTGCCCTCCAATTACACAAACCTTTCACTGTCGACAAAATACACATTAATTGTCTAATAAAATTTGTATTTCAACCCGCCATTGACGCTCGCCACAAAAACAAACATTCACGCTCACATTTAATAGGGGGGCAGAACCATATATGTGCACCCTCGGACAAATTATATTGCTCCCCTTGTTCCCGTGCCTGTGCCTCCGCATTCCTTCATACGTGGCCCTACAGCTGGAAACAGAAAGTTCGTGTTTACTACAATTGACCTGTTACCTAGCAAAAACTGCGTCAAGCCATCAAAAATGGATGCATCGAGATGTAATGAAGCAATAGTAATTGACATATATAACCGTCATCAACATTGTTGGCAAAGACTGATGTTGGTTGTGACATAAACAAACCGCGACGTAGCGGACCCGTCCGTCAATTAGTGCATAGCCTACACTGGCTTCCTCGCGATACAATTGTCAATACACTCAAGTCTTTCATCCAAGCACCGTCGAGGCACGGGAAGCGGCCAACCCTTAGTCGGACAATTCTTTGTTATGCACAAGTAGAAATACATACTGCAGAATTCTACGCAGTACTGTGAGTGTGGCTAGAACGACGAGAATAGCCCACGTGACCACCAGAAATGTCTATGAGGTCAAACAGAGGCAGAAAGTTCATGAGCACACGTAGAAGAAACCAAGCAATTCAAAATACATGTTTCTGATTTATATATATAATTGTATGCATACATTCATTAGTACATATTACATACATAAGTGTATGCATACATACACACATACGCATACACATACCGTATATACATACACACATACATACATACATACATACATCCATGCCTGCATGGTAGTATGTTAGGTTAAAATCGTGTCGACTCTGGTTCCGACGGCGGGGAAGGGCGGTTGGTAACCGAAATGATCCTTATCGTTTGAGTCGAGAGTGCAATAAAACGGTGTCGTCATCATGATGTTAGCCGTGTTGTCGTCGTGATACGAATAGCGATCTGACTGGCCGAGCACCACATTTATATAGAAAAAAGGGCACGTGGGCGTGCTGAATAAGCACTGACTACAGAGTAGAAAGTAAAGGCACGGACTGTAGAGTAGATCAGATTTGCACGGTGAATACCAGTTCAAACCAGTTTCCAAACAAGCGACAAAGTAAGTGCAACTGTCGTGTGTAAATACCATAGGTACCTAGTCGAGTTTTCTTAATGATGATGAGGGGAACACGACTTCTCGTCATCGTTCACGCTTCATCCCGCAACAGTGTGAACTGGACGAGCATGAATCACTGGAGTCAAGACTCCGGGTCGTGCGTCTCGCGCAGTTGCTGGACAGACAACCTCAAGATGTGTCGTTTCTCCTTGTGCTGCGTGAGTAGTAATAGGGGTGGTGTAGCGCAGGCAACTTGCGCGCCCCGGCGGAAATCCCATGTTAAGAGATAGGGATTTCCGCCCAGCCCGCGCACAAATACGGTCACTGGTTAAAGGATAGGATTTTTAACATGGGAGAGATAGGGATTACTCCAAATCTTGTAAACGACTTCTCGCATACTGCTCCTGGGTTAAAGATAGGAATTTTTAACGTGGGAGAGATAGGGATCCCCCCAGAAATGGTAAACGACAAATCTCGTTTACAAATTCCGCCGAAAACGGTTTTCGAGATACGGATTTTGCGCCAGACCGCGACAAACCGCTCCCAGGTTAAAGATACGGATTTTTAACGGGGGAGAGATAGGGGTCCCTCCGAAAATGGTTTTCGAGATTACGCAAGGTGCAGACCGGGGCAATCCCATGTTAAAGGATAGGCCATTTTAATCCCATGTTAAAGCATAGGCCATTTTTATTGCAAAGGAATCCGACCACTTTTCGAATTTTCACCCCATGATAAAGGATAGGGAATTTTCTACTCCATGTTAAAGCATAGGCCGTTTTTATCATAAAGGTATCCGACCACTTTTCGAATTTTCACCCCATGATAAAACATAGGGAATTTTCACCACGTTAAAGAATAGGTCGTTTTTATCGTAAAGGTATCCGATCACTTTTCGAATTTTCACCCCATGTTAAAGCATAGGTAATTTTATCGCAAAGGTACGCGACAACATTTTGAATAAAATAACATATACCGAACACCTTTTGAATAGGCTACTCACGTGATTGCTTGATCCGGATGCCGAGGCTTCGCCAAGGAACCGATCGTTTATTTGTTTGCCGATGACACGTCGAAAATGTGGTGTTATAGTAAGGCGTTATGTATAACAAAAGGCTTATAAATTCAGCGGAGACCGTTTTGTCTGAAGTAATGTATACGAAAGGTACATTACATATAGGACTATGTTATATCAGAGCCTATAGCCTCGTTTTGTTTTGTTTTTCGAACAGAGCGACCATTTTAGAATTAGCCCTTTGGTGACTGTTACAAAAACCCGTACTCGAGATGTGTCTGGACACGTTTGTTTGTCGCAAGCACGCGCACCCTATATGACGTCATGGTACGCGCTGTAATTTTGTACACGAAGTGAGTTGTTCAAGCAGATAGTGCTTTGGTTAGACCTTGTGTTGAACTTGCGCGTATGTAATGTAATCCCTTCATGTGACGTTAATTAAATAAGTAATTGCGCATGCGCAATAGTGGCTATTCTTATATGTCGTAGGTTGTCGACCCTTTGATTAGGTGTAGGACGCTCCTAGTCTATACATTTACATAGGTTAAAAAACATAGATCCAAACCCGATAAAGCATAGCCATAGGCATATAGCCATAGGCATAGAGGCTAAAGGCTATCTGGCCTACAGCGCATAACCACGGACAAACAACTTACAAACACTGACAAACAACTTACAAACACTGATATACAACTCAAGAGCACCGATTTCAGAGGACAAACTACACATGCACAGATGATAGATTAGAAAAGTCAAACACGGACTGGTGAGTAGAATGTACACATTCTAGTGATGTTTGCTGTAAGATAAAACCTGTGCATTTGAGTTGTTCTTCAGTTTGTTTCGACGCGAGAAGTGTGAAATATGGCTCCAAAGATAACAACGAAAGGTGTTAGATCGTCCAGGGGACAAGAACCACTGGCAACGATGGAGGGAGATCCAAAAAATGCCATCATTAGTAAGAGGTCAAAGGCGGTGATGAGATACACCAGCACGGGCTAGGTTCTCTACACGGTAAATCTAGAAACAAAACGGCTCTTTTCAGAGCCAACCCCATTTTCACAAAAGAGAATAATGCTAAATGAATTCGGATAAATATGTCTGTGTATAGTTCAGTACAGAGATGATAGCCAGTTATGTCTGTGTGTAGTTCACTAGAGACGTTACATGGTAAGGTCTGTGTATAGGCCACGAATAAAAATTGCGTTCAACATTATTATTAAATAAATAAACACGCTATGGTGTAACAGTATTTGTCAGAATATCATAGTACTTACCTACGGTCACAGTGGGTATCCTGTTTGTAAACTGTTTTGAAGGGGTATTCCCTGTTCAAGTCTCATCTATTTAAATAAACACGCTATGTGCGATGCACAATGTCGACTCGAGCGACTTGACGCCAAAGAGCCTATACCAATAAAAGACGACGCAGTGCTCGCTATCTATATTGTTCGAGGAAAGTGAAGCGTCGTGATAGTTAAGCGTTATGTTAGAACAGTACAGACACACAATAACCGCCCAGATAAGATGTACCAGTATTTATATAGTTTACCGTATTAAGGGTCAAGTGTACACATGTCCATTAGAACGTTTTTAACTTTTTTCAGACTATAGTATTTAAATTCGTGCTTCTTCGTTAAAACCTTCGAAACCGACTTCTGTCGTAAAACAAATAACCTGGCACGGGTAACCGAAAATGAACTCATAGATTCATACATATATACATAGATACATCAAGAGATGAGACTACGACCGAGATATGTCACGAGACTACGGATGTCACATCTCACGAGAGTACGGACGAGACAAGAGACGGGACTATGACCGAGATATGTCACGAGACTACGAGACAAGAGACGAGACTATGACCGAGACGTGTCACGAGACTTCGGATGGCACGAGACAAGAGACGAAACTATGACCGAGACGTGTCACGAGACTTCGGATGGCACGAGACAAGAGACGAGACTATGACCGAGACGTGTCACGAAACTTCGGATGACACATCACACGAGAGTACGGATGACGCATCACATGAGAGTACGGACGAGAGGAGACGAGACAAGAGACGAGACATGACCGAGATGTGTCACGAGACTTCGGATGACACATCACACGAGACTATGACCGAGATATGTCACGAGACTACGGATGACACATCACACGAGAGTACGGTTCGACGTGTTATCGAGTCAAATCCCTCCGTTTTCAGGAAAATAGACGTGTTATCGCGTGGGATTTGCTTCAACACTCACTCACTCACTCACTCACTCACTCACTCACTCACTCACTCACTCACTCACTCACTCACTCACTCACTCACTCACTCACTCACTCACTCACTCACTCACTCACTCACTCACTCACTCACTCACTCACTCACTCACTCACTCACTCACTCACTCACTCACTCAATCACTCACTCAATCACTCACTCACTCACTCACTCACCCTTCGTATCTGTCCATTCACTCACTCACTCACTCACTCACTCACTCACGCACTCACTCAATCACTCACTCACTCACTCACACACCCTTCGCGTATGTTCATTCACTCACTCACTCACTCACCCTTCGTGTCTGTTCACTCACTCACTCACTCACTCACTTACTCACTCACTCACCCTTCGTGTCTGTTCACTCACTCACTCACGCACTCACTCACGCCGTCCCTTCGTCGTTTTCTAACATTTTATCTTTTCAACATGTTACCGTGGTAACATTTTCGCAACTTTCTGACAATTCGACGGGTTATCGCGTGACATCTCACCTCTTTCTGACAACTCGACGGGTTATCGCGTACAGCTCACCTCTTTCTGACAATTCGATATGTTATCGAAACACTAAACTTAGCTGAACACGTGATACGAATTTAGCACAGACCGACTAGTCGGACAAACGAAACACTATAGTTTGACCAACACGCCGAACGAATCGAACTATAGACACGAGTTGTACAAACGAAACACTAAACTTAGCCGAACACGTGACACGAATTGAGCACAGACCGACAAGTCGGGTAAACGAAACACTATAGTTTGACCAACACGCCGAACGAATCGAACTATAGATACGAGTTGTACAAACGAAACACTAAACTTAGCCGAACACGTGACACGAATTGAACACAGACCAACAAGTCGGGTAAACGAAACACTATAGTTTGACCAACACGCCGAACGAATCGAACTATAGACACGAGTTGTACAAACGAAACACTAAACTTAGCCGAACACGTGACACGAATTGAACACAGACAGACAAGTCTGACAAACGAAACACTATAGTTTGACCAACACGCCGAACGATGACAGGACTTCATTCAAAGTGGTGACCATCATCGTTCCCAACGCCACGCAAACGACTATGTCAATAACATGTAAGGAGAACCACCTGACAGAACTTCATTCAAACAGGTGACCATCAGGGTTCCCAACACTACTCAACGGATACCAATGTAATTAGTCAGAGTATTCCCATCTACCGACCATGACAGATCTCTATTCGTCGACACACTTCAGGAAACGGTGAAACCGTAGAGGCCGCCATGACAGGTCGTCACGACATTCAAGACTATATACACTAGTTTTCGGTGTCATCTCATTTGCATAACCAATCAGACCGAACGTGCATCACGTGACTTCCCTTAACACAAAAACTGTGCACGTCCATGAGAGAGGCGCCATTCGACGCCACTCAACGGACACCAATGTAATTAGTGAGAGTATCGCCATCTACTGACCATGATAGATCTCTATTCGTGGACACCCTTCCGGGAATACCCGAAGCACAGAGGCCGCCATGACAGTCAAGTAACTTCCGGTGTGACATCACTTCCGACGTAGCGTCCCTAGTATAGACCGCCATAGCAAACGAATTTGAAAACTGCTATGACCGAAACACTAAACTGTATACACTAGTTTTCGACGTCATCTCATTTGCATAACCAATCAGACCGAACGTACATCACGTGACTTCCCTTAACACAAAAACTGTATCAGGACTTCATTCAAAGTGGTGACCATCATCGTTCCCAACGCCACTCAACGGACACCAATGTAATTAGTCAGAGTATTGCCATCTACCAACCATGACATATCTCTATTCGTCGACACACTTCCGGAAATGGTGAAACCGTAGAGGCCGCCATGACAGGCCGTCACGACATTCAAGTAACTTCCGGTATGACTTCACATCTGGCATAGCGACTCCTAGTGGATAATCGGACTACTACACCACACGATGGCGAAGGCCAACTACCTGACAGGACTTCATTCAAAGAGGTGACCATCAGGGGCCCCAACGCCACTTAACGGACACCAATGTAATTAGTCAGAGTATTGCCATCTACCGGCCATGATAGTTCTCTATTCGTCGACACACTTCCGGAAATGGTGAAACCGTAGAGGCCGCCATGACAGGTCTTCATGACATTCAAGTAACTTCCGGTATGACATCACATCTATCACAACGAATCCTAGTGGATAATCGGAGTACTACCCACACGATAGCGAAGGACAACTACCTGACAGGACTTCATTCAAAGAGGTGACCATCATGGTTCCCAACGCCACTCAACGGACACCAATGTAATTAGTAAGAGTATTGCCATCTACCGGCCATGATAGTTCTCTATTCGTTGACACACATACTCGTTGGGAATATTTTATGTTTTTGTAACATAGGGACAAAAACATTAAATTTTCGCGAGGTTAACCCCAACTTTTTTTCTCTAGCTAACCTAATTATATATTTTACCCGCTAGATGGCGCCATCATGTGCCGTAGTACTCCGATTATCCACTAGGGGGCGCTATGCCGGATGTGATGTCATACCGGAAGTCACTTGACTGTCATGGCGGCCTATACTAGGGACGCTACGCCGGAAGTTACGTAGTATCGGAAGTTATTTGAATGACATGGCGACCTGTCATGGCGGTCTCTACGCTTCCGCTATTCCCAACGAGTATGTGTGTCAACGAATAGAGAACTATCATGGCCGGTAGATGGCAATACTCTGACTAATTACATTGGTGTCCGTTGAGTGGCGTTGGGGCCCCTGTTGGTCACCTCTTTGAATGAAGTCCTGTCAGGTAGTTGGCCTTCGCCATCGTGTGGTGTAGTACTTCGATTATCCACTAGGAGTCGCTATGCCAGATGTGATGTCATACCGGAAGTTACTTGAATGTCGTGACGGCCTGTCATGGCGGCCTCTACGGTTTCACCATTTCCGGAAGTGTGTCGACGAATAGAAATATGTCATGGTTGATAGATGGCAATACTCTGACTAATTACATTGGTGTCCGTTGAGTGGCGTTGGGAACGATGATGGTCACCACTTTGAATGAAGTCCTGATACAGTTTTTGTGTTAAGGGAAGTCACGTGATGTACGTTCGGTCTGATTGGTTATGCAAATGAGATGACGCCGAAAACTAGTGTATACAGTTTAGTGTTTCGGTGATAGCAGTTTTCAAATTCGTTTGCTATGGCGGTCTATACTAGGGACGCTACGTCGGAAGTGATGTCACACCGGAAGTTACTTGACTGTCATGGCGGCCTCTGTGCTTTGGGTATTCCCGAAAGTGTGTCCACAAATAGAGATCTATCATGGTCAGTAGATGGCGATACTCTGACTAATTACATTGGTGTCCGTTGAGTGGCGTCGAATGGCGCCTCTCTCATGGACGTGCACAGTTTTTGTGTTAAGGGAAGTCACGTGATGCACGTTCGGTCTGATTGGTTATGCAAATGAGATAACACCGAAAACTAGTGTATATAGTCTTGAATGTCGTGACGACCTGTCATGGCGGCCTCTACGGTTTCACCGTTTCCGGAAGTGTGTCGACGAATAGAGATCTGTCATGGTCGGTAGATGGGAATACTCTGACTAATTACATTGGTATCCGTTGAGTGGTGTTGGGAACCCTGATGGTCACCTGTTTGAATGAAGTTCTGTCAGGTGGTTCTCCTTACATGTTATTGACATAGTCGTTTGCGTGGCGTTGGGAACGATGATGGTCACCACTTTGAATGAAGTCCTGTCATCATTCGGCGTGTTGGTCAAACTATAGTGTTTCGTTTGTCAGACTTGTCGGTCTGTGTTCAATTCGTGTCACGTATTCGGCTAAGTTTAGTGTTTCGTTTGTACAACTCGTGTCTATAGTTCGATTCGTTCGGCGTGTTGGTCAAACTATAGTGTTTCGTTTACCCGACTTGATGGTCTGTGTTCAATTCGTGTCACGTGTTCGGCTAAGTTTAGTGTTTCGTTTGTACAACTCGTGTCTATAGTTCGATTCGTTCGGCGTGTTGGTCAAACTATATTGTTTCGTTTGTCCGACTAGTCGGTCTGTGCTCAATTCGTATCACGTGTTCAGCTAAGTTTAGTGTTTCGATAACATATCGAATTGTCAGAAAGAGGTGAGCTGTACGCGATAACCCGTCGAGTTGTCAGAAAGAGGTGAGATGTCACGCGATAACCCGTCGAATTGTCAGAAAGTTACGAAAATGTTACCACGGTAACATGTTGAAAAGATAAAATGTTAGAAAACGACGAAGGGACGGCGTGAGTGAGTGCGTGAGTGAGTGAGTGAGTGAACAGACACGAAGGGTGAGTGAGTGGAGTGAGTGAGTGAGTGAACAGACACGAAGGGTGAGTGAGTGAGTGAGTGAGTGAGTGAGTGAGTGAGTGAGTGAGTGAGTGAGTGAGTGAGTGAGTGAGTGAGTGAGTGAGTGAGTGAGTGAGTGAGTGAGTGAGTGAGTGAGTGAGTGAGTGAGTGAGTGAGTGAGTGAGTGAGTGAGTGAGTGAGTGAGTGAGTGAGTGAGTGAATGAACATACACGAAGGGTGAGTGAGTGAGTGAGTTAGTGAGTGAGTGAGTGAGTGAGTGAGTGAGTGCGTGAGTGAGTGAGTGAGTGAGTGAGTGAGTGAGTGAGTGAGTGAGTGAGTGAGTGAGTGAGTGAGTGAGTGAGTGAGTGAGTGAGTGAGTGAATGAGTGAGTGAGTGAGTGAGTGAGTGAGTGAGTGAGTGAGTGAGTGAGTGAGTGAGTGAATGGACAGATACGAAGGGTGAGTGAGTGAGTGAGTGAGTGAGTGAGTGAGTGAGTGAGTGAGTGAGTGAGTGAGTGAGTGAGTGAGTGAGTGAGTGAGTGAGTGAGTGAGTGAGTGAGTGAGTGAGTGAGTGAGTGAGTGAGTGAGTGAGTGAGTGAGTGAGTGAGTGAGTGAGTGAGTGAGTGAGTGAGTGAGTGAGTGAGTGAGTGAGTGAGTGAGTGAGTGAGTGAGTGAGTGAGTGAGTGAGTGAGTGAGTGAGTGAGTGAGTGAGTGAGTGAGTGAGTGAGTGAGTGAGTGAGTGAGTGAGTGAGTGAGTGAGTGAGTGAGTGAGTGAGTGAGTGAGTGAGTGAGTGAGTGAGTGAGTGAGTGAGTGAGTGAGTGAGTGAGTGAGTGAGTGAGTGAGTGAGTGAGTGAGTGAGTGAGTGAGTGAGTGAGTGAGTGAGTGAGTGAGTGAGTGAGTGAGTGAGTGAGTGAGTGAGTGAGTGAGTGAGTGAGTGAGTGAGTGAGTGAGTGAGTGAGTGAGTGAGTGAGTGAGTGAGTGAGTGAGTGAGTGAGTGAGTGAGTGAGTGTTGAAGCAAATCCCACGCGATAACACGTCTATTTTCCTGAAAACGGAGGGATTTGACTCGATAACACGTCGAACCGTACTCTCGTGTGATGTGTCATCCGTAGTCTCGTGACATATCTCGGTCATAGTCTCGTGTGATGTGTCATCCGAAGTCTCGTGACACATCTCGGTCATGTCTCGTCTCTTGTCTCGTCTCGTCTCGTCCGTACTCTCATGTGATGTGTCATCCGTAGTCTCGTGTGATGTGTCATCCGTAGTCTCGTGACATATCTCGGTCATAGTCTCGTCTCGTCCGTACTCTCTTGTGATGTGTCATCCGAAGTTTCGTGACACGTCTCGGTCATAGTCTCGTCTCTTGTCTCGTGCCATCCGAAGTCTCGTGACACGTCTCGGTCATAGTCTCGTCTCTTGTCTCGTGCCATCCGAAGTCTCGTGACACGTCTCGGTCATAGTCTCGTCTCTTGTCTCGTGTCATCCGAAGTCTCGTGACACATCTCGGTCATAGTCTCGTCTATTGTCTCGTGTCATCCGAAGTCTCGTGCCACATCTCGGACATAGTCTCGTCTCTTGTCTCGTCCGTACTCTCGTGTGATGTGACATCCGTAGTCTCGTGACATATCTCGGTCATAGGCCCGTCTCTTGTCTCGTCCGTACTCTCGTGTGATGTGACATCCGTAGTCTCGTGACATATCTCGGTCATAGTCCCGTCTCTTGTCTCGTCCGTACTCTCGTGAGATGTGACATCCGTAGTCTCGTGACATATCTCGGTCGTAGTCTCATCTCTTGATGTATCTATGTATATATGTCTGAATCTATGAGTTCATTTTCGGTTACCCGTGCCAGGTTATTTGTTTCACGACAGAAGTCGGTTTCGAAGGTTTTAACGAAGAAGCACGAATTTAAATACTATAGTCCGAAAAAAGTTAAAAACGTTCTAATGGACATGTGTACACTTGACCCTTAATACGGTAAACTATATAAATACTGGTACATCTTATCTGGGCGGTTATTGTGTGTCTGTACTGTTCTAACATAACGCTTCACTATCACGACGCTTCAATTTGCTCGAACAATATAGATATCGAGCACTGCGTCGTCTTTTATTGGTATAGGCTCTTTGGCGTCAAGTCGCTCGAGTCGACATTGTGCATCGCACATAGCGTGTTTATTTAAATAGATGAGGCTTGAACAGGGAATACCCCTTCAAAACAGTTTACAAACAGGATACCCACTGTGACCGTAGGTAAGTACTATGATATTCTGACAAATACTGTTACACCATAGCGTGTTTATTTATTTAATAATAATGTTGAACGCAATTTTTATTCGTGGCCTATACACAGACCTTACCATGTAACGTCTCTAGTGAACTACACACAGACATAACTGGCTATCATCTCTGTACTGAACTATACACAGACATATTTATCCGAATTCATTTAGCATTATTCTCTTTTGTGAAAATGGGGTTGGCTCTGAAAAGAGCCGTTTTGTTTCTAGATTTACCGTGTAGAGAACCTAGCCCGTGCTGGTGTATCTCATCACCGCCTTTGACCTCTTACTAATGATGGAATTTTTTGGATCTCCCTCCTTCGTTGCCAGTGGTTCTTGTCCCCTGGACGATCTAACACCTTTCGTTGTTATCTTTGGAGCCATATTTCACACTTCTCGCGTCGAAACAAACTGAAGAACAACTCAAATGCACAGGTTTTATCTTACAGCAAACATCACTCGAATGTGTACATTCTACTCATCAGTCCGTGTTTGACTTTTCTAATCTATCATCTGTGCATGTGTAGTTTGTCCTCTGAAATCGGTGCTCTTGAGTTGTATATCAGTGTTTGTAAGTTGTTTGTCAGTGTTTGTAAGTTGTTTGTCCGTGGTTATGCGCTGTAGGCCAGATAGCTTTTAGCCTCTATGCCTATGCTATGGCTATGGCTATATGCCTATGGCTATGCTTTATCGGGTTTGGATCTATGTTTTTGAACCTATGTAAATGTATAGACTAGGAGCGTCCTACACCTAATCAAAGGGTCGACAACCTAGACATATAAGAATAGCCACTATTGCGCATGCGCAATTACTTATTTAATTAACGTCACATGAAGGGATTACATTACATACGCGCAAGTTCAACACAAGGTCTAACCAAAGCACTATCTGCTTGAACAACTCACTTCGTGTACAAAATTACAGCGCATACCATGACGTCATATAGGGTGCGCGTGCTTGCGACAAACAAACGTGTCCAGACACATCTCGAGTACGGGTTTTTGTAACAGTCACCAAAGGGCTAATTCTAAAATGGTCGCTCTGTTCGAAAAACAAAACAAAACGAGGCTATAGGCTCTGATATAACATAGTCCTATATGTAATGTACCTTTCGTATACATTACTTCAAACAAAACGGTCTCCGCTGAATTTATAAGCCTTTTGTTATACATAACGCCTTACTATAACACCACATTTTCGACGTGTCATCGGCAAACAACGATCGGTTCCTTGGCGAAGCCTCGGCATCCGGATCAAGCAATCACGTGAGTAGCCTATTCAAATGGTGTTCGGTATATTTTATTTTATTCAAAATGTGGTCGCGTACCTTTGCGATAAAATGACCTATGCTTTAACATGGGGTGAAAATTCGAAAAGTGATCGGATACCTTTACGATAAAAACGGCCTATGCTTTAACGTGGTGAAAATTCCCTATGCTTTATCAATGGGTGAAAATTCGAAAAGTGGTCGGATACCTTTGTGATAAAAACGGCCTATGCTTTAACATGGGGTGAAAATTCCCTATCCTTTATCATGGGGTGAAAATTCGAAAAGTGGTCGGATACCTTTGCAATAAAAATGGCCTATGCTTTAACATGGGATTAAAATGGCCTATCCTTTAACATGGGATTGCCCCGGTCTGCACCTTGCGTAATCTCGAAAACCATTTTCGGAGGGACCCCTATCTCTCCCCCGTTAAAAATCCCTATCTTTAACCTGGGAGCGGTTTGTCGCGGTCTGGCGCAAAATCCGTATCTCGAAAACCGTTTTCGGCGCAATTTGTAAACGAGATTTGTCGTTTACCATTTCTGGGGGGGATCCCTAACTCTCCCACGTTAAAAATTCCTATCTTTAACCCGGGAGCAGTATGCGAGAAGTCGTTTACAAGATTTGGAGTAATCCCTATCTTTCCCATGTTAAAGATCCTATCCTTTAACCAGTGACTGTATTTGTGCGCGCTTTGCGCGGGCTGGGCGGAAATCCCTATCTCTTAACATGGGATTTCCGCCGGGGCGCGCAAGTTGCCTGCGCTACATCACCCCCATTACTACTTGCGTGGGTGTATTCAGCAGCGGAGACAGTCACTTGGCGGGCCGATGATCACACAGGTCGGATGCCGGGTGTCGTCACTTGTTGCTTTCCGCAACATCTCGGACGTTGTTGCTAGTCATGTTGTTCATTTTCAAAATGTAAGATATAATGACCACAAAACCAGACGCTGGCATTTCATAAAAGTTCGACAGAAGATTAAGGTCACATAGTTCATCCACCAGGGGCATATGACCTTTGGTCTTGACCTTTGACCTTCCTCCTTCATTTATTCTTCCTCCAATCCGAATACAACGTACCACGATTTAACCTAACACACCTAAGACAGGCAGATACACGGTACATGCGTACGATCCGCCAACCATACCTTTGATCATACTGTACACGCGTCAGTGCAATTTTAATTAATTTATCATCATTTAATTAACCAAAGAAGATTACTACCGATATATAGGAAGGTCATGTAGGTAAACGTTGTCAAGATTTGCTGCATCATATATAGATGTGATTATTATTACACCACCTAAGCAGATAGCAGAAAACAACTGGGTTAGCAGCATATGACAAGTAATACGAGAAAATAGGTGGAAGTAATTGAGAAAAGAGATTGGCATGAAAAACCTCTAATGTGAAAGTACTTGGAAGCAGGTTGAGACGGGTAGGATATATGCAAAGAACGGGTGGGCACAGATTGTCAAAATGAGCATGGAAGGTAGACGTGGGTGGCAAAAGAAGAAGAATATGAAGACCAACGCTGAGCTGGGACGACAGCTGGAAATGGAATCTTGGAATAGCAGGCACGAACAGCCAAGAATGGAAGATCATTGCAGAAGGCAAGGGGAGATGGAAGCATTAACAAGCAAGGTGGAAGACGCTACCAAGTCAGATGCATATGGTTCCCACCTACAAGGGAGCCAATGGAAGAAGAAATAAGATGCACTTATCGACACAATATCTCGCTATATTCCATATATTGCCACACGGAGTATAGGATTATCTCGCGACGAATGATATCGGTGTTTTATAAGAAAAAAACTGTTACAAATGAAATACTCCAGATCGCGTAAAGGGACTGTGTTTTCGAACGTAACACGTTGGCTATTTCGTCATGGTTTGCCTGAAATACCCTATTACAGCTACTTACCTTGGACATTTTCGTAATCTATAGGAAATCGTCGTGTGCACTAATCATGCCTGGTCAAACCCGTTGGAATCTCCCAAGGCAATCTGCTGTGTACTCCACTGCTTTCAAGTTGAGGTACACACAAACATCTGACATGTAACTGACGTCGCCTGCCAACATGCACGGCCATTGTTGGCGATGTGACAATATTTAAGGAGGGACATGGTTGTCATTGGCTATAACTGCCATGCATGTTACTTTAATAAGGTTCATCCTGGTTATAGGCAGTGACCTTATTCGAAAGCTTCACCGCTTCCCTTTGAATGTAATTTACCCATTCCACAAGCTGCCAAAATGGGCTTCTATATTAAGTATCCTCAAACAATTTTCAAACTGTACGTAAACATGTATATAGGTTTAAGGTTGTTATAAATTGGTACTGGTGTTGTACCGAGATTTGTAAACCCTTGGGGAAATGAAATCGAAATAATAATTATACGTCAGTCTTATATCCTACTTTGACACTTCGTTTCCCTAATTTGGCAATCACAGCAAAGGCCCGTTACGACTTGTTATTATTATTATTATTATCATCACCATCATTATCAGTTATTATAAATTAGTTAATATTAAGTAAATTCGAAATAGATCACACCACACGAAGACGTTGCAACCATAGCTCTATCCACCGTCACTAAGCGTGCAAGGGGCATTTCGGAGTAATACATTTCTGTAGTGTTTTATTGAATCTAGGTTCAAAACACTCATGGTTGGTAGCAATCAAGGTTCAAACCAATACACAAATAGTGGCCCGGAAGAAAATATCGGTACGTTCTATGCAAACATCTAGGTAGACGAGAATTCAAAACACTCAGGTTCCTAAAGCGAATAATTGCATGTTACGTAAAGATCGCAAGCACATTGTCAATATGCACACGTCTTGAACTCAAAAGCAAATAGAGCAGCTGTGCTACTAAGAATTATTTATTCGACTAGTTAAGAGCCCAAACAAGTCCGTAGTAGGAACTTCATATTGAAAACAAGCCATATCACGAGGATGTGCCGCATGCATCAGGGATTTTCCGGATTTTCCGGATTTTCCGGATTTAAAAAAAACAATGGTTGTATGAACTGTCTTGATACAATCACAGTGATAAAGCCTTGGTATATCATGTCATTTTGGTTTTTGCACACCCTGCTATAAAGTGGAGTGGTGCACCTTCATGCTGCTACCTTGTATTGCCATAAATATCATAGCCGCCACCATTTGGTGAATATTGGGGTGCTGGAGTTCATCCAATAAAACCCTTAAACTTCCCTTTATCCTCATAAGGTTCACCAAAATCTCCAACTGCACTCGCATTGAGGTTCGTCAAAAAAACAAACGGCACCCCTTATCGAAATATTGGAGGTTAATCCAGCCCCGCGTGATTCGTCGCACATAAGTCCCCCACCTGGTACCGACGGCCACATCGATGATAACTATTTAAACAAATCAAACTTTTCATTTCACGAAAATCTTATTGAGAATCATACTGATCTTTGCCACCTGGGTAAATCAATAAATTTGGCTCTACGCGGATTATTGTTAGCGGCGATATCACCCTGACTACCATCATTTATGCCGGTTGTTTGGGCATGTTTCACGTACAGACTAAGATAAAAGTGAATCAAGCATGCAATGAAAACTGCCAAGGGCGGTGATAAAGAGGAAGGTAACTGGAGAGACGGAGTGATCGAAAGCCATATGACAATGTTCTAGCTATTAAGAGCAGAGCGGAGTGCATTAGATACGACACGACGGAGGGGTATGACACCCGGCAGGACATCGAGGGGCCAACTAGGCCAATGCGTTCAGGTTAAGTGAAGTTATTACCAAAGTCTACCGGATGCTGTTGATTGTAGGTATATCATAACCTGATAGAGGGCGACACGCGATCGTAATAATAACGTCACCTATCGGCTTGTTTAACCAATGACAACATATACGTATTGTATTTGTATAATATTGTACGAAATCTTATGTCAACAACTTGAACTTCAACCGAAATTATTGCTGGTTTTATTGCATTAAATTCAACACTCTCACTTACGTACGTACGCACGCACGCACGCACGCACGCACGCACGCACGCACGCACACAAACACACACACACAGTGTATTATGGATCTATCTATCTATCTATCTATCTATCTACCTATCTATCTATCTATCTATCTATCTATCTATCTATCTATCTATCTATCTATCTATCTATCTATCTATCTATCTATCTATCTATCTACCTATCTATCTATCTATCTATCTATATATCTATATATATATATATATTAGTTAGATAGAGATATAGATAGATAATTTATATGTATATATATATATTTAGATATATATATATATACATATATATATACATATATATATATCTAACTATCTATATATACATATAAATTATCTATCTATATATCTATCTATCTAACTATCTGTCTATCTATCTACCTATCTATAATATATATATATATATATATATATATATGTACATACATAATAGTCCTGCTACGGTTGTCCTCCTTACATTGTTTATATTCTCTTCTTCCATACATGTCTCGTTTCACTGTTGTATTCACCATCCGTTTCCTGAGCTATTTTCCGTCCCTCTCGCTCTCGTTTTGTCCTTCCCTTCAAATCCAGCCAACTCTCTCACCAACACTGAATATCCCCATCTAAGCCACGGTCTTCTCCTTCTACTTCCACTATAACATCTTCGTTATTCGTTCACGTCTATTAATTCCACGAATCAAGCTCACTTTAGCCGCCTCCTCTCCATATATTCATGCAACTCTCACTCATCTCAAGACACTCCTTTCTTCGCTTGTCTACTATTTTCGTTTTGCAATATGCTTTAATCGCGAATCTCGTCATGAAACACCCTTTCAAACCAACAGCGTCCTTTGTCGCTTGTCGACAATATCTGTATGTCTCGGGTTTATTTGTTTGGGTTTGTTCATATCACCTTATCGGGCACAAAACATCAGGCACCCCTCGAAGCACTCGAGCCGATCGTCCATGCACTTTCGCGGGACCAGAAGTGGCCAAGGCCGGGGCGGACAAAGACGTGCCAGGCACGCCGAGAAGTAAAACTCGCACATGTCTTTGCATACCGCCAGATTGACACTTGACGTTGTTCCACAGTGCGGCAAGACGTCCAAAAGGATGAAGGCGAGAAGGACAAACGTGAACACCTAAAATGAACAATTTTGTTGAAGCAGGTATATAAATTACATGAGCAGTGGAGACGATGGAGAATATTCTTGAAACATAATACGGTTGAGTGCATCGGTTTTGTTTTTATTTTTTGTTTCATAGGCGTCGCAACTAGGTGAATATAAAGGGGCTGAACCGGATCTTCACTCCGCCGCTGTCGAACATGTTGTTTGAAGATGGGAGGTATGTGCTATTGGGATTTTTTCGCAGTGACGTTCACAAATTTTGCCTGACATTACACCGAAAACGGGCTGGGGTGTCGATGGTGATTATTGTGCAGTGATGTTTCCGAATTATAGCCGGTGCGCCATGCTGATGTCGGGTGTATCATCGCAAGACAGCGGGATGGCACCAAAATCATTTACAAAATTCACCAAATATTCTGGACTATACCCCCACTCTAAAGGAGGGCACAGCCCCACAATCACCCCAATCAGACGCCTATATAATAACAACACACTGATACGCATACTTACACGTGTACATACATAGATACAACGCACACTCACATATATATATATGTACACACGCTCACCAACTGTCTACATATGTGCATACATGCATATATACATACATACCAGGCTTGGGTTCAAATGCGAATGATCGCATTTAAATGCAAATATTTGAAATAATTCAAATGCAAGAGAAATTGCAAATGTGCTGATATTCGGTTGCATTTAAATGCAAATGCTAGTGTTTGAAATTAATCAAATGCAAACGCAAATGTTTTAATACTATTCAAATGCAATTGCAAGTGTTTTGAAAAAATACAAATGCAAATGTCTTCAAAAACGTCTTAACTAGTATGGAATCCTTCCTGGTAACAAGGAAATTTCTATAAACAATTTCGAACCAGTTATACAATTTGTCTTGACACATATATAAATATTTTCAAAAATGCAGCCTTCGCAGACCATGCAGTTATGCATATAACGTTGCGTACAGCAGACTGCTGCATCAGTCTTTAAGCAGACCACTACAACATTATTTAAATATCCTAGAACAATGGAATATTCCACTAGTTTCACCAGGTTTTATGATTCCCCCCTGTGAATCTTGGCCCTCACTGAGTTTCACCCTGGAGGTTATGAGAGTTTACATAGCAGGAGACACTGGGGTAGTAAGACACCCTCATGACTAATGGGATTCAGTAGTGCTTTGAAGTTGGTTCTCATGCCAACTATCCTTTTCACACAAGCCTATGGGTTTAGTGGCTGCCTGCACACTACTGGGCCTAAACAACAGAGGTGTCACAAACATCCTGATGTAACTAACTGCCGACCAAACAGCTAGAATCATTGTGCGGAAGACAGGTCCACCGATTACTGTAAAAAATGGGACTGGGTTTTCTGAACGATAATTTTTCTTTTCAGATACAACATTTTGACAACCTGTTAAAAAAACTAATATTTTAATGAAACAGTTTCTGACATCTTGCTAAGATCATTAACTATTAAAACAAAATAAGTTTCAAGAATGTGTTCATCATCAACACACAGATGTATCCAACTAAATATGTTGACCAAAATACTATTTATTCTCTGCGTCCCGTGCGACATGCCACTTCTTTTACCAATACGTTTTCACAAGAAGTTATTGTGCACTGTTGGCAATTTAGAGAAGTTATCGTATGTTGGTGTTTGCATGGTTGTGTGTTCTCAAAATATTTAAAAATCCCCCAGAATGTCCCGTAGGACACGCATGAAATCGCCAAATAGAAATATATTACATTGTGATGTAATTGAGCCCAGGCCTGATGCTACATGTGTTTTCCTTTTTCTATCTGTTTTATTCATTTTTGACCACACAGTGTGACATTGAACCAAATCAGGATAATGGATTCACTCAAAATCAATGTATTTTATATTTGCCCAACTTGAACACTGAACAGGTGGACTCAACATAGGTAAACTGTGGTGTCCTGGATCCTATGGGTAAGGTGATGAGCAAGTGGCCCCTCCCCCTCCGGAGTCATGGCCCTCCTTAAGTTTCACCCTGAAGTTTACATAGCAGGACACACTGGGACAGTGTGATGTGCTTAAGCTTAAAGCCATTCTCCTTCCAGGTTACAACTATACTTTTCACATAAAGCTGTGGGTTTAGTGGCTGCCTTGGCCTGACCTTAACACAATGTCACACAGAGAACACTATAGAGCCTAAACTACACTTTTTGAATGAATGCATACATGCATGCATACATGCATACATGCGTACATGCGTACATGCGTACATGCGTACATGCGTACGTGCGTACGTGCATACGTGCGTACGTGCGTGCATACATACATACATACATACATACATACATACATACATACATACATAAGTTTAATAAAGATTTAACAAGATTACCGTCCAGAGCTATAAGCTCCAGACGGCACGCGGACAAGGAATCCTTTGGCTTGTTGAGAGTCCAACAATTTTCCACCTACGTATAACCCATCTGCCGTCGCCAGATAGTTATCTATTTAATTTTTGAACATATTCACACTGCTAGTATTAACACAATCATGAGGTAATATGTTTCAGTCATTTATGTCCTGTGAAAGAATGCGTACTTTCTCATATCCCGCCTATACTGTTTTTTTGTCTAATGCTGCATTGTTCCCTCTGGTTATACTGCATTCTTTCAGTTTGAAGAAATGTTTCTATCAGTATCCTCATAACCATTCAATACCTTAAACACTTCTATTTGATATCCTCTTAGTCTCCTAGTCTCTAGTGTTGTTAACCCACATTCTAATAGGCGTCTTTCATAACCAAGATCTTTCAGTTCCGGAATCAACTTAGTTGCTCTTCGTTGAATTCTGTCTAGCTTATCTGTGTCCTTACGATAAGGTGTCCATGCTTATATACAATATTCCAAATGTGGCTTAACTATTGCTTTATAAAATGGTTCAATCAGCTGTTTCTCCTTATATGTGATATGTCTCCTAATTAGCCATACTATTTGGTTACCCTTTGAAGCAGCGATTCCACATTGCTCCGAAACTTTCATGTCAGCTCTAACTGCTACTCGTGAGTCCTTTTCTTTTACAGTTTTACCTAATATAGTATACCCCATTATGTATTCTTTGTTCACATTTCCATGTGCTATGTGGATGCATTTACACTTATCAAAATTGACTAACATTTGCCGTGTTTCAGACCATTTGACCAATTTCGCTAGATCATCCTGTAAAGTTTATTTATTTGCATCTGTTTTAACTGTTCTGAACACTTTTCTATCGTCTGCGAATTTCAGCAATTTGCTTAATACATCATAATCCAACACATTTATGTATATCAAGAATACTATAGATCCCAACACCGACGCCTGTGGCACTCCATTCTAAACTGGTTTCCAGTTTGAAATATCCCCCTCTACTATTACTCTCAATCTTCTGTCTGTCAACCATGTTTGTATCCAGCTAATCACACCATCCCCTATACCATGAGCTTTTAGTTTAGGTAACAATCATTGATGTGACATTTTATCAAACGCTTTCTGAAAATCTAAGTTAAAAAAATGTACTGGTGACCCCTCATCTACCCACTTTGTAATTTATTCTAAAACACATAAGAAATTGGTTAGACAATACTAGCTTTTAGGAACCCATGTTGACATTTACAATGAATTCCCTATGTGGTCTCTAAAAAGCGTTTCTAATAATTAGCATACAATTTATGTTAAGCTCATTGGTCTGTAATTATCTGTCTTGCTCCTCGATCCCTTTTTTAATAATTGTGTAATGTTTGCATCTTTCCATTCTAATGGAACGATTCCCTCTTTAAGTGACAAATTAAAGAATATAGCAAATTGTGTGCTGATTTGGTCTTATTTCCTTAAGCTGTCTTGGTGGTATCCCGTCAATTCCAGGTGGTTTGTTTTCTTTCATCATCTTAATTTTCTTTGGTATCATTTCAGGAGTAACAAACAACTGTCCCAATTGACTTAATTCATCCCCCACAAATTGAGTAACTGGTAATGGAAGTGAACTTATACATTATGTGGTAAACACTGCGATGAAATACTCGTTCACGGCCTCTGCCATTTGAAACCCATTATATTACGTTTCCTGCTCTGTTTTCTACCCCACCTTATCTCGAACCTGTTTTCTCCTTACATAAAGTAGAACACCTTGCTGTCATTTTTAAATGATTCGCCAGTTCTTGCTCAAAAGTTCGATTCGATTCTCTGATTTTGGTTGAACAAAATGTAGCTAGGTTAAGGACCTCTTTGTAGTTGTTATAGTCTTCTCTTTTTCCAGTGTTTCTGTAAACTCTCCACATAATTTGTTTATAAACAATCTTTAGTATAGCTTCTTTTGATAGGTGTTTCTTCCTAGATCGTTTCCCTGCATACATGCATGCATACATACGTACATACGTACATACGTACATACGTACACACGTACACACGTACACACGTACACACGTACACACGTACACATGTACACACGTATACACGTACACACGTACACACACATCACATGCATACTTACATACATACATACATTAATACATAATTACACACACACACACACACACACACACACACACACACACACACACACACACACACACACACACACACACACACACACACACACACACACACACACACACACACACACACACACACACACACACACACGGCGAACAGTTCTTGATCTTAGTTGTCTAATGATAATCCAACTTAAATATGCAAGAACAGTATCTCGAAATATTACTCGCTGAATGAGTGATTCATCATTGATTTGGCAGACACGCACCTTAGACATTATTGTGCTTACGAAAATCATCCGATGCTTTTGACAGGCTGAAACAATTCCGTGGTTGTCTCTCCGGCTACTTCGACGTTACGAAACTACATCCACGTACTAGCAAACACCTGTCAGACATTGTCGAAACGTAAGACTGTTGACTCGTGTATAAGCTCCTGGTATTTGACGTCATCCGAGTCCTTATTCGCCATCTATATGCCACCAATGTCGGCTGCTTGACGATATTTAAGTACGCAACGTTTACATTGGCAATAATCGCCGTGTGACTTTCCCGCACTTCCAACGGCTTGTCAATTAATAGTTAAAACGGCGCCATTTCCTTTATTGTTTCATAAGCATAAAAAGCTTGTTATTTCCGTGCTCATTCCCTACTACCATAAGTGCGTCGAGTATAGACACATTTAGATCCTGTTTACTTGGACAGACTGACATATATGTACGTTGGCAGTACCTTGATTTCTTCTTCTTTGAGTAGTGCATTTCAATAATGCCTTGTTTCAAACGTGTTTTCAACAATTTTCTGATGCGACAGGTGCGCAGGTTTGTTTATCCAAGTGGTTGACGCGACTTGACAGTCTCAGAATTACCAACATATATTTGCTTTGCCAATCGTCTATCCGTATGCTTTTGTCACCGTTCCTCCGTGTAATCTCGTTTCTGTCACGTGCGTCTCATTTCCTACTCTATGTCCAAATCACTCAAACTCCCGACGTCACATTCTCGCATACAGATATCACTTTAATAACTATACCTTATGTTTGTGTCATAAAGAAACACCTTTGGAACCAAAATATCAAAAATAAATATCACGAAATGCACCAACTCTCCACACGTTTGGCATCCATTTTTGATGGTTTTATGGCGTTCTTGCTAGGCAACATATCACTAGATGGATAGGTCTATTACTCTGCTAGTAATTTCAATTCAAAGTGGACGGTTGGCAGAATGGAATATACAATTTTTAAATGAATTTCGCTATTGGTATTTACATCTCATCACACACATCAAATGTATACTTGAGATACTGGTTCCATTTACATATCTGTATTGTTTGGTAAACCTTTGGTAAGCACTTCCTCATTCGTCCATTTTGAATATGTAATCAAGCTGTAGCGGTGGCGCCTCTGTTGACAAGTGAGGTGTGTTACACAACGTTATGAGATACCTGTATGCAATACGTCTAATAAGCAGAAGACAACACGTTGTGATGTTTGCTTTATTATAAACATAAATATAATTTCTTATTCAGCTCAAAGCAATTTATACTCCATGGTAGACTCTCGACCTCTTTCATGAACACACGAAGAATAGAATCAGAGATTTATCTCAAGAAACTGTGCAGCCGCTATGATTCCATGCTAATATTTTGATGTTTTTGATAAACCTCGTTATTTAATTATTGCGACCCCAACGTAAAGTATAATGTTCATTATTTCACATCGGGAGGATGTCAATCAGGTAATCTTTGAAAAGTGTCAAAACAATATCCTTTAGCGTGGTTCAAGTGGTATATAGAAAACGCCTTGAATTCAAAACAATACGTATATCGAGTAAATGTTTATATTAGAACGCAATATTAACATTTTTTTATATTGGGCAGCCACAGACTTCCCCTGTTCACCTTTCCTCCCTCTCCGTTTCCATAGTTTCGTTTCTTTGTTTTTTCTTCGCTCGGTAGAACCAATCACCTTTACTTGCAGTAATTGTATTTTAACTGTGCAATCTGCTCGGTGTAACGTGCCTTGAGTAGTTACGTGCCAGAAGTAGAATCTACTTTGTCCGTATCAGGAACAAACGTTGGTACAAAGGTTGTGTTCTAATAACAGGTTAAGTTTTACATTTTTATTTTTAGAATATATCGTATAAGTATATAATATATATAATTAATTGCAATAAAAACAAGACAAAAATTAAATTCGACTGTATCTGGCACATTGGTCATTGCTATAGCGCACGCATGCGTAATACGCTTTTGGTTATTACTGACACGTGTTAGTATTGGCACGTTACACCGGTTTGAAGAAATTGAAATAAATGCACATCCGTAGGAGCAAGATACACTAACGTGAGATCGGGTTATTATAAACATGGTTGGTAGATACCCAAAGCGTGTAATTAATTACGAGTTATGAATGAGTGAAACCAAATCGTTCTTGGTTCACACCGAGCGAGATTTTTATACCCGTTCATGTTTTTTTCGACAAAATAATCAAACTTAGGAAACTGAAAACATCAAATACAAAAACTAACTTAATACACCAACTGAATCACCAAGGAAAACGCACGAAAACAATAAACAATAGCAAAACATATTTCATGATAATCAACAAAAAGAAAGGAAAAAAGTTAACAAAATGACATAGAATGCAATTTCTAATATGGTCAAATTCTCATCGAATATAGGTGGTTAATATTGAATATACTCGGTCTGATTGATCGTGTTGGTTTTTGTAAAGTAATTTGATACAATATTTATTTTATAATCTTGACTGCCAGTGTTTTAAATAATAATTAAAACACTGGCAGTCAAGATTACAAAATAAATACACAGTGCAGTTTTATTGTGTAATGCGGTTTAAAAAAAAAAAAAAGACTAAGCGAAGCCCTAAATCAGCAATACAACTTAATGTCTTGCTTAGTGAATTTGAAGCATAATTGGAAACTAACTGGAAACGTCCCGACGAAGGCACTCAACCGTTGTAGAGTTTACTTTGGGATGATGCACAACACCAATACCTGCAAATTATATTTACTGCATCTAAGCATCAAACTATTCGTTTAGTTGTTTTTGGTCGCTGGATGGAACCAAAACCGGTGGATTAGGCCGAAATGTCAATATTTCTTCACAACTTGTAATTTGCTTTTTACACTGAAGTTTTCCTGAAGTTGTTTGTATTTGGGTATCGGTGTTTTATCCTATTTACTATATTAGGCTTCATGTTGTATTAATCATGCATTGCGATTTTGGGAACATCATTTCGTGTCGATGTTATCAGTATCGACAAATATTTCAAATGTTTAATTGTGAAAGCGCATATCCCTGTCAACTTTTATCTGAATATTAAATTGGTTTGGAAACGACGATCGTGGTTCACATCGAGCGGGGTTTTGATTCACGTGCATGTTTTCTCAACAAAATATGACAACAGGAGGAAAACTGAGAACGCCAACTTAAAAAAGAACTGAATACATTCACTAAGTAAATACATAAACAATAAAATAATACAACATCAATAGTGTGTCTATGTTCAACATGGACAAAACAAATCATATCAAAATAATAAGAACCATATTATAAATGCCCAAATAGAGACGATTCTCTAATGAAGCATTATTTCATGCTACTCAGTTACTTATTACTTATGCATATATATATATATAATACATATAATATTATATATATATATATATATAATGTTATTACCTGTTACTTGTTTTTGGTTGACGAGAAACTGGCGTTGTACAAAAGGTAATGGTTCTAGATACGAAATGCAGTTTAGTCGAATAATCTTGTTGTTGCATGTTCAACATGTACAAAATACTGATTTTCCTTGCAACACCAGCGCTGTCACAAGCTTAATAGGGAAAACAGTAAAATATAAATAAATGTTATTTCGTTGTCATGTCTCACTCTGTTGAAGAACTCTGTCACGACTCTTCCTTTGGTGTTTCGTTGCTGCTTGGCGACGCGTCTGTACACGAGCGTGACGTAACGTCAACGTCTTTACGAACTGCGTTGTTCTCACCTTCCGTCACTCCAAGCGTCAAATCCATAGCACCAGTTTCCTGGGACGGTTTTTTGCCTAAGTGCCCCGGAGGCGCACTCGGCTCAACTCGGGGTGGGCTGCTAAGAACAGGATCCCGGGTCATTGGCGTCTCTGATGCGCTCTGCGTGACAAACCGACGTAATATTCAAGTTTAACTAGTTCTTGCAATAAACGAAATGACTAGTAGTTACAAAGAAGTTCCGTTTTTGTTATCGAAATTCACCTTGCTATTATTCTTTCTACGAACAATCATAGTAGGAAGTTAAGTAGTCCAATCTATCTGATCTGATCCGGGAACAATCGTATGAAATACCTTAAATAGCGTTGCGAACAAATGCTATGAGTCTTGGTCTACAGCAAATGTTTTAAGATCCCGTCTTTCGCACGAGGAATAATGAAGTCATGATGATGGTTATTTGGTACCCCTCCACGAACAAAAGCAAGTAAATGCCTGATATAAATCTTGTGAAAGTACTTTCAACGTAACCCTAACCTCCAACGTAATCCTACTCTATGTCCTAACCCGAAGCCTAACTATGTTTGTACATCAAACCAATTATAAAAGAGAACTCCAAAATTACAACTCACTTGACACGCCTGCGCGCAGGCGCCGTCTAGCGGCAAGCAGGAGAACGACAACCCAGGAATCTGGTGGTGGAATCCCTGGCAGGCGAACGGTGGGAGGTAGGGAGAGACGGGACCGTCGACGACATGGCGGGGGAGGTAAGGAGGCGTGAACATCGGCCAGCGGTCCATGTACGGGTAGGAGTCTCCGACGGCGGGGGAGCTGAGAGCCGCCGTGTAGAGACTCGACAGGTAGGAGGCACTTGCCGTGCACGAGTGTCGGTACACTGCCGGAGGGAAAGTTGACGTCAGTGAGTCAAAGACATGTTAAAAATTTAAAGCGAGAAGACGTCAGACGAACAAAAATACGTCAGAAATATAAAACAAAGTGCTCTATAACTATTGTGTATATTTATTAAGGAGATGCAACAGGTTTCTCTACCAGGAATAAGGCAACGTAGACATTTTGTAACAGGATGTCTGCTGTGCTTGAGGTAGGGAAATGGAAAATCGTTGAACAAAAAGGGGTATTGCGGCCAAATCAGCCCGGCTCGGTAATATTGCCAATGAAGCTTGTTTTGAAATATTACCTTGTATTTACCATTTGAGTATACTGAGGGGTCGAAACTGTCAAATTACAACCATTTATTCGGGCTTACTAAACACATTTTTGAGAGCAGTATACCTTCAACATATTTATGATATCCTTAAGAGCATCATGTTAATTAATACACGAATATCATTAATAATATTAATTAATACATGGATAGCAGGGTGCCTCATTTTAATATAATGCTTTTGGTCCTAGACTAAATATGTTGAAGTTTACTTCCCTAGGAATTGTGTTTAATAAGTCCGCTAGAAATTTTAATGTTTCTCCTAAATAATCCACAACTAATAAAATATATGCATTTGTAAACCCATCTATTAAACAAACAATATACAATATGAGTTAAATTACCCTTTTTTTGCGACTTTATACCAACATAATTATAATTAAATTAATACAAATCAATTTTTTTGGAAGCGGCGGAAGATGAAGCAACAGAATATCTCGCACCGGAAGATCATCTACCGGACGGACACGTACCGGAAGTTCACTTACCGGAAGCATATTGATATTGTCACGTGATATGTTGTCGACTTACCTGCTGGTTTCCGTGGTGCTTCTTTTTTACGCCATTTTGCTCTTCTGTTTTGAAACCAAACCTGCAACAAACAGTCGCACAATGTAACTTGTGCTGTCGGTAGACGAGGTTTACTAAAACCAGCATTACCTTAGTTCAAATGTGTTATTGAAGTCAAACAATACTTTGTTTTAAAACTGAAAGATACAGTTTGCTGTGTCCGTTCACAACCCGTTTACCATCATAAATGATTTTATTGCAAACGTATGCACCTTAATGGTATTCTACTCTGTCGTAATTACATCTATTGACAGGTATTTCCAAATGGTACGTATATTATTGACGTGATTGCCTTGTTAGCGTTTGTCCGCCAAAAGAACACAGCGTTTTAGAAGCAGTTTTCCTTGCCACATTGTTCTGCATCGTTTATAGCGTACACGAGAGACTGATTTGTTTGATAAATTTGAGGGCTTCAGTGTTGTATATATGTTGTGTTAATAGTTATAACCAGTTTGATGTTTCGCTTACAAATTAATAAATAATATATGCTCACCTACATTGGTGTTATACTGGTTAATGTTTAGCATTGTTGTTTTCATACGCCTCTGAATATAGTTTTTATTTGGCGCACATTATAAAAGCATTTTATTATTAGTAGTAATATTAGTTTACTTGTTGTCAACTTTCCTTTCTTGTGTCTGCCTTATAAAATAAATAGCAGATGAAAGTGCCGATCACAAACAAGGACTGCGAAGACGAGGCCGAATACGTTTTCTTGCGTCACTCGCGTTAACGTGGCTGGGGGCAAGTGTGGATTTCAATGTCTTTACCACGAGCGTAGAAGCATACAAGTTAATATAAGTTTTGGTATTAGGCCTACTCGGCTATGACTGACGGAAGAGGTTGCGTGGGAGAAAGTAGAGTTCTGACTATGACAGTAAAGTAACTGTTTCAATGAAGAATGTAGTGTTTGGTAAGTAGAACCAATTTGATTTATTGCACTGATTTTCTGCACTGAGTTATATTTAATATATATTATACCTGTGATTTATACGTTTATAATGTTGCACGATGATGCAATAGTATACCATTATAAATGTATAAGCACACTTTATTAAACTGCAAATGACATGCTTCGAATTTATAATAATAATAATAATATAATATAATACCAATAATAATTATAATTATATAAATAACAAGAAGGAGAAGACTGATATTATAGCATCTTCAATCTGGATAAATCCATTCGTAGGCGTTTATCACACACACACACACACACACACACACACACACACACACACACACACACACACACACACACACACACACACACACACACACACACACACACACACACACACACACACACACACACACACACACACACGCATGCACGCACGCACGCACGCACGCACGCACATATGTATACGCACAACAAATTATAAGTTATGATAATATATTAATTCAAACATATGAAAATAGGTAACAATAAAAATACAATATAAAGGATCATAGATAAATATATATATATATATATAATGGTAGCAAATAAGTATAAACGTTATATACAATTTATACAAAACACACTTATAATACAAGATAATAAGCTAGTTAAAAAACTTAGTGGTGCTTTACGAGATATATATAAGAGTATTTTAAAGGTCACATGACAAGATAAAGTATTGATCTCGCATGGAAATGTTTTCCATTAGTAGAGCGGAAACCGAGAAACTTCTGCCGCCGAATCGGTTATGAGATGTATGTGTAAATTTACACATCATGTTATATTTTATTTCGAGTGCGATAATTGTTATGACGTCACTTCCGTCTACCTGAACTCGGCTCTCTGTAAGTCCAATGCGAATGGCGAGCTCTTCTCGCGCAAATACGTCTGGGTAAGGCGCTCGTTCGAATGCTTTTTCCATCTCATGAAGCTGATAAGTAGTGAAAGTTGTCCTGAAATCCAGCAAGACGCAGTCGTCAGATTAGTCTCCAGACCTAGCGCTACGACGGAGAAAAGGTCCACCACTGGTTAAATTCATCTTCACTTCCGGCTAGCCACCTAGCTAATCAGCCGACCAACATATCAACCATTCAGCCTGCTAACCAAACAGACAGACTACCAGCGAACTAGCTTGTCCTTTTTGACTGGTCAACACGGTCACATAAAGGCAAGTTATTACATAGCGCAGTATCGAGTCCTTGTAGGACTGCGCAAGCGCTTTACACTTCACTCCCTGTCCCTGACAGACCTGTTCAATCAAACGCCACATCGACTACTTTGGAAGCATTCAGCTACGCTGCGCGACGACTAATCGTACAGAAAATTCCACCTCTGTCGACAGCCAAATACTCATTTATTATAGAGCTGAGTGAACTAGAGCAATGTAGAATTAACTAACTGACCAAGGTTAGAAACGGCAACACAGCATTCGAACCCGGGTTCTATCGATTGAGCGTCCGATACGCTAGCCACTGCGCTCCATGCACATAAAGGATTCGTAGAGAATACGATCAGGCGGGAGAATATCTGTCTCAAAAGAATGCAAACAAAAGGATTTTATCTGTCCGTGATACGTCTACCCATGGTAGACTATAGGATTACTTTCGCCGTGGTTTCGTCTGGCCGGAAAACGCTCGTAGGGGCCTACATTAGCCATTTGTATTTATTTTGGATACACCTGTGGAGTGGGTACTCATATATATATATATATATACATATATATATATAAAGGGTACGGTTGTTTGGATTAATTCTGCCATGAGTAAAATATGCCTACATTCGATCAGACTAAGTCGGTCAGGAGTAGACATTATATAGCAGTGTAGTGTCAGATGGGAGACTTAAAGGAAAAAGACGCATTTATTCTGAGTGTGACTGTGTTTAAGAGTTCATGTTCTCGACAAAACTACGGAAACAATACGGTCGGTGCACAATCTGTCATCCAAACTAACTCGTTTGTTGTTATTGGATTGGCAATGTGCATGTTATACGGGCCAAATTATCAACGTGTCATTGCCTTATAATAATCCACTAATCACAGAATAAGTTAATTACAATTCAGACGATCGCTCGACTAATCAGACGGTTTCTGTCGTCAACGACAAACAGTCAATATCAATAACTACCCGCTATTCCGCGCTCATGCAGGGCTGTAATCGCAGACAAAAAGCGACAACTAACCGCTCCAACGATTACGTTTAATGCCGCTGGTAGTAATTTGCCAATTATGCTTAATTATCCTTGTTATAACGTGTCCGAATTGATACGTCGAGGAAGGGGAATTTTGTAGCATGGAGGGCCGCGCAATCATGCTCATCTTAGCGTGGATAAACGCGTCAGACAGTCATCGTTGTATCGGGTTGCGACGGAGCTGTCACACGCATGGTTGTGTAAATGGGGGAACTTTCTACATCCGCTTGATAGCCGTCGATGAATTTTGATGATGATAATAAATTGTATTTAATGCATTAAGTCGATAGACGGGAAGATGATATCATAACAGCGAGGGACAGACCGATACAAGAGGCCCTGCAATAGAGGATTGAATGTTCAAGTGTGATTATTGCATTATGTGTAATTGAAAATGAATTACTGCGCCACTACCACATTGCATGCCCACGTCTCGGCAACGCACCGGAAACACCAGGACTGCCTGGACTGGCAAATGGGCAGTTCTATTTCCGTAATATTAAATTAAAATTCCACGCCATTGTTATACATGGTAATATTCTACGACGGAGAGAAAACTGTGAAACGACCATCGTGAACGATAAAATCGACCTGTCTAAATATGATATGCAATTCAATTGTACAACGAGATTATGTTTTATACGAACATTTATCATACGTTATCTATATTTAGGTATTACGTTTGTCTAAAAGGTTGATATATCAAATAACTAATGTTCATTTATTTAACTGAAATTGGTTATTTAAAAAATATAATCGATATGCGACAGTTTGAGGAATGGTAAGCTGTTTTTCATTTGTTGTAATGACTTTCATGCACTGGTAACATGAATAAATGACTGAACGAACGAACAAACAAACAAACGAACGAACGAACGAACTAACAAACATACAAACGAATGAATGAACAAATGAACGAGTGAATGAATGAATGAATGAATGAATGAACGAACGAACGAACGAACGAACGAATGGATGATATTTTATTTAACACATACAACAAATGTAAAGTACATAGCACGACATGGTGAGAAAACGTAGCTGAAGTCATGTGATTTATAAAGGTGCTCTATCTATCTCGAGACAAAACACAAAACAAACGAATTATTATGATGTCTTCGTTCAAAAAATGTAAAACCTATACAGTGACGCCAGTATATATTAAACAAGTAAAGTTAATTAACAACCCTCTTAAAAACATTTATTATTTTCAGTTTACCTTTTTCCAATATACAAGTTCAATTTTTCTACGGATTACCCATAATAAATTCGAATTTGTCGTATTAAATACATATCACCATTAATAGATACGGATTATCAGTGTTATATACGGATCACCAGTATTTCATACGGAGTTGTTGATGTTGCGAGGAGTACCGCCGTATCCAGTAAAGCCATAGGTTAGATGGGAATGTATGGGAACAAACCACTGCAAACTGTGATTTCAACCAAAATAAAACAGCGAGTCTGGTTGGTAATGGACTGTCTACCTTCAGAGACTAACACAATACGCTGTGATTTGGCAAAACTCATTTGTCAAACCATTTAACACAAATGTCAGTAGACAGATGAGAAGGAAATACATCTTATACAAAACAGTAAATAAAATAATTGACACCTTACCTGTATCGGGTTTTCTTCTTCTTGATCTTAACCGAGTCTAAGTCGTGCATGTAGCTGTCTTTGCCAAATGTGACTGGAACGAACGCCAAGTGTGCTGAAGCATAAACGTTATCGACGTCAAGTTAAATGTCACTTGTATATTGTCACCAGTATCGTGTCAAACTAGTTTCGCGAAAACATGAACCTATCTAATATTCAGTACAATATTCTAGTGCACTGGAATGACAACATTCTTTAAAATTACAAATTCTGGTAATTTTTTTTACAAAACCTTTATAGCTCAATACTGTTTCGATGAATAACAATTTTCCTCAAATAAGTTGATGTATTTTTTGATTATATGAAATTTAATTCGAGTATTTGGACTCGATTATCGTCGCATACTGACTAATAAGTTTGACACGCACAATTCAACACCGATGACATTTTTATCATACACATGGTGGATAATTAAAACCAATTTTTCCGCTCACGATGCTAGTGTATTTAAGTTATATTATAAAATTGATTTTAAGCAACAGTGACTAGACTATGTACCTCTAATGTATGCTGAAACATGTTGCGTGCGTGCGTGCGTGCGTGCGTGCGTGCGTGCGTGCGTGCGTGCATATGATGGTGCGTGCTCTGGGCTAGCCACATACGACATAGGCCTACAGCGTAACAATAGGAAATTTATATTATGATAATTCAATTTTTTTCGAATATTGAAGGAAGCCAGACCAGAGCAAACGAAACAATATATGGACGCGGCAGCTTCAATAAAACAAAACAGTTGTTTCTTATATGTGTTACTATAACGAGGGAATACGTTTTACATTATATATCGGGACGTCGGTTTATTTGATTAGTTTGTTTTAAATTCGTGATATATCCTGACACGTCGTCCGACAAGGAACCTTGCTACAACTTTTGCGGTATATCGTTAGTTTGAAGAAACGTATATTAAATAGAAGGTATTCCCTAAAACACAATAAAAGACATTGAAACACACAATTAAACATTTATTGTTGTCTCTTTATTAAGGAACTTAATTAACTTTGGTTTTCTGCACTATTTTTATGTGAATTATGTTTATTTTCTATAGTAACAATAGTAACATAATCTTGGTGTGAAAAACACATTTGTCAAGCCACTTCATTCATTTGATTCTATAAACATTGGTCTGTACTCAGAATTCAGTTATATATAAATTTAGTTATATCGTTGAATAATAAATATATATAATAGTTAAATAGTTACATTGTAAATGTTTTTAACAATCAAATAGTGATTATTATTGTCTTAATTGAGATTTATTATTTAAGTTCGTACTATCACAGGTGGTTCCGCAATAATGCCCTGCGCGTTTCTTACGAATCACCCAAATTTCCCAACATTTCTTTTTTCTATCTGTGTTACATTTTCTTTATCGTTACACAAAAAACTTATTATTATTATTTTAAAATATTTATATACGTCACAAGACCCACCTGCTGAGCCATGGTTCACGGTTTGGTTCATTGTTCGTTGTCATGTGTCGCCTCCAGTCCGTCTGTCCGTCTGTCCGTCTGTCTGTCAGACCGGGTTCTCTCCGTCATCTATTCAGCCGTTGCAGAGCCGTGACATTGCCCGGACTTCGTTCAACAATGCGCCGTTCCTGATTCACACCACCTTTTATAGCGCGAAATTTCACCCATCGCAGAGCCCCGTAAAATGGCGCATTTGTTCGTTTATTGACTATAATTAATGCAATTTCCGCTATCGTCGTTTGTGTTAGCGACGGCGGTGACGGCTCGAGCAATAGGGGCAATTATGCTATTTGCCACCAGTTTTACGTATCGTGTTCCCGCGTTCCCGCATTCTACTGGAAGTCATCCAAACCGTGTCCGCTTTCTATGCAATGGGTGTGTGCTGTGTTCTTCCGAGACGAGCCAGTTCGCCTTTGTTGGCCATAAACCACCTTTAGTATTTTTGCATGTGAATTTGATAATTCCTATTTTGTTGAACGTACCAGTAATTATTGTTATATTTCTAAATATACAAACATACTGGAAAGAAATTTAGGGAATCTGGTTTGATTGGGTTTTTTTCTGAAACAAAACGAGGTATGCCATTTTCTTGAATTTCCCACGCGAGGCCAGTTAATTAGTGTTTCATGTGTTGTGCTGTCGGACATGGGGTAATCTGTTTTACGCGATTATGTTCTATATTTTCCCACGAACAAACAAGGAATACATGGGTGATTTTGAAAATTGTTACGAAAAAACTATGAGTTCTTTTTCTAGATATTCAAAGTTAGTCAAATTTTACTCCAAAACCGTATCACTCCAAATTTTCAACAATCAACATTTAACATGGGGTGTAAGACCCTCCCTCAATATAGAATGCTGTTTTAAAATTGTTTTAATTAATATGCTAGATGAAACCTTTATGTAATAATACTGTCAGTAGATATTAGACAACGCCACAATAAACTTACGTTCACGTTCGACTGACGCGTGTAAACGTGTTTGCGGCGTTATTAATAAGTCTGATCAAAATAAAACAATTGATACACAAATATTTTATAAGTATACCCCGTGCTCCACAAAATGTCATTGATATCGATTATAGTATTTCCCCACGAAATTTCTCTATTATAAGTTTTATCGAAATTGTAAAACAAATCCTGTTTTCAGACCACATATGCTACACTCGACGTGCCTGCCGCCAGTAAATACATTGACAATTCATTTATTACGATGAGTAATTTTTAAGAGTCCTCTTTCGCGATTATCCTCGTCGCTTCGTATTATAAACTCAGCGTCGGCCGCGGGTACTTTAATTTGCGGTGCTTATCTAATTATTGTACATTTGCGCGTCCTGCGGATTAAGTTTCGGCGAAAAGAAATTACCATTACTTCCCGGTTGAACCATCGTCGCGTCATTGCACACGGGAGGAGGTAACGTAGCTGGCGTTAGGTGTTATGAATTAATCAACATTTAATTAATTTTGATGGCGCACAAGAGGTCGGACGTGCGGGTATGCGTGCGCTTGTGTGCTTCCTGGTGTGTGCAAGGCCTTCGTGCGCCTGTGCTTCTACGTGATTCTATGCACCCGTATGTACGTGTGCGTGTGGGTGCGAGCGTGTGTACGTGCTCACGCAGGGCGGTCACTTTTGTTTGCGTTCCTGAAGCTACGCATGTATGCATTTATTTATTTGTTTATTTAGATATTGTGAAACATACTGTTCTAGGGATGTGAAGATGAAATGCATACGTACACGCACACCTGCGTGTTTGTATGTATGCACACACATACACGCACACACATGCGCAAATTCGCACACCAACACGCACCCTTGCACCCTCGCACACACGCACTCACGCACACAAACATACATTAGCACACGAGCAGACGTGTAAACACGCACACACGTACACG
The DNA here is from genome assembly GCA_963995525.1 of Escarpia spicata. Lineage (NCBI taxonomy): Eukaryota > Metazoa > Annelida > Polychaeta > Sabellida > Siboglinidae > Escarpia > Escarpia spicata. Next base: position 47,945,189 of record OZ023207.1, on the reverse strand, counting down.
CGCACGAACGCTTGAAATAATTGCAGCACAACATTGTAGGCAGATGGATACAATTTGTTAAAGCCTGTTATAAACAAAATGTGGATATTCCACACATTAAACATTACACTAGTTACTTCTGGTACTATTTTATGATTAGCCGTATGGTTGATTTAACCTAGTTGACATGACGTACGATCCTATACCGTTTGTACTGAGCTGCTTCATTTGCGCATATATACAGATCGTGATTATCATTTGGTTCTGGGTAGTGTTATACAAACGGCTAATGAACAAAGATTCTAACAGATGTCGCCATTGGTGTTCATCAAGCTATCTGGTGAGAATAGTTACTGTTATTTCATGACTTCAGGGGCGGATCCAGAGTGGGCAGTCTGGGGGGGGGGGGTGTGACAAAACCTCAAATTACAAAATGACACTGGAAAAAACACTGGCGAACCAAATTCATATTAGGTGCGCTGAGTCTTAGCTTCAGCACGACGGGGGACGGGGTGCTGTAGAAGATCTTCTGCCGGAGCTTCATCACCACTCGGCTGTCGCCTCTCCGCCGTCGTGCTGTCGGATCAGAAGACGGGGTGGGGGGTAGGGCGTGCTGTTGGATTTTTGTTAAGGCGACGTTCATCATTTCGGAACGTCTACGGAGGGGGCACGTTCCAAAGGTCTGGAGGCACGCCACTCTACGTGTGTGTAGTGCGGTAAAATTCCAAAGGTCTACGGGCACATGCCCCTCAGCCCCCCCTTGACGCCTATTGACTTGATATTGGGGTTGCAATGTGTAAAAACAATTTCACTGTACTTTTGTCAGACGCCACGTGCGGCTTGAGGGAGTGATTGTGTACAAAATATAATAGTATGTGATGCGCAGCCACGTATGCATTCGGCAAGATGATGACACTGTTTCAAGTAGGAGACGGGTATTTCCTAATACACACTATACCCATGTGCAGTACAACAGTGGGGTAGTGTGGTTGGACAGTTGAGGTCAGAATTATGGCTTATGTATACGTGTCACATGTACAAACCTATAAACCTTTAGAAAGATAACGAAGCAATCAAAGTGTGGTATGTTGTGTGATTTCACACACACACACACACACACACACACACACACACACACACACACACACACACACACACACACACACACACACACACACACACACACACACACACACACACACACACACACACACACACACACACACACACACACACACACACACACACACACACACACACACACACACACACACACACACACACACACACTCACTCACTTACTCACTCACTCACTCACACAAACACAATTTAAAATATGTGCTCACTTGTGACATGAAGTTTTTCCTGCGCACTTCGCGTGCTCGACCGTCTGTAATAAAGATCCGTCCACTGGCTTTGTAGACGATAATGCCGAAGGTGGTGGAAGACACAAGTGGACCAACCATGTCTTCACTTATCAGGTGCCGGCAACAATAATATCCGGATCCAGGGGAGCCCGGGGGACACGTGTCGCCCTGGATCCTTTGTAATTTGGCCGCGCTATGCTCGCGGTAGAGTGAAGTGCCCCCCGTAGACCTCCGGAAATTATGAAAATAATTAACAAAAAGAATGTTAGTGAAACTGGTCATTAAGCCAAAGAAACTCGCAACAACCATTATATTTTATGACGTCACATCCGGCCTTGACAGTTTTGGGCATGACGTCATTATGGTGTGACTGTTCCGCGTTGGCAGTAACAGTCAATTAAGGCAGTTCGTCCGTTCTTGAGACAACTTTACATACACGATTAATTTATCGATACATATGTGTAGACTGGCCTTGCACCCAAGGGTGACGCACGAGTAGAAGAATAAATCGCACATCGTGTTGCATTTCTCCTGAAGCGACTCAGTCCCGGCGGCAAGAGGCAACATCGTGGCCTATTCCAATATGGCGATACCATTTATGTGGCGCTGTGTGTAATAGCGTACTAAGTAAGTAAACCAGTTAAAGGTAAGTTCTTAATAGCGTTCTATTCAGCTAAGTCCAATTGCACTTTGTGCTTCACTCCTTGGCAGATCTGTTCAAACATCATCTCTGCTTCTCTGGGAAGCATTCAGCTACTCTGCAGTTACTGCGCAAAGACTATTCAAACACGTCACGTTCTGTGGTCTTCTCAAGTCGTACTCCCGTTTTCCTGTTATGTGACTAGTTACCATTGAAACAAATTATCTCAGAGCGCAGTATCCACCTTTTAGAACTGATCAAAACGCTATACACTTTACTCCCAGGCCAGACCTGTTCAATGACTTCTGCGGGAAGCATTCGGCCACGCTGCAGTTAATGCGCAAATATTATTCGTACATAAATATCCACCATTGTTTAACGTCAGGTACTAGTTCGTAGAGCTGAGTGAACTGAGCAAAAAGCGTGAACGAACTTGCTCGAAACGGCAGCACTGGGTTCGAACCCGGTTTCTCTTGTTTGAGAGTACGATGTTCTGTCCGCTGCGCCCCCGCACTCCACATTTCCGTATAGTCTATGTATGGTAAAGACTTGAGCTAATTTGTGTGATTGAAATATAGACCGAATGACTGAATCCAGTTTGATGGTAAAATATATTACGTCACAAGTTCATATGGATCGACTGGTTAGTGATTTCAAAGTGCACTCCGTCGACCGAGAGTACCGCACTTTTAAGGTGTTGACACAGTGGCTATGATTAATTAAACAATTTAGCATAATACTCTGGATAATGCTAATTAAATTCAGTTTAGTTATACAATTATTATTGATCCATCAGTCACAATCGCTGGTCAATATATTCGGCTCATAGCGTATTTTTCTCTGGTTAGTATTTTATCGCCTACGGAGACTACACGTTGACAATTTTCGTTGCAAAATCGCCTCCGATTTAAACGCTGTGTCTTGTAAACATAATCTATGCCCGGATCATTGCATTTAAATACCAAAGCGTATCATCGATATGTTTGTCATCCGAAAAATTCGTCTAATCGTTGCCGATAATTGCCTTGGCAAATACGTGCAAGGACAAAGGTGATTTCCTCAAAAGCGCTAGAATAGCTAGCTTTACATCTCAGAGTGGAGTCATAACAGGTGGAGGCTTTAATATCTTAAAATACACAATGACATTGTACGCAATATGGATAATAGCACATTTACTGCCCTCACCCTACTAGATCTCTCAGCTGCTTTTGATATAATAGATCACGACATTCTTATCGCCTTCATAGACAGCTCGTCAGTGGCTTAATATTGGCAAACGTTGCAATCACGTTTTGGTGCTGTGAGGTCAAGACCGTCATATCACGACATAGCAAGCACGTCCTGGGTGGTGAGGTAGCGACCGCTCCCAGTCACGACGTTTCCATCACGTTTTGGATACGTGAGGTCTGTGCGTCGGCTTAAGATTATATGTATACCACTTCGCATTATAGAGTGTCTAGACTTTTCAAAATATTGCTGTATAGCGATGTCGCAGTCGCGCCATGTGTTTACTGAGTTGTCTAAATGATAGGTCAACTAAATGAGTTAGTTGCGTAGTCAGTGAGTTTGGGCGTTGTTTGGTCGACTAAGAACTACTGTATATATCACAAATGTCACAGGTAAATTTCCTATGTTCAGAATGTGGACGTGGACGTGGACGTGGACGTGGACGTGGACGTGGACGTGGACAGGGAAATGTGATGTTGCTTGACAGAC
>OZ023207.1:47796487-47936487 GCA_963995525.1 Escarpia spicata | reverse complement strand
CTCAATACCGATTTCCAGTTTGAAGCCTACCCATCAACTACTACACGTTGTCTTCTGTCAATCAGCCATTGTTCTATCCAGTTTATTATACCATTTCCTATGCCATGGGCCTTTAGTTTAAGCAGTAATCTTTGATGTGGTACTTTGTCAAAAGCTTTTTGAAAATCTAAGTAGACGATATCTACTGGTGTTCCCTCATCTACCCACTTAGTGATGTCTTCCAAAAAACATAACATATTTGTTAAGCATGACCTCGCTTTAAAAAAACCATGTTGAGATGGGTTTATCAAGTTTTGTTTAGCAAGAAAATCCACCATGTGATCTTTAATTAGTCTTTCTAATAATTTACAAATCACTGATGTTAAACTCACTGGTCTATAGTTCTCTGACTTGTTTCTCTAACCTTTTTTGAATAACGGTATAATGTTTGCTTCTTTCCATTCTAAAGGAACCACTCCCTCTTCTAATGACAAGTTGAAAACTGTTGCAAGTGGTATGCTAATTTGTTCTACAATTTCCAATAGTAGTTTGGGTGGAATACCATCCACTCCAGGTGATTTATTTTCCTTCATAGCCCTTATTTTCTTAGCTACCATTTCCGGGGTTACAATTAATTGTCCTAAATAGTCTGAATCTGCCCCCTTGAACTTAGCCTTTGGTATTGGCAGTGAACTAATATCTTCCCTGGTAAACACTGAACTAAAGTACTCATTCAGGTCTTCTGCCATTATGAATCCCTCTGATATCATATTTCCAGCACTATCTTCTAGAGGACCGACCTTATCTTGAACTTTCTGTTTGCTTCGAACATACGCATAAAAACTCTTGCTGTCATGTTTTATATTACTAGCTAATTGTTGTTCATAGCTTCTCTTTGAATTTCTAATTTCAGCTGTAGCTTGGTTAAGTGCTTCTTTATAATTGTTGTAGTCTTCATCATTTCCAGTACATCTATATGACTTCCACATCATTTGTTTATACTTAATTTTTCTAATGGCTTCTTTCGATAAGTGTTTCTTTTTGGACCGTTTTCCTTGTTTTTTGAAGGGTACAAATTTATTGATTATGCACTTAATTTCACTCTTTAATATATTCCAGCATTCTGTTGCCGTCTTATTTTTCAGTGTCTTATTCCAGTCTATCTTTGCTAAATATTTCCTCATGTCCTTATACCTTCCTTTGTGGAAATTTCTCCTATACTGCTTTTTGCTATTCCTTTCTGATTTTACTTTGATGGTAAAATGTATCTGGTTGTGATCGCTACTCCCCAGTGGCTCACATATCTTGACATTGTCAACTAATTCATTCTGTGAGGACAAAACTATGTCTAACACATTCTCACCCCTGGTTGGTTCTAGCACATGTTGAGAAAGGAATGTATCTTGAACTAAAACTAAAAACTTGTGGTCCTCTCTCCCCATACTCTGTAGAGATTTCCATTGTATATGCCCATGGTTAAAATCCCCCATAATAATACAGTCCCGTTTGCTTACTTCCCTTATAGCGTTTTGTATTTTTTCATTCTCTTCTATGCTTATGTTTGGACTTCGATAAACCAACCCAACCGTCAACGTTGAGTTTCCTGTAACTATGTTACACCAAACAGCTTCTTCGCAATCTGCTTCTCTTTCTAATTTTATTTCATAAGCCTGAATAGATTCTTTAATATATAAAATAACTCCACCTCCCTTTCTTCCTATTCTATCTTTTCTAAACATTACATATCCTGTCAGTCCCAATTCAGCATCTGATATATCGGTGGTGGTCCAGGATTCGGTTATACCTATTATATGAGGGTCAATATCTTCTACCATAATGTTTAGTTCATTTCTTTTGTTTACTATACTCCTTGCATTTAAACAAACACATTTATATCCAGCTTCAGAAGAGTTTTCCAGACTGTTATTTGTTGATTTATTTGTGCTGTCTTTATCTATGCCTCCATTTTCAGGCTTTTCTGTGAGTCCCCCCTGCGAATCTAGTTTAAATAGATGCAACCTGTCCCACTGTCAACAGATTGCAGCAGATTCTCTGAGAAAACTGCTGCCCCCTTTCCACTAAGATGGAGGCCATCTCTCATGTACATATCTTCCCTCCCAACAAAGTATCCCCATAAATCTGTGAATCCCACCCCCTCTTCTTCACATATCTGCTCAGCTAGTGCATTGATCGCCATCCTCTTGCAGTTTCTATACGTTGCCCCCCTTCCTCCCATTACTGGCAAAATTCCTGACAAAATAACCTGTTCGACTCTCGTCTTCTTTAGCTTCCTCACTAACTGTCTATACTTCTGTACTATCGCAGTTGTTCCCTCCCTGTCTGCATTATTTGTTCCTACATGTACCAGTATAGACCCCCCCTTGCCATGTCCCAATACCTTCTCTACCCTGTCAGTTACATGTTCAATCCTAGCCCCCGGTAAACAAACAACGATGTCCTCCCCCTCGCTCAGTGTCTTGTCCGTCTTTCTCATAATGGAGTCACCCATAAACACCCTCTCTTTCCTCATTGCCCCCTCAATCACTGCCTTAGAATAGCTCCTTCTTCGGTTTGCATCTGTCTGTTTGTTGTCTTTCCCCCCTGCCGTCTTCTCTCCTGTCACATTCTCTTCCGATCCATTCTTTCCTGTCGCTTTTTCTCTTGTCACCTTTCCTCCTGTCAGCGTCCCTTTTATCGACTTCTCTTCTATCACATTTGCTCTCACTTCCCTTCGTCCCTTCTTCTTTCGTCCCGTCTCATTTTCCTCTCTCCTCTCCCGTTCCATCTTCCCTCCCTCCTTCTCTACAGTCACTTTTTTCCCTGTCACCTTCACGCTTGTCACGTTTTCTGTTGTCGATTTTCCAATTTCTTCCCCTCCAATCACCTTCTCTCCTCTCAATCTCCTTTCCTCAGTTTTCTTGCCACTGATATTCTCCTTCAGTCTTGCAGTATCCTCACCTCTCTCCCTGTCTTCTCTCTCCGTTCGACCTGCCTCCTTGCTAATTCCCATCTCCATTCCCTTCACAATATCTGTCAACCTAACTATCTCCTTCTGCAAACACTCCACCTTCCAACATCCAATGCACTGAAAGGTGAATCCTTCCTCCATGGTTTCTGCCCATGACTTTCCACACCCGGACGATGCAAAATCTACCCAGCTGTAACCTAGAGAGCATTGCTCCTTCCTGGGAGAATTGGGTGAATATCTCAAGATGGCTCCACCGTCATGGTGATTATAATATGCTTTTTTGTGATCAGTGGGTAAGCTCATTGCAATGATTGACCGAATAGGAGTGGTGCGACATGTTCTCAGTGGCACGTTGGTTATTGTGGTGTCTCTTCCGTGTATATAATATAATCAGTTTTCGTTTTTGTCACTTCAATTCAATGTATTGTCATTCTTTGCAATGCATGCAGTATACAAATCAAATCAAAACCCTGTATAATAATAACGTAAAGAGATCAAGAGGGGAAGAATAATAATTATGTATGTAGAATACTATTGACACTATTGTTTATGTGTGTGTGTGTGTGTGTGTGTGTGTGTGTGTGTGTGTGTGTGTGTGTGTGTGTGTGTGTGTGTGTGTGTGTGTGTGTCTGTGTGTGTGTGTGTGTGTGTGTGTCGGTGTGTGTGTGTGTGTGTGTTTGTGTGTCTGTCTGTGTGTGTGTGTGTGTGTGTATGTGTGTGTGTGTGTGTGTGTGTGTGTGTGTGTGTGTGTGTGTGTGTGTGTGTGTGTGTGTGTGTGTGTGTGTATGATCACACGAATTAATTATTCAATGTTCAATGTCTCTCTCTCTCCCTCTCTCCCTCTCTCCCTCTCTCCCTCTCTCCCTCTCTCCCTCTCTCCCTCTCTCCCTCTCTCCCTCTCTCCCTCTCTCCCTCCATCCCTCACTCTCTCTCCCTTCCTCCCCCCTCCCTCCCTCTCTCCCTCCCTCCCTCCCTCACTCTCCCTCCCTCCCTCCCTCCCTCCCTCCCTCCCTCCCTCCCTCCCTCCCTCTCTCCCTCCCTCACCTCACTCTCTCTCTCTCTCTCTCTCTCTCTCTCTCTCTCTCTCTCTCTCTCTCTCTCTCTCTCTCTCTCTCTCTCTCTCTCTCTCTCTCTCTCTAATTGCTAACTGATGCTATCAATATGTTAAATTGATAAAATATACTTCGAATTTTCAGGTTATTTAGTTATTATTAATTACACAAATAATCACCAGAATGACAGTAATTTAGTGTGTCATTGTATGCGGCGTTCGCGAATTAACCGCTAGAATATAACGAAATTATAATCCTTAGTTCAAACTCGCGTCTAGTCACACAAAGGTGTCTGCACTTTGATCAGAATTAAGTGTTTTGCAATGTTCAATAATGTAAGATCTGGCGGCACTGCCAGAAAGACCGAACTTTGTACGCAACATACGTATCCACTGTATACTTGATCCCCACTAAGTCTAGGCGACACCCATGGTTGATGAAACAAAAATAACTGATATTGGTTAGACGGATATCACGGATAATTAACAACAATTCGACATCCTCATAATGGTAGATATTGAAGTTGATACAAGAGCTGTTTGTGTACATTGGATTTCATTCTGGGTTCAGGAGTTCTGACAGAAATTGACGAAATACGACACGTGAACCAGACAGTGTATATCAGACATGACGGTTCACAGGTATGCTTCAGTGAATTAGAAAGATACCTCTTTTTTGACAGAATTTACATAAAAGAGAATTACTCGCAATGCGAGTCATATATTCTGAAACACAGTCCTTGCCTATCAGATGGTAACTCAAAATTAGTTTTCTTATACTTCGTGTAAGTTTTCAAAAAGTGAAATTTACACAATACTATAATAATAACATGAGCTTGTTCTGCATTCGGCTTCTTCACACGCTGCATCCTCGTACTAAACACACACACGCAAACGCACGTGCGCACGCACGCACACACACACACACACACGCACACGCACGCACGTACGCACGCACGCACGCACACTTACACAGGAACACACACGCACAATAATACGTAACTATACCTACATACACACACATACATACATACGTACATACGTACATACATACACACATACATACATACGTACGTACATGTAAACATACATTCATAAATAATACATACACACACGCACACATAATATGTAATCATACATACATACATACATACATACACACATGCATACATACATTCGCTAGGTAGCGCTACTCGGCTGCGACACAAAGCTCACTGATCTCCGGCAATGTTCTTACGTTTATGACATTTTCACTAACCTTTTTACATCTCTTCATGTGATAATTACTTCCTAAGTGTAATATGATTTCAGTGATGAAAGTTGTGTGCACCATTTCTTCGTGACGGTGCTTGTAAGTAATTTGCATTTCGGAGAACGAACCGCGGACAACATCCAACATGGCGGATTCGTGTAAACACGTGAGGAATTGCTTCGGTTACGTCCGTCTCCGTCTTCTTCACTGCCCCTGGTGCCTGCTCTCGGCATCACATGGGACATTCCAAAGCAACGTAAACGAGGCAGACGTTGACAATACCCCTTCCCATCTTTGCGTGTTTGAAATGTGCAATCTCTGAGCAACAACATGGACGAACTTCATGCAAACAATGTGTATAGAGAGGCCTGTGTGGTGGCCTTCTGCGACTCCTGGCTGGATTCCATCCATGGCTTTACTGAATATCGTTCTGACAGGACCAAGGAGTCGGGCAAGACGAGGGGAAGGGGTTTGTGCTTCTACATAAACTATCGGTGGTGTACTAATATAAAGGTTCACACCTCACTGTGCACACCCAACTTTGACAGTCAGTCTGCCCGTTTTACTTACCACGTGAACTTTCCAACAACGTCCTCTGTTGTGTTTATGATCCACCCAATGCGGACGCAGGCACCGCAGCCGACACAATAGCCAACTATACGCAGAGAATGCAGTCACGCTACCCTGTCGCCCCTATGTTTATCATGATGACTAACAGTTGTACTCTGGGTACTGTTTTGCCGTCGTTACATAAAAACACACTTAAGCAAAAGCAACTAGCATACCGCACCGGGGACAGACAAACAATGAAAAACGCACACAGACAGCTACAGACAGAAATTCCACAGGGAAAACAAAGGTATCGTGAAAAGGTTGAATGTGAGTTCAGCTGTGTGAACACCAAACAGGTTGAATGTGAGTTCAGCTGTGTGAACACCAAACAGGTTGAATGTGAGTTCAGCTGTGTGAACACCAAACAGGTTGAATGTGAGTTCAGCTGTGTGAACACCAAACAGGTTGAATGTGAGTTCAGTTGTGTGAACACCAAACAGGTTGAATGTGAGTTCAGTTGTGTGAACAACAAACAGGTTGAATGTGAGTTCAGCTGTGTGAACACCAAACAGGTTGAATGTGAGTTCAGCTGTGTGAACACCAAACAGGTTGAATGTGAGTTCAGTTGTGTGAACAACAAACAGGTTGAATGTGAGTTCAGCTGTGTGAACACCAAACAGGTCGAATGTGAGTTCAGCTGTGTGAACAACAAACAGGTTGAATGTGAGTTCAGCTGTGTGAACACCAAACAGGCTTTTGAACATTTTGGACAGATTGTCTGTTCCTTCTACTACTGATCAGTTGAAATTTGCCTCAGACTTAAACTTTTTTTATACCAGATTTGACAGCCAAGATTTTTCCACTGAGAATGAGTCGCTTCTAGCTTTTGGCCCTTTGCCCCACCCCGATGATATTGAAATGTCTACAGTTGATTAACAAGTCAAAGTCCAATAAATTCCCTGTCCCAAACGGTATTTCCGACCGCTTACATAAAGAGTGTGCAGTTGAGTTAGGTCCCGCACTGCTGCCCCTGTTTCAACTGTCTATGGACACAGGTGTCATTCCTACCATCTGAAAACGTATACAGTGGTACATGTCCCCAAATGTCATCTCCATCAGCGCAAAACCCTTTCAGACCTGTGGGCCTTACGTCGCTCATCATGAACTGTTTTGAAAGATTGATTCTGTCCCAACTTCTTCCTCACGTTCAATCTCAACTTGATACATACCAGTTCGCTCACCCTTTCAGAAGAGGCACCTGCCTTCTTCAAAAACTGTTAGAGCACTTGGAGACAGTTGGTAGCTATGCTAGAATATTATTCATTGATTTCAGTTCAGCATTTAATACAATACCGAGACATGTCATGGTTGATAAATTACAGAAACTGGAAGTTCCTGCTGCGCTTGTCCACTGGGTTATCAATTTCCTGAGCAATCGCCCACTGTGTGATCGAGTGGATGACATAAAGTCACCAGTGCCGGTTAGCAACTCAGGTGCGCCTCAGAGCTGTGTTCTCAGTCCATTTTTGTACATTTTGTATACTAACGATTGTCGGAGAGTTGATCCATCTACTTTATTTCATACCCGCTCTTTTGAGTGATTCAGCCTCATACCAAGCATATCTGTCTTCAGTGGTACATTTCAGCAGCGACTGCACGTTCTTCGTAGGTTGCGCGCTTTCAACGTTGACCCAAAACTTCTTCTCCTTCTCTACCGCAGTATAATTGAGCCTCTCTTAATGTATTGCAGCATTTGTTATTACTTTCGGTGAGCAACAGGCTTCTAAACATCTCCAATACTGCCGCCAAGATCAAATGATGAAATTGGTTTACCTACTCCAGTACATGCATACATGCACACATACACACATGCACACATGCACACATGCACACATGCACACATGCACACATGCACACATGCATACATGCATACATGCATACATGCATACATGCATACATGCATACATACATACATACATACATACATACATACATACATACATACATACATACATACATACATACATATACATACATGCGTACATGGCTACATGAATATATAAATACATTAACACACGCACACAAGCACACAAATACACTGAAATTATATACATAATTACGAATTAATATTTTGTCTACTGACAAATATAATGCTAGCACTACAACATGACATAGCATACACAAAATGTTATTATATGCGACATATCACATATTTGTGGGTATTCTGTTATGTTCCCGTAATATATGTTAGTATACGGTAAGGTACAACATTCTGTTAGTGTTTTACTTTATATTACGCATCATAATTGCTCTCACATATAGGCAACAGTAAAGATGGTAAATATAACGCTAGGTCGACCGCATGCATCAAATGAATAATTCCAGATTACATCCTACTGATCTATTATTCAAATATTAGCTTACACCATATACACACAGTGGAAATTAGGGATAACATACCACATTGCCTTACACAATTTGAAACATGAAATGTTCGGTTGCAGTTTGTATATTTGCTTGAACAAATTGTCCTTCCAGGTTTTCGCGTGGATTATACTCGTCATTCTCTCGTCGATGTCGTGGGCCGGCGGGACGAAAACACTTTCACAGCAATGTGAAAAACTGTGCGATTTTTACTTCTACGTTTGCATAACAGAGATGTGTCCGACAAAAACATGGCCTCTTTCTGTCCCGCAGCATTGTCTTGATGAAAGAGTTGAGTGCATTGAGTTATGTGCATGATACAAACCTCAAAAAATATGAAAACAAAAATGTCAGCAAGAAGATGGTGCTCGGTGGGTAAAGTGAGTTCACCGTGTGGAGCGGGTGTCTGTGGCTTATTATCAACATTGTCAGCTTATGTCAATGTCTGGCTAACATTATACACTCGGCCGAGGCAGCACAGCTGTCTTTTTGTTCAATTCTGAACAATATAAGAAAACATGAAACAATATCGGAAGGTTTCTGGGGGAAGCTGGTGAAGATTCGGTTACTTACGAAACGGACGGTAGGAGAACGGCAAGTGAGGTGTGCCGATTCTCTCAGAGCACAACGTAGGAGGAGAAAATGAGGAAGACGACAACTGAAATTAGAGAACTGTGTAGTGAGAAAGGGTGCCGAACAAGTGCAAGAATTAGTGGGAATGTACGTTCAGCGAAGAGGCCCTGTGGCTAGTGCATCGCACTCACAATCGAGAGAACTCTGGTTCGAATCCTGTGCTGTGGTGTCGAACACTGGGCAAGCTCGTTCACTGTACGTTGCTCCAGTTCACTCAGCTGTATGAATGAGTATCTAACAAAAGATAGTGGTGGATATGTGTGTACGACTAGTCTTCGCGCATTACCTACGGTGTGGATGAATGCTTCCTATAGCAGTCGAGATGGTGCTCGATTGAACACGTCTGCCAGAGAATAAAGGGAAGAGCTCTTTGAGCAATCCTAAGGATTGGATACTGCGCTATATAAGAACTTATATTTTACATCATGGATGGCAGAGTGGGAATAGTAACGGTAGAAGAGGAAAAACAATAAAACTCGAGGAATATACGGAGAAAGACGAGAACAACAAAGGAGTTGTTGATTACTAGTAATTATTGACCGAACACAGTTATGCTACTTTGCTGATGCCGTTACAAAGGTCCACACACACACACGCACACGCATACGCACTCTCACACACACACTCGCATGGACACACACACACAAACACACATACACACACGTGCGCGCACACTCACGCACGCACACGCACGCACGCACGCTCACACACACGCATTCACACACGAACAATTCATCTGTCGTTTTATATCCTATAAACATCTCAAACATGTTCTTCTTTCACGTTCAGTTTTCCTGTGTCTCTTCCACGTAGTTTCGGTGGCTTTCAGCTAGCCAACCTGTCCAACGAGCCGCTTCGCATATAAACACAAACATTCTTTGTTGACCTGGCATGCTAGTTATTAAGTATACAGTTTTTTATGATTGCATAATAATACTAATAATATGTTTATATCCTATTCACCTTGTTCCAAGTGAATGCTCTGTTTTAATGGTATGCTGTAATTGTATGGAATAAGGAAACTGACTGTAAAAATGATTTGCCCTGGTGGTCCGCGACATAAGCCTGTTGGGGTTTACAGAGGATCTCCTCGGTTGCAGTATGTGTTTAATGTAATCCATTGTAAATATATTCAGAAATTTGTTCTGTGACCGAAATAAACTGTTATTCTATTCTATAATAACTCCGCATGATGCGTCATATATTTTTGGATGACATTATTAAGTCAATGTTATGCACAAAAACCTGTAACAACCGTATATTCCTAGAGTTGTCTTAACAGTGAAATCAGTACTTCTTGGAGACTTGTTTTGGAGCGCTCTATATGGAGCTGACATAATCAAACGTATTACATAGTGTTGTAATTTGATTAAAGAACTGTAATATCTGTTACATGCTCCACACCACAGTTCAATACAACACGCCTGATATGGATAAAACAGGAATAGTATAATGTCACAAAGATTTAATTTATTTTCAGTGTTTCTGGCTTTATTTATAATTCCAACAGTTCGAACTATTTTACTTTTTCTGTATCGTAAACGAAACCAACAGTACATACTAGAATATACTACAATTCCTATGAACATAATGCTTTGTAATTTGGTAACGTTTAGGTCGTCAGTAAATTAGTTGGACAATTTTATTCACTGACTTGAAAACAACAACATATACTGACTGATATGCAATCTATTACAAATGAATGATATAAATATTGTTGTGGACATTCGCATAAACATTTGTATCATCTGCAAGTACAATGGGAAAGATTAATATTTTATATGTGAGCAATGTCATTAATGTAAATTAAGAGTAATAAATATAACACGGCACAACGTATATGCAGCATTAAACGAGGTAATCGATATGTGTTCAGATTTACGCAATACTTAACGTATAAACGAGAAATGTCGCAAAATATAACATCATTTGAAACTTCGCACACGCTGCAGGCGGGAGTGGTTGTAGACACTTGATTTTAAATGATAAGTGATACCGTGCTCAACAGATGAAGATCTGACCGCATACTTTGAAAGATTGACATCACAACAAGTGTCATTTCTCTCCCTACTTAAATCTAGCAAACATCCACCAACGGTGGTATAACGATATAGGACGTCGTCTAGATTGGTTCGATGAACCATTAGCAATAACTCTACTACTACATCAACTACTACTACTGCTGCTACTACTACTACTACTACTACTACAGGTGTACTACTGCTCTACTACTACTCATTATAATGGTACGTATTAAGTTTTTGCGTATACATATTTATTCAGTAGCGTATCTGAAAATGAGCTGATGGAGAATCCGATGGAATTCACGAAGCTTGTGATGTACGCATGACGATTTTCTTAAATACCCCAGGTAAGTTCCAGAGAGTCCGTAATAATAGGTGGTTCGAATAATAATGTTTCCGCGCAAATCAACAAGAATGAGGTATTTTAAATATGTTAATACCGTATGAAGTATTCAATTTATGTTTGTAAAAACCATTTGTTTGTGTATGTGTGTTTGTGTTTGCACGTCTGTCACATAAATACTATTTTTAAAAGACTGTTAATGTACATGTACACAATTCAATGTGTGTGTGTGTGTGTGTGTGTGTGTGTGTGTGTGTGTGTGCGTGTGTGTATGTGTGTGTATGTGTGTGTGGGTGTGTGTGTATGTGTGTGTATGTGTGTGTGTGTGTGTGTGTGTGTGTGTGTGTGTGTGTGTGTGTGTGTGTGTGTGTGTGTGTGTGTGTGTGTGTGTGTGTGTGTGTGTGTGTGTGTGTGTGTGTGTGTGTGTGTGTGTGTGTGTGTTTATGCGTGTGTGTGTGTGTGTGTGTGTGTGTGTGTGTGTGTGTGTGTGTGTGTGTGTGTGTGTGTGTGTGTGTGTGTGTGTGTGTGTGTGTGTGTGTGTGTGTGTGTGTGTGTGTGTGTGTGTGTGTGTGTGTGTGTGTGTGTGTTATGCGTGTGTGTGTGTGTGTGTGTGTGTGTGTGTGTGTGTGTGTGTGTGTGTGTGTGTGTGTGTGTGCGTGCGTATGTGTTCATGTGCGTGCTAGAGTACGCGCGAGGGCGTGTGTTTCCGTGCGTGGGTGTGTGCGTATGTCCATTCTCGTCGGTGCGTATTCATATAAATGCATCTTACAATGTACCCACCTGCATGACCTAACTGACCTTTCAGACGGTCACGTGGATCATACTCGTCGTTTTGTTGCTGACGTCACCGGCCGGTGGGGCGCTGTCAGACTTAGAGTTTTGCAAGGAGCTGTGTGAGCTAATGTTCGAGGTGTGTTTAACAACGGAATGTCCAACAAAGACGTGGCCGCTATCGGTGCCTCAACATTGCCTCGACAAAAGACTCGATTGCATGGAAAAGTGCGTCAAGATGAATCCTGAATAAGTTTTACAGACAAACAGACAGAGAGTATTTATTTGACCATCATAAGCACATTAACTACAATATAATATCCATTGTAAGGTCAGGGGGGCTCACATTAAGACAATTATATGCCGCTACTGATGTAACATAATTATATGATTATCACGTGATCAACTATATATACATACATATATGTGTGTACACAGTAAATACATAAATTAGTTTAAACAAATGCAAAGTCATGTCTAGTTTACGAACGACAGATGTAACAGTTAGAAATATGATGACATGATTCATACTTCTTGATAAAGTAATGTTTTGTATAAGTGGAAAAACCGTACAAACTATGTGTAGAAATTTTATCAAGGATGATATTTGGAGTATTGGTTAACAGTTTGTATAATGTTGTGTCTGATGTACTTTTATTTGCATATTGATGATTAACTCTGGGAATAAATAAGTTGTTTTACCACGTGTGTTGTATTGGTGAATTGAAAAGTTATAATTGTAATAAAACTTCAGCTGTTGGAATCTATAGATGTCATCCAACTTAAGAAATTGTCATTCTTTGAAGATGGGTTCTTTATGAGAATTCTATTTACTTGAAGTAACTATCCGCACAGCTTTCTAATTAAGTTTAAAAATGCGATGGGCTTGATAACCCCACACCAATATGCCATAGTTAATTTTGGGAAGAATGAACGAATTATACATTATAGATAATATATTCTTAGATAATACGTGTTTTGGTTTATGGTAATAGCTAAACAATTTTAATCATGTACACATTCAATATTTGTCCCATCTAATTCTATTTTAGGAAGTTCGATTTCCTTTTGGGGCATGTGAAATACCACGAATTTAGTTTTTTTTTATGTTAAGAGAAAGTTTGTTTGCCTTTAGTCACCTGCATATATTTTCTAATTCTTTATTTATGTTTTGATTTTGGACTTGGCCGTCCAGAGATTGGAATTTATTAAATGTACTAAAAAAAGTGTTGTCGTCTGCATATATTATGAATTTTAAATGATCACAGGAAAATATTTTGTCATTAATATATATATATATATATATTTATATATATATATATAATAAAAAGAAGGGGTCCTAAAATAGACCCTTGTGGGACACCAGTGTTTACGGCAGCTTCTTCCGACTTGTAATCGCCAATTTCAACATATTGCTTACGATTATGTAAGTAGTTTTTACATAGATCTAGTGCTGCACCATTTATTCCATAGTAATTTAGTGTTTGTAATAATATGTTAAGACCAATGGTGTCAAAGAGTTTAGAAAGGTCCAGGTATGTGTTTATTGGAGTTGCTGATTGGTCAAGTTGTTGGACAACTCTGTCTATTATTTCTAGAGTAGCAAGTTTCGTAGATTGGTTTTCCCTAAACCCGTATTGAGTCTCACTGTATAAGTTATTGGAATTGAAATGTTCGTGTATTTGATTAAACATAAATCTTTCAAATATCTTGGAAATAGCTGGTAAGATAGAAATTGGACGATAATTATCAAAGATTGTCTCATCGCCATTTTTTAAAAGTGGAATAACTTTTGCGATTTTTTATTTATCGGACAATATGCCAGTTGTTATTGATTGGTTAATGATTAGAGTGACTGCTTCACTTATTTCATTTTTAATTTGCTTTAGTAATTTGGTTGATAGACCATCTTTACCATAGCTAGATTATGGATGTAAACTATCAATTATGCTAATCGTTGTACTATTGTCTATTGGCGTAAACTTGAAAGTCTGTATACGTCTCTCTGTTAAATAGTCTTTGTAAGAGTTATCTCCAGTATTGGTTATTTGCGATGCAAGTGTAGAACCAATATTGATGAAAAATTAATTAAATTTATTTGCAATAATAGTCTTGTCAGTTACTTTTTCACAATCAATTTTAAAGAAATCAGGAAATGGTTTTTTCCCAGTTTTTTTTAAATAATTTCTTTAATCATAGGCCACTTTTTTTAAATCGTGCTTACTTCTTTCAAAACTGGATTGATAATATGCTTGTTTGGTTAATCTAATATTTATTTTAAGAATTGTATATATTCTGCTGTACCTATATGAGTATGTTTAAGTTTTGAATACAAATTATCTCTAAATTTTATTTATCTAATGATACATTGTGTAATCCAACATGACGTTTTTGATTGTGTTTATTATATTTGTTAATGATTTTAGTAGGTAAGAATATATCCATAGCAGTAGTAATAATTTTATTAAGGAGGTTGTACTTGTCGTTGGGATTAGTATCTCTATCCTTGTTTATTTTATTTTAAATATTTGAACGCATCAATTATATTTTTTAATGTTCAAGGCTGTCAGTATTTTGTTGTCTAATTCTGATAAATTTAGGGACATTTGTAACAGTTGCATTGCAATCAAGGCAAATTAAATACGGAAAGTGATCAGAAATGGTACTGATTAAAATACCGGCTGTTGATTTAAAAAGACGTTTTGAGAGTTTGCATAGAAAATCAACAATAAGCGTGCAGTTAGTGTTTTTAAAAACGTGTTGGTAAAGTAATTTTAGGAAAGAAACCATGTGCTGTGATTGTGTCAAAATATTCACATATTATGGTTTTTTCTTTTATTTTCAGTAAATCAATATTGTAATCTCCGGCTAATATTACTTCAACACCATTTAGATTTTGCAGATGTTCTAATTTAGGGCATAATTCTTGTATGAATGTTTGTTAATTCTCAATGACATCTCTAGGAGGTCGGTATATTTTTCCAGGGATGATTGTTTTACTTGACGGTGTTTGATGTTATTTCTATAAATTGTCCTTCCCATATGTTTGACTTTGTATAAATATCTAACAATTTATAGTTGTAATTTGTATCAAGATATATTGCTACGCCAGCGTGACCACTACATATTTTGCCTTGTAGTATTAAATTGTAACCATCAGTGTGTAATAAGGAGGTATCAGAATCATCCTTAAGCCACGTTTCTTGTAAACAAAGAGCGTTGATTTTACAATTATCGTTTCTAAGTATGTCTAGCTTAATAACAATTTCGTAAATTTTTGCGTTTAAACATTGACAGTTTAGACTTAGTATTGTAAATGTGACCTGTTTGTTTTTATGTGATTTAAGTCGTCATTATTAAAATGTGATGACAGGTGAATTATATTTAATTCACATCTTGATCATTTTTATCTATTCTTAAAAAATGAGTTAAAGAATTATTTTCTATACCACCATAACTTCCTTACAATTACAGTATTGATCATATCTAAAACAAAACATTGCTTGTCAAATTAATCAAATTAAACAGCATGACAAGACTAATGTTACTGTTAACAAAACACATTTTGGCAAAATCATATATAAAACGCATATAACGCGCATGCGTCTGAATAATACATTTAAAGGAGATGTCGCATGCTCCCCATTAGTTCATTTTAAACTTATCATAATTGTGTAAATGAACATTTCCAAAAGAAGAAAATAAATAATATGTAAAAAAAAACATTCATACATATAAAGATCGCATAGAATAGATTATGGAAGTGAATTTCCATTTAGACGTAGTCCGTCTCAATAAAAAAAAAACCCTGATGATAGCCAGATAACGCTCTGGCATTGATACATTGTTCGCACAATTGATGACGGTTGATGCGTAACAGCTACTTCTCTGTGCAATTATTGACCAGTTGTCGTTACAGCGATCGGGATGTTACACTTGTGTGTATACATTCTAAGCAGTTGTTTGAAAATCACTCCACCTAAGCAGTTCACGAACAAGTATCATCTACAGTTTGTAACTTGAATGTGATCACCAGTTTATAGCCCTGTTGCCACGGGGTACTTACTTGATCGTTACAAATGTTTGAGCAACGCATTGCTGGCGATAAAATTGTTAATGGTCATTACTGCACCTAACTATATACATATGGTGTTTTGAATTACTTGATACCACCCAAGTAGGGTTTCATTTGGATTTGCAGTGACGTTAAGACGGTAACCCAAACGTATTATTGTTGTAGTTCGTGAGGAGCGCAGTGGTGCAGTAGCGAGAGCTTCGGACTCTCGACCGAGAGAACCCGGGTTCGAATCCTGTGCTGCCGTGTCGGACTTTGGTCAAGTTCGTTCACTCTACGTTGTTCCAGTTCACTCAATTGTGTGAATGAGTACATTGCTATAGACAGTGGTGGACATTTGTGTACGAATAGTCTTCGTGCATTAATTACAGCATGGCTGAATGCTTCCCAGAGAAGTCGAGATGGATGCTTCTTCTTCTGAATAATGTAGTAGCCCCGACTTCCGGGTAATGTCCCACAGGTTTGTTACTTTTTTGGTGAACACGCGTGACGCGATAGCGGCTTTTCGAAATATAATTAAAAAACACGTAATTTGTGAATACAAATGTGGTTAAAACACTTCACTGTCCTTAAATATTATGTGGCATGGAGTACGGGATTAGCTTGCTGCCCAGCCTCCCAGCTGCTGCTTGAAAGCTACCAGTGATATGGTATCTGGTGCGGAAGCTTCCCAGAGAAGTCGAGATGGTGTTCGATTGAATTGGTCTTCCAGGAAGTAAAGTGTAAAGCGTTTTGAGCAAGCCTGGAGACTGGATACTGCGATACCGATATTTACTATAAGCACTTACCTTAACTTCACTTTCACATTCAAGTTAAGCCAAGAGTAACTGTATTTGTGATACCCCATTCATTCCACGTTTAAAATATATTCACCAAAATGCAAGGAATGCTGCTTCAATGGATAATCAATTGCTCTGAATAATTAATAGAAATATCGTATAGCAGGACACAAACTAAATACATATACACCTGTACAAGACCATGGTCATGCCTAATTTGGAATGTCGCTTACAAGCGTGTAGGTAGTATCTCAGAATGGACAGGCATAGCCTTGGCATTATACAAATATAACTGTCCTGATTCTAGATGTGAACAACCTTTTGTGGTGTGGCATCACAAAACTAGATACCTGATATTAGCGAAACGTGTAATTATAAGCATTTTAATAGCCTCAAATAGCCAGGTGACAGATGTTGCAGACAGCGAAGCTTGGAATCATTTGTCAATTTTTAATGCGACGAATTGTATTTGTGACCCGGAATATGGGTCACATTAATAATTTTTCCTTAGCTTCAAGCGCCGCCTATTGCAATAAAGATAAATATATAACGATAATAATAATACTAAGGTAACCTATATTACACCTAAATCCTTGGAAACCAAGTTCGAAGGCGCAGAGGACCCATTTATATCCCGGTACCGAAATAATTTGAAAATCAGTACAGAAATTATATGATTACCTTAACATGAAACTCGGGGTTTTCTTCCAGATGTGTTGGCCGTTTCAAATGCACGGCCTTCTTCAGGGAACGTAGCATTCGGATAAAGCCCAATTTTCTAGTTGAGGTAGTTCAAAGTTGTCTATTAAAACAAGCTAGGAAACCAGAACGCCTTTACAGTACGCATTAATAGCTACTATCTCGAGTTCCGCTGTAATAGCAATGCTGCGGTGGTTCCCTTGCATCAGCTCGTACACAAGGATATCACGCCGTCATCGGACTGCACAGCAAGACGGGAGAGTGATATTGCTTTAGCCACATACCGTGCTGGTTCACCCCGGATCTTCCAACAAAGAAAGGTCAATGATTGGCTTAAGCAGTTACTAGGCATACCGACCAAAACCTACGTGTCAACCAGTTAGACAAATGTTCTCACTTTGGTTTAATAAAAAGATTACTATTTTTCAAACTATTCGCGTACTACATACACGTGTATTTGGACACCACAGACCCGGATTCCCGATGAGAATTGCGGACGTGGCGGTAACGTTGACAGTGTGGAAATAATGATTTATAAACAATGAACATGAGTTTGTAACAACAACTACTACTGCTACTGCTACCACAACTACTATTACAACCACTACTCCTACTACTCCTACTACTACCACCACCATGACCACTACCACTCCTACAGACACTATAGAGATCAGTATTATTTATATCTCTGTTGCCGCCGCCGCTGCTGTTTCTGCTGGAGATGGTGGTGGTGTTGATGGTGTTGGTGGTGTTGGTGGTGGTGTAGGTGGTGGTGGTGGTGGTCGTGATAGTGTTGGTGGTGGTGATGATGGTGGTGGAGAAGACGGTGGTGGTATTGGTGTTGGTGTTGGTGGTGGTGGTGGTGTTGGTGTTGGTATTGGTGTTGGTGGTGGTGGTGGTGGTCGTGGTGTAGGTGGTGTTGGTGGTGTTGGTGGTGTTGGTGGTGTTGGTGGTATTGGTGGTGGTGGCGTTGGTGGCGGTGATGGTGGTGTTGATATTGTTGTTGTTGGTGGTTGTAGTGATGGTGATGGTGGCGTTGGTAATGGTGGTGGTGGTGTTGGTGGTGTTGGTGGTGTTGGTGGTGCTGCTGGTGGTAGTGGTGGTGTTGGTGGCTGTGGTGATGGCGGTGGTGGTGCTGGTGTTGGTGGTGAAGGTTGTGGTGACGGTGTTGATGGTGGGTGCTGTTGGTAGTGGTGTTGTTGTTGTTGTTGTTGGTGGTGGTGGTGGTGGTGATGGTGGTAGTGGTGGTGTTGGTGGAGGTGTTGGTGGTAGTGGTGGTGTTGGTGGAGGTGGTGGTGGTAGTGGTGGTGTTGTTGTTGTTGGTGGTGGTGGTGGTAGTGGTGTTGGTGGTGGTGGTGATGATATTACTACGTGTATGATGTGCACAACACAAACATGCTTATTAACATAACACATTGCAAAATACAACTATAAGAACTAGAAACAACGTGTAAAGCACTGTGCGTGATACTACCCCGGCAGTGATATCAGTAAAAGACCGCAACATCAATGTGCTTAACTCAACGACAGACGCTTGCAAACATCGCCTCAAGAGCGTGTTCTTGAAGTGCAACAACGTTTTCCACTTTCCAGGTTGCAGTATGCCTGACATAGAGTTCAACAGAACAATAAATGGGAGTACTATTCGAAACATGGACCGTTGCACTACAGTTGTAGACACTTTTTCAAACGCCTTAAGTCCCTACTTAAATCTGGGTGACAGTGAAATTTGTAGGCACGTTGAATTCGTGTATGTGGACTAGTTAACACTTAAACCAGAGTGCATGTGCTACATAATTCAATAGCGTAATATCTCGTAGCTGTCGATAGGCAGCCGGACCCTTACATGAGCGCTGTAGCCAGTGTCAACAACGCCCATGCTTTAACCTCGGCAACACACACCGCTTGGGGTACAACGATAGTGGCTTAGATTCAGGCGGATGTCAAGGATAATTAGCAACAATTCGACATCTGATAATGGTAAGCATTGTCATTTTGATGACAGGTTGTTTGCTTTATAAGTAAGATAATAATATGTTCTTGTTACTCTTATGATATGTGGACTTATACGACGTCTTTCCTCTCAACAAGGAAGGCGCTCAGGGAACTTGCTCCTTCGGGAGAGCAAATATTTTGGCACTCGCTAATACAGCGTTCGTGTAATTTTATGTAGAACGAGACATTTTACTGTCTGGGTCCACGACATGTGTTTTCCTTTGTGGGATCGTCCACTTACCCTGCCACAGACACCCGGCAGACGGGACCGACGGCAAGTTCCGAAGGACACAGGATTTACGGTTGAGAAACACTGCTGCAAGCAAGTTCCACAACGACTGTAGACGGACTTGAACTTCGGAACACTCCGCTGATTTTGTCATTATAGGTGGTCGACCGGAGAAAAATCCAACAAGTTTGAATAAGCACACGACGTGCAGCACACAATGTTCCTAAATGTCCTAGGTAAGTGTCAGAAGTAATGCAAACATGATGTACGGATGAAACCATTACGATTTACTGTAAGGAGCTGCCGCTTGATTCATCATCCACCATAAAGAGCTTTATGAATGATGTCTTTGCTCTTCGTATTCTGTTGTTTATATCGCCACCCCTCCTCCTTGCTTGCTGACGTTTGCGCCCAGGTATGTATATTTCTCTACTTCATTCAGTTGTTGGTCATCAATATATATATGTTTATGTAGGTACTTACGTACGTACGTGCATGTATGTGTACGTGCATACGTACGTGTATATGTGTGTGTTTGTTTTAATAAAAAAAACGCATATTTGGTTTACATTGCCCACGTTGTGAAGCTCCTGATAGTTTATCCATTTCTCTCACCAAATCCATGTTGCAGGTCGTTCCACGTGTTCTGCTGATCCTGCTCGCGTCCACGTTGTCCGTCAGAGGGACGGATCCGCAATCGGAACTAGAATTCTGCAAGAATGTGTGCGAATTTGCCTTCTTTATATGTATAACAGACTCATGTCCGGTAGGAACTTGGCCTCGCAATGTGCCACAGTACTGTCTGGATGAACGGCTGGAGTGCATTGATGAATGCATTGAGAAAAATCCGGAATAAGTCTGATAATTGCCATCGCTGAAGTTCATCCTCGCGAACTAGGGGGGGGGGGTGACTACGTACACTAACCCTGGCTGATACCCTACGCAATGTCATCTGAATGTAACCAGGAATTGACTTCGCCGGTCGCGACTGTACCATCAGTGAGAACAGTGCAGTCACCCGCTCGGTATCTTTGATTCTTTCACCCATCTCGAATAAAGCGTTAGCTGTGTCATACCGCTCACCTTGATTTGTTTTTAGTGATTTCGAATGATTTACTGTTAAAAAATAAAGTGTAAACTATTTTGAGCAGTGTAGTGATTGTGGATACTGCTCTATATAAGAACTTACTTCACTGTTATTTTTTTTACTTTACTCACATATACAATATGTATGTATAAGTAATGAATATAACATTTTATAATGTAATGTTTTGTGTGCCTACAATCTTCGAACTGTTTCTTATTTACACTGAAGGCAATAAATGAACGTTAGTTACTGGCTGTGTTGATATTAACAACGTGAATATAGCTAAAACTATCTTCGTTGTCAAATTACCATTTTCGATATAGTTGCCTTGGACGACACATTTATCGGTCGAAGCTGTGCACAAGACTGTGGGGCGCAGCGGCGCAGTGATGAGAGCAACGGACTCTCAATCGAGAGAACCCGGGTTCGAATCCTGTGCTGCCGTGTCGAACGGGCAAGTTCGTTTACTTTATGTTGTTCGAATGAGTACCTGGCTAAAGGCAGTTGTTGGTATTTGTGTACGAATAGTATTTGCGCATTAACTGCAGCGTGGCTGAATGCTTGCCAGAGAAGTCCAGATGGTGCTCAAATGAACATGTTTGTCATGGAATAAAGTGTAAAGTGATGTGACAGTGTAGTGATTGTGGCAGTCGATACTGCGCTATGTAAGAACTTACTTTACTGTTACTTTTTACTCACATATATAAGTATTGAATACTAAATTTCATAAGGTAACCTTTTGTGTGCCTACAACCTTGGAAACAAGGTTCAAGTGTTAATGATGAAAAAGAAGAGGTCAATCTCAAAATAAATAAAGGGGAATTAAAGTTGTCAAGAGATGGAGGGATACACCACGGAGCTAAGAGGATATGCCTAGGGTTATAAAGGTAGGTGTTTTATCTAACGGTGGAACTGTGTAACAATTTCCACTCGCCATTAGGAATCAGCGCATCTCCAGATCAAGTCGTAGTTTCGAAGTCGGTAATACTTCTAAGAATGAAAGGTAAATAAGAACTAGATAATCGACGCCGCATATAGTTTTTTTAGAGAAGTAAGCAATGCATATAACTATGCCGGTTGCATAATTGCCTGGTAGTACAGACTTTAGATGTGCCATTTAGGGTGAAATCTGTGGCGACCAAGTTACAACCCTTGCTACGTAACTTTGCAAAAGTTCTAACTTTGTGATATCCTTAATGACAATATTGTGAAAGAGGAATTACAGTAGTCAAGTCTCCTAGTAACAAGTGCAGTTACAATAGTTGTAACAACAGAATTACAGTAGTCAAGTCTCCTAGTAACAAGTGCAGTTACAATAGTCGTAACAACAGAATTACAGTAGTCAAGTCTCCTAGTAACAAGTGCAGTTACAATAGTCGTAACAACAGAATTACAGTAGTCAAGTCTCCTAGTAACAAGTGCAGTTACAATAGTCGTAACAACAGAAAGAGGCACCGAAGTTTCTGCCACGAATATCTACGTATCACATGCAACGTTGTATAGAAACCATAACTTGCATAACACGAGCTCCATTAATAGTATTAAATGGACATGGTTTATTTATGCAGGCATTGTGTATTTATTGTCAAACCAAACGATATTTGTTCAGACATATTCATCAGCACTAACATGTAAAGGTAAGTTCTTATGTAGCGCAGTATCCAGTCCTCAGGACTGCTCAAAGCGCGCAACACTTTACCGCCTGGCAGACCTGTTCAATCGAACACCATCTCGATTTATCTAGGAAGCGTTCAGCCACGCTGCAACTAATCCGCGAAGACCATTCGTACAAAAATATCCACCAATGTCTATAGCCAGGTACTCACTCATTCACAGCTAAGTGAACTGAGGCAATGCAGAGTAAACGAACTTGTCCAAGGTTCGACACCGCCGCACAGGATTCGAACCCGCGTTCTCTCAGTCGATAGTCCGGAGCTCTTACAACTGCGCTACTGTTTGCACAGTTCGCTGTTGCTTAACTGGTATATCGCCGAATGTAAAATAATAATAAATATAAATGATATTAATAATCCAGACGGATATTAAGCTGCAACAAAAATGTACAAAGAAATGCGTTTGATGACAACGCAATCACCAATTGGTGTTGTAAAAGTGTGATTCAAATGAAGGAGTCTACGCCATCGATTATTATTTGAATAATGCACGGCATATGGACGTTACGAGAGTGTTAGTTGCCAGGTAACTGTGACGATTGTTGCAGGCAAACGTGGCTGTTATCCGGAAGGTGAACCTCGAGTGACGTCCACACACACACCCGGGTTTCTCGAAAACGACAAATTAACTCTGTTTTACTTTGGATATGAATAATTTCACATCTTATCTTTATAAACATATTCTGTTGTTTATATCGCCACCCCTCCTCCTTGCTTGCTGACGTTTGCGCCCAGGTATGTATATTTCTCTACTTCATTCAGTTGTTGGTCATCAATATATATATGTTTATGTATGTACTTACGTACGTACGTGCATGTATGTGTACGTGCATACGTACGTGTATATGTGTGTGTGTGTTTGTTTTAATAAAAAAAACGCATATTTGGTTTACATTGCCCACGTTGTGAAGCTCCTGATAGTTTATCCATTTCTCTCACCAAATCCATGTTGCAGGTCGTTCCACGTGTTCTGCTGATCCTGCTCGCGTCCACGTTGTCCGTCAGAGGGACGGATCCGCAATCGGAACTAGAATTCTGCAAGAATGTGTGCGAATTTGCCTTCTTTATATGTATAACAGACTCATGTCCGGTAGGAACTTGGCCTCGCAATGTGCCACAGTACTGTCTGGATGAACGGCTGGAGTGCATTGATGAATGCATTGAGAAAAATCCGGAATAAGTCTGATAATTGCCATCGCTGAAGTTCATCCTCGCGAACTAGGGGGGGGGGGTGACTACGTACACTAACCCTGGCTGATACCCTACGCAATGTCATCTGAATGTAACCAGGAATTGACTTCGCCGGTCGCGACTGTACCATCAGTGAGAACAGTGCAGTCACCCGCTCGGTATCTTTGATTCTTTCACCCATCTCGAATAAAGCGTTAGCTGTGTCATACCGCTCACCTTGATTTGTTTTTAGTGATTTCGAATGATTTACTGTTAAAAAATAAAGTATAAACTATTTTGAGCAGTGTAGTGATTGTGGATACTGCTCTATATAAGAACTTACTTCACTGTTATTTTTTTTACTTTACTCACATATACAGTATGTATGTATAAGTAATGAATATAACATTTTATAATGTAATGTTTTGTGTGCCTACAATCTTGGAACTGTTTCTTATTTACACTGAAGGCAATAAATGAACGTATATTGTTAGTTACTGGCAGTGTTGATATTAACAACGTGAATATAGCTAAAACTATCTTCGTTGTCAAATTACCATTTTCGATATAGTTGCCTTGGACGACACATTTATCGGTCGAAGCTGTGCACAAGACTGTGGGGCGCAGCGGCGCAGTGATGAGAGCAACGGACTCTCAATCGAGAGAACCCGGGTTCGAATCCTGTGCTGCCGTGTCGAACGGGCAAGTTCGTTTACTTTATGTTGTTCGAATGAGTACCTGGCTAAAGGCAGTTGTTGGTATTTGTGTACGAATAGTATTTGCGCATTAACTGCAGCGTGGCTGAATGCTTCCCAGATAAGTCGAGATGATGCTCAAATGAACATGTTTGTCATGGAATAAAGTGTAAAGTGATGTGACAGTGTAGTGATTGTGGTAGTCGATACTGCGCTATGTAAGAACTTACTTTACTGTTACTTTTTACTCACATATATAAGTATTGAATACTAAATTTCATAAGGTAACCTTTTGTGTGCCTACAACCTTGGAAACAAGGTTCAAGTGTTAATGATGAAAAAGAAGAGGTCAATCTCAAAATAAATAAAGGGGAATTAAAGTTGTCAAGAGATGGAGGGATACACCACGGAGCTAAGAGGATATGCCTAGGGTTATAAAGGTAGGTGTTTTATCTAACGGTGGAACTGTGTAACAATTTCCACTCGCCATTAGGAATCAGCGCATCTCCAGATCAAGTCGTAGTTTCGAAGTCGGTAATACTTCTAAGAATGAAAGGTAAATAAGAACTAGATAATCGACGCCGGATATAGTTTTTTTAGAGAAGTAAGCAATGCATATAACTATGCCGGTTGCATAATTGCCTGGTAGTACAGACTTTAGATGTGCCATTTAGGGTGAAATCTGTGGCGACCAAGTTACAACCCTTGCTACGTAACTTTGCAAAAGTTCTAACTTTGTGATATCCTTAATGACAATATTGTGAAAGAGGAATTACAGTAGTCAAGTCTCCTAGTAACAAGTGCAGTTACAATAGTTGTAACAACATAATTACAGTAGTCAAGTCTCCTAGTAACAAGTGCAGTTACAATAGTCGTAACAACAGAATTACAGTAGTCAAGTCTCCTAGTAACAAGTGCAGTTACAATAGTCGTAACAACAGAAAGAGGCACCGAAGTTTCTGCCACGAATATCTACGTATCACATGCAACGTTGTATAGAAACCATAACTTGCATAACACGAGCTCCATTAATAGTATTAAATGGACATGGTTTATTTATGCAGGCATTGTGTATTTATTGTCAAACCAAACGATATTTGTTCAGACATATTCATCAGCACTAACATGTAAAGGTAAGTTCTTATGTAGCGCAGTATCCAGTCCTCAGGACTGCTCAAAGCGCGCAACACTTTACCGCCTGGCAGACCTGTTCAATCGAACACCATCTCGATTTATCTAGGAAGCGTTCAGCCACGCTGCAACTAATCCGCGAAGACCATTCGTACAAAAATATCCACCAATGTCTATAGCCAGGTACTCACTCATTCACAGCTGAGTGAACTGAGGCAATGCAGAGTAAACGAACTTGTCCAAGGTTCGACACCGCCGCACAGGATTCGAACCCGCGTTCTCTCAGTCGATAGTCCGGAGCTCTTACCACTGCGCTACTGTTTGCACAGTTCGCTGTTGCTTAACTGGTATATCGCCGAATGTAAAATAATAATAAATATAAATGATATTAATAATCCAGACGGATATTAAGCTGCAACAAAAATGTACAAAGAAATGCGTTTGATGACAACGCAATCACCAATTGGTGTTGTAAAAGTGTGATTCAAATGAAGGAGTCTACGCCATCGATTATTATTTGAATAATGCACGGCATATGGACGTTACGAGAGTGTTAGTTGCCAGGTAACTGTGACGATTGTTGCAGGCAAACGTGGCTGTTATCCGGAAGGTGAACCTCGAGTGACGTCCACACACACACCCGGGTTTCTCGAAAACGACAAATTAACTCTGTTTTACTTTGGATATGAATAATTTCACTTCTTATCTTTATAAACATGCAGTCAATTTATAAATAATTTAAATTTCATTTATTTAGATTGTATATCCCATTCAACGTTTTATTAATCTACTTTATTTAAATGTTTTATAAATTTTAATTGTATTTTTAGCCTCTATGGCTCTAAGGAACTTAACTAATTATTAGTATTATTATCATTATTATCATTGTACAACAACGACAACAGTTCGACATATCCGCCTGGGTCAGCGTATGTTTGAGGAAGATTGTGCAGTTTCGAACAATTGTTCGCAAGATTCAGAGGGATACGTTTAGTGTTCTTCATTTGGTTGCGGATTGAACACATGATCACGACAACCAGTTATACGCAGGTGACAGTTTTGTTTGCATCATAGGGGCGCCATAAAAACAATGTCATCCAAAGTTGAGTTTAAATGAAATGCATTTTTTTATATTTCGATAAAAAGTACAAAAACAAACTACACGTGGTAACAATGAATGTCGCACAAGATCTCGCCAGATCGCTGTGTCTAGGGCTCTCCTTGCTGCTGTACCCCAGGTCAGCCCAACAGTTTTAAGTTTTTCTTTTATGGTTCGTCGCCAAGTTCGGTCTTGGTATATATTTATATTTCCTTCTTGTGTCCAGATCAGTGCTGTTTTTTTCTGGAATGTCGGTGCTCATCCTGTAAACATGGCCGAGCCATGTCCATCTCCTCTTTTTTAGGATGAAGCAGATGTGTTGTTGATTTGTTGCTTGGTGGAGTCTTGTGTTGGAAATAGTTTCGGGCCAGTGTACTTTCATTATCTTCCTTAGGCAAGTTAGTGGACGCTGGAGAGTCTATTTGTGTCTTGTTGTGTCATGCGACTCTGAGCTGTATATAAGCACAGAGAGGTCATTGTTCTGGCAGATTCTGAATTTTGTTTTACGGGAGTATACTGAGTATCTCCATAGCCGTTGTAGTTGCGAGATGACGTATGTAGTAATACAAAATAGACAATAAAAACCATTATACATATAGAAATTACACAGACGAAAACCAAAAAACGTTTCTTGAGAGGTAAATATACTATACGAAATGATACATATATTTAATATAAAAATAATACACATCAATACAATTGAGAGTGGATATTTAAAATAATTAGGATATTTTACATTAATTTATAAACATTGTAATTAAACACACACTGTATAACGACGTAACTTTATATATTTCAGATAACGGATTGTGTAATGTACGTACTACCGTAATTACTTAATTACTTACTTACTTAGGCCTACTTACTTACTCACTCATTCCCTGCCTCCTCGGGTTGAAGGTACAAGGTTGGAAGGAATTGACGTTGTCTGTCTCTACCCAGAGTCACTTTTGCTATGTACTGTTGCTTTCATTTAAATACTCGGATCCGTCCCACTTCCCCGTGGTGTCATAGTGTGTATTTGTAGTGATCACAATCGAGAAATGTGAATTACTTTGACAACGTGTGGTCTTACGGTATTTCATTTCGTTGATATAACTCATTTTCCAGATGGTCATACTGGTCACGTTCATCGTTCTCTCGTCCACGCTGTCAGCCATTGCAACGAGGCCAAACTTAGAACTGGAGCTCTGCAAGGATCTGTGCGAATTTGAATTCCGAATGTGCGTAACGAACGCGTGTCTCTACCCTACCTGGCTTCGCAGTGTATCGTAATACTGTCTCGATTCACGGTTGGAATGCCTTGAAGAGTGCTTCGAGAAATGTACGGAATAAGTCGGACAAACTGCCCCCGCTGAAGTGTTTGCTTTTTACCGAATGTGATTGAAACAATCGAATGGTTGAAACCTTGTGTGAAGCTGTAACGGTCAACACCGACAAGAGTGTTAAACGTTCCACGAAGCTAGTGAATATAATATGACGTTTATCTGCCGTAGGATAAAGAACAGTCGGTAAATCATGTCACGTTATTTGAGGACATTTCAGAGACACACACTATCATGACACGCTTCGTCACGCTGCCATGTACACCCCCTAACGTTACGTTCTTTTTTGACAAAGACTACCCTCTATAATCCACTTAAATACAACAACTATTATATTCGCTGCATGGAAGCACTGATTTGCGCGCATGAAATAAATAATACCACAACCGAACATGGCTGGTTTTTCGTTGGAATGTTGTTGAAAACAACAAAACCACTGGGTGAGTAATTAATGTCATACGTCTGATATCGAAAGCTCAACGATGGTTGACCTTTAATCCAGTTTCAACTGATCACGTGTCTCGGTTATTCTTATAAGCATCTCGAACAGGCATCACATATCCTCATCATTCGGTTTGCATTTCAGTATTGTTTTTAAATGTCCAGTAAATCTTGTTTTCGCTGACTGAAATAAAGTTGATGGGATACACTGCTTAATGATCGTGTTATAATTGTTAGCTGCGTAATTTGTAAATTATTTCCATGTAAACTTGCCATCTGGAGCTACATATGACAAATAATATAATCTACGTTCAGTGGAACACACAAATTGTTCCCACACAATATAATATAACTTCTATAATATTGTTGTTAAGTCAAGTCAAATGATGCGTTCTTGGAACACGTGTCCTATAGTCGATGCATCATCGCCGTGGAAAGGTATATGGATGGATATAATATCCCTGATTTTTTATCAGACAGTCCTAATGGTCAACTCAACACTGACACGTTTTGTAGCAGTCCACTACCCCCCCCCCTCCTCTAGAAAGTGCACTCGAAAGACGGCAAACAACATAAGCCGGTGGTGGTGTTGGTGGTGGTGGTGTGTTGGTGTTGGCGGTGGTGTTGGTGTTGGTGTTGGTGTTGGTGTTGGTGTTGGTGGTGGTGGTGGTGGTAGTGTTGGTGGTGGGGTTGATGTTGATGTTGGTGGTGGTGGTAGTGATTGTGGTGGTGGTGTTGATAATAGTGGTGGTGGTGTTGGTGGTTGTGGTGGTGATGGAGGTGTTGTTGGTGGTGATGTTGGTGGTGATGTTGGTGGTGGTGTTGGTAGTTGTGGTGATGGCGGTGTGGTGGTGGTGTTGGTGTTAGTGGTGGTGGATGTGGTGGTGATGGTGTTGATGGTGATGGTGGTGTTGGTGGTGGTGGTATTACTACGTCTATGCTATGCACAACACAAACATGCTTATTAACATAACACATTGCAAAATACAACTACGAGAACTTGAAACAACGTATAAAGCACGGTGCATGTTAGTACCCCGGCAGTGATCAGTAAAACTCCGCAACATCTATGTGCTTAACTTAACGACAGACGCTTGCATACATCGCCTCAAGAGCGTGTTCTTGAAGTGCTGCAACGTTGTCCACATACCTAACATAGAGTTCAACAGATCAATAAATGGGAGTACTTTTCGAAACATGGACCGTTGCACTACAGCTGTAGACACTTTTTCAAACGCCTTAAGTCCCTACTTAAATCTGGGTGACTGTGAAATTTGCAGGCACGTCGAATTCGTATCTGTGGACTCGTTAACACTTAAACCAGAGTACACGTGCTACATAATTCAATAGCGTAATATCTCGTAACTGTCGATAGGCAGTCGGACAATTTCATGAGAGCTGTAGCCAGTGTCAACAATTAATGCTCCTTCTTTAACCTCGGCAACACCCACCGCTTGGGGTACAACGGTAGTGGCCTAGGTTTAGGCGGATGTCAATGATAATTAGCAACAACTCGACATCTGATAATGGTAAGTTTTGTTATTTTGATGACAGGTTGTTTGCTTTATATGTAAGATAATAATATGTTCCTGTTACTGTTATCATATGTGGACTTACACGACGTCTTTCCTCTCGATAAGGAAGGCGCTCAGGGAACTTGCTCCTTCGGAAGAGCAAGTATTTTGGCACCCGCTAATGGAGCGTTCGTGTTATTTTATGTAGAAATAGACATTTGACTGTTTGGGTCCACGACATGTGTTTTCCTTTGTGGGATCGTTCACTTACCCTGCCATAGACACCCGGCAGACGGGACCGACGGCAAGTTCCGAAGGACACAGGATTTACGGTTGAGAAACACTGCTGCACGCAAGTTCCACAACGAATGTAGACGGACTTGAACTTCGGTACACTCCACTGATCTTACCACTATATATATATCGGTCACCCCGCCCCATACGCGTGTCGGGGCTTCCACCGGAGAAAAATCCAACAAATTTGAATAAGCAAGCGACGTGCAGCAGACAATGTTCCTAAATGTCTAGGTAAATATCAGAAGTAGTCCAAACATAATGTACAAGTTGCAGGTCGTTCGACGTTTTCTGCTGATCCTGCTCGCGTCCACGTTCTCCGCAAGTGAGACGCATCCGCAATCGGAACTAGAATTCTGCAAGAATGTGTGCGAAATTGCATTCTTTATATGTATAACAGACGTGTGCCCGCTAGGAACTTGGCCTCGCAATGTGCCACAACACTGTCTGGACGAACGGCTGGAGTGCCTTGAAGAATGCATCGAGAACAGTCCGGAATAAGTCTGATAATTGCCATTCCAAGCCAGGGGTGTTGACTACGCACACTACCCCTGGCATCCTACGTAAGGTACGGAAGTCAGCTGACTCAAACTAGGAATTGACTTCGCCGGTCGCGGCTGTACCATCAGTGAAAACAGTGCAGACACCCGCCCCACTAGCATCTCAATTATAAGACGAAGACAGCGACTTCAGGGAATCCCGAAGTGGGTTCTGAAACTGGTGTAATCTGCAGCGCCCCTGGTGGGCGAGAATGCTGAAGTATGAGTGCTCTAATCTGCAGCGCCCCCTGGTGGGCGAGGATGCTGAAGTATGAGTGCCCTAATCTGCAGCGCCCCCTGGTGGGCGAAGATGCTGAAGTATAAGTGCAACATTCTTGTGGTGATTGAGACAACATGAACACTGGAACAGTATACGTAGCTGCGATGACCGAAGTCCCGCTTTCTGGAGTATACAGCACCAACAAAACAGACGATCGACTGAAATGCTTCGATGAGTGCCTCAGGATGGAACCCAAAGTATACACGGAGCATTTTCGGCGTGATCGACCACAAGTAAAACACCGTGTTTCCTTGTTTACTCGGTATCTTTAATTCTTCCACCCATCTCGAATAAAGCGTTAGCTGTGTCGTACGGCTCACCTTGTATTTTGTTAGAGATTTCGAATGATTTGCTGTTAAAAAATAAAGTGTGAAGCGGTTTGAGCAGTGTAGTGATTGTGTGAGTGGATATTGTTGCCTTGGATGACACATGTGTCGACCGGAGCTGTGCACAAGACTGGGGGCGCAGTGGCGCAGTGTTTAGAGCAACGGACTCTCAATCGAGAGAACGAGCAAGTTCGTTCACTCTACGTTGCTCCAGTGTACTCAACGGGATGAATGAGTACCTGGCTAAAGGCAGTGGTTGGTATTTTTTTGTACGAATAGTATTTGCGCATTCACTGCAGTGTGGCTGAATGCTTCCCAGAGAAGACGAGATGGTGCCCAAATGAACAGGTCTGTCAGGGAATAAAATATAAAGCGCTTTCAGCAGTGTAGTGATTGGGTTGTATATAAAAGCACAGAGAGGTCTTTGTTCTGGTAGATTCTGAGTCTAGTTTTTCGGGAGTATACTGAGTATCTCCAAAGCCGTTGTAGTTGCGAGATGACGTATATAGGAATACAAAATAGGCAATAAAAACCATTATGCATATAGGAATTATGCAAAAGAAAAACAAAATAAGTTTCTTGATAGGTAAATATACTAAACAAAATTATACATATACTTAATATATAAATAATACATATCAATACAATTGAGAGTGGATATTTAAAATAATTAGGATATTTTACATTAATTGATAAACAACTTAATTAAACACACACTGTATAACGACGTAACTTTATATATTTCAGATAACGGATTGTGTAATGTACGTACTACCGTAATTACTTAATTACTTACTTACTTAGGCCTACTTACTTACTCACTCATTCCCTGCCTCCTCGGGATGAAGGTACAAGGTTGGAAGGAATTGACGTTGTCTGTCTCTACCCAGAGTCACTTTTGCTATGTACTGTTGCTTTCATTTAAATACTCGGATCCGTCCCACTTCCCCGTGGTGTCATAGTGTGTATTTATAGTGATTACAATCAAGATATCTGAATTACTTTGACAACGTGTGGTCTTACGGTTCTTCGTTGGTATTGCCATTGCAACGAGGCTAAACTTAGAACTGGAACTCTGCAAGGATATGTGCGAATTTGAATTTCGAATGTGCATAACGAACGCGTGTCTCTCCCCTACCTGGCTTCGCAGTGTATCGCAATACTGTCTCGATTCACGGTTGGAATGCCTTGAAGAGTGCTTCGAGAAATGTACGGAATAAGTCGGACAAACTGCCCCCGCTGAAGTGTTTGCTTTTTACCGAATGTGATTGAAACAATCGAATGGTTGAAACCTTGTGTGAAGCTGTAACGGTCAACACCGACAAGAGCGTTAAACGTTCCACGAAGCTAGTGAATATAATATGACGTTTATCTGCCGTAGGATAAAGAACAGTCGGTAAATCATGTCACGTTATTTGAGGACATTTCAGAGACACACACTATCATGACACGCTTCGTCACGCTGCCATGTACACCCCCTAACGTTACGTTCTTTTTTGACAAAGACTACCCTCTATAATCCACTTAAATACAACAACTATTATATTCGCTGCATGGAAGCACTGATTTGCGCGCATAAAATAAATAATACCACAACCGAACATGGCTGGTTTTTCGTTGGAATGTTGTTGAAAACAACAAAACCACTGGGTGAGTAATTAATGACATACGTCTGATATCAAAAGCTCAACGATGGTTGACCTTTAATCCAGTTTCAACTGACCACGTGTCTCGGTTATTCTTATAAGCATCTCGGCCAGGTATCACATATCCTCATCATTCGGTTTGCATTTTAGTATTGTTTTTAAATGTCCAGTAAATCTTGTTTTCGCTGACTGAAATAAAGTTAATGGGATACACTGCTTAATGATCGTGTTATAATTGTTAGCTGCGTAATTTGTTTAATTATTTCCTCGTAAACTTGCCATCTGGAGCTATATATGGCAAATAATATAATCTACGTTCAGTGGAACACACAAATTGTTCCCACACAATATAATGTAACTTCTATAATAGTGTTGCTAAGTCAAGTCAAATGACGCGTTCTTGGAACACGTGTCCTATACTCGATGCATCATCGCCGTGGAAAGGTATATGGATGGATATAATATCCTTGATTATTGATCACACAGTCCTAATGGTCAACTCAACACTGACACGTTTTGTAGCAGTCCACTAACCCCCCCCCCTCCAGAAAGTGCACCCGAAAGACGGCAAACAACATATGCCACTTTTGTCTAGTTCGGCTCAGCTAGATGGCAACTTTCGCTAGAATTCAAACACTTTCGTGAAATGTCTAATAGAAAACCCGGCTCACTAGAAATAGTTCTCGAGAATAGTGTTGATGTTGATACTGAATGACAAAGCAAAAGCGTGCGTACGTGAGAGAGAGAGAGAGAGAGAGAGAGAGAGAGAGAGAGAGAGAGAGAGAGAGAGAGAGAGAGAGAGAGAGAGAGAGAGAGAGAGAGAGAGAGAGAGAGAGAGAGAGAGAGAGAGAGAGAGAGAGAGAGAGAGAGAGAGAGAGAGAGAGAGAGAGAGAGAGAGAGAG
The DNA here is from genome assembly GCA_963995525.1 of Escarpia spicata. Taxonomy (NCBI): domain Eukaryota; kingdom Metazoa; phylum Annelida; class Polychaeta; order Sabellida; family Siboglinidae; genus Escarpia; species Escarpia spicata. Next base: position 47,902,591 of record OZ023207.1, on the reverse strand, counting down.
AGAGAGAGAGAGAGAGAGAGAGAGAGAGAGAGAGAGAGAGAGAGAGAGAGTGTGTGTGTGGTGTGTGTGCGCGCGTGTGTGCGTGCGTGCGTGCGTGCGTGTGTGAGTGAGTGTGCGTGCGTGCGTGCGTCCGCGCACGTGGGTGTGTGCGAACGCCTGTACCATAGGCTACGGAAACGAGGAGACTTTGGGGCTGAAACCCAATATTAAAAAAAGGGCTGGTGATAGGCTGAAACGCAATATTTCGGCAATGTGGGACCAGTTAGAGGTTTTTGGTGAACCTCAAAAAGGTACAGTTAAAGGGTTTTGGGTAGTGTCAGCTTCCCGAATATCCACTACGGTCCGACACGTGTGCGTACGCAAGCTTATACATAACCATACTTACAGTTTCCAGTTCCTTCACCTCATTCCTGTTCCAGATCAACACGTGGACAATCCTCGCCGTTCTCACTTTCACTATTTCCGTCAGTGGAATGCCGCTGTCGGATTTGGACTTGCAGTTCTGTAAAGAAATGTGCGGCGTGTTGTTCTACGTGTGTATACAAGACCACTGCCCCGTCGAAACGTGGCCTGTGCCAGTGCCTCAGAAATGTATTGACGATCGGGAGAAGTGTTATGAGGAATGCCTTACACTGGAGCTAAAAAAGGGCCGGTGACAGAATAGTTCTCACAATCGCTGAACATTTTGACCGGATGTAGTTGTTGCAACCCGAGTGGTGAATCTATCGCTTTAATGGCTAACCCCAAACCACCTTTGCAATATCTCCCCAAGAATACACAGTAACGTAATAGTATGTGTGGGGCGCAGTGGCGCAGTGTTTAGAGCATCGGACTCTCAACCGAGAAACCCTGGTTCGAATCCTGCTGCTGCCGTGTTGAACCTTGGGCAAGTTTGTTAACTCTACGCCGCTCCAGTTCACTCGATTGTATGAATGAGTACCTGACTATAGACATCGGTGGATATATGTGTACAAACAGTCTTCGAGCATTAATTACAGAGTGGCTGAATGCTTCCTAGAGAAGTCGAGATGATGTTCGATTGAATAGGTCTGCCAGGGAGTAAAGTGTAAAGTGCTTTGAGCAGTTCTGAGGACTGGATACTGCGCTGTATAAGATCGGACCTTTACGTTTTACTTTACATATCTTTGACATTGTCTAATATATGTATAGGGTACCAGTTGTGTTTCCTCCTTCGAATCTTTCGTTCTTATAATCATCTCGAAGAGGGACATAAATGAAAGGAATAAATTGCATGCTAGCTTATTGTGTTAGGTCCGTTCATAAAGTCACAAAATACCTTAAGCATTGTGCGGGGCTGGGTGGATTTATCGTCACTACTAAGCGAATAACGTTATAATGATACGGTAATGGTATATTATATCATGCATGGACATGTCAATGTATCTGAAAATAATCTTAATCTCATTTCGTACAATAACACTGTTATAAATACCACCATTTTGACAAGAAGTCAAGGAATTAAACTTAAGACAACACGCTTTAAAATTGATGTAACAAAACATTTTTGCATTAGAGTTGTATCTATCTGGAACCGACTACCTGAACGCACAGTCAATTTAACATCCAAAATAAAATTTACGAAAGCCCTGCGTACAAACAACTTTGATTCTGCAATGATGTTCGATAGACACTTGCAGGAATTTGCTTGATTGGAATATGTGTGTATCATTATTATTGGATATCATCAGTTCACCGTTACGTTGTATTACATATGATGATGGGTGTATGCAAAACGTTGCATTCTGTATTGTATCCATGTAATAGTGCAGTGTATATATATATATATATATGTAGTTAGCGTGTGTTGTACCCATGGGACACAATTTTTGAACATTGTTGATCCTAAATAAACAATCAATCAATCAATCAATCAATCAATCAATCAAACGTATGTTGGACTTTGCGAACTAGTCACACAGTTGCATCAGGTTAGCAGTGTAAATACATTTCTGTTTAAACTGTGTGTGTGTGTGTGTGTGTGTGTGTGTGTGTGTGTGTGTGTGTGTGTGTGTGTGTGTGTGTGTGTGTGTGTGTGTGTGTGTGTGTGTGTGTGTGTGTGTGTGTGTAATATAATATATAATGTGTGTGTATATATATATATATATTTATAATTATATTTATATGTATATATATATATATATTTATGTATATATATAATATTATTATACGGATGGATGAACGGACGGACAGACAGAGAAATAACTAGACACGTACATACACGTACATACACGTACATACACGTACATACACGTACATACACGTACATACACGTACATACACGTACATACACGTACATACACGCACATAAACGCGTACCTTGTTGAATACTTTGACGGGCAATATGTTCAGGTTCCTTGGACCTATTTCAGTGTTTGAATTATAATGTCAGTCTCAAACGTAAACCTAAGTATCACTTAGTCATTGGGGTTACAACACACTACTCAGCTTAATGTGTTTGACCGACAACTTGCCTTTCTGATAGCGCACTTGAAAGCACTGTTGTGCGTACACCCGGGCTGAAGAGAAGTTTGTTAACCTTCGACTTTCTAAAGTTTATTATTCCACTCAGTCGTTGTTTGTTCACATGATAACATAATGTTGATTATTCCACTCAGTCGTTGTTTGTTCACATGATAACGTAATGTTGATTATTCCACTCAGTCGTTGTTTGTTCACATGATAACGTAATGTTGATTATTCCACTCAGTCGTTGTTTGTTCACATGATAACGTAATGTTGATTATTCCACTCAGTCGTTGTTTGTTCACATGATAACGTAATGTTGATTATTCCACTCAGTCGTTGTTTGTTCACATGATAACGTAATGTTGATTATTCCACTCAGTCGTTGTTTGTTCACATGATAACGTAATGTTGATTATTCCACTCAGTCGTTGTTTGTTCACATGATAACGTAATGTTGATTATTCCACTCAGTCGTTGTTTGTTCACATGATAACGTAATGTTGATTATTCCACTCAGTCGTTGTTTGTTCACATGATAACGTAATATGTAAACAAAACGTGCATAGTCAGTTTTGGAAACGTACGGATATCTATATATCTATTGGCCGGTCGTCATCTTGACCACTGCTTGAAAGACTGCAAACAAAATTAACCACTTATACCCGGTTTCGATTTCGGTGGATTGAAATTTAAATGTTGAACTGTTAAAAGTATTTCTCAAAAGTAATTAACTTTTTTAGGATTTGCAGGGCGGAAAAAGAAAAATAGGTAGACCGTACATTCGCTTCAAGATGTTTTCAAACGAGATCTGAAACCATACCCCACATTTTACAAAGTAACACATAAGTTATGGTGATATAGAATTAGTCGAAATGTGTGTGTGTGTGTGTTTGTGTGTGTGTGTGTGTGTGTGTGTGTGTGTGTGTGTGTGTGTGTGTGTGTGTGTGTGTGTGTGTGTGTGTGTGTTTGTGTGTGTGTGTGTGTGTGTGTGTGTGTGTGTGTGTGTGTGTGTGTGTGTGTGTGTGTGTGTGTGTGTGTGTGTGTGTGTGTGTGTGTGTGTGTGTGTGTGTGTGTGTGCGTGCGTGGGTGTGCTTGTGCGCGTGTGCTCGTGCGTGCGTGCGTGCGTGCGTGCATGCGTGTGACATTTTGCAGAAAATGAAGGCCACTATTTCGATCGATTGGAACATATCTGGTGCATCCAAAGCTGAACGTATCGACACTTATCGCCGCCTGCCACCATTGATCTTTATGGTACCCACATTGGCGTCTAGTGAATGTTCGTATTTCTAAACTGTCTTCAGGCCTGTTTACGCGAAATCCGCTAGATGGGGGTACTGTTTCTGTTGAGTCTAAATACACATTTTCACATTTTCTTTTTTAGTATTACAAAACACCGTATAGAAATGTCAGTCTAAATAATAGGCCTACTTTCAAGATAAAATAAAATCAAAATCGATACTCAATATATATGAAGATTCAATTGTGTGTATCAAACTAAAATGCATCGGTCGAAATGCAGCATTAGGATATAGTAAAGAGTAACTTTTAACAGTTCGATATGAAAACGTTGTCATTCTCAGACAATTAACGGCCACTGAATGCAAAGAATAACCTAATGACTGTGGTAAGGCGAATATGTTAACGAATCGCTTTTGATGGCAATTTTGTTTAATATTATTAAGCAATAGTATACATTAAGGGAAAACAATTTGCGTCCATAGATCTATCCTCGGAAACCAAGCTCAGACCTGAACACTTGTGTATACAATTAATGCCGACTTTGGCTGTGTAATTACGCCTACTCGACAAGTATGCATTGTTTTTATTGATCACCAATATAATACGCTAGCATTGGAGAATCATCCGAGGCAGCGATGTCCACTTGCCTCTTTTTTGTGTTCATGCGCTTCTTTGGACCACTGAACACAAAATCACTGTTATTTGAAGTTATTTACTTGTTTCAGTGGAATTACGGGTACTGGGAAATGACCGTGACAGGGATATTAGTATTGGCGGCACAAAATACCGTATTTGGCTGTAGTAGGGTTACTTTGTCAGCGGGAACGAGTTTAAAGGGAGGCAGCATGTTCCTAGTTTTTAATTTTCATTATAGTTATTAATTAATATGATGTTCATTAGGACTATTCTAACCATGATGAAGGTATGCTGCACGCCAAATTGTGTTTAGTAAGCCCGTAACAACGTTCGCAATTTGAAGGTACGTCCCCGGAGAGTGTTCAAACAGTAATCAAAACATCCAGCTTCAAAACAACCTTCATTGGCGAGACGGCCGAGACGGGCTGAGTTAACTGCACCTTTGATGTTCAACGATGTCCCATCTTCCCACGTTCAACACAGCAGACTTCCTGTTACCAATTATTACGCCCGCCAAGGTCGGGTAGACGAACTGGCTGACTCCCTTTACAACGTAATACTCAAATGGTATTGCTCCTGGTTTGGTGTTCTGTGGATATATGTGAGTTAGTATATAATAATCGTTACTCCAGGGTGTTTTTCTTGCTGATCTACCAAACTTGCAAGCAGCAACGACACACAGTCTCTTCTTCCACGGCCACGTTTGGGGTAAGACCACATTACAATTTTACATATGCGGCCATTATAACGTTTCCTTCATTTCCTGCTAAATATGACATACAATTTTCTTGACAATTTCACAGCATGTTTAATCTCCATTGACACAAGTCCTGTGAAAAACTCGTAAAATCTCATACCTCAGTTTTCAGAAAAATCCACCCAAATCTGACACCCCTCAATTTCGCCCCAATCTGGTGACGGATTTTGAAATATTGGTGCGTTCTGCAAAATAGCCACTGTGCGAATACACGAGCGACTAGCGTACGTTTATTGCTACCTCGTGAAAGATCTAATGTAGTAGTACATTCAGTATTCACTGGACTGACATGTGCCATGCCAAAGTGCTCCAAAAAAATTCACACATGACACCAAAACTGTATTTTCAAAGGCACTCTTACGAATCCTTAATGTGGTCTTACCCCGTCTACCCGGGTTGGCGCGCAGCGAGACAATCACGTCAAGTGGACTGCACAAGTCACTTGATCTGTGCTTACGTTGTAGCATAAAATACTGCAGTTGTTAAATAATACAATTCCGACCCCTAAAGGCGCATGTCCGGAAATAGAAGTTTGGTGTGTAAAGGAATGGTCTACCCAGACTGCCCTATTCTAAAAAAAATATGCGTAATATTTTACTTAAATGGCCCGAACTAGGTCCGTCCTAATGACCCTCAGTCCGCAAGCGTTATTATGCCTGCAAGTGCCCCGATTTGGACTCTTGTTGAACAATCGAACCTAGCGCGTGGCGCGATCGGTTTAGGAAAGGAAGACGAGACCGAGGCGCGTGCAGACGCTTTAATATTAACATTACTACATAATTATGATGTTGTGTGTTTGTTCCTGTTATAAAGCTAAACACATAATGATCTTAAATGGGTTATATTTTTTATTTATTTCACAATTTACATTTCTTTTGTGATGCTGGACCACGTTTCCACGCTTTCACCCCCCCCCCCAAACAAGGCTGGACCTTACCCCCTCCTAAATTTTGTACCATCCAATAAATACTCTCCATAATGAGTGGCAACATCGGCGAACTATTGTCAAGGGAGAGTCTGTTTTTGGTCAACCAATAACATTGTATAAAAAATGGACCAAGTGGCCCTGAAGTCCTTTGGACTAATACGTCTATATGTGACCCCGGCTGACCAAATGAGTGATAAGTCAAAAAAAATTTAACATTGTTTTCTTACATCCTTGTAAAGGTTTGGTAGGGTGCTTTACACGGTTTCAAAAAATATGACTGCTACAAAAATTTGCAAAGTTATGGAGCATTGAAAATGGTAGGGGGCAAAAAGTGAAAATGAAGAAAACGGCTGTTGAAGTTTTACATTATATATGCAAATGGATTGCATGGAAATATTACATGCATGACATTCAAATGTGACACACAGTATGTAATGTGTATGTCATGTTGCAATGATACATTGGAAGTACAAATGTGCTGCTACAAAGACTTATCAAGTTATGCCAGATTATGTCTTTATGTGTAAAACTAAGAGGACAGATTATTTGAGAGCAAAAGGTAGACTCACTGTTTGGCACAGTTTAAAACCTACAGGCAACTGTCCAGTTTAACATGGGTCTGGTGGCTTAATGCTGTCTGTTGACACAAGCTACTGTCAGTGACTAATTATAGATTAGTCACCGTTTCCATCAAACAATAACAGGCAGAGAATCTTAGCTCCACAGCTGGGTGTAATACACAACCAGAGCCACCACTGATTCATGGTCAAGTAGATTAGCTCAATGCACCAACTAAGACAATACACAACACTGTGAGTGACAGTGTCCAGAGTGAGGCCTAAGCAGTGTCCTCATTGCTGAATAGATCAATTAAACCTGCCAAGTGGGTGACATTCTGCACAAGTGTTCATTAATCCTTAGTGATTGTTCAGAACACCAGACTGACCATATACCTAAACAAAGCGAATGTAATAGGTGAAGAACAGGCAGTGTTCAAATAGGGGTATTGGTTGAACTGTATTTGTCTCGACGCAAAAGGCTTTATTGTGCCTTCATCGATTATAAGAAAGCATTTGATTTAGTAGACCGGTCCTCACTGTGGTCTAAGATAATTTCATGCGGTATTAATGGTAATGTGTTGAAAGTTGTATACAACATGTAAAAAAATATAAAATCATGTATAAATCAGGGCCACGCTGTGTCAGCCTTCTTCTCATGTGATGTAGAGGTACGGCAAGGAGAAAACTTGTGTCCTTTGTTATTTGCTATTTACCTGAATAATGTTGAACACTGTTAGTCACAATTATAACGGACTTGACATGGCAGCTGGTTAAATTTACAACCTTAGTGATGATGATGTAGAAAATGTATGTTCTTCTATATGCTGATGACACTAGAATGATTCAATCAAATACAAAATTTCTTGCTTGTGTATAGCGGAACTACGTCAACTCTTCTAATGGTTGACATTTGGTTGTTTCAGGTGTCAACTATATTGTGAATCTGTAATCATTAGTCTATATTGATACAATTGATTTACACAGTACCTTGTCTGCACAAGGCATGGCAAGTGTAAACAGAACAGTAGAATGCATTTGATATCAATAAAGTGTAGGATATTTCACTCTATACTTGTCCAGAATATTAATTTTCTATGTTTGTCACTTACAGGTTTCTACAGACAATACATCTTTAACCAATAGACACCACAGTCACACCATTTTATAATAATTAAATGAACATCAAAATAAACACAACTTGCAATTATAGAAAATCAATAGTTTTGAAGATACAGTTTAAAAGTGTTAGGGGACTGTTCAGTCTAACAGGGGTCAAGTGTGTCTACTCTGCCTGGGCACAGTGACCAATTAAAGATTAGTCAAGGTCTCAATGGAACAGTAGCACTAGGCTGCAGAGTTTAGTCATGCTGCTGGCTTTGTGGCACATTAAACACAATCTACTGTTGGGGGTGGTCTCAAGGGCCCTTCTCAAAACCACATCACTAGATAATGTAAAACTGTTGCACTTTGGGGGCCCCTTAGAATGATTCAATCAAATACAGATGTCTTGTATATAGTGGCAGCACCCTAAGATACATCAATACAACATTAGAAAAAAGTTGAAGTTTTTGAAAAAATAGGCCATTTGTTAATTTTTTACCAGTTTTGGGGTCCTTAGAGGCCCTAGGTAGCCCTTAAAGTGATTAAATCAAATACAGATTTCGCGTGCATAGTGGCAGTGCCCTAAGATGTATATGCAAAATTAGAGAAAAAGTTGCTGAACGGTTTCCGAGATACGGCAGCTGACGGCGGACGCAGAGTGATGGCAATAGTCCCTTGGACCTTCAGCCAAAGGACGAAAAACCTTTCAAAATACATATATGAATGTCTGGGCTAAACTTGATTTGCGGTTTCCATGTAACTGACATAATTATACACGAATGTACACACACATATTGTTACTCTGGGGTCAAGTATCATGTTGATACGGATGCTACGAATGTGAGAAAACGGTAGCAAATTACTAATTTTACTTTATTTTTTCAGTGGTGTGGATAAACGACACAATTTGAAATTGCGTAAGTCCTCAAAAACATATCCTTTCTAGAAAATCTCCACTATTTTTTCAAACGATAACTATTTCAATAAAAACTAGTGGTTGAAGACAGTATGGATGGCATTGACCGATCTCTGTCGAGTGTTTTTTATATGTTTAGATACCGTGTTCATGTATTGACTCATTATGTTAAAGGCAAGTTCTTATATAGCACAGTATCCAGTCCTCAGGACTGCTCAAAGCGCTTTACACTTTACTCCCTGGCAGACCTGTTCAATCAAACATCATCTCGACTTTTCTGGGAAGCATTCTGCCACGCTGCAATTAATGCACCGAATTTATTCGTACACAAATATCCACCACAGCTGAGTGAACTGAAGCAATCTAGAGAAAACGAACTTGCCCAAGGTTTGACACCGCCGCAGAGAATTCGAACCCGGGTTCTCTCAGTCGAGAGTCCAAAACTCTTACCGCTGCACTACTGCACTCCACGTGTTCATGTATTGTAAGATACATAGGGGAGATTGAGGCTCTTCAAGTATCACATGCCTGACGTGTTAACCAATTGTAGCGGGTAGGTAAGGCATCATATTCCACATAACAGGATAGCCATGCCGGCAAGACTTGTAGTTATCAGCTTCTATAGAGCCCCGGTCTACCATATATCAAAAGCTAAATACATCAAAGATATTACATTTTCAGTATAAAGATCTCTTCTGGAGCAAGATTGCATTTAAAGAGAAAAATTGGGTTTATGAGCTCGTAAGATTTTTAATAAAACAGTCCCCGTGGACTACTGAATAGGAATAAAACTTCAACTTCTATAATTACCGAAACAACCCGCATTTATTATCTCCATTTTTATTTCCAACTCTGTTTTTCGTGTTTTGCATGCTCGAGTCAGTTCATCATTGAAACTGTACAAATCACATAGTCAAGAATCATTAATTGCACTAAAGAAATAATTTCATTGTTCACTATTCACAATTGCTGCAGATTAAAATCGGCTACAGTACACATTAACACACACGCACGTGCGTTCACACACAGGCGCACACATTCCAAGTTCTGAAACAAAGAAAACACCAGATCCACAAAATAGAACGACAACGCTATAAAAATATCCGTTACAAACCTCTATCTTTCTTAGTAAGACGTGGGCAGGCTACCTGAAGTGGTCAACAATTAGCACCGACACTTCGTCTAATTAACACCGATTTAACGATTCTTGTGTTCTAGGGCTTCTGAGATCAAAAGTGCACACTCGGTTTCTCGACGTCTCTTGCATTCGAGTCGCTACCGTAATATTACATTTATGGACATGAATTACAGTTGTAAAGACGGCTGTATGTGTAACGACAGCCAACAGTGTCATTACACACTTGTTGTAAACACACAAGTAAAGTTACACAGAGGAAATGACCGTATATAAACATTTGTGACTAACAACTCGGAAAGAAAAGCTCGACAGGGGCTGGGGGTCAAGTACATTTGATTAAGTACAATTCCAAGTACATAAGGTAAAATACAGTGTACTTTGAAACTTAAACTTTTCAAGTACAATTCCAAGTAAAAGTACATTAAATCAAATAAAATACTATGTAACTTAAACTTATCAAGTACAATTCAAAGTACAAGACCATTTGGCCAAATACACATCCAAGAACATTTCAGTAGTAATAATCAAAATATTATTCAGGTGTCAATTATTAACTATTCTGAATATATAACATTAATTATATATCTAAGCAAGATGGAAATTTGGCACTGTGCATCATAGGGGCAACCCAGCATAGAAGTATTAACTTTTATTCAAACAAGTTTTGAAATGTACTCAATAGTTTCGAAAATATGACTGACCAAGCGCAGGTCATTCCAAAAACCCAAGTACTGCAAAAAATGTACTCAAGTACAAACAAATCAAATGTACTTGACCCAAGCCCGGATTTCCATGCGGACAAATCACACAAGTATTAATAAAATAGAGCTGCACGTATTGTAAAATATACACTGGCAGCATCAATCTCGTCTAATTCTCTAATGCAGGTCTTTCTCGCCGTTTCAACATATGATATTTATTACACTCAATACCCATTACTATAGGGTTATTTTTTTCTTGCATACATTAATTTTTTCCTGCATAAATGGGGTAGAAAATGTTACCCCAAAAACTGGTCAAGAAAACCCTGCACTAGTATATGATACAATTCACACAGTATAGAACACTAGTGCAAGGAGTGCACTAGTGCACCACTTACTGAGAATCAGTCAGTCACATATTGATCAACGTTGAGTACATTCGATGGATTTGAAGGATCGACCAATGATGTACAATCGGTGGTCAGGTAATTATCAAACGCATCAGTCAATGTAACTGCGCAATCGATCAATTGATTTTTTTCTCACTTTTCTGCGGACCAATCGGTCTCCAGTGGCTGAAGCACTCCACAAATTTTAAGTTTTTATTTATTTTTATTTTATATTTGTTTCATGCAAAATCCCACTGATAAGTTTTTGTTGCTGATCTCACTGACGCATGACACATGCATTCGACTGATGCTTGCTGATTCACCGACTGGGCAATGCCATAAATCGAACGCACCAAACCATCAAAGACACCCATCAATGCTACAATAATTTGTGAACTTTGACCACACTCTGTCGAAAACAACAATCTTTGAAAAATATACAAATTCATAAAACACAGTTGTCTGTATTTTGCATAATTATATTATACGATATATATCTATATATATGTGTGGATACATGCAAACAGCGATATAATGCAATGCATATACACTACTCATGCATAGTTGTGCAAAATTACTCGAAAATTCATCAGTGGTTTATCTATGTACAAATTAAGACAGCTCAAATTAATTCGGTGGCTTCAGTGCATACACCGACACGCTTCAGTGCATACACCGACACGCTTCAGTGCATACACCGACACGCTTCAGTGCATACACCAACACGCTTCAGTGCATACATCGACATGCATCCATGCACGAAACACCTCAATGCACCGACACGCTTCAATGCAGAGACACACTTCAAAGCATCATGGTCATAGTTTTGGTACTGATATGCTGATGTACAAACCTGATTGTTTCTGACACCTGATTTAACTATGTAGACAATTGGCGTTATGCTAACACAACACAACTAGTGTCACATCAACATAACTGTTGTCACATCGACACAAGTGACGTCATGTCAACACAACCGATGTCACGTCAACAAAACTGGTGTCACATCGACACAGCTGACGTCACATCGACAAAACTGATGTTACGTTGACACAACTGATCTCATTGCGACACAACTGATGTCACGTCAACTGGTGTCACGGTGACACAACTGATGTCTTGTTGACACAACAGGCATCACGTCAACACAACTGGTGTCATGGTGACACAACTGATGTAACATCGAAACAACTAATGTAACATTGACACAACTGATGTCACATCAACATAACTGATGTCATGTCAATACAACCAGTGCCACGACACACAACTGGCGCCACGTCGAAACAACTAACATATAAGTCACTACTAGAAACAATGTCTGTTGACGTCAGTGTCAACTCCGCAGCACACATCGCAACAGCTCCATGACATCTGTGAAGCGTTGTGCACCGATCGAAAACAAGTGGACTGTGGCGCACCCTGCTGGCAGCATTTATAACCACGTCAGCAAACTGTCGATCTTCTGCATCTCCATGTCACTGAGTAGTTCGCTGCTGATGTCACCCTGGGGGACAGAAACAGAACTAGTCACTCCACCAGATTCATCGCCATCAGGAAAAACTGTAGAATACAACTGAAAATATAGTCATTAAACAAGTGTTTTCTTTTGACAAAAAGTAATGTGACCACTTTTACTGAGATTGTAGGCAGTTTATCTAAGTCTAGTACTTACTGATATTCTTGAAATGAAAAATTCCAATCAAGATTGCAACGAGACCGTGGAAACCTACCAACAAGTTATGAATACAAATACCAGTTTAGGTAGTAAGCAAATTCTAAAACGGTTCTTCAACATAATTTTTATTTTCTAAATTAAACATACGGTGGCTATCACACCAGGCGAAGTAAATTTGAAGGGTTTGAGGACAAAATACGATAAACACCATTTGTAAAATGTTGCCCAAACCACGACTAAACATTCGTTTAAACACATGTCAAGTTAAGATACTATAAAATTTATACAAAAACGCAATAAATCCCCATGAAACGATGTGCACAAAAGAGCATTTGTTTTCAAAACGTGCTAACGTGATATATCTGTGTTCAATATATCCATGTTCAGCCAATCAGCACCACCATGCCTCACATGCAGCTACGCAGAGTGATGGCCTGTACTGTATTAATACACATCATTTTGATAACTAAATAATTTAAAATCACATTTTGCATAACAAATGTGCAACAAATATTTAACAGTTTGCCACCATTCTCTACGATTTTGGATTCTAAATACATATCAACTTAATTTATATTATTTCCATTTTGAGGATGAAACAAAAAAATTATTTTTTCTTCAAAATGATGAAAATGGATACAATGCCCCGAAACACATTTATTTTCTCCCCCTCTCACCTGCAGGGTTGAGTCGAGGTCATCGGTGCCGCAGTCCATACTTGTCGCCATGTCACCAGGATCCGCCACCTGTGCTACCTCCATGCTCATGACTCCCTGCATGGCGCCTGCCGTTGCAAAGTCTGCATTCGCTGGCCTCGACATCTTGTGGGCTGAACACAAAGGCACAACTCATTACTGTCGTCAAGCCGGCATTTCTAAACTTCCATGTATTACAAAAACTACACAAAAATAACCCCACAATCTCTCCCTTATGTAACTTTGAAGTATATTGATACCAGCATGCATGCATTCTGCCAAATAAATGTTACCTGCCACTGATTGGTTACTGTTTGTTGACGATACAGAGGCCACAAGTGATGACCTAATAGGCCGTGACCTGTGATGAACTATCAGAGGTCATGACATGTGATGACCTAACAAAGGTCATGACATGGCCAGGACATTAGGCTGGGATGGAGTGTGACTTGTCCTGGGCAGGCCAGTGGGAGAGGGAAGGAGAGAGCTGGCAGATTGCCTATAGGTGTGTAAGTGCTAACTACTAGTAGACATCTATTCCTGTGCTGCTGGCTGGTTGCCAGCCCCAACTACTACTGATAGTGTCAGCTGACAAGACCCCTCTTGTCTGACTTATGGCTCCTTCCAACTGCTGCCTTAACCCTTTCCCCACCACAGCAAACCTACACCTGAGTGACACCAAACAAGGTCCTGTTTATGTCCCACTCACCAGGGCTTCCAACAGTTCATCAACTGACCTGTTCAGATATCAGCTAATGTCAGCTTAACGCAAAGAATCCTGGGTAAAATTGCATTCATCAACATAGCAAAATATTAAATTTAACAAAACAGTGACAAGAACTCCTGTGTGGTCAAAGTGAGTTTGATATAGTAAAGGCAGCAAATAAAATACTCTACATAAATCGGCAGGTCAATCACAATCACAAATTTGGGCTAAACATTCTTCTGTTTATATTTCGAATGCAAGCTTCCCCAGGATTCCTTGTTCGCAAATGTGTTGTCGTGAAAATTGCCGACCTCCGAACAGGTCAAGGCATCTTGCAGTAATGTTCTCGTGATGTGTGTATGATACAGGCAAACCAATGGTTTTGTGCTATAAGTCAAATGGAAACTGTTTTGAGGCTACCCACATGGCAGTTTTGTCATCTGTTACCTCTCAAAGTCACACATGACTTAACCATTTCAGTACTACAGCCCCCAGACTCTGTGATCATTGAATAGTGCATTCCCAGTGACTACATATGAACATCGATTATGCCTCGATGATTTCAGCAACTACAATACATTTTACTAGTAGAACATCATATATATATTCTGAAAGTATAATAATTGATAAATAAAACAAGTTAAGATATATTTCAATTTCGTAGACGTGATAACCAGAATCTGATAATTACGTCATTCATCATTACCGTAATGATCGAATATACTGCTGCTGTTAGTTTCAGCATAGGTAATGTCTGTAAAACGTTATTCCGATCATCACCGGCAACATCCAACACAATTTATCAGTAAAACTATAAAACAATCTGTCTAAGTAAGCTATTACATTGTAAATCGCCATCGCTATCGTAACTAACGTCGTCCGCCATTACCGCTCTCGAAGATTTGTGTAGACAGTTATACAAAAAACGCACAAATCTTGAAATACATTTACTGAGCGATAATCCACGATTACTGTTGAAATGTTATGGCATCAGCCTTAAAGACACTTTATAACATGTGCCTCCACAAAGCAGATATTTGTGACTAAAACCGACTTAAATAGCAGACATCGTCAATGCCAAAAAAACGGCCTGTCGTACCAAAATGGTTAATCAGGTTGTGGTTTTTTGGCCTTACTTTGTACAGCTGTTCAATGCAGCAAAAATACAAGAGAACTGTTCTATAAAGCTATCCCAGCACAAATATTGTATATCGTATTGCATACCATTACAACCCAAATATTACAGTTACACTCCAAATACTACACTGTAATTTTATTTTGCCAACTATGATTACAATTGAAAGTTCATATACTTTTGAAAATGTTGCAGACTGTACCTGTTTTTAATAGAAATCATATATTGTTGGGAACGCTACCGGTTGCATTTATACCAAACTGCATTATATGCACAAAACTTCAGATTGCAAGCAAATATAGAGACGTTGAATTACACCAAATTTGAAAAAAATATGATATTATTTATGCCTATTTTACTTAATGACAAAATAAGAAATTTTTTTTAAATTTTATTTATATTTCTCATTGCAATGACTGATTAATGGTTCTTTTGTAATCAAACAGTAATTTGCAGCTACTGTCGCCACGGCAACGTGCCAGCAACAGGGCTGACTGCACTCAGTTGCCCTCAACACCCATTCAGCTATATTTGTAGATTTTCCCTAAAACACCTCCATTTAGGGAAGAGTTAGGGACCTGTCATTTGTCCCCCTAACTTTGGTGTAACCCATTTCCTCACCCAGTCGATATTAACCCTTCCATGTTAACCCTTATTCAAGTCACCTGCCCAGTGTGCCAATCTATTAATGGTTAAATCAAATTAAAATTGTGACATTTATTAAAAAAAATAGGAATTTAGAAACAAAATAAAGATAGGAATCATATACATAGAAATATTTTAACAAAGGGATTTTGAATCACCTTGTTGAATTCAAATTTATTTTTTAATGTGTCCTGACAGTCCATCTGATCAATGTGACAAACGACATACATATATCGCTTTCTGATTACACAATTATTGGATATAATACATTGTACAACAAATGTGAAATGTATCAACAGTTTAGCTTTTACCTCTCTTTTAATTCTAATTCATGATATATTTCAAAATGATTTATAAATTGTATTTAACCATTCCACAATTTTATTTTAAACTGCCATACATCATAAAAAGTTTTGTTTTATGTCACACTTTGGGGTGACATTCCGGAGTGACACTTTAGCATTGACACACTGAGGTGACACTTTAGAATGACACACTGGCATGACATTGTGGTGACTCGTTAGTGTGACACTTTGGAGTGATAATTTGGGGTGACACTTTGTAATGACACACTGAGGTGACACTTTGGAATGATAATTTTGGGCAACATGATGGGGTGACACAATGGAATGACACTTTGTGATGAACAAAATCACACTGTGGAGGTGAGACATTGTAATGACACTTTTGTTGACATTGTAATGACGCTTTGCACCGACACTTTTAAATTTGGAATGACACGTTAGAGTTACACTTTGGAAGTGACATGTTGTGGTGACATTTTGGAAGTGACACTTTAGAGTTGACACTTACATTCCTGACTGTCCATCTCATCCACGTTGCTGAGGAAGTCTTCAGGTGTGCGAGGGAGGCTGTAGCTGGTGCCCATCCCACCTGCGGGGGAAGACAGGGAGAATGAGGGCAAACAACAGGGATCACATGAATATCTTTTCTGTCATAAGCTTGGCCTTGATAATTTCAGTCTTCCTTGTATGTCTGGTAAACATGTAGATATAGCCAACTCTGTATGTCTGGTAAACATGTAGATATAGCTTACTCTGTATGTCTGGTAAACATGTAGATATAGCCAACTCTGTATGTCTGGTAAACATGTAGATGTAGCCAACTCTGTATGTCTGGTAAACATGTAGATATAGCCAACTCTGTATGTCTGGTAAACATGTAGATGTAGCCAACTCTGTATGTCTGGTAAACATGTAGATATAGCCAACTCTGTATGTCTGGTAAACATGTAGATGTAGCCAACTCTGTATGTCTGGTAAACATGTAGATGTAGCCAACTCTGTATGTCTGGTAAACATGTAGATATAGCCAACTCTGTATGTCTGGTAAACATGTAGATGTAGCCAACTCTGTATGTCTGGTAAACATGTAGATATAGCCAACTCTGTATGTCTGGTAAACATGTAGATATAGCCAACTCTATATGTCTGGTAAACATATAGATATAGCCAACTCTGTATGTCTGGTAAACATGTAGATATAGCCAACTCTGTATGTCTGGTAAACATGTAGATGTAGCCAACTCTGTATGTCTGGTAAACATGTAGATATAGCCAACTCTGTATGTCTGGTAAACATGTAGATATAGCCAACTCTATATGTCTGGTAAACATATAGATATAGCCAACTCTGTATGTCTGGTAAACATGTAGATATAGCCAACTCTGTATGTCCGGTGAACATGTAGATATAGCCAACTCTGTATGTCTGGTAAACATGTAGATATAGCCAACTCTATATGTCTGGTAAACATATAGATATAGCCAACTCTGTATGTCTGGTAAACATGTAGATATAGCCAACTCTGTATGTCTGGTAAACATGTAGATGTAGCCAACTCTGTATGTCTGGTAAACATGTAGATATAGCCAACTCTGTATGTCTGGTAAACATGTAGATATAGCCAACTCTATATGTCTGGTAAACATATAGATATAGCCAACTCTGTATGTCTGGTAAACATGTAGATATAGCCAACTCTGTATGTCCGGTGAACATGTAGATATAGCCAACTCTGTATGTCTGGTAAACATGTAGATATAGCTAACTTTGCATGTCTGGTAAACATGTAGATATAGCTTACTCTGTATGTCTGGAAAACATGTAGATATAGCCAACTCTGTATGTCTGGTAAACATGTAGATGTAGCCAACTCTGTATGTCTGGTAAACATGTAGGTATAGCCAACTCTGTATGTCTGGTAAACATGTAGGTATAACCAACTCTGTATGTCTGGTGAACACGTAGATGTAGCCAAGTGTACTAAACATGTCATGTTTACTTGTAAACTTCACAACATGACTGTAAAATTTACAACATGACTGTAAAGTTTACAACACATATGCAATAATATTGTTTTATATTTTTTATAAATAATTGACTTTTGTACGTATTTAATCAATGGATAAGTCTGAAGACAATTTTATGTTTTAAAATGTGATGTTTTAAGACAGACAATAAATAATTTTTTTAGTTTGAATTTAATAAACTGACCTACATTAGTAGGTCAGTCAAGGTATCGAATGCACTTATGACACTTTTGTTAACACTGAGCATACCTCAATGTTGTCATTATAACTACATAACTACACTCTTAACTATTGTGTTCACTCCATAATTTCACACCACAACAGACATAAAATATTACTCAATTTAATAAAGTATCAACTTCAATTTAAATAATAAATCATACATTTTAGTACACTTTTGAGACACAAGTCATCAATCAAACTTGTCATTCACTTCATGTGCTCCACTTATAACATCAGCCACTGCAGCATTGACAGGAACAAATCAGAGTTGTATGTGTACCATGAGAAGTGCCCTAAAACACACTATCTGATCACAGGATCTGCCCTTTTGTCCATACCAAAAACACGTGGAATGATGAAATGAACACGTTTGGGATATAAAATTTGGGTAAGATGTGTTATAAATGCAGAAATTATATGGGTTCTAATTCTAATAAATGTCGTGCTCTAGCTTCTAAATCGGTGATAAGTCACTCAAAGATGTCTTGTATAACAAAGGGTTATGTACAATGAGACATCCTTTCTTGAGAAGGTTCTAGAAAATACACTTGGTCTCAAGTGTACCTAATTCACTTCCTGAGAGGAACATGTACGTCTAAGTAGCTACTGGTCTAGTCAGTTATATAACAATATCGGTGAGGTTTTTTTTAAATATCACTAATAACTGATGTCTTATTTCGATAGGAACAAAGAAAAATACAAAAACAATTATTTGTACAGACATGTCTGTAAACATAAGGTATAAAAAAAATTATTTGGTAGATTTTTACGGTGTCAAAAATGGACAATCATTACAGCAATTAGATTATAAAGATGTCTGGCGTAGACCACACATGCAAGTTTTCTACTCAGTGCGGAGTCTTAGGAAATAATCTCATGGAGCATGCTATGAAGACTTCCACAAATCTACTCTTAGTGGGTGTTAAGTTGCAAAATAGTTAAATAGTTTTGTACTTTTTTGGATTCCACATACCACAAGCTTTAAAATGATGCGTCACTTGCTGAAATATCTTCAGAAGTTCTTGTTTGATTGCTAAGATCGAAGCAATCAGTTAAGAAGCAGCGTTTTGATAATTTAAGTCATTTTGACTTAAATATTGTTAGTTTTTTAATGGGTTTGTAATTGCATGTATTTGATTAGTTATGGATAATTTGTCGAGGATAACTGGACTCGGACTTTGAAAGATGGGATTTAAGGTATATATTTATGTCAATATCACAAATTTGATTGGACATGACCTAGATAGATATTTTGTGCTAAAGTGCAGAACTCGCCTGTGTTACTTAATCATCAGTTTCCTGTGCTGGGTCACAATTGTCTGACATTGACACAAACACCTGGGAATCTGAGTCTCTATCACGTACTAAATGGTGATCAATCACTCAAAATGGCACAAAATAAATCAAAATGGGCCAAGAGGCCCTGAAGTCCTTTGGACTATGTGACCCCGGCTGACCAAATGAGTGATAAGTCAGAAAATTATAACATTGTTTTCTTACATTCTTGTATAGCTTGGGTAGAGTGCTTTACACAGTTTCAAAAATTATGACAGCTACAAACATTGGCGAAGTTATGGAGCATTGAACATGGCAGGGGTCAAAAAGTGAAAATGAAGAAAACGGTTGAAATTTTACATTATATATGCAAATGGATTGCATGGAAATACTGCATGCATGACATTCAAATTTGGTATACAGTATGTATGTTATGTTGCAATGATACACTGGAAGTACAAATGTGCTGCTACAAAACTTATAAATGATAACACAACATGACTGTGAAGGTTTTGCCTATGCACACGGATAGCATGGACATATTGAGTATGTGGCATTCAAAGTTGGCTTATAGTGCGCATGTTATTAATGTATAGTGCCATGATACATAGTGCTTAGCTAATTATATCATTTTACCTGTAATGGTACAAAAGGTGTATTACATCAGAATGTCCCACCCCAGTGCCTACAATGCCTGAAGCCTATAAAGCACTCACTCTCCCACACTGGGCAATAAACAACAGCCCAGCACTGGCCACACCAAGACTGACCAACAATAAACTATGGTCATGAGTGACCACTCCAGCCAGTGGCTCACTGATCACAAACTGACTTAAATTCAGTGCCAGGCTAGCACCCCAGTGATCAGAGATAGAGCAATATCCAGTTATAAATATAGATCAGTGCAGGAGGCTTACAGCAGTAGTGAAATAGTAGGAAAATTTAGCATTTATGGGGCCTTGAGGTGCCCTTAGAATGATTAAATCAAATACAGATTTCTTGTGTATAGTGGCAGTACCCTAAGATACGTTGATGCAAAATTAGAGAAAAAGTTGCTGAATGGTTTCCGAGATCTATATGGCAGCTTATGGAGGACGGCGGACGGAGTGATGGAATAAGTCCGTTTGACCTTCGACCCAAAGGATTACAATTCAATAGACTACATTCTGGTCATACATGTTCTCACTGTAGGAAGCTGTGCTGACCAAAGATTGGACTGATAACCCATTTACAAACACACAACAAATTACACCTAAAATCAAAGGAAAGATCATCCTTGCTACAAGGAATCGCTGATGATGGTATTACCAATGTATAAGATGCACAAGGGTGTATCATCTATTATAATGTAATAACAATGTACAAGATGCACAAGGGTGTATCATCTATTATAATGTAATAACAATGTACAAGATGCACAAGGGTGTATCATCTATTATAATGTAATAACAATGTACAAGATGCACAAGGGTGTATCATCTATAATAATATAATAACAATGTACAAGATGCACAAGGGTGTATCATCTATTATAATGTAATAACAATGTACAAGATGCACAAGGGTGTATCATCTATTATAATGTAATAACAATGTACAAGATGCACAAGGGTGTATCATCTATTATAATGTAATAACAATGTACAAGATGCACAAGGGTGTATCATCTATAATAATATAATAACAATGTACAAGATGCACAAGGGTGTATCATCTATTATAATGTAATAACAATGTACAAGATGCACAAGGGTGTATCATCTATTATAATGTAATAACAATGTACAAGATGCACAAGGGTGTATCATCTATTATAATGTAATAACAATGTATAAGATGCACAAAGCAATGAATGTAAATAAGATGGTTGCTTACAAGAAATGACACCAATGATGTATGGAAAGACCATGCTCTCTATGAGGGATTTATTGCTTTAACTAGTGACTTGTCCCAGCATCTTTTGTACTTTTTGGACGGGTAAAAATTCAAATTTGGATGGGTGGAAATTTCAGGAGCAAAAAACCTTATATATTATTGACTATCACTATTACTCACCGTTGTCCACAATGCTTTTAAAATGTGTGTCAATTTGTGCATACATATATGTATTTATGTATGTTTTAGGTCGTTTGGGCTGGACTGTATGTGTGTGCACATGGATGCGCATATCTACCGAGACATTATTGGGCTGGTAAATATTTGATCATAACAGCCTGAAGGATTGCTGATGATAATGAGATTATGAGAGAAGAAAAGCCCTAGTTCCAATGTTAGTGTTGACTGTAGGTTACAAGACAAGACTGTCAACTCAATTCAAGAACATCTACTGGCAACTGTCAAGAGAAGACAACTGGCATGGTTTGGGCATGTAACGAGACACGTAAGCCTCCCGAAGACGATTCTTCAGGCACAATGGAGGGCAGATGCCACCGCCAACGGCAGAGAAAATGTCGATTCGACAATGTCAAGGAGTGGACGACCCTCTCTGTGTCAGAGCTCCTCATCATAGCCACTGACAAACAAGAATGGCAAGTGTTCCCCCACCGCCGGATGACCAAGTCGGTTAAGGGACTAAGTAAGTTAAGTCTGTCGACTCACCCAGTCCACTGTCCCCACTGTTCTGTCTGGCGTGTGACTCAAGACTGTTGCCCCCCTGACCCAGGAAGGGGTCAACACCGCTGGTGGACACTGACTGCATGGCTGTCTGCATGCTCGTCACCATCTCCGGCTGTGACGTTGATGCACATGACACATTCGGAGGGGACCGTAACATCTCCTGAAACAGACAGCGACACCAGTTACAAATGTAGGGGGGGAAAAAACCTGGGGGTGCTTTGGAAAATTGTTCACTGCCATGCCGAAGTAACTTCAGCTTCTTTTAACATAAACGGGGCACATTTCAAGGGCACACTAAAAGGTTTAGGGAGCACATCAAATTCCAAAGGAACATGCCCCCATAGTCCCCCCTATCGACATGTTGTGGTACAGTAAAACCTGTCTTGGACGACCATTTTCTCGGTTCGACATTACCTTGTTTTCAATGTTATTGTCATGGGTCGAAAACATAGTGTCCCAATGCAGTAATTACGGGTGTAAACATAGTGTCCCAATATAGTCATTACGGGTGTAAACATAGTGTCCTAATAGACTCATTATGGGTATAACATAGTGTCCCAATACAGTCATTACAGGTATAAACATAGTGTCCCAATACAGTCATTACGGGTATAAACATAGTGTCCTAATATAGTCATTACGGTTGTAAACATAGTGTCCCAATATATTCATTATGGGTGTAAACATAATGTCCAGATACAGTCATTACGGGTATAAACATAGTGTCCCAATACAGTCATTACGGGTGTAAACATAGTGTCCCAATACAGTCATTACGGGTATAAACATAGTGTCCTAATAGAGTCATTATGGGTGTAAACATATTGTCCCAATACAGTCATTACGGGTGTAAACATAGTGTCCCGATACAATCATTACGGGTATAAACATATTGCCCCGATACATTCATTACGGGTGTAAACATAGTGTCCCAATACAGTCATTACGGGTATAAACATAGTGTCCAGATACAGTCATTACGAGTGTAAACATAGTGTCCCAATACAGTCATTGCAGGTATGGTAATACCTCCAGTGTGGACACTAACCACAACTGAAAGTAGACGGCAGTGGATTGAACTGAAAATGGATGACAGTGACATCAACTGAAGTAGGTCACATTGGCCTTAATTAATAACAAACAATTGAAAATGGACAACAACAGCCTAAACGGAAATGAATACGGACCACAAGGGTTTTAAACTCTCAACTGAAAATGGACCACAATGGTCTCAATTGAAAATTAATAATGATGGATTTTATACCCACACATAGAGGGTAAATATATGCCCCCATAAGTCAGTGGGTAACGTGGACTCACCTGGAAAGGTCTTGAAGCGGACGAAGTGCTCTCGAAAAGTCTCTGCTGTGGTTGTGAGCTTGCTTGCATGCTGGGGGAGAGACTGGCGGTAAAGACGGGGTTGGGGGCGACTGGTTGTGTTGCTCTCTTCAACATGACCTCCTGCAACAAAAGGTCGTCACTGACAAACTGTCTCCAACGCAAATATAACAATAGTTTTAGGCAGTTTTTCTTATTAACAAATGTAAATCGTGAAAATTTATAAATTACAATGGAACCTCATTATTAATGTTACCTTTGGGACTGGGAAAGTGTTCTGAAAAATGAGGTAACCTTATTAACAGGACAAATTTCCTATACTTCGCTGTTATAAATATAATTTGGGACGGTCCCCTAATTGTCAGGTGACTGTAACAATTATAAATTTCAATAGCGCCAATATCCCCAGGAATCTGAGCTCAGAGGCACAAAATACAAGAATCGTTGAGCAAAATCATTTACGTGGACAAGCAAGAGTCGTCATTAGAGCAAGGGACCGCCGAAGGTTAGGGTGGGAATGCAATTTCAAATAAATAAGTCTTGAGATTTTACGAAAAGTAGTTATAGTCTTAGGCGATTTTAAAGAAATTGATTCCCGACTTTGTGTGCAGCTACAGAGAAAGCTGGTTTGCCAATGTTAACGTTTTGGTACAAAAAGAACATAAAGTAAGGTTCAACTGTAGTTTCTTTCTAAAGATGCCACAAGAGCCTAACTGTAGAGGTAAGGCAAGGAATAATCCAGGTAAGTTGTCACAGACTCGCTGTGCAGGTAAAGAAGCACATAAGCAACAGACACAGCTGTTTTGTCTCCAGGTGTCAACCATCAAACACTGGCAGTTATCACACTGGGAAAGGTTAAACTTCAAAGAATCGCCAGTCAATGGCAGTGAAAGAGTTAACGTCGTCGTCATGGCAACAATCGTGGGCGACAAACTAGTTCTTGCTGTGGAAACGCAATAGATGGCAGCATATCAGTTGAATCCAGCAAGAACGGAGCCGTGTTTGCATAGCAAATGTTGTCTGTGCAAAACCATAAATTCTACTACGTAACATATTCGGCAGTAGTTTTAATTATACAAGTTCTGCTAAATGGTAAAGTGAGCTAAAACTAAAACATGTTATGTTGGTGAACTAGTATTCATGCTAACTTGTTCAATTTTCTCTGGTTATCTGTCGTACCAGTTAATATGTAGTTACACTTCATGGAATCGTTGCTAGTTGTATCTTCAGTAGTATGGT
Organism: Escarpia spicata; assembly: GCA_963995525.1. Classification (NCBI taxonomy): domain Eukaryota; kingdom Metazoa; phylum Annelida; class Polychaeta; order Sabellida; family Siboglinidae; genus Escarpia; species Escarpia spicata. The sequence goes on along the minus strand of OZ023207.1, from coordinate 47,877,857 downwards.
TATTATTAGCTGTGTATGTCTAAAGAGTTAAACCTCGACTTATGGTCACCTCAGAAATACAGCCACCTCACAATTACAGTCACCCGAGGACAGCCACTGTTTTTTCCTTCACATGTAACATATCAAAAAGTAGACCTGCCGATATGTTCACTTCATTATCAGGGCTGCCTACTTGACAAAAACAATTTCTGTAATGACCCCTCGTCCACCCCACCCTACAGTAGTCAGTCAAGCCTTTCTCAGAAGTAGCCACAGTGACGGGCCAGCCCATTCCCAGACCTGGATGTAACTTAATCCCAAGTCATTAAAACATTGATCAATTGTTGCAAATGAATGATGATATTTTCTTTCCCTAGTCATTGGGTTTGCCCCCTGCCCAACGACTACAGCAACCACCGCTTCATTTACTGATAAATTGTAACAAGTGAATGATGACATTTTCTTAGGCACGGGCCACCTGGTATGAACTTGTCAGGGCATTATTTATACGATTAGCAGTTCTTTGATGTGTATAATTTTCTGTAGTCCAATATGTTTATTTCCGTAATACAGAAGCAATTTCCATAACGCTGTAATCTGAGGTCCATTTCTGTAATGATTATAGGAAATCTGTAATGGTAGGCAGCTTTGCATTATTCCCGTCATGTCCACCAAGGATGATCTCTATATTCAGGTTATACTCCAAGTGACCAGTGCTTGGTATTGTTTCTTGACACGCCTCCAGGTACAAATGGATGTAGACACCTGGGGACCATTTCACTAACATTTTATGAGTTCATAAGGTTGATTTTGCTCTTTATATCAATCTCTCCTTAAAATTGTTCTTGTATATTGAAAACTGTCAATATCAGGCTGTGCCGCCAGGAGAATTTTGCCAGTGTGTCACGGGATTAGTGTCCTTGGTAATATGTGGCAGATTTATTATTTTTTTAAACTCCTCAAATTTAACAACAGACTTCCCTTATGAGCTCATTCATTGTCTTAGTGAAAGATCTTGTCAAAAGTACATACAACCTAACCTTCAACCTAACCCTAACCGTAACCATAACTATCAACGTAACCATAACCATCAACCTGACCCTAACCTTCAACCTAACCATATGCCTTTTTGCACCACACCAACCATGAAGGGGCATGTGTAGGTGGAGGAGTAGCAGGAAGCTCTCTCCCTTGGTGCCACTGTACCACACCAACCATGAAGGGGCATGTGTAGGTGGAGGAGCAGCAGGAAGCTCTCCCTTTGTGCCACTGTACCACACCAACCATAAAGGGGCATGTGTAGGTGGAGGAGTAGCAGGAAGCTCTCCCTTTGTGCCACTGTACCACACCAACCATGAAGGGGCATGTGTAGGTGGAGGAGTAGCAGGAAGCTCTCTCCTTTGGTGCCACTATACAATTTTGTGTAGACCAGACAGTGAGACAGACAGACAGACAGACAGAGGAGGCCATCAATAAGTCACACAGACAACATCAACACATCCATCAACCCCCTACCTACAAACTACATCTAAATGGTCTCCCCAAACTGACCCCTTGACCCTTAACCAACATTGCCTGATTTTAGGACCATTAAAAATCTTAAATTCCTTCAATCCAACGCTGTCACGCTCTGATTGGCTGAAAAAGATCTTTTAAAACACCCTCCATTCAAGATGTCAATCAAACATGATAAAAATAGCTGTGTAATAAACTAATAATGTGCCTGAATATTGTGTTATAAGAAAACAGCAAAAATATGCCGCCGATTAGATTGTTTGTTAAATGCATCGTTTCAGTGGCAGTGCATTATGCCACTGAAGGTGCTAATGTCTGGTCAGTTCCACTCAGTTCACACCAAGTGTTTCTTCCAATATCACACATCATTATTTACTAGGTCATACGTTGATGAAAACTAACAGGAAGCCTGGCTGCGTCCTGACCCATATACAGGTGTACATGCCTGTAGGTTGAATTAGTTCACCAGCTGACATCTGACTGCACATCTGTAATTAATTGTCAGTGCTGCTTATTGTAGGACACTGTATGTTACAGCACAGATACTGTCCATTTGATACAGTACATGGTACAACACAGATACTGTATATTTGATACAGTACATGGTGCAGCACATATACTGTCCATTTGATACAGTACATGGTACAACACAGATACTGTCTATTTGATACAGTACATGGTACAACACAGATACTGTCCATTTGATACAGTATATGGTGCAGCACAGATACTGTCTATTTGACAGTACATGGTGCAGCACAGATACTGTCTATTTGACAGTACATGGTGCAGCACAGATACTGTCTATTTAATACAGTACATGGTGCAGCACAGATACTGTCCATTTGACAGTACATGGTGCAGCACAGATACTGTCTATTTGACAGTACATGGTGCAGCACAGATACTGTCTATTTGACAGTACATGGTGCAGCACAGATACTGTCTATTTAATACAGTACATGGTGCAGCACAGATACTGTCCATTTGACAGTACATGGTGCAGCACAGATACTGTCTATTTGATACAGTACATGGTGCAGCACAGATACTGTCTATTTGATACAGTACATGGTGCAGCACAGATACTGTCTATTTGATACAGTACATGGTACAGCACAGATACTGTCTATTTGATACAGTACATGGTACAGCACAGATACTGTCTATTTGATACAGTACATGGTGCAGCACAGATACTGTCTATTTGACAGTACATGGTACAGCACATATACTGTCTATTTGACAGTACATGGTACAGCACAGATACTGTCCATTTGATACAGTACATGGTACAGCACAGATACTGTCTATTTGATACAGTACATGGTACAGCACAGATACTGTCTATTTGATACAGTACATGGTGCAGCACAGATACTGTCTATTTGACAGTACATGATACAGCACAGATACTGTCTATTTGACAGTACATGGTGCGGCACAGATACTGTCTATTTGATACAGTACATGGTGCAGCCCAGATACTGTCTATTTGGTACAGTACATGGTACAGCACAGATACTGTCTATTTGATACAGTACATGGTACAGCACAGATAATGTATATTTGATACAGTACATGGTACAGCACAGATACTGTCTATTTGATACTGTACATGGTGCAGCACAGATACTGTCTATTTGATACTGTACATGGTGCAGCACAGATACTGTCTATTTGATACAGTACATGGTACAGCACAGATACTGTCTATTTGACAGTACATGGTGCAGCACAGATACTGTCTATTTGGTACAGTACATGGTACAGCACATATACTGTCTATTTGGTACAGTACATGGTGCAGCACAGATACTGTCTATTTGATACAGTACATGGTACATCACATATACTGTCTATTTGTTACAGTACATGGTGCAGCACATATACTGTCTATTTGATACAGTACATGGTACAACACAGATACTGTATATTTGGTACAGTACATGGTGCAGCACAGATACTGTCTATTTGATACTGTACATGGTGCAGCACAGATACTGTCTATTTGGTACAGTATATGGTGCAGCACAGATACTGTCTATTTGATACTGTACATGGTGCAGCACAGGTACTGTCTATTTGATACAGTACATGATACAGAGTACACTCTAAAATTGTCATATTTGACATGTATACATTCGTGTGGATGTAGTCTTTAGAATATTGGTGATTTACATTGAATATATTTTAATGACTGTTGTGTTGTGTATCATATAAAGCACCCTAGAGCATTTTATTTCAAGTGGACTCGGGTGCTATATAAAGTGTGATTATTATACATGGTCTTACTGCTGGTGGCACTCCAATTTCCTGCTCAGATAATAACATATACATTTGATTTGTATAGCTTTAATAATGTCCTCTAAGTACTGGATATGTGCACTCTACATTTGACAGAAACCTCACTATTAAGGTCACCCTCTGTATTTATTGGGTCAAAGTGATTTGATTGGCACGGTGACCATATTAGCAGGACTAATTTCCTTAATCTGACTGAAATACCTCGAGACTGTCCTAATGTGACTTTAACTGCAAGGTGGCTGTATTACCAAGATGGCTGCATTACCAAGGTGGGTGTATTACCTAGGTGGCTATATTATCAAGGTGGCTGTATTACCAAGGTAACCATGAAGCAAGGTCCGGCAGTTATGCAATTTGTCAACTCTAGGAAGTATTGAATGTTTCGTATTTTGTTTACTTCATACGGTTTCGGAAGCTTCGAGTATTGGCAAAGATGGTACAAGAAATACTGGTTCGACTGAATCAAAATACTGGTACAAATGTTGTTGTAGTATTTGATACGGCCCCTTAGAGACAGTGTAAACACTGGCAGTGGGAATGTCTAAAAAGAGACCTCAGGTCTGACATGGGCGGGACACAAGTGTATTAAACACTGCCAATAAGCCAACACTCCCTTGGCATGAACAGATTGCTGCTCTTCATGGTAATCTTGTTGAAACCTCTCAGCTTATATTTCATTACAATGAGTCAAGTTACCCCGCCCCCCCCCCCACTATAGCCAGGGAAAAAAGGCAGACAGATTTTATTTTGACCATAACTACATACATACATGTACAAATTGGAATAATTTACATAAACACGAAGGTGAAGGAGACTCCCATTAAGACATTACATGTCGCTAACACGGGATCTCCTTTTCATAAAAATAAATCAAATAATACTAAATATTAATAGTAATCATATAATTCAATGTTAGTACATAAGCACAAAAATACAAAATAATACATAATTACATGACATATTGTATACGATTATACGTTACATACATAACAATTGTAGATAGTGCAGTGGGGTTTATAATTCATAATTAAGTAGTTTTTACCATAAGTGATGAAACCAGATAAACTATGTCTATAAAATGTATCAATGATAATGCTTGGACTACTGTTAACTGTTTCTATTTTCGCGTGCCGTATATATATTTTTTGCATATTCCTGACTGCAACTGGGAATAAACAGGCTATTTATTCCTCATGTGTAGTGTTGGTTGATTTACAAAAAGGCAGTTGCCTCTGCTAAAGTTGGTTTGCAATTGTGGCTCCCGAGACCCCCACCACCTGGACGAATTAAAAAAAAATCTAAATCTACCAGCCACCCAAATGGGATAACACCGCATGACACAACACTGCATATAGCACTGGGTGAGGGCGTGACATCACACCCTACTACCCCACCCATGTCAGTGAACTCACACCCTGAGCAGGCAGGCATAAAATATACATCCTGCACATGGGAAATGGAACAAAGGAAGGTGTGCCCTGACACTGAAGCCATTGTCTGGGTGTGAGGGGTGAGGGGGTGGAGTTAGAATGAGAGAACTTGCATGCTCAATGTCACAACTGTGTCATCAGTACTGTCCACTGTTCAAACTGAGGGTCAGAACACTATTTAAACTGGTCAGCAGCAAGCAATAACCAGTTGAAATAATTTTCAAACATTTTTTTTCTTGGTTGGTCATTGGTTACCTTTGGTCCCATGCTGTTCATAGCAGCCACAACCAAAAACAAGTTTGAATATATGAGAGTAACTGTTTGTTTTATTTGACTTAACGTTCCATGCTATTTGCAGCAGCCATAAACACTGACAAGACTATATATATATATATATATATATATGGGGGTCACTGTTTGTCTTATTTGTCCTGATATTCCTTGTTTGTTTACAGCTGCCAGAACCACATATAATACTGACAATTGCATTACTTCTTTGTGTCCTATTCGCGCTGATGTTCCATGCTATTTCTGGCGGTCATAACTATATACAATTCTCACCATTCCATCCATTATTTTGTCTTATTTGTTCTGATGTTCCATGCTATATCTGGCAGTCAGAACTATATACAATTCTAATAATTCCATCCATTCTTTTGTCTTATTTGTTCTGATGTTCCATGCTATATCTGGCAGTCAGAACTATATACAATTCTAATCATTCCATCCATTCTTTTGTCTTATTTGTTCTGATGTTCCATGCTATATCTGGCAGTCAGAACTATATACAATTCTAATCATTCCATCCATTCTTTTGTCTTATTTGTTCTGATGTTCCATGCTATATCTGGCAGTCAGAACTATATACAATTCTAATAATTCCATCCATTCTTTTGTCTTATTTGTTCTGATGTTCCATGCTATATCTGGCAGTCAGAACTATATACAATTCTAATCATTCCATCCATTCTTTTGTCTTATTTGTTCTGATGTTCCATGCTATATCTGGCAGTCAGAACTATATACAATTCTAATCATTCCATCCATTCTTTTGTCTTATTTGTTCTGATGTTCCATGCTATATCTGGCAGTCAGAACTATATACAATTCTAATCATTCCATCCATTCTTTTGTCTTATTTGTTCTGATGTTCCATGCTATATCTGGCAGTCAGAACTATATACAATTCTAATCATTCCATCCATTCTTTTGTCTTATTTGTTCTGATGTTCCATGCTATATCTGGCAGTCAGAACTATATACAATTCTAATCATTCCATCCATTCTTTTGTCTTATTTGTTCTGATGTTCCATGCTATATCTGGCAGTCAGAACTATATACAATTCTAATCATTCCATCCATTCTTTTGTTTTATTTGTTCTGATGTTCCATGCTATATCTGGCAGTCAGAACTATATACAATTCTAACCATTTCATCCAGTCGTTTGTCCTATTTGCCCTGATGTTCCAGGCTATATATCTAGCAGCCAGAATCACAGACAACACTAGCAATCATGCTGATTAACAGAGAGACTTCCTGTTTGTCCAAGAGCTGTCTCAGTCTCACAAGTTGGAGCCAAGATTCTTGTTGTGCCCACTGTTTACATGTTCAACGCCCACTCTGAGGCCACAACAAACTTAAGGCTTAATAGTTTTGGCACATTGTTTTATCAGCACCTCCTCTGGCTGGCTGTCAATACCACTGTGTTCCATGCAAGTTAACTACTGTGTGCTATTCTGGTGTGAGCTACGAAGACACCAGTATCACGTGTGGATGTTTCAGAGGGTAAGCAGAACTGGGTAAATTTCAGCAAGATGTGTCAGCGTATACTTGGAGCAGATCAAACTAAAGGAAACCTTGTGAAATACTACACATATAATAGTGACACTGACAAGTTTACGTGACTTAAAATTACTTTTGTTCATTTTGTATGAGAGGCAGTTGCAGCACCTACTTCATGTGGTCCCTGCCAGTCATTAACGCTATAGAAGTCTGTTTTGTTTTAATCATCAACTACACATTTTTGCTTAGTTTTAATTATTTATCCATTTACCATATTAACTTATTTATTGTTTTACCCTCACTGACATTACATACTACAGGACAGTGAAGTATCACTTTTAGCAGTATATTCTTGAAGACTTAATGATCAGAATATAGGCCATTTACATCTACACCTGGTGTCCATCTGACATGGTTCTGGACTTACCTTTCTGTCCCCCTCCTGCTTTTACCATCTCTGTTTCCACTTTTCTGCACCAGGTATTTCTCTACCCTCCCCTCCCTGATGCCTGAGGGGTCTACGCGAGTCCTGTACTGCGTTGTGTTCATTTCCCCAGACTGCAGCCAGCTCTACTTCCTACATCTAATCTAAGGATCAGTCGAGTCTTTATTTAACCACATCCCTAAGTGTTTCGTCGCCAATTGACAGAGCTGTGGAAAATCGGTTTTCCAAAAAGTGCAATCAGTAAACAAGTTTGATGTGACCAGCAAACTTTATCCGACTCCAGAAACTTTCTGATACTTTTGCATATTTTATGACTGTTGACCATGTTATGATATCACTGGATATGTTCTGATATTGTTGAATGTAATAATAACATTGAATGCTACAACTGTGTTAAACTGTCTTTAAACATGTTACAATATTGTTGAATATGTTATAATAATGTTCAAATGTTTGCTATATTTGTGTTATATGTTGTGAAGTTAAACAAACATTTATGGATAAAGTGCTAATAACCCTGCTATAGCAAATATATTATTATTAACTTGGATTCTGAAACTGTTGACTATTTTCTGATAGTGTTAAATATTTTCAAATATTATTAAATATTTTATGATATTGGTAAATACTTTCTATTAATATTATTAATACATTCTGATTTGTTGAATATTTTTCCATACTTTCTAATATTGTCGGATGCTGAACAAGATGCGTTGACCTGGTCGAGTGTGGAATATTAACCAGACACAGTAGGCGGTCTATGTTTAACAGCAGTCACACAGTCTTGTGGTCTGGCCCAGCTGGTCACTGGTACAGCAACCACAGCTGTTGCCAAGGCATCTGCTGTGACCACCTACTACTAACAGCATCTTACCCTGAAGGCAACAACAGCTGGCAGCAGAAGTTGACACCAGACCTTTTTGTTGTACAGATGAGGATAGACCAGAATCATGGTATCTGTGATTTAGTGAATGGTTACAGTGAAACAACGTACAAACAGTTCTTATATTGTTATTCTCCTCTGGTTTCCCTGTATGTCCAGGGTGTGGCTGGCCTTGATACTGGTTATCAATTCCTGTGTTCTTTTCCTTCTTTTTCCTCTCACTTATCGTGCCCTGCTCTCTCTCCATCATCTGTCTCCATTCCCCTCTATCTGTCGCTCTCATTCTCCACTCCTCTCCCAATCCTTCCAAGTCTCTCTTTACACAGTCCTCCTATCGCAGTCTAGGTCTTCCTTGCCTTTTTTCCCCTCCACTCTCCGGACATCTGCTTTCTTTGCCAGCCGTTCTACTTCCATTCGCTCCAATTGTCCAAGACCAAGAGGCAAGAAAATATTTGGAAAAACCAAATCAGTATGGTGTGATTATTACCAAGGAGGCAGGTAGGCTAGACAAATACAGATCTTAGAGACGAATCAATTAGGAAGAGTCAGCAAGGAAGATCAACTTAAGAAGTTCACCTGGGTTACACCTGGGAGTGGAGGGTTATTATCTATGTCCCTGGGGGTGCGGCTAAATATACACTGTAACCTCTGCCAAGGTGCAGACAAACTGTCTCTCAACTGTGTGAAAAACATGGGCCCCTTAGTACATCCAACATTACTGGAGATGGGACACTATTTATTCTGAATGTTTTCTTACGATTGTATGTATGCATGTTGATGTATGTATTAATAGATTAATCGTGGAGTGTTATATGTGTCTCCCCAGAGCTGCTGAAGTCCACTCATCTCTGCAATATTCTCTTCCTTTGATCTTTTGCTTCTAATCAACAAACTGGCAATGTATTTATTGGAAATACAGCAATAGAGCTATTTACTTGTGTTTTTGATATGCACGACTTGTCTGGAGGAACTTTCTCTTATTAGAGACAACTGACCGGTGATCAGACCTGAATTTGCATTAAAGAACAACCCTGTGTATGAACAGTACAGTGTAGACACGTGTGTACAATAAGCTACCATGAGACATTATGCTGCATTCTAGTTGGCTCATGTGTATCAAAAATACAACATTTTGACCCCTACGTGACCCAATTGCATAAATTTACAAGTGGTGAAGTCGGTCTGCTTCTGAACTGTCATGTTCACCAAGTTGTATTCATGGTGCACAAACACGTGGTGATTGGAACACAGCACTGAGTTCTTCTTCTCTAGTCTAGCATCTGCCTTTTTCACTGTTTCACTTATAACCTTTGCAGCCGTATTCCAAGAAAATCTATTAGACACTTGTGTTTTTATACACCAAGACGGAGGAAGTAAAATAGCAGTCTGACGTGCCAGCGGTTGGTACACCACCTAGCCTTGAAAGCACTGGTAGGATCGGCAGTGACTGACCGGAAAACTGACCCTGGACTAAGGGGTCATTTCTACCTACAGACATAATTTCTTTAAAAAAAAAAAATTTATGTATGACATATTTTTCAGGCAGTTCTTGGGTAGATTTCAACAATATAAGCAATGTATTTTTTTTTAATTACTTTTACACTTGTATTTTGCATATAAATAATGAATAAGAACAGCCATGTAAATAATAAAATAATTATTATAGATATATGCTTCAAAGGTGGGTGGGTGGGGGTCTTTGTCAAAACATACAAACAAAACATCCACAAATAGTGCAACAGATTTCATGGACAGCTCCTAATATGCTGTGAACTTCTTTGCACAATGATGGATATTGTGCTAATAATCCCACTACAGCAAATACATATAACATTATTATCTTGGGTTGAAAGAGCTCCTTGAGTTGAAGGAGCTCCTTGTGTCCTGATTATAGCTCTTACAGACGTGAAGTAGGTGCTTACTGAGAAGTACTGGACTCGCTCAAATCAACAACCAAGTGAACCTTCAATCCTACTCAACTGGTGTTACCGGTTTAATCTGGTTTCTCAGCATAGGCAGACATGGCTCTCCATCCTTGGACAGGATGCCACGAATCTTACCATGGACGTCGCATCTAACACCAGAGAAGGGTGGGCGACGTATGACAGTGCCTGTGTCATGACAGCTAGATATATTGAACTGAGTCACTGTCAGACTTCCAGGCTCATCCTGTAATTTGTTTTAAAACATTTCTAAAGGTATACGAAACATATTAAAGTGCCGTTTTATAGTGAATCTTGCTAAAAGTTTACCAGATTGACCAGAAGATCTGGACCATGTCATTGTTATCACACCATCTAGGATGTGGTAAAGACAACTTAGGTTGGTTGCATCACTGAAGGAGTCTTGCGCAATCAGTCAAGAGTGTGTAATCAACCAAGATTGTGAAACCAATCAAGAGTGTGTAATCAACCAAGATTGTGAAACCAATGAAGGTTGTGTAACTAACCAAGATAGGGCATGTAACCAACACTGTGTACAGTTCTAAAGTGTGACTAAGTGTGTTGGCTCTACAAGCTGAGTCCTCACTGAGGCCACTAGTAGGAGTGCTTCATCCAGACAGTTTCATCTCCTGACACTTATCTTCAATTATAAGTGTCAATATGCATGTCTTACAAAAACAATTACAGTGCAATAAAATCACAATAAGTCATTGCAAAGGTGATGTGACCAATGCCTGCATTACCAAGATTGTAATCAAGACAGCGGGGAGGTGGAGAGAGAGAGGGAAGGACAGAGATGAAGAGAGGGCGAGCAACAGGGAGAGAAAAAGAGAGCAAAAGCAATCTGAAGATTAAAGCGAGATTGAGATTAAGAGCAACCTTGAGAGTGAGAGAAAGAACGAGAGTAAGAGAGAGTATTAGTGATCCTGAGAGTAAGATCAAGAATGTACAAGCAATTCCAAGATTAAAAGCAACCTTGAGAATAACATTTTGAGAGTGAGAGAGTAAGAGGCACAGAGTAAGAACGATTGTGAGAGTAAGAATGAATAAGTAACAGTGATATTGAGAGTAAGAGAGATAGAGAGTGTAAAAGAGATCCCAAGAGTAACAGCAAGAAAATAAGAGTAAGATCGGCATTAACAGCAACCTTAAGAGTAAGATTCTCAGAGTAGAAAGAGACAGAAAATAAGAGCGACCCAGAGAGTAAGAATGAAAAAGTAAGAATGATGGCTAGAGTAAGAGCAACCTTGAAAGAAAGATTCTGAGAGTAAGAGGTAGTAATAATAAGACAGTAAAGGCAAGATCGAGATATACGACAACCTCGAGAATAAGATTTTGAGAGTGTGAGAGAGAGTTAGAGACAGAGAGTAACCGTGATCCTTGACTTACATTGACAGTAAGATTTTGAGAGTAAAGAGAGAGAGAAAAACAGACAGAAAATAAGAATGATCCCGAGAGTAATAAAAAAGTAAGAGTGATATTGAGAGTAAGAATAAGAAATTAAGAGTAATTTCGAGAGTACGAAAGAGAAACTAAGAGCGGCGTTGAGAGTGAACGAAGAGACTCACCTGTCGAGCAATATCCTCCTGTTCTCGCTGTAGTCGCGCCCGCTCTTGCTGCAGTCGCTGCAATTCTCCCCGGATGAACTGTTCACTCGTACGCTGTGACTGTGGCGCCCCCTGTGCTGACTGCTGATTGGGCGACAACTGTGGGCGTGTCTGCGGCGGCCCGGGAGGTGGGGGCTGTTGCTGTGGCAATGGCCCGCCGGGTCCCGAGCCGATCTTGACAGGGCCGAGGCCTTGGAGGTGTTTCGCTGTGCAACATGGGATGACTAACACTTAGCCCTGTTACACGGAATGTTACTTAACACTTAGCTCTGTTTCTTAACACTTAACCCTGTTACATGAAATGTTACTTAACCCTACAGGTGGCCACTGGGCCGAATTCGGCCCGTGCGATCAGTGCAAAACTGCTCCCAGCCGATTTTCGGCCTGATTCAGTAACTCTTTTCAAAAAAAATTTGTTTCCATCACTAGCAACTGACAGGGGAACGCGAGGTATCATTGGAAAGCTAAATTATTATACTTCCTGTGGCATTTTTATCAATGAGTTGTATCGCGTCATGATTCAGTAATAGCAAATCACAACAAAGCTTTAAAATGTTGTAGTAGTAGATGCCCAAATATGGCCGATTTTATTACGCTCTGCGTTAGGATTTTACATTCCCATTCATATGGTCAAAACAGGGAAATGGAGGTACCAATGGAAAGCCAAACGATAGGTCTATCCAAATAAATTTACGTCAACAGTCAACCAATCAGCTCATGGCTCTAAAACGTCTTCTTGTTGACGCTGGTTTCATTCCATCACGACGAAAATCCGCCATATTTTTTGTCTCACTTCGATTACAGAAGTTGAATTATTTCAAATGTCCGTGGCAATATATCAGCAAAATATATGACAGTATTTGTGGATCAAGTTGTTATACTAGTTCAGACAGTTACACAGACTTTGGGGGCTGTTTTGAAGTGGATATTAGGGGCTGTTTTGAAGTGGAGATATATTAAGTTGCGGGGCGAGCCGGACATTGCTGTCTTGCACCCGGACATATTACGTACTTTACTGATATGTAAGGAAATTTATAATAGATACGTCATGTTATCGGACAGGTGCGCCATGGCGCGCAACGGTAGGCCTACGAGGCCTATTGCCATATTGGTTGTATTTGAATGTCCTACGAAAAATACAATAAAATTAAAAGTTCTGAATATATTTCATTATAATAACGCATCTGAAATGTACAGCTACATTTGTCACACTGCATGCATGAACATACAACCGCTCAATAATTATTTTGTCACTGGGCAAACTTGGGTTTCTACTTTACCTTCATTCTGACGTTCATGAAGAATAGTCTAAATTTAAGTAAATGGGTCTACTTAAAAAAATTCATATAAAAAAACTTGACAGGGATGAGTGACATTCAGAGTAAAAACCGGAAATTTTGCTGTGGCCCACATTTCAGCCCGAGAGGACTGTCTCATCTAATCGGGGGAAGGGGGGACTCCTCAGATATTTTTTAATTGTAGACGACATATGGTGTATTTTGAGCAATATTAAATAGAAAATCTTAACATTTCCAATAGCAAAACAGCACACGAACTGACGCACACATTGTCATAGTACTAACTCATTTGTTAATGATAATTTCTGGGCTTAACAAGAGTTGGCTGACAGGCAGCTTTCTCTTTGGCCAGCTTTGTCAAAACAGCCCGTTGATGGGCCATTCTAGCTTTCTTCGTTGCCAGCTCAACTGCTTCCTTGGCTTTGTACTTGGTGGCTGCCTTCGTCTTTCACATGTTCAGCTCAGTTTTCTTCTCCTCCTTCATCTTTCCTTCCTCGGCAAGATGGATCGAGTACATTTTGTATGCACCCCTCGTGTTGTGAACGAGGCGACCAGTTCTGTTTGTGGAAGTCCTGTATAGCAGTCTTGTTGCTTGCCATGAGTGAGTACTTCACTGTCTGGATAGTGTTCAATGTACTAACATTATTTCTGGCAGTGGCAGTATTCATGATGCTAGACATGTGACTAAAACACCCTTCCACTTGAGGACCATGAAAGCAGCTCATCATTGCAGCCACCAGCTTTGACAAGGCTGGGAACTTGCCAGTAGAGAATATGGTAGCCCACCACGAGTCCAATCTGGAACTTGTGGGTGCTTGTGGAAGTGTGTTGTCTACATGGAATCGGCGAACTTCCATGTGATACGCCCTCTGTTCAGGTTCTAATAGAACACTGGTGACCAGCGTGGGCAGTGCCAGCCTGTGTACTTCAATGCCTTTGGTTCCCCTCTGACTGTAACCTGTAGGATCCAATCCGCATAGTTGACATCGGCCTCGCACCACAAACAGTAGGCTTTCCCTGGTGCTGATAATTTACTGATGAATACATCCAATATACTGTCTCCAGCCGATCTCTCCAGCCACGCCCAATTCCACTTATTCTTGACATTTCTATCAATGTCCTTCACGCAACATTTGTCTTGCCGTACAACAAATCGTCAATTACCCATTGTGTTCGAAAATGGTCGACATCTCCACAAAATACATTGTCATTTCCTATTGGTCCACTGCTTTTGTGCGCGCACTTCGAAAGCGCTGAAGCGAACAGCCGACAGAACTAAGGGTTTTACTTCGTAGATTCACGGGTTCGGTTGGGTCGGTTCTGTCTCTAATCGCCAGGCAGCATCATTAACACGTGGCGACACTCGGTGGATATCGTCAGTGAATTGTCCAGGATTGTATATTCCCTACCCCCTCAACATTAATTTTTTTCTCCCCGGATTGACACGATTCATAAAAGTGATCGTTGGAGCAGTATAAAAACCAGAATTCCTGCAAAAACCGGAAATTTGTCATCCCTGTTTTGAGTATATTTGATTAGTTTTTCCTGTACTCATTAGCTTATATACACGGCTACATTTCTCTAATTGAACATTGACACATACAACCACTCGGAAATTAGCTAGTAGAGCGAAACAAATATTCTTTTGCATTTATTTTATATAAACTTTAAACAGTTACATCTTCGTGATCATTTGATGTTATGCAAACATCATCACTGCATAATAATAAAGGGTCTTTTTGTAAATTGTAGCTCAATCATATTTTGGCGATAAGTATTAGTGAAGTTGTGATTTTTTAAAAGCACCCCTACAAATAGCTCCAAATTGTGTACACCGTGGACGTTTACCATTGGTCACCTGCAGGGTTAACATTTAGTTACATTAAACAATCAGTTACTTAGCTCAATTACACAACATATTACTTAATACTTAACCATGTCACACAGTATGTTACTTAACACTTAGCCATGTCACACAGTATATTACTTAACACTTAGCCCTGTTAGACTGCATGTTAGTAAACACTTTGCTCTGTTACATGGTGTGTTACTTAATACTTAGCACTGTTACACAACATGTTTCTTAATACTTAGCCCCTTTGTACAACATGTTATATTACAGTTTGCCCTATTACACAACATATTACTTAACATTTATCCCTGTTACATGACATGTTACTTAACACTTAGCCCTGCTACACAGTGTGTTACTCAATACTTAGCCCTGTTATATTCAATGATATTTAATACTTAGTTTTGTTACATGGCATATTACTTAACATTTTACATGGCAAGACATTTACTACTGATTTTTTCTACTGATTATGATTGGAGTCGTCTCCATTTAAAAATCCCCAACTGCAGAAATGCGTGCATGCGTGTGCGCGCATACTCACGTCTCCGGGGGTCGTACCAACTGGTGCACTTGTCGATGTGGTTGATGTAGTATATCTCGCCCTCCGGGGTGACAGCCTGCTCCCAGCCGTGGGGGAGGGGCGAGAGGTTTGTGAGAGAGGAGGATTGGTGGTTCTGGGGGGGACTGAGGGGTTGAGACTGGTTGAGGGCGGACGTGCTCATCGACTTGCGTGGGTCCTGCCATGTGGTCCTGTGGTCCGCGTGACTGCAACAGACAGACCAGTCATGTAGAGACCGTCAGAATGAAACCAATGCAGAGATCATCAAAGAGACCGATTAATAATGTAGAGACCAACTATAGTGCAGACTGAGATGGACAATATCCAGACCAACAAATCAACCAGATCAATAATGTGGAGACCCTCACACAGAGATCAATAATGTAGGGACAATGAAAGAGGCCAGCAATTAATGTATAACACATAAAATTAAACTGAAATGTATAGGTTCATGCCATGTGAAATCAAACAATAATGATGAAATGTTGAGGACTTCTCGGGTGCTACAAACTAATAATTCACCTGCAAACTATGTATATATATGCCCTACTATTTGAACAAGTAGTAGTCCCTCAAAACTGTATCTTATTTTGGACCCCAACTATAAAGCAGAAACAAATTTAAATAGTTTCACTACAAAATGTTCATTACAAACCAAACTTTCAGATTTAGATTCTAGACATACACTCTTGGCAGTATTGCAGGCACCAGCCAGGTTAACGACAAGGCCTTTTGATGTTCAATGCATTTGCTCAGTTTCCACAATCAACACAATTATAAACAGAGACAATACAAGTATTTAAATTAGTATTGTAATCAACATTTTGTAATTACCTCAATGATTTTATAACCAAATCAAACCAAATGTATGTCACAACTTTGCAGTGTAAAACCCACAGGATTCCAAAATGTTGTCCAATTACTTGGCAAATAACATTACACTTCTGCATGTAACACATTACAATAACCAATTCATGTAACATTACCCTTGTATGTGTTGCTAAACTCAGACATGCGCTTGAGTGTTATCAAGCACATCTTCACCTTAAGCAATTATTGCTATACAGGTCAACTGATATATCAGTGCTTTACAATTCACCCCTGACTGACCCTCTCATTCACACACCAGCACAGATCATTGGGTGCCATTCTACGGCGCTGCACGCAACGTATTCATACACAAGCCCACCACTGTCTGTGGCCTGTAGTTATTTATCAAGCTTGTGAACTGGCACAATCAGAAGTGAACGAGATAACCCCAGGTATGACAGACAGCTAGAACACAGAAGCACTGGGACAGTGGGTTCTGGGAACCAGCCCAGACATCCAGATATCCTGTAATTGATCATAATTATAACCATCACAAATAATGCACTGTCCACATAATATGAGTACAGAATATAGTAGAACAGTGGAACCTCACTATTAAAGACAGGTCAAGTGTTCTGTACAGTGAGGTGACCATATCAGCGGGATTCATTTACCATATTTTACCATTATGGAAATACTTTGTGACTGCATTACTGGAGTGGCTATAAAGAGAGAATAATTGGCAGTATTATTTCATTTTAATATTATGTATCCTCAAAGTGAAAGAATAAGTTTCCTTTGGCTTCTGTAGCAGTTAGTACTGGCATAGCTTCTCTGGCAATCTCATCTGTAGGTGCACATCTTTCACCAGCCTCACTAGTACTGGTACAGCTTCTCTGGCAATCTGATCTGTAGGTGCACATCTTTCACCAGCCTCACTAGTACTGGCACAGCTTCTCTGGCAATCTCATCTGTAGGTGCACATCTTTCACCAGCCTCACTAGTACTGGCACAGCTTCTCTGGCAATCTCATCTGTAGGTGCACATCTTTCACCAGCCTCACTAGTACTGGCACAGCTTCTCTGGCAATCTGATCTGTAGGTGCACATCTTTCACCAGCCTCACTAGTACTGGCACAGCTTCTCTGGCAATCTGATCTGTAGGTGCACATCTTTCACCAGCCTCACTAGTACTGGCACAGCTTCTCTGGCAATCTGATCTGTAGGTGCACATCTTTCACCAGCCTCACTAGTACTGGCACAGCTTCTCTGGCAATCTGATCTGTAGGTGCACATCTTTCACCAGCCTCACTAGTACTGGTACATAGCTTTCATGGCCTGAACCTGTGAACAGCCAGTTACAGCTGTAACACCATGGTCATGGGAACTGCTAAATGTGGGTATGACACAGTGATTCTGTTAACATTTTCTATAGATTCTAGCACCAATGTTAAACAGAAATGAAGTGCCAACTATTAACATATACATCCATACCTAACTTTCCCAGGGATCAAATGTTTGTGCCACACAAGAAAGTGTCACATATTTGTGTGATCAATGTCTGGAGGTGAGATTATAAAACAATTGGTGATGGTTTGTGTCTAGATCATGATTTATATGTGTTAACTAAACAACTCATTCTTAAAACCTATCCATAAATCTACTTTTCCAGTGTCTCATTTAATTATCATTTCACAACAAATCTAAGCTATTTAGTACCAATTACATCATGTAATACTGTTTGTGGTACATACAAAAAGACTTGTTTCATTAAATTATTGGACAAATTAATCACGTTCACCTGTACTCAGATCTTCTTAGTTGCATCTACTGTAAACCTCGGAGAGATTTAACGAATTTCGCTTATAACGAATTTCGCTTAGATGGAATAAATGAATTGGTCCCACATTTGTTTAATATACAGTAAATTTCAGATAAAAATGTTGGATATAACAAATAAATTGGCCGGTCCAGAAAGATTTGTTATATCCGAGGTTTATTGCACAGAGAAACCTGCCTTAACAGACACAAAAACTTGCCTACAATGGACACTTTTTTAAAGGATCAAACGAGTAGTTTTGAATTGCAGTAGTTCACAACCTGTCCATAACGGTAATCTCTCCAAAACAAACACATTGTGTTCACTGTGGATTGTTTTACTGCAGTTACATTTATTTTCACGGGCTGCCATAAATCAACCTCATCTAATTATGGAATTAAATTGTTACGGAAAGTGGAATGGTTTTCACTTTTGCAATTCATGTAAGTATATCCTTTAGTTATCAATAATAATAAATTATACTACATATTATTGTTTAATATTAATATCCTGCACATGTCATATTGATGCTGGGGAAAGTGTTAATAAGCAATGTGCTTCAAATGTCTCCCCCACCATTTTAACCTATTTAATTTATCATATGTACATAATATATGTTGTATACATCTACTTTATTCTTTGCTCAATCATAATTTTTTTAAATTAAAAATGCCAGGACACTTCCATGTTTTGAGACCATCCCCAACGGTAACTAGGTAAGTTCATTATACAGAACAATTCCTCAACTCTGGGGGAATAACACTTCTTCCTAACAGGTTACAACAACTATGCCAAGCATCCATATACGAGTGTCAACAAAGTGTCCTTGTATCAACACTCACACCTTCTCTCCTTTCAAAATTCCTATTTTCCCATGCCCCAGGTTGTTGATTTCATTCCTCATACATCACAATCTAAGGTCTTTTTCAGTACATTTGCATCACTAATGTATTTTTTTGTAAGATAAAGAAATCACTATTTAATAATAAATTATGCCTTGTATGTATTTGGGACAACCTTTTTGTACTGTGTGTTTTATCATTGAAGGGCATTCGTGACAAACCACAATTTAATAATAGTATTAATATAAATTATACAGATGTTTTGTTGTTCACAAGTGCTTTACAAAATGTAGTGTCATCTCAAAATATGCCTTAAAGTTAACTGGTATTGACAATTTGTTAAAGTGATAATGATGAAATCAGCCAACCGAAGGTGGATTTATTGTCACAATCCAGCAAATACCGTTTTTGGACACATGAATCCGACTAGAACTGGAGAGTGAATCACCATGACCCAAATTAAGAAGACACACTTGTAAACTATACTGCATCTTTGTTGCTCATTATTCATCACTCAAATTACTCATCCTGTGCTATATCAATATTATTATAAGGAGAGGCCAACCACCGGACAGGTCTTCTGATCTAGATATGGTCGACGTTAATCATTATTTAACAAAATGATTGACTTTCAACTGTGTTTTGGAGGCTTCTTTCTAGGTCTCCTAATAATATTATAATGAATGCATCAGTTTTAAGGTCTTGTTCTGACAAAAGAGTAATAAGTTGCTAACTTACACATATTCACATTAATGAAAAAGACACACGTACGTATACAATGAGACAGACATGTGGACACACATACCCTCTGTCACATGCACACACACATACAGACTTGCACACACACGCACATACACACGCACTCATACCTACCCACTCACACTTTCACACACACATGCAGACACATACACAAGCATGCAAGAACACACATACACACTCACACATACACACTCACACATACAATTAGAGTACATTTGCATAGCCATCTCCACTAGCACCCTACAAGCACAGGGCCAGACACACCACTGCACTGACTCACTCTTGCCCCTGGTCATGGTGCCTGCCTCTGTCAGGTCAACCACCCAGACACCTTGACAAGACCCACCACTCACACTCCCAAGCCTCATTGGCAGGACTGCCCAAGTGTTTGGCCTCACACAACAATCTCTGCCTGTTCTTTCACCCTGCATTGATGAACTCACCAATAAAGTAATAGTACATATTTGTGTACACACAGAATTTCTACACAATAGTAAAAAAAGGAAGTACCCAGGTAATCATGTTTGTACTACATGAAGCATGAAACCACAGCAAATAATCAGGTTAGTATCATAACAGGAAATGTACCACCTAGGGGAATAGACTCCCTACTGGGTGTTTGAGAATAGATGCTAAGGACATTTCTTTCACCATAGTTTGATGTATTCACCTGTCACATCACTGCAGTTATATGGGTACACACAGATTTTCTACACAATAGTAAAAGAACAGCAAATAATCAGGTTTGTGTTATGAGAGGAAGTGCACTGTCTAGATGAATAGACAGGTCACGCTAGTGTGTGTTCTTGAGAATATAAGCCACCCTAGTTTGATGAACTCATCTGTCAGTCTATTCTACTTAGTTGGGAACTCACATAGTTTCTATACAATAATAAAAGAATATAGCAACTAATCAGGTTTGTATGATAACAGGAAATGTATTGCCCAGGGGAATATAGACTCCCTACTATGTGTACGAGAACAGACACTAAAGATATTTCTTTCACCCTAGCTTGACGAATTCACCCATAACGTTTAAATTGTACCTATATGGGTAGCATTGAGAACAATTGCAGATTTTCTGCACAACAGTAAAAACATAGAAAATAATCATGTTTGTATTATGACAGGAAGTGCACTGTTTATGGGAATAGATTCCCTGGTGTGTGTATAGGAGAATATAAGCCTGGATATGTATTTCACTCTGTATTGATTAATTCAACCATCATGTCATTGTACTTATGTGGGTAGCATTGAGGAGACAATTGCAGAGTTTCTACACAATAGTACAAACTTAATAATTAGCAGACAATCATTTTAATATTATGACAGAAAGGGCAACTGCCTAGAGGCAGTCTACCTAGTTGGAGTATGATAACAGAAGCTATTGTACTTACATGGGTAGCATTGGGTGCACACAGATTTTCTACACAATAGTAAAAAGTATAGCAAATAATCAGGTTTTATCATAACAGGAAATGTATTGTTTAGAGGAATGGAAGCTCCCTACAGGATGTTTGAGAATAGAAGGATATTTATTTCACCCTAGTTTAATTAATTCACCTATCACATCACTGTACTTACATGGGTAGGTACACTTTCAACACAATAGTAAAAAAACATAGCAAATAATCAGGTTTGTGTTATGACAGGAAATGTATTGCCATGGGGAATAGACTTCATAGTGTGTACATGATCATATAAACCAAAGATAAGCGATTACACCCTTGCTACATGACACAGTGACTGTTCAACTACGACCAGTGACAACCAACCCAAAGTGGCTGTATGGTCACGGTCCAGCTAACACAGTTTTTGGGCACTCGTTAGCTGGTGTAGTCAACTTGCAACTATAAATCAGGATGACACACATGCCATAATGGGTTTATATTGCACATTATTCATCACTCAGATCACCCATGCCGTGTAATTATATAAAATTAATATTAATACAAGTACTGGTGGTGACTGCCTCTGCCTCAGATAGGGATCAACAGTATCTCTGAGTAACAGACAATGACCAGGAACAAGGCAATATCAAAGGACATGGGCTGAAACAGGATACAGAGGAGATAGCTGACATTATCAGTACACAGCTGTCAGACAACAATAACAACCTCAACACACTACCCTCTTATGTCCTGGTCACTCTCCTGGTCATCCAAGGACACCAATTGTAGTGGGTGCGTTTTTACCCTATATGTTCAGATGTCAGAAGAGGACATGGGCAGGGCACATCAGTAGAGATAACCGATGGACATCGCATATCACAACCTGGAGACCTTCCGAAGGGAAACGATCTAGAGGAAGACCGGCGAGACGGTGGAGAGACGAACTAGACTAGCACTGGAAGGGCACCATCTGGCAGAGGATAGCGCAAGACAGGCAGATTTGGAAACCAGCGTTCGAAATAGCACTTGTCCGTTTGTCCGGGACAAGTGATTTTTGGCCCGGACAAGTAAAATAACTCTACATGGTTATCCGGTGGACAAGTGAAAATTTACAGTAAATAGTGACACATGCAACATTGCAAACTTTTTATTTGAGGAAATTTAAACGTAAATGAAGTTCGCTAGCAATCGCGCACGTTGCAATCTTGTTAGTGTGTCGGCGTCTTGTCGTTCCGCCCCCAGTGTGTTGTACTTCAGCGTTCAACCAAGTTTAGTGCCTGCGTTAACAGGGTCATTCGCTGAGCGCACCGACCTAGCTCTGTCACACGTGTAGGACAGACTCCGCATCAGCTATCGTTGATCGAGGCTGTATTTCATAAAATCGTAAATCGTTCATTTTGGCCGACGTACAACTTGCTTCCACCCATGGATCACATGTGACGAACTTTGGAAATAATAGACTTTGTATCGCTACCTGTTATTTGAATAATTATATAGTTTTAACCATTATTATGCCAAACCCATGCGAACTCGGCAGTCTTCCAAGTCATCGAACGTCGTTACGCTAGCCGATCCAGTCCCAAATCGATAAAATTTTTCAAAACTTGTAACTGGCTCTCCGGTAAATCGATGGTGATGGTTGATAAACGGAATATTAATGAAATTTCAGAAGTGTTGTTTCTACGTAACATTTATTCTAACCATAAATTGCGAGTTTTCGAAGCCAAATTTTTTGCAAGACGCACGGCAGGGGTGCTAACCGCCGTTGACATGTCGGCTTCCGCCAACTACGGTGGTCTGCGCGCGGCAGCGACGTTACGTCGTAACTAAATCTATAAATTATATTCCGCCTGGTAGATGTAATTCGGGCACCGTTAACACATCATTGAAATGGTAATATAAAATTTAGTAAAAATATGCGTTTGTTTGCTCGTGATCAATTGAATATTATCTTCATTTGTAAAATACAGAGCTTTGTTAATATTGAAGTTCATAGAGATTGAACAAAATAATATCAGATTATATTATAGTTTATAATATTTTTGTGACATTTCCTGGCTTTGCATTGGTCGTGTTCCTGATGGTTGAGTGCCATCTTCAATGACAAACTGATGCCAAAATTGTACAGCAGTGTTATATGTTATATATGTATATACCATATTAAACAAAAACAGTTTTTGTAACATTATAACAAATAGCAAGGATAATAATTGTCTCATTCCTATCATCGTAATAATTATTTGTTATTAATAAAACCGTTCATATCAGCATCACTAAAATATTGGCATACATCATGTAACATGTTTACTTTTAATATTCGTGATGAATATATATATATATAGTAATGATAATGGACCCCAAAAAAATTGTTGCAAATATAATTTTGCAAATTCAACATTTGCAGATTAAATCAAATTGTGTCTTTGATCACAAGTCACTCAGATATACATGCAACGAAACAGCAGGAACATTGTGTTCGTTGTCATAAAAATAAGACAGACTTTTTTATGGTTTTTTCCGAAGCTTCGAATCCCCTTGACAGCCACTCGGACAAGTGAAAATCTTGGCGGACAAGTAGATTTCAAAACTTACTTGTCCAGCGGACAAGTAAATATTCTGGCTTATTTCTATCGCTGGAAACGATATGCTGAGGCCTTCGGCCAACCACGGGACCCCACAATGATGATGTGCTCTAGTAAGGGGCTACTATGGTGACCTTTAAACGACCACTTTACAATAATTTTTAATTGATAATTCTTTAAAACATTGTAAAGTAGTGGTTTAAATAGCCCCGTATGACGTACCTAAAAATAATTATATTCTCAGATGTTTAAAAACATACAGATGATACAGTACTAAAAAAGATTGTGTGTCCGAAAACATGTCGTGTCCAGATATATCCAGACAGCCATTGTGGACTGCATGCTTTTAGACACAACGCAAAACTATTTTGTCTGAAAAAAACATATGTTAACGGGTGTACAGTAACAAATATTTGTGTAAATTTTTAGGATGTATAGATATGTAGTCATTAGGGTACATTTAATCTGCAAATTTTGAGGTCCTGTAGTGTCTCTCCTCCCTGGTGCCTCACATGTCATGTGTTCTATGTTCGATTACTTCCTTTGGTCTGTGGCCTAAAGCCAATTTACGCATCGGCGATGTATTTTTTTTATAAATAAAGTCAATCTGATTAATATGTTTGATCAGAGAAATATGGAAATAAATTGTAGAGTTGTTAGCAGCTCTGCATAGGCCACTGTGTCTGCACAGGCCACTGTGTCTACACAGGCCACTGTGTCTGCACAGGCCACTGTGTCTGCACAGGCCACTGTGTCTGCACAGGCCACTGTGAATGGGGTTTAGTATAAAAATACTGTGATGGAGATTTGAGAAAAACACCCTCTTTGATACAATAATTAAAATGTCGATGTTATTGAAAACACAGTAGCGTTAGTTTCCGAGACCTACACGCCACATAGTTGTATGGCCTGGTACAAGATTAACTTCTACTTGCTGACAGACAACTTAAAGTCAACTAAGGCAACATAAATTTTGCTGACTGGTTTAAGGCATATTTTTGTCATTGTTCAAGTCAAGCCAATCCCCTTCCATAAACAAACAGGAGCTAAAGGTACACTGCTCTTTAGAATGACTTGTCAGGATTCGGTTTCAAGGAATGCGCAAACTTGCAAAATTTCTTAAATAGTTTGATGATAATAATGACAAAAACCAAGCACAATATCAGTGGCGTTGATTCTTAGAACGATATCCACAACGGACATTTAAAAATAATCACAATACCATTGGTATCTGTAAAACACCTTAGTCAACGAATACCTAAGGAGTGACATCAGCATGCCAAGCACACACTACCCAGCTAGATCACCCTTCCCTGGCACCCTTTAACACAGGCACGTGGAATGTTGATGGTGAATAGTCACACCACAAACTAAAAACTTCCCAACTATTTTTAGTAGAAAAAAATTTACATTGTGATCGGATTTTTGGGCAGACCTTGACAAATAAAGACAGTGATGTCATTAGTGAGCCTGATACCAAGTGAGAGAAAGTAGTCCATGAATATTTAATTCTACCAAATGCAAGCTTTGGTGCGAGGAGAGAGTAGTGTAAATATCGTGCTTTGTATACTAACTGGTGTGACTTGAAGCAGTTAAACCTTTTCCGGTTACAAGGCAACGAGCTACATTTGCTGAGTAGACACTTAATTAATGATGCAATAATGCAGCCTGTATTTTGACCCCTCGACTTTTTGTACATTCAGTTCTAAAAAATTGTTTAATTACCAATGTCACCTGAATTGGCACTGATTGCCTTTTGCCAGAAACCCTTCAAATACACACAGGAGCTATGAACCCCTCCCCCCTCAATTACCCTATTGCACTTAATGGATCATGGCTAGGTCTATTAGGTTCACACTCTGCACATCACAGCTGATACAAGATGAAAATCATGAGTGTTGTAAGTGATGACAAATCCTTTGTCATGTGATACCATGTGATATAACATGACTCTCAACAACCATCCATATTGCGTAATCCCTCAATCAGTGAACCACTTTCCTGGGGATAAACCACAAACATCTACACTTCATCCACCAAGTACTGCCACTTTTTGCCAGCTTTACTGACTAAGCTGACCAAAACGGGATGCCTCAATATTTCAGTGGACTTTGTCATATACACCTTTTTACATTTGTAAAGTTTGTATATTACACAACTTTGCATCATTAAAAACTTGCCTTTATAACCTTCCATATCCACCTAAGTTCCCTGACATATCCATCCATCTTTTGATGACTTGAATACTGCTTATCAATTCTGAGATTGACCAAACCTTTTGTATTGATGCGCCTCTGGTTTCCAAGGATTTAGGCACAAAAGTTACCTTATTATTACTATTATTATTAATGTCACAGAGTGGAAGTAATAAGTATGAAACATAGCTGTTTTAGTCAGAGCTCTAGAAAATGTCATACATAGTGTCAATGTGTCACACATGAACTGAAGTTTCAGAAGTCAAGTCACCTCTACCAAACCTCTATAAATACTCCAATTATCAATGCCCTCAAAAGAAGGTTGTCTGCTACATTACATAATTATTAGCAGGAAGCATGTGGAATAAGTTGTACTTTGTCCCCATTTGGCCAGGAACAAGCGAACATTAAAACAACAAGTGCCAATAAGCAACCAACTGGCCAATAACGGCTGTTTACAAATTGAATATTTTGTTTATAATTTGAAAATTTCATAGCACAACTTTTAAGCTGCATTCTGTCTATGCTTACTAAACACAGGGTGCAGTAAACCGTTTATTCTCATATTAAGAAAAAACAAATGTTAATACATGAGCAATAAATGTTTAGCTTTAAACCTGTTCACTCCAAGTTTCTCCATTGGATGCAACTAAACAAGACTGGACATTTAAATCAATCACACAATTTGATCACCCTATTTCTCTTTTTGCGGTAGGGTAAAACCATAAAACAAGGCTACACTGACTCATAAGGTAGCTATTTGAGCCAATCAAGGAATGTTACTCTTACATCAGTGTGTTGTGCTGTGTATGCCATTCAACAAATTTCATTCCGTCAATTTGTATACAAATTTATGTGAGCTAAAATGTAATAATAATGCTTGGTCATACCTTAGTTATTTTTATTGAATAAGCTAAATTAAGCTTTCAATCTTTGGAATCTGTACTATAATTCAACCTCTAGGTGACAAGGTTCCTGCAGTTCACGTTCTTTGTTCCCATGATGTCCCAAACCTAGTGTTTAATTTCCAAAGCATAACTGCCAGGATAATGCCACAATTTGCTGCCACCAAATTCACCTGCAGCCACAACATGCATCGTAGTAACAAACTGAACATTTTAGTACTTACATTTCATTTTTTATTATTCTTTCTAAACTTGCTATTGTAACTAAAAAAAATTGTTTTTATTATTACTATCTTTACCTATTTATTATTGATATATATAATTTAATGGTTTTATTTAATAATCTTACTAGCTACATGTTCTGCAATGTTTGCACAGGTGGCATTTTGGGGCGATATTACAGTTTTTCGAGGTGGGATGCGGTTTTTCACGTTTCGCTGCATCCCTTCAATGGAATTATATTGCTCTTCAAAGTTATTCCTAGTTCCATGTTAGACAGGTCACTTACAAAGAAATAAGAGAAATATCCGAATTGTGTGTCGGCAACTGCACTTTCGTTTCACAACAAAATGGTGCCACCACCTAGCAACCAAACTGTAAGAAACAGAACACTGTATAGTAGTTCTCACTAATGCTTATCAGTACCGCCTAATGGCTAATTCGGAAACTAGATAGAAAGACTTTAGCGTGGCGTGCGGTCATCATTTTTTTACATCATGGCATCGCGAACAATTGTAATGTTCCTCTGTGTAGTAATAACTGCCAGGTTTATGGCAGAGCAGAATGCTGCAAAATTTGTATTATTTTATCAATATGTGAAACACCTGGAGGAGATCAACAACCAAGGAATTAAAGAAGTTTGGTAGCACCTGGAAGGACAGAGAAGACTGCTAACAACAGGGTGCAATGGAGAAGCTTCGTTTCGGCCCTAGGCTCTTATCAGAGCGAAGAGGATTAAGTAAGTAATACGAAACATTATGATCACAAATCAATTTAAATGGTATAACTACATCTGGGATATGGCAACTAGGATAAGTACGGTATCCACACTGAACTAAATCAAACAGTTACGTGCCAGAATAGTTGAACTTCTCAGTTCGGATTGCAAGGGTGAACGTGTCAAGAGCCAATCACGGTTCTTGTTCCAGAATATGTGCATATGTTCGCCAGAACTGTAAACCATCAACTCATTCGTGGTCTGCACCAAAGCTTTCTGTCAGTTCACTGTACTACCCACTTGTAGTTCCAACACCCATATCTCAAATCATGCCACGATAAACTAATGCCTTAAAACAGATGGGGTTGATAGAACATTTGTGGATCCATGTCTACGTTGAACAGTTTGTTGTCCATCAATATTACAACTAAACAAGATACTAGAAAACATGGGCCACTGATAAATATGGATTCTGCAACCATGTTGTTTGACAGCAAATTTATCAAGCAACATATCTGCAGCAAACACCATCCCACACAACAGTTCTAGGAATCGTACTTTACACAATACAGAGTTCTGCCAACTGATTGCCTACCCACATTACCCAGTCAGTGTTTCTGGACATTTAATCAAGCAGGCTAAATAATGGTGTCATCTGATATGGGTTGACTCACTGAGTCTGGAATAGGTCAATGACATGTGAAATTTTATAGTCAACAGCCATTTACAGGAGCCTTTCACTGGGCTTTGTTGAATAACCAATGTGTCAAAAGTTTGCTCTTAAAAGAACACTTTTCAACCAGTTTCAAAACAAGCTTTTTTGTCAATATTGCGGATATTGTCAGTTAACCACACAATACCCTTTGATGTTCAATGATGTCCCATTTTCCCAATTCAGCAGACTGTCTCCCTTTATTTTACAATTATTTACTGATGGAATACAAAGGGAACATAATTTTATAACCAGAAACTATATTTTTTGAATTAAAATATGTATTTATTTACGTGAAGAGGGCATTGTCTCGCTGCCGACCAACTACCTTTTCCCGTAACTGCTGTTTGGATGGAAGATCGTCAAACAGTGATGAAGAGCCAAATGGTGCAGTGTGGAGGCTCTCCTATTCATCTTGTGACAAAAGGGTAGAGACCCCCCAATCCAAGGTCGCACCATCAGATAAAGCAGTTGCGACTGATTGTGACAACGCAATGTTGTCATTAGTTGTTGCAACAGGGACTCGGCAGTAACGTTTCCTACGCCCATGTGATCAACCAAGCCTTGAATTGAATGATTCATGGCTGCTTCTGTCCAATTCTGGAGGAAGGAGACACACAGTCATCGCTGTGACATGGCCGCAAGGTCATGGAAATAGTGTTGTTCTGCACACACCAGACATGTGCAAAATTTATCAGTTGATAACATGTCTGAC
This sequence comes from Escarpia spicata, assembly GCA_963995525.1. Lineage (NCBI taxonomy): Eukaryota > Metazoa > Annelida > Polychaeta > Sabellida > Siboglinidae > Escarpia > Escarpia spicata. The sequence continues at coordinate 47,848,586 of OZ023207.1, read as the reverse complement.
CATAGCATTTTGCCTTGTCAAGTCAACATGACTTTGCAGGTTCTCTATTCATAATGTCCATTGAAAACTAGCAAGCTCTACACCGACTGCAGCTGTTATATTTGCTTCTGATCATATATTCATGGTCCCCCACTCTGATCCCAAACATACACACTTTGATCCTACCAACAGTGCTCTAATGGGGAAGGTATAGATCTATGCAGCCTTGGCGGACGATAATGACTAAATACTAGTGAATCTCTGTTTCTGAGTGATTATGATGATCACAAACTGATGGTGTTATGGCAATAACCAAGGCCTTAAGACAGCTACTACTACTACTAAAGTGTGTCAATTTGTTTCTATTTAATCAACATTTTGCTGTTTGATTACCTATGCCAAGACATTGTTTCAGCTACCAAAGACTGCAGGAGGTTAACAACTTTGTGAGAACTGAGAACAACATAAGTCCTGAGAATTACAAGAACTTGTAAAGAAGGTGTGCAGGAGAATAACTAACAATGTAAGTTCTTATATAGCAAAGCATCCAGTTCTGGGAAGTATCCAGCCATGCTGATATTAATGCACAAAGACTACATCCACAAATATCCACCACTGTCTATAACCAGGTACTCATTCAAACAGCTGAATGAACAGGAGCAATGTAGAGTGAACGAACGTGCCCAAAGTTCGATATGGCAGCACAGGGTTTGAGCCTAGGTTCTCTCAGTCAAGAGTCCGAAGCTCTAGCAACTGCAGCACTGCACCCCACACAAAATGACCTGAAGGAATGGATCGGGAGGCAGTTTGGATTAACAGGAAGATTAGCAAGAAACCAGATGACGTGGGCAGGCTACTTGATAACTAGCTGATACGAACTGAGGTAGGAAGACTATCAGAGAGGGCAGAGGCACAGAAATTACATGAAAAGGAGAAGACCACAGGGAAATCTTGAAAAACTGTGAGAAGAAAGATTTGGGAAAATCAACGGAAGATGAAAGGAGCAGTTGATAGGGAGCAGTGGAGGGAAACAGCAAAAGAAATACCACACAGGATCGAGACCTTACCCACATACAAGGAAACCCCAGACATGCAACTTCTTACACAGACTGTCTGACAACAACATTAGTGACACTCAAATGTTCTCAGCCCCACTGTGTCCCCTACTGCACCTAGCATACAGTCAACAGAGGACCCCAAGTCACACAGTAGACACAGGGATTACAAATCACACAAGACAGGCTAAGCCATTCACTGATAAGACTCTGATAATACCAGCACTGCAAACAGCAAGGAACCCACAAAGCAGTCCAACTTGCTGACAGATAAACATAATCTCTAAAAGAACTCTGGTGGTTAATTAACACTGACTGTGTTAGAGAGCAGGCTGTGTGTGATACCAGAGAATTAACTGGTTCTCATTTCTCAGTTTCGCAATCGACAGGTTGAACCCAAATAAGGTGATTCGGTGCAGATTAGGTAGTGTCTTGCCTGGGGACTTGTCTTGTTTGAGTCTTTGAAGTAGAACTGAGTTACATGGGGCAGGATGCAGGATACAAGCCAAGCACTGAATCCCCCGTCTTAGTCGGATCAGTATTGTTTAGCCCGAATTATAGACGATATGTTCCTTGTCACAAGTGCACAAGCGTTGCGGAATGTCTCAAAACAAGACAGTATACACTAGTCACTGCAATTTACATGTTTAACACTCACTGATGTCTAGTTAAATATCATTTAAATAATCTAGCCACTGTCTGTGCAATTCCACATATCACGCAAAGTAACTACAGCAATGTATCTTCACTCACGGAGACCACTGCTAAATGTCAGTCAAACAATTCCACACATCACGCAAAGTAACTACAGCAATGTATCTTCACTCACGGAGACCACTGCTAAATGTCAGTCAAGCAATTCCACATATCACGCAAAGTAACTACAGCAATGTATCTTCACTCACGGAGACCACTGCTAAATGTCAGTCAAACAATTCCGCACATCACGCAAAGTAACTACAGCAATGTATCTTCACTCACGGAGACCACTGCTAAATGTCAGTCAAACAATTCCACACATCACGCAAAGTAACTACAGCAATGTATCTTCACTCACGGAGACCATTGCTAAATGTCAGTTAAACAATTCCACACATCGCGCAAAGTAACTACAGCAATGTATCTTCACTCACGGAGACCACTGCTAAATGTCAGTCAAACAATTCCACACATCACGCAAAGTAACTACAGCAATGTATCTTCACTCACGGAGACCACTGCTAAATGTCAGTCAAACAATTCCACACATCACGCAAAGTAACTACAGCAACGTATCTTCACTCACGGAGACCACTGCTAAATGTCAGTCAAGCAATTCCACACATCACGCAAAGTAACTACAGCAATGTATCTTCACTCACGGAGACCACTGCTAAATGTCAGTCAAACAATTCCACACATCACGCAAAGTAACTACAGCAATGTATCTTCACTCACGGAGACCACTGCTAAATGTCAGTCAAGCAATTCCACACATCACGCAAAGTAACAACAGCAATGTATCTTCACTCACGGAGACCACTGCTAAATGTCAGTCAAGCAATTCCACATATCACGCAAAGTAACTACAGCAATGTATCTTCACTCACGGAGACCACTGCTAAATGTCAGTCAAACAATTCCACACATCACGCAAAGTAACTACAGCAATGTATTCGACAGGTCCTATAAATTTGTTTAAAAATAATCAGTATTGAATATGCAGTCCACCATTTGCCATCCCAAATAAACTGGTTTGGCAGAAGCCATGTATAGTCTACTGATACTGAAACTTATTTATAAACAGGAGTAAATTAATTTTAAATCTAAGATTTTAAATGTAACAACACTAGCTAAAATGACAAGATGATTTGTAATAACTTAAATTACAATGAAATATAACTGATAAACTAATATTATATAAAATATAACAGCATATACTACAATGTGACACTGTGACATGATATAATGGCATCAGCTACAATGTGATACTAGTTATATTGTTCACTTACATACAATGTAACTACTAACAAGTAATAATGTCAGCTACAACATAATACTATCAAGTAGACTCCCATTCTAGAACTACAACCCAGTAATAATAGTAGTGAGTAGTGTTATTTATTAAGACTTGCACTCTAGTGTTATTTATTACTAAAAAAACTTGCTCCCTTGGCATAATGTATGGGATACAATACAGGACCACACCAGACAGTAGAAAAGGTCAGCTTCAGAAGTAGGTCAACATGTCAATTTATCACTTGAAGCAGATTGCAAATAGAAAACTTGAGAATTGCTAAAAGTGTTGTGATGTTAACAAACAACTTAAAGAAGTTACAGTAGCTATATAACACATAGAGTACTTATGTGGCAGCACCAACTACAATTGTGGAGTGTGTACTACAGTACCACTTAATATTCCAGCAAATTAATGTAACTAAATATTAAAGTAACAATTTGATGAACTGATAATGGTAATTGATATATGATGTAGTAATTAAAGTGACACCATTACATTTTTTGGCATTGTAACATTTCTTAAAAGAAAGTGTACACATCTACAACATGAACAATAGTTGCTAATTTGATACCTGCTGCTGTATTTGTGTGTGTGCTTGTATGATAGCGTTACCTTACCACTAACACAGTGAACTACCTACTATGAAAATCATATAATCAAACTGAAAATAATTCGTCAACAAAACATCCCTGTGAAATATTTCATTTGTTATAAATACCCTAGCCACTCTCAGATAGGGGTTCACAAACTAGGGTAGGGTCAATGGATCTCTGACTCTCAGTCTGGGGTGTTGTGTTTATATGTCTATGCTCACACTCACAGTGTCCTCGGAAAACATGTAACACAATTTTATGATGGCATGTTACATGAAAACGTACATACAAAGCTGGGGACTGAAGCAAGTCACTTTTAGGAGCTTTGGTTTGAACTAAGAAGGTTTGACAACCCTTTTCCATGACCTTTACTTAACTAGGTCAGGTGAAAGGTCAGCGCTCTGGTGGGTTGGGCATCAGATGACACACCAAACACATGTTTACACCGAAACACACGCAAGTATGTCAAACCTCATCAACAATAAACACCACCACAACAAAAACTTTAAACTTTAAATACGACCCCCTCCCAGCAGACTGGTCGAGATTTAATTTACTACGTCGACGAGCAACAACGAAAGAGGTCACCTACTTTAGAAAGTACCTTTGGTCCGCCCCGCTTCCGGCCGCCTTATTTAATTCCCAACTCTGCGGCAAATGCCCGAGTTCGTCTGTGAATTCTCCAGCGAGACTCTGCTGTTTCACATGTATTGGAGGCGGCGGTACTGCGCTGAGGGTGTGCGGCAGCTGTGCTGGCGACGAAAGCGAGCGTCCGTGCGCGATAGCGAGTCCCGACGGCCCGTGAGCCGCTGGGCGGTGGCTCGGTACCGAGTACCCAGTATTGGTCGAGTCCTGACTCCCCTCACGACTGTGATTCAAACCCGGTCGGGGCTCGGGCGGTTTGAAGAAGGACGCCGGCAGGTTGCGGTGCTTGAAGGAGTTCTGTTGGTGAGACGGATCGACGTTTTTGAGCACGTTGAAGAGCGCATCCAGGTCCGAGTCGGAGTCGCCGCGAACGTGAACGACTAACTTTCCTAACTGGTCGGACATTTTGTCGGACATTTCGTCTGACGTCGAACGAAACCGAACAGGAGTGACTTTATCGTACGTCTCGTGTCACCCGCTGTACGTCGGCGGGCGGTAGTAATCCCCAGCAGCAATCCTCCGTCGAAATATAGCGAGTTTCCGGAGGTTTGGAAACACTTTCATGGGTGGACCCCCTTCTCAAAGTTTCTGCCAGCCTAGTCACGTGACCACTGTGTTGCAATTTACTTTCGCCAAAGCGCAACCCATGCGTACTTCGTACGCTCCAGTAAATAGTTCCGTATAGCAATTCTCCAAAATTTCCCGCCGCTAACGTATACGACTAATCGAATCAATGTACATCGCAGTACGTGATCGTCTGTAAAATGTGCGTTGTTATTGCTGTAAATCTGAGGTAAAATAGTGCCGCGCTGTGTAGTAGGCGCAGTGATACATGAGTACCTCTGCCGTGGGCGTGAGTTCGATGGGGGTCCCGTGTGCGTCACTCCGTCTGACCCCGGGCGATGTTAGCGAAGCACGGCGCCAGTGGCTTCCGACTAGGGGCCGTATCAGTTAGCGGTGCGTCCCGTTAACCAAAACACCGTCAGCGCCAGGCATAAATTGCTGTTGTTTCCCACGCGGCGCTCGTGTTTTGAATGAGTGCGCGGCCGCGCTGGTGTAACTTGTCCCAGTTTGGTTTTCAGGCCTAATTTAATCTAGTTAAGCTTAATGTTACCTACACCTATCGGCCTATTATATCGTAATAAGCTAGTATAGGCCTGCTAGTATAGGCCTGCTAGTACATCCTATTATTTTCCACTGGCTTAGATTTCCTAATACCCGTATACACAGGGCCTACTACATTAGCCCATAAGTATTACATGCTACATGCCCAGTGTATTATTGTAAACAACCCACACACACACACACACACACACACACACACACACACACACACACACACACACACACACACACACACACACACACACACACACACACACACACACACACACACACACACACACACACACACACACACACACACACACACACACACACACACACACACACACACACACACACACACATATGCATATATATATATATATATATATGCTAACCAGGAAGGTGGTGCGTATATATATATATATATATATATATATATATTTATACATACGCACCATTTTCCTGGTTAATATATATATGTATATATATTAACCAGGAAAATGGTGCGTATGTATAAATATATATATATATATATAATATTATATATGTATATATATTATATATATATATATATATATATATATTGCCATGACGGTATACATGTATATACAAGTATGATGTGTGTTTAACGTTTTCACACATATGGCGTCCGGGTAATTGTTTTGTAGTTTTTACTTTCATAATTAATAGGGCCTACAACCCATGTATTCCGGAATAACTGAAACGGTTTCAAACATATTTATAAGCATTATCATCATCATTATCATTACCATCATCATCATTATTATCATTACCATTATCATCATTACCATTATCATCTTTACCATTATCATCATTATCATCACGATCATCATCATTATCATCATTATTATTATCATCATCATTACCATTATCATCATCATGATTATTATAATCACGATCATCATCATTATCAACATCATCATTAGCTATCCCTCGTAGCGAAAATGGTCTTTCCGTTGATTGTATGATTGTATAGGTGTCATTTGTTGTGTGTTTGTAAAGAGCTTATCAGTCCACTCTTTACTCAGCAAGGCTTCCCACGTTGAGAACACTTAGGCCTATGACAAGAATGTGGCGACGGTGGTCTTTGTATGTTTGGTGTTGTGCCCCGGACTCGCTTTCTGGATCCGCCACTGCACGGTGTGCGTGACAAAGTGGGTATTCACGGCTTCAGCTATTGTAGTTTTAATTTTTAGTGACTAGGTAAGGAGGTAAATTGTTATCTATTGCTGTATACAGTCCTTAGGACTACTCGAAGTGCGTTGCCCTTTACTCCACGGCAGACGTGTTCAACACCATCTCAACTTCACTAGGAACCATTAAGCCACGCTGCAATTAATGCGCAAAGAACATTTGTACATGAACATCCGCAACTGTCTATAGACGGGTGAAAGGTAAAGGTAAGTTCTTATATAGCGCAGTATCCAGTCCCCAGGACAGCTCAAAGCGCTTTACATTTTACTCCCTGGCAGACCTGTTCAATCAAACATCATCTCGACTTATCTGAGAAGCATCAAGCCACGCTGCTATTAATGCGCGAAGACTATTCGGAGTACTCATCCATACATCTGAGCGAACTGTAGAATGAATGAACGTGCCCAGAGGTTCGAAACGGCAGCGAGATGGTTCGAAACCGGGGTCTCTGCAATGTTCTAGACACCGCGCCACTGAGTAACGCGGTGGCCACTTTACGGAATTGAATGAATGAATTGAATTGAATGAACGTTTATTCAACAACAACAACAACATAATACATGCACAGTATGGTTTGCTGCTGCTGAATGACACACAAACGCGCACGCACTGTAGTCGCTCATGCACAAACGGGTAAACACGCACGCATGCATAAGCACGAACATCAACATTTGAATAACTTGTGCACTCCCTGTTAACAGATTGCTCCACGAACCAGAAGGCTTCATGTTTAAACCAAGGCGTTCATGATTATATCTTTCACCGTGTTGAGTAATGAAGTTGTTTAGTCACTAGTACAAATCGCCGGTTATGCTTGCATAACTGCTTTACTACTGCATCAACTTCCCCCACTATACCCTTTGTAACAGCATAGGCTACCGCAAACACGGTTTTTGCAGTTGGAAGCGTGTGAACAATATATTTATTTTATTTAAGTCGCATTCAATATGTCTTCCAAGTTTCGTTCACGCAATATCACAAGTGGGTACTAACGATATATGTATATCTGAAACATTTCTTTGTGGTTTTAAATTAATTGTTTTCCACGTCTCGCCAAAGGGAAACAAAAAGGCAACGTTTTGGTGTTATGCATCTAAACAGAATACATACAAACTAACCATCTACAAATACAGTCACACTTTTAACCTCAGTTGTTCCCTGACAATGCGGTCTCAAAGCGGAGGATTCTCACAAAAGCTCCAGTATCTTGTAACAAGCCGTAACAAGCCCTGTGACAATGTATTTAGTATGTGTGACTACTCAGTAACCATGCCCTCCCTAGACCTAGCCTAGGTTAGGTATATACTGTAGACTCTAGCAGAATTGGCTTGGCCCATGCGTAAATTAATAAACTAGCACTTTAATATTATCACATTTCAAGTTAAAACATAGTTTTGTTTATGTAGTGATTTTTTAAATTCCAATAAATCGAATAAGTCATGGTCTGCATCTGGCTGGGGTGATGCACTCTCGGTCTGACTTGACACAGAACGGTCAAAATCAGACAAATGTCGCATGTTTTAAACGGCGCTAAAACCACATTTCTCTTGCGTTCTCGACATCGAAATTTTCAGCACAGACTAATATAATAACTGTAGAACTTGCTAAAGACATCACTTTTCTTGGCTAATACTAATTATGTAACTCAGTCGCCGCGTGCGTTGAGCAAGGGGTCAAAGTTGATCGGTTACCTGAAGCCACGTTGTTCACCGCGGGTCGCATTTGGTGTACTGCGCTTGCGTGAGCATGCGCAATACGCATCAACGGAACCCGAACTTACTCTCAGACCGGAACTTATTTCCAGACCAGTACAACGGCATGTCTAAGCAGAGCGCATGCACGTCCCGCCATCTGCCGGACTAGTGGAAACTAATTGTGTAATCAACAGAAAGTACACGGGATTAATTACAGCATAATTTTGCTAACATTGGCGCGATTCGTGTAATTCAGCAGCTGTGTGTTCAACAACGTTTCCCTAACAAACCAGCGAAGTTAAAACTGTGATTGTCGTTGCAAATTGTTAGTTTGCATTAACTCATTTAGAGACACAATCATGCAATTTTTTATTTTGTTTCTCTTGAACTTAGTCTTCACTTCCAACTACAAAAAACGGTCAAAAGCGGCTCCATCGTGTGCTACGTTTTTGTTGTTGTAAAAATGACTATATGACAACATGTCCCTTTATACAAACAGTAAAAAAAGAAAACATTTAAACTACACTCAAGATTACCACGCCGGCAGTTCACAAGAACAACCGTGTTGAACAAATAATCACCGTCACCATCTCCATTTCACCAGGAATCATTCAGTCACGCTGCAATTCATGCGCGAAGACTATTCGTACACAAATATCCGCCACTAGCTACAACCAGGTACTCATTCATACAGTTGAGCGAAGTAGGGCAATTTAGAATAAACGAACTATGCCCAAGGTTCAAAATTGCATTTAGATGATTCGAACCCGGGCTATCTCGATTGAGTCTGATGCTTTAGATACTGCGCCAAAGCGCACCTATGGACCACCGAATTCTTATGCAACAGACAGTTATTAACGACATATGAACTACTGAATGGAATATGAAATAATGAATGGTAATGTAACTGTAGCGCCATATGAAATAATGAATGGTAATGTAACTGTAGCGCCATATGAACGAATGAATGGCAATGTAACTGTAGCGCCATATGAAATAATGAATGGTAATGTAACTGTAGCGCCATGTGAAATAATGAATGGTGATGTAACAGTAGCGCCATATGAAATAATGAATGGTAATGTAACTGTAGCGCCATATGAAATAATGAATGGTAATGTAACAGTAGCGCCATATGAAATAATGAATGGTAATGTAACTGTAGCGCCATATGAAATAATGAATGGTAATGTAACAGTAGCGCCATATGAACTAATGAATGGTAATATAACTGTAGCGCCATATTAAATAATGAATGGTAATGTAACTGTAGCGCCATATGAAATAATGAATGGTAATGTAACTGTAGCGCCATTCCCACTCAATGGAATGACAACACAAACGCGCACGCAATGTAATCGGACATGCACAAACGGGTAAAGACGCACGCATGTACACGCACGAACAACACCATTTAAACAATTGTGCAATACGTATTAATTGACTGCTCCATTAATCAGAACACTTCGGGTTTTAAAAAAACCAAAGCGGTCATTACTTCGTGCCCTGTGTTAAAAATGCATTTTTTTTCAGTCACTACTGGCAGAGAAATGGCTGGTTGCGCCATCTCTGCTTGCATAGCTGCATCACTACTACTGTATCAAATTACCCCATTTTTTTAAGGACGCGGAATGCGGTTGAAATTTCCAGAAAAAAAAAAAAAATTCTTGAGATGTAAATATATCAGTGAACGAAAGTACCAATGTATACTGGCCTTTACGTGTGTCATTTTGCAGTTGTCAGCTAACGAGTCCATGAATCATGAATGATGTTAGTGCAGTCACCGGAACGGAAGTTATTTTTTTTACCTCAATGAGTTACACGACATCAGTATTGATTCGTGTTCATTCCAGTTCTGTTTTGAGACGTGACGTTGTGCTGAATAGAGTTGCTGTCCAGTTTTCTATTTCAAACAAACACCGAGTTCGGTAATACTTACTTACTGATTACATCAACCGATGTCGGCGAACGCCAAACGACCTGGGCTTTGTATTTGGCAGCACTGGTGCACCTTGGGCAAGGTAAGAGGCAAATTTGCACATAAGTTATGGTGAAAACAGTAGTGACGCTCTCGAGCTAAGGTTGAAGCACGATCGCGAACCGAAAAAAAGTAACCGTACATATCCGTCGAAACTGGGGGAAAGCTTTGGGGATTAAACCCTCCAACATTTTATGTGGGGGCTGAAGATACACTGAGCCCCATACTATTTTGGCAAGGGGGTACTTAAGGAGGTTTTGGTGAGCCTGATGGCAGGTGCGGTTGATGTTTTGGTGAGCCTCAGCCCTCTCGTATCTAAACGGACAGAAACCATTTGCCATTCATGTCACCACAATCAGTAATTTTAATTTTTAACGAATGGGCGGTAACTCCAGTAGTCAGGTACATGCACAGTTTTGATTATATTAGTTGTTATAAAGAACATTTATTGCCATACATAAAATTCACACGGTTATATAATTTAGATAGACATAATTTAAAGGGTCAACATATGTTAAAGAAATATTTGTCATAACTGCGGTGGCTATTATGATAGCGACAGTATGTCTTAATGTGAGCCACTGACCCCCCTATTTGTTATAACATTTCACGGTTTCTTTTCTTTTAATAAACTACTTTACTTGTTTAAAAAAATTGTGTATACACACATTATTATATATTCACATCTATTTTATTTGTGTAAATACATATACCTGATATGTTTATTGTGTCAAATTTTTTTATATTTTGGGGTCAAAAAATAAACTTATTATTATTTTACTTGTTCTAATATTTACGAAGTTCCGACGATTATGCATTCATTGCTTACTCCAGTAACAAAACCTATGCAGCTTCGATCATCTAGTTCTGACCTACTTTTTGTTTCTAGAGTTAACACTAACATTGGAAATAAGACATTTTCTGTTGCTGGACCAACTCTTTGGAATATGCTCCCTCTTAGTGTTAGATCAGTTGGAAATATTACACAATTCCGTCGTCATTTAAAACTTATCTTTACAACCTTGCTTATCCACGATAGCTCCCTAGCGCCTTGACCCATCTGTTGACACCTGGAATATTACTTATGGATTTTGAGATTGACCAATCCTTTTGTTTTGATGCGCTTCTGACCTTGGTTACCATGGACTTAGGCGCAATAGAAGTTATCTTATTATTATTATTATTATACGTCCAGTTGCTGCAACATCGCAACAGGTTATAGATGAACCTAATGAAATTACTATGCAACACGCATCACGAGTTACTGCATTTACTTATTTCCAAAGTAGGCCAGCTATATCACGCGACTTCATTTACTTATTTCCAAAATAGGCCAGTTGTATCACGCGACTTCATTTACTTATTTCCAAAGTAGGCCAGTTGTATCACGCGACTTCATTTACTTATTTCCAAAATAGGCCAGCTATATCACGCGATTTCATTTACTTATTTCCAAAGTAGGCCAGCTATATCACGCGACTTCATTTACTTATTTCCAAAGTAGGCCATCTATATCACGCGACTTAATTTACTTATTTCCGAAGCAGGACAGCTATATCACGCGACTTCATTTACTTATTTCCAAAGTAGGCCAGCTATATCACGCGACTTAATTTACTTAATCCCGAAGCAGGACAGCTATATCACGCGACTACACCTTTGTGGGTACTCAGTGTGAATAAGCTACCGAATAGACGAGGAACTAAACTATTATGTCAATGTCAATTTGTAACAGGTGCACGGCAGAGTATTGGGAGTTTATCTTTGTGAAATATGGAACTACGTAACGTGGAACGATTGCACAAAGGACGCGTGGTGTAGCGATCAATTGTACGTCATAAACTGGTTTAAAGGTTTTCTGTGAGACCACGGTATTAGGGTCAATATTCTTTTCGTTGGTTGGCTGGTTGATAGGTTGATATTCGTGATTATGACATCACGCCGATTTCGAGAATGACAGTTTCGCCGCCGTTTTAACGTGGGTGGAGCTCATATATTGAAATAAGAAAGTGGCGCCTCAATAGGTAGATGGGTGAAATGTGTCTGCGAACCATAATCGTTCGCCAGTTTCTAAGAAAACGCAGGGTTGTAGATCCGTTTATATGCTATTTTAGGAATGATTACTGGGAATCATTTATATGTCAGAATAGAAGAACGCGAATGCTTTCAAACGATATCAAGATCGTTTGGATTGGAAGAACCCTTTGAAATGAGTATGTTGGAACGTGTTTTGAATAGTAAATGTTTTGCTCGCTAATCTATTTTTGATACTAGGTAAGACGATTGAAGAAACTGTTTAAGCGGGGCATAAGAATCAACTACTTGTGTAAGCTTGTTTTTTCGACTGCTATATATTTCTATTTACTCATCCATAGGCATCGAAACGTGTTGAATATTGGCGGGCTGAGACTCACCAAAACCCTTCTACCACACCTGCTTTGAGGCTAACCAAAAATCTCCAAATGCACCCATTGCCGAAATATTGGGGGACCTATCTTAATTTATAATATTGGGGTGCCAGGAAATCTCGTCATTTAGGAGAATTCAATGTTAAATGTAAGGTGCATTTTTAAAATGGAAAACGCCGCCGTCATATCGCTGAAGGCAATATTTCCAAGGTGTTCCTGTGACCCATTTCAGTATACAGGATCACCATTAAGACATAGAATACATTTTAAAATGCAAAACGGGTTACTGGATTCGTAAGAGTGGTAGTGAATCGGTTCCTTGGTGTATTTGTTGTTGTCGTTGTTGGTACTATAATATTTATTTGGCAGCCGTCGGAATCCACGGAAATGGACCACCACATTGGATCACTCCAGCACCTTTGTTTAATTGATGAGAGCTCGCATGCTCTAATAGTGATCGTTTTGTACGCGACACGCGGTGATGAAAGGAAGGGAGCGTCCCGGCCGTTCACGCCGTGTTCAATCAATGACTTACACGCTTAATCAATAACGCTGCAAGTTCTATCCTCCAGAAAGAAAAAAAGATAGTTTGTAAATGGTCCAATGTCATCTACTTCGCTGTTACGTAAATATATTAGTGTACATTAGTGTTTTTGAAATGTCGCTGTGCTCACATTAATATTACATGTAGTTTGTCTCAAACTTTCAACTGTGCAAAGATGCAGGCCGGAAGAAGACATTTTATAAATTGTACAACAAGTGAGAGAGAGAGAGAGAGAGAGAGCGCGCGCGAGAGAGAGAGAGAGAGAGACAGACATACATACAGAGGGAGAGACAGACAGACAGACAGAGACAGAGAGAGAAAGGATCACGTGTTTCTGCTGTGTACCATTGATTCGGTTAAAGGTGTCGGACATGCTTCAGCTGCTGCATTGGTCAATGACGCTGCCATGGCAACAGGGCCCAATATCTCAGCTATAGCAACAGGGTTTCATTAGTTTGATGACTGCGCCGTCTTCACCGACCACGACGACAGCACTTGTGCGGAAGTGCCGTTATCGACCAATCCGTTGGACTTCATTCTCAAAGCGGATGTCTCGCAATCGGAGAACTCGGCCCGTGTCCGCATCACTCTACGGGATGGTGATTGCAGTGACAAAAATCAGATGATTATAATTACTGATAAATAAGTGATTGTGTTTATGTTATATATTGTGTGAGCGCACGCATGCACGCATGTTTGCATGCACACACACACACACTCGCAAGCACACACACGCACGCGCAGATACGCATGCGCACGCACACGGTGACGGTAGCAATAATTTGTTTTACATGAAACATTGTTATACTATATCAAACCAATTCCTTGCCTCTTGTAGAAATTCGTGGATTACAACTATTCTGGTTGTCTAAATTTGTAACGTAGCCCTTCGTCTACCCATCGACTATTGAACGAGTGCAATGACTGTTTTAGGATTACGTTGGCTACGGAAGCACTACGGGTATTTAGATTTATCTGCATTGGAGATAACGCCGGATTTAGGACTGCGGGCGACCCTGGGCAGTGATTGGCCGGGTATCGTATGATACGAGTTCTCATTCCTTCCTACCTTCTACAATATCGACTTCGCACCAAAATATGACTTTTAAACACTAATTTACATCAAATTGAAGCACTCGAGTTAGATCTAAATATGGATCGATACCAAAATAATTATCCAAAAAGCGTTTTGTGGTGGTGTGACATTCTCGTAACGACACGATTTAATAAAGGAAACAGGTTTAATCACAAAGCCAACACCGAATACAAAACAGGCAACCCGCGTCACACCTCTCCTCCTCCGCGCTCGTGCACACCGCTCTCCCGTGCCGGAGTCCCGCAGGGGTGTCACAATTTGTGCAGACAGGGGGATCCATATCACATTCCCCCTCCCTTTAACACGTTCGTCCACGAACGAAACTCATGGATCCTTCCAAGATCACGATATATAACAAGTGTATACAATTATGCAGAACAATTCGAGAAAGAAAGAACAAAAAATTGATTATGCAACGTCCTTCATGAAATATAAATGTTCATCATTGTCCGGAGAATGTTCGCATACGTAGATTAAGTGTCCGTTAACTAACACATATCAAGCATCGTTGATGAAAGTAACTGCACCATATATAGCGAATGGTCTGGGGTGATGGTGGCGATATAAGCAACGTCCAATGTCATTTTCTTGACTGTAGCGGCACCCTCGCAAACTGTGACGACGCACGTGATACGGTGAGTGTGTACCACCATGGCACTACACTTTTTGGTGCTGATATGTCTTCAGTATAGAGACATCTCGCCATGTGTAACAAGTTTGAACTCCCTTTTTACCCTATCAGCATGAGTACGAGCCTAGGGACAAGTTGATCGCCAGACGTGTCGTCAAGAATTTAGTGTCCAGCAGGGAAGATTCTTCCTCCAGATGACTGCCTCGTGCTCTGTCAACAGTTGCTAGTGCAAGTAGGCAACCGCACTAGAGATGGCCGTGACACTAAAACAAACTAAAATACATGGCATAGAACAATGTTAAAAAAAAATTATTTAAAAAAAATTCAACAAGTACATCCACACCATATTTGGCATGGCACTCTCAACCAAGCTTACACACGACAGTAATGTACCAAACAAAATTGATACAAAGGTTACTGTCTGCCTGGAAACCAATAACACGGTATTCCACAGGCGAATGTGTTTCAAATGTGGAACTGACGAAGCAGAGCACGGTTACTGCATTATCATTCTACCATGTTAAGTGCAACAGATTCTTTTAAAACACTAAGGCGACCAAACTATGGCGAGAGTAGCTTTCTTCACTGCTGGTGAGTGATGTCAGACTGCGTGCAACTGCTAACAGAAATCTGCATATCCATCATGTCACCCACAGTTTCCGAGACATCGCTGGAGAAAGTCATACATCTGTCCTAGCACTCGTTCAAAGACTAACACATTTACTTTGTTTCGCCCAAGATTACGAGCATGTACTCAGCGATGTGTTGACCTATAGATCAAGCAAAGTGGGTGGGCGACGTGTGCGTAGGCCACGACGAAGGTTTATATTATCGTCGGTAGCCGCCTCTGGGGGGCTGACTACCTCGCTATCATCACCAACAGTACGATCATCCGGAGCCTGTACTCGAGGTTGGGCAGCAGGAAGCTCTGGAGTCTGTGTCCAGCGTCCTGGGTCTGGAGAGCATATTTCGGTGTCCATTGGTAGGTCATTGGTCAACCAACTGGTTAGTGGATCATCATTGTCCTCCACATATTCTTTTAGATGGTCGATGTGGTCGACTATTGTTCGGTCCCCTGCAGAGCGTTGTATCGTAACAGTCACTCCAGAAGGACGACCCACCACTAGGTATGGACCAGACCATCGGACTCCACCTTTCATCTTAGCTGTGGCTGTGCTGTAACGCCATACCCAGCTCCCTTTCGGAAAATTTACTGGAGTCGCCTTCATGTCATATGCGGTCTTCTGGCGAAGGGAGGCCTTGCGACTTTCCCGTCGAGCTATGCTGTGGCTTAACTCCATGGCGTCACGAAGCCATTCGTCATACCGAGTTGTACATTTTGGGACATGTGCCCTGGGGGGTCCCTCGATTTGTAGATCGAGTGGAAGGACAATCTCATGACCCAACAACATCCGGTATGGGGACACCTTAGTACTGGTGTGTACCGTAGCACGGTATGCGCACAAGGCATATGGAAGATGGTCTTCCCAGTCTTGTGGGTGTAGCCTGGCATATGTGAAAATCATATCTTGGAGGGTACGGTTAAAATTTTCAACCAATCTGTCTGATTGCGGACGGTAAGGTGTAGTTAGCGTCTTGTCGATTCGCATCATGCGACACACCTCCTGAAGAATTTTATTGTCAAATTCCCTTCCCCGATCGGAATGAAGCTGTCTTGGACAGCCAAATCGACAGAATACCTCTGTGACTAGTTTATCGGCTACTGTGAGTGCTTCTTTGTCGGGTATGGGGAAGGCTTCAACCCATTTCGTGAAATAATCTTCGACGACTAGAACGTATTTGTTTCCGCTTACCGAGTTGGGCATTGGACCTATAAGGTCCATAGCTATACGTTCCCAAGGAACTCCTACTGCCATCTGAGTCAGAGGAGCGCGGTGTGGAGCCGATGCCGGTTTGCGCTGTCCACAGTCCCTACACAGGGTTAGCCACCGACTGACGTCCTCTGACATCCTAGGCCAATAGTAACGTCGTTGCAGGGAGGCAAGTGATTTGTTATGACCCATGTGCCCTCCAAGGCGGTCGCAGTGTACCGCCTGGAAAAGTCGCCGTCTCATTGGCGAAGGGACCACAAGTTGGATTATCTCTTCGGTGTCACAACTGGCTTTCTTCTTACGATAGAGAATGCCATCCACTATGGTCAACCTATCCCATTGTTGCCATAAACACTTGGCCATGTAATCTTGGTCCCTGATTTGTGCAAACGGTGGTCTCTGGGTGCGGGTATCCTTGTGGCGGAGCATACAATCAATGCTCTCGTCTTCGTTTTGCCAGCGACGTATGTCCGGTAACGTCACACCTGGGACCCACTGCACTGCAAATACTCCGCTTTCCACGCCTTTCTCCGGAGATGATGAACAGTCACTAAAGTGGCTGTTGGAACCAGATTGGCAAGATTTGCCAGAAGTTTTGGGTGGATCCACGATTTGTTCAGCAATCTCGCCCAACAAGAGATTGTCATTGGACAGTGCAGGGACAACATTGTGATTTGAATTGGGCTGCTGTAAGGCTTGTTGCTCACTGCACGTATTTGGAGTACAATCCTTGCACTCTGACCGCTTGCATGGTCGTGACACCTTGCGGGAGAGTGCATCAGCATTACCCATCGAGCTTCCTGGTCGATGAACAATCTGGAAATCATAGGTACCAAGGGTGACGAGCCACCGTGCAACCATTCCTTCAGGTTCTTTAAAATTAAGTAACCATGTCAGTGACGCATGATCTGTGATAATGGTGAATGGTCGGCCCCACAGATAGTGGTGAAATTGTTTGACAAAGGTCACTACTGCCAACAACTCCCTGTGTGTTGTGCAGTATCGAGTCTGCGTACGACTGAAAGTCTTAGATGCATAGGCAATGACCTTCTCACCACCCGCCTGGCGTTGTGAAAGTACACTACCCATAGCCTCTGCACTCGCATCGGTATACAAAACAAACTCGTCATTTCGAGTGGGGTATGCCAAAACAGGCGTTTCACAAAGGGCCTGTCGAAGGGCTCGGAACGCCTTCTCTTTGGTATCTGACCAGGTAAAAGAACGCTTTGCCCTCGTCATGGCCGTCAAAGGGCTGGCAATGTGAGCAAACGATGGTATAAAGCGCCGATAATAGGATGCTAAGCCTAAAAATCGACGAACTTCTTTTACCGTAGTAGGCCGAGGCCAGTCTCGCACTGCAGATACCTTTTGTGGATCTGTAGCAATCCCGTGTCTAGAGACTATGTGGCCAAGATAGGAAACCTCAGTCTGGAATAGCCTACACTTCTTGGCTTTCATCGTCAAACCAGCAGCACGAAATCTGTCCCACACTGTAGTGAGGCGGTGCAATGTCTCTTCGAAGGTCTTTCCATAGACGATAACATCGTCAAGATAAACCAAACAACTTTTCCAGCACAACCCTCTCAAAACGAGCTCCATCAAACGCTCAAATGTTGCCGGGGCATTGCACAGCCCAAAAGGCATGACCTTCCACTGGAAGAGACCTTGCCGCGTACTGAATGCGGTCTTCTCTTTATCTCGTTCGTCCAGTTCCACTTGCCAGTAACCAGATACCAAATCAAGGGTACAAAACCACTCAGAGCCAGCCAGAGCATCTAATGTATCCGAAATCAACGGCAGGGGGTATGCATCCTTTCGGGTGACATCATTTAATCGACGATAATCTACGCAAAACCGGACTGTACCGTCTTTCTTCTTTACAAGGACTACCCGACTACTCCATGAACTAGTGCTAGGTTCTATGATATCCTTATCCAGCATGGACTGAACTTCTCTTGCTTCTATCTCTTGTTGAGCCACCGGAAGGTGTCGAGCCCGTTGGCGGATTGGATAAGCATCGCCAGTATCTATCCTATGCTTTGTAAGACCAGTCGTACCCAACTGGGAACTAGTCTCAACAAAAACATCCGAATAACGTCGGAGAGCGGCTCGCACAGCATCTTGCTGAGACAAATTTAGTTCTGCTGACAGTTCAGAAGACAACTTGTCTAGCGCTGGGGGAAGTTGTTCAGACGTAGATTTGGAATACGTCTGTCCTGATTCAGCATATCCTTTACAAGGCAAGTCCTCGTCTGATACATTGAAGACCTCAATGCATGGCACCGACTGTAGCACACCAACTGTGCCACCTTTACGGAGAAATATCGACTCATCCGTGGGGTTTAGGAGTACCACTGGTATGTGCTTGGTACCACTTGAAACCAACGATGCACCCATAACAACCCCGGTATCAGTCATTAGACTAGCACTTGGTGTCAGCAAGGTGGTGCTGCCACCAGCATACTGCAGCTTATTTTCAGCTCTTCCAGTAACAACTAGTTCCATGGCTGGCGGAATTTCTACAGATTGCTATAGGCGGACACGTGCAACTGTGTCTTGCTTACCTTGTTTGGTCAATGCAAATGTTGTGGGCCCAATCTTCAGCAACCCATCCCGCATCGACATTTCGCACCCATGTTCACGGAGGAAGTCCAACCCAAGAATTCCACCACGTTCTCGTAGATCAGCTACTACGACATCTTGTGATGTGTGGAATCCATCAAATGCCAACTCTAGGGTTGTCTCGCCAAATAATTTCATCTGGCCACCATCTGCTGTTTGTAGCTGAGTGTGTATAGGATGCAACGGAGGGCGATGACTAGCGGCGATACCCAAGTAAGTTTGATGGTCAATTAATGACACTGCGGCACCTGTGTCCAAAAGTAGGGGACATTCCATGCCATACATGCATGTACGAATCACCCAGCCATCAACTGGCTTCACTCTGTAAAATCGTGGGTGTACACCAAGATTACTGGTAGGTGGCACATGTTTGTCTACTTCATTTCCCGGATCAGTGTTCGGAGAAAGGCTAGTTTTTCCCGGGTTTATTCTAGCCTGTCCCCGTTTGGGGAATCCGGCCCTGTCCCATTATGCGAACGAGGAGTTTTGCTGCGCCACTGCGAGTTAGAAGCCTGACCGTCGAACCTGGATCTAAAGTAGGTCTGACGACGACGTGGTGCTGAGCAATAGCGTGCAATGTGGCCCTGCTGTCCGCAGTTATAGCAGGTGATATGCAAATGTTGAGTACTGCGACTATGATCTGTCTGTCGTGTGCTGGAGATTGGGGTACCATGATCATTACCTCCATGCTGCGAGCGTGTTTGCAACACGATATTTAGACGAGATACTAGTGCGGCAATTTCGGTATCATCATTGGCATATGTGTTATCACAGCTCGCCTCATAGCACCTCGGTGTTGCTAGAGTATATATACCGCCATTGTCTGGTTTAACGGTACACTGGGTAAACTGTTCACTCTTCTCGGCAATGTGTACGAGCCTTTCGAGAGGCGCATCACTCTCAATAGAGCATAGTCTCTGAGTGAATTCATCAGTCAAGGTGGCTATAAACTGCTCTTTGACCAGTGACATACGACTGCGCATATCGCAATTCGGATATGCCTGACGAGCCAGGTCCAGCAGTTCGTTGGTAAAAACTCGCAACGGCTCGGTAGCACCCCGTTTGCGTTGCCTAAACCTGCGTAGAGCGACTCCGCTACCGAACTGGCTATACTGCCAGACCAGTGCCGCACGGAGAGAACGGTAGTCTTTCGGCTGGACGGTATGTATCACCAAACGGTAAGCTTCCCCCACGAGAGCCATCTCCAACTGGAGGGCACGTTGGCCAGCTGTCCAACCGCAAATATCGGCAATCGTGTCGAAACGATTAAGAAAATCGTCCACTGTGTTGGCATCTTTACTGCCCGAGAACGTCGGCAATTTTGGGCATTTTTCCAATCCGGCGTGCCATAGCCGTAACTTGACCTCGTCCGGCGTTAAAGGGTTAACGGGCATTGTTGTGGACGGAACCGCTGGCGTAGGTGGAAACAGTTCAGCGTGCGGGGCATCCTCGAAAGCTCCCGACATATCAATGCGATAGGGTGTTAACCTGTCAACAGTCGAAGGGAACTGAGGCGTAGCATAACGATAGGGGCTGCCCAGCTCAACAGCCCCCAGCCTTAGGCTTCGATCGGCTGAATGCGCCATTTGCATTTGCGAAAACAATTACGAACTTGGATGGAAATAACGAGATAAATCAAGGTTAAAACATGAAACGAACAGTACTTCCCTGTAATGGCTGATGTGACTGGTCACGGCACCAATGTGACATTCTCGTAACGACACGATTTAATAAAGGAAACAGGTTTAATCACAAAGCCAACACCGAATACAAAACAGGCAACCCGCGTCACACCTCTCCTCCTCCGCGCTCGTGCACACCGCTCTCCCGTGCCGGAGTCCCGCAGGGGTGTCACAATTTGTGCAGACAGGGGGATCCATATCACAGTGGCCCTCATAAATGTTGTAGGGCGCCGGGGCAACTACGCTGTCTGTCCTGCCCTAAATCCAGCACTAACCCGGCAACAATAACGTTTGTATTCCGTAGAATATTTTCACAATTCAATTCCCCCAACTACGCCATTCTTCCTGATAATTTCTAAACACTTATTTTCACAATTCATTTGGAATAAAGTTTAGTTGGCTCGATAGTTACACACTATCACGGCTGAACAATAACCTTTGCCGTTACAACTAATATTAGTTGTTTACGCTCTGCTACTCGGGGCCATGAAATCACCAGTGTTCCGACATTGCGTGGCGAAATGAAGCAGCCTATGGGTACAGTAGGCTAGACAGGTAAATATGTATAATATAGATTAGATATGCGATATGTGTATTTTGTAAGGGAAACTGCCATTGCTGTATTTAAAAGATAAAGGTAACGCTGTTTGCAAGAAGATGTTTCGAGCAGGGTCATTTTCACGCAAGTGTACGCCGGACAAAACAAGTGAGTCACGGCCTGGGGCAGCGGAGTCCATTAGCTAATAATCACAACAATATTGGTCAACACAAGGTGGCACGTATTCAACTGTCGTCTCCACCGCCCGTCTCCACTCCCGTTTAGCCTTCTTTCTCGTTCTTTATCGCCACTAGCCGCCTCGTTCTTAGAATCTTCAAAATAGGCAACAGTTTATTGTTGACAGAAAAACAAGAGTCTCTGTCCGAGTCCAACTCGGATTTGAAGTTGGGCATCCTCGCACTGGATGTAGGTTTGAAGTCAGCCATGTCTGGTGAATGCAGCTGGATGGTGATGGTAGCTGACATTGTGGATGGCTTCATGCGGTCGAACTTCAACTGTTCACTAGTTTCACTGTGCTGTAGCCTCTTTCACATTCAGCGGAATTCGCTGGAAGTGCCAGCATTACGAAACTAAACTCAATCGATCTATCAGCATTGATCAGCTCGACATTTTATTGTTTTTCCAACTTGTTTTTGTACCGCGCCTACGTTAAATTTCCCGTTCGTAACTACACAAATGTCACCATTATAGGCACTTGTGTAGTATCCGGGCCCACCTCGACTTCGTCGTTACAATAACATTTTGTGCTTAAATTTTACACCTCGTATATTATTTCCATCATTCAACATCATCCCGTATCTGTCTAAAACTTCACAGATAAGCAATAGACCCATTGCTATATCGCCCACTGCGTTAACACGAGTACGACTGCCGCGCGGCCGCAGCGGCGCTGACTGAGGCAAACAGGGTCGCTCTTTGGGCCTCAAAAGTGTGTTAAGACGCACTATATTCGTAATATAAGTATGTTTGCGATGACGATGAGTGATAGAACTAAATAACTGATTATCAAATTTAGGCAAACGTGTAGTTGTAATAACGAAATCGAGGTTGGCTCGGATACTAGACAAGTGGTCCATTATTTTCTTTTTTTAAATCTGCCGGTCTTGCGGGCCGGCACTTTTTCAAAGTTACCGGCCCAACGAAATATTTGACGGTCTCGGGCTTCCGGGTCGGCAGTAATTTTGAACACTGTACAACCACCGCTGAACGCAGTATAACATATACTTATACACACATGCATACATACATATATACATACATTATATATATATGTATATATACATACATATATATATATATACGTAAATGAGCTATTTCTATTGTGCTCAGGTTAATACGTCCTAATAATTTGTTTTTTTATGTACTAACTAAAAAACTGATTACGCACTCAGAAGAAAGTTGTACACATTTGATTACACACTCGATACGTTATACAACCACCCCTGAGGACTGTAACTCGTGGGCGCCCGGAAACTCAAATATAAAAATGGGATTAAGTATGATAATCAACAACGACTTTTACCCTCTGCACCTGGCTACGCTATAACAACAGGATTGGTTCGTTTACCTAAATGTCTGAGTTTGGTCAATACATTTTTAGATTATATTGGATTATCAGAAATGCTACGAAACTATTGTTAGCATTATCTAAACAATTAATCGGCAACGCACCGACACAGACTACAGGTGACGCATCGTTCCAATCAATAGTCAGATGCGTCTCTCATTAGTGAGAATAACGACTTGTTATTGTCGTGTCATCAAATAGACGTCTTGCCAGCGCCAGACACAGGTGGCTATAACGAAGGCAGTTCCTTCCGACCGCAATCCGCCTTTGCAATAAAGTGCAAATATATTGCTTCTTTGCTCAATATTCATAAATTACCGTATCGGCCCATTTAAACAGGTGCTTTTCTAGAGTCGACTGGATACATTGTTATCGCCTAACATTTGAGTATACGATGTGTTGACGGGAAGATCTCGTCTCGAGTCAAGTTTCGTCGCGAAGCACAGCGATACGTACGGACTATTGAAAATACGGTCGCCCTGTTGCAGAAATGTCACGTTAGAAGAACGTGGAACTGAAGAAGCGATGACATGTTACGTATTGAATCTGACGTATCAGTGAGATATTAGAAATATGGACCAGAAATAGGGTCGAGTTGATAGTGTATGATGCGGATCACTGACATTGAAAACGTCATTGGAGTTATACAATATCACACATTCAACGAATTGAATCCGTGTATATCGATTTAACGGTGTACGTTTTGTCATATGAAGATCGACCCGGAACATTTTGCGATTTCCATTCAACGGATATATTGCGGACGTTATAGGTATATATTAACATGGTGAAGTCGGCGATGTCGATGTTGCATTGATAAATAACATACAACACTGCAATTCACTTGTTACGGTTTCCACTCAACGGATATTTTGGAGCTGTTACATTTAGAACGGTGGGTGATATACATAATTATTTGACTCAAACAAATGTTATGTCCACTGACGTATTGTGCGTCGAAGGGATATGGCCAGCTGCTCGAGTGTACTATGCAAGGTGTATTGTATTCGCTACGTGTTGCTGAACATGCGTTAACCGCCAATATGGAGTGTGCTACCGTTACAAATTGGACGAACGTCTCTAGAATTCTGCAGAATGTCTTAAATAACAGTTCGGATTTGAGTATTAACAACGTAACACAACGAAGCTGTGCTACTGCTGTTGCGATAGTATTGCTGTGCGTGCTAGGCCTGCCTGGCAATCTTCTTGTAATTGCCGTGTACGTCAGCAAAATGTCAACATCAACAAGAGTTTATTTGTTCGCACTGGCCGTCGCTGATTCGTCTATCTGCATTTGTGGACTTGTGCTGACAGTTGCAACTACAAGTTTCGTGACACGATTACTATTGATAAATATTCTCAGTTCCTGTGTCATGTTTTCGATTTTTCTACTCGCGTTTGTTTCGATCGAGCGTCTTATTTCAGTCGCACATCCGCACTCATTCAGCGTGGAACCAAAACGAGCAAAAATTGCACTCATTGTCATTGCTCTTGTCGTAGCAATGTTCACCATTGTCAGTGATGTGTCAGTGTTTATGAAATACGGCCGATTTATTAGAGGGTTTCAGCTGTGCATACTCTTTTCTAGTACAGCAATCATGATCGTCTGTTATACGCTAATGGCAGCAATTATTTTGCAAAAAGTCAGAGCAGCTCGGAAGCAAGTCGGAGTTTTAAACGTGGCACCTGCGAAACAACCGGGAACTTCAGCAGCGGTGAGGTCAGCAATGTATGGTTGTGCACAGAACAATGATCGCGGACCTTCAATTCGACCCGCTGACGCTAAAGAAAACATCCAGGGTGATAAAACACATCAAGGACAAGTTGCAACTTCAAGCCAGATAACACCAACGCAGGCGAAGCACTTTAAGTGTGTGTTTTTGCTATTCATTATCACCGTCGTCTTTATAGCTTGTTGGCTACCTGTCTGGCTGTCGAGGTTGGGAATTTCCATAACGTCTGGGGTGTCAAGAACATATATCTTAAACTCCGTTGTCAATCCGTTCATCTACGGCGTCGCCAGCGCCATGTTCCGGGAAGACGCGCGACAGTTCTACCGCCAAGCAAGTGCCAAGCTATCGGGCTGTTGCTTCTGAACGCCTACTGCGATGCGCCATATTCATATACAAATGCCGACTTAACTGTTAATGATCTTGCGTACAATTAAATGCATCAAACGTAGTAATCCTGTTTTGCGTGTTACAAACAATATGGTAATATAACGGTGGTTATGCGTTTATCAGTGTTGTCACTTGTGGTGTCTGTTTTGTTTCATGGTACGTGATTTACTTTAGAAATGAGGATATATAATGGAATTGAATAGCTTTTTTTATTTGTGATGTTTTCCACGAAAACTGTATTTTATTATAAACATATTCAAGGAAATGTACTTCGCGAATTTGTAATTGCTGTGAAATATCAATATCAGTACATTCGTTAAACTAGACCAATGTACACAAATAATGTAACAAACGCGTCACATATTATAGTCTAAATTCTAAGTAAGTCGTAATACTTCAATGGTTTACAACCATAGAACTAACATTCAACATTTTAATATGTCACGTTCGGGAAACACTGCACGCTTCAAATGTATTAAATAGATATGTACATTAACTGAGTTGATGGTATCTTGTCAAATACATGTCTGAAGAGTAATGTCAGGAACGTATGTTAAGAATGATCAACTAGCTTAGTCCATCGCGAATCGATTCGTTGATGTGGAAATATGTTATATGTGGATAGACAAAGTCGGTTTTATCAGGTAGAATATACGCTTATGTTACTGGTTAATGCAATATACTTTGACTGTTACATACTTGTAGAATCTTTTGCACATTGCTGGAGAGACATTTAGCCATAAAGTCACTGAATGGTGTAGACCACATGCTTATGAGACGTGAGCCGGATCGGTAATTTTCAATGTTGAGGGTTCGGGTAATGTTGCATTTTATATTTGTTATATGTACATAGCTGATAGATATTTCTCTTGCAACTGACTGTATGTAACTAGCTTAACCCAGTCGGGCTCGAATTTTGGTGACTCTAAACTCAGCCGCCTCCAGTTTCGCGGTCTGGTATTGCCTATCCGAGTTGTTCTAGCGTCATGTTAAATTATGTTTATAATTTGGTCTTTTCACTCGATTCTAAGTCGACTTTTTTCCTTTTTCCACTAGTTATTCCGAGCATCATTTTTTTTCAGGTGAGATTTTCATGTTCGCATGACAAGGCTAAAGTAAATTACTTTTGATAGCACTTACAGTACGAAGGCACGTAACCTCACCTGTTTAATCATCGGTTGTGGTAATTGTAAATATAATTCCGTTCTCTTTTCTCGTCGGTTGTGCAACAGTTACTATTAGCTGACCAATCGCATTACATATTTTGATGTTCAATTGACCAAATTGATCTAACGAACTAATTACTTTGAGAACGTTACCGTTGGTTAAACTAGCTTAAACAGATTAATTTTGTGATGACGCAACATGCTAGCACACGACATGATCTAAATAATTCATGGGTACGAAAAAGTACCACCATGACGAACATGATGGTGACGAGGATCTTTCTGAACAACGCATAACGCTTAGACATAAATTTAGGGGACGTAATTGTGTTGTAAAACGAATGACAATTATGTTTGCACATGGTGACGAATCCTACCTGTTTTTATTGGCGAGAGCTGGTGTGAATTATTGTTTGCAAAGGTATATTAATGTCGTTTCATATAAACTTGATGTAGAACGAGAAAAAGTGAGAACCAAGCATGTTGTTGGGAACATTCCTCGTGTTGTTTGTTTTTCGCACCGCAGCGTCCCAACCAGTGGATCCATCTGCAGCCAGATCGATGCTCTTTCGGCCGTCCAGTCCATGTGAATGTTCAACATGATACGATACTTAGAAGGTGCGAAACGAAAAACATTAGACATTGTTGTAATGTAACGCAAGTTGAAATTAAATGCAAATAAAACTGAATTGATCGTTATTGGTACTCCAATGCAGCGTAGTAAACTGGATGTTTTTCTCTACTTCCCCTATTTTGAATCAGTATATCACGCCAGAAACCTCGGTGCGGAATCTAGGAGTGATCTTTGATAGTAACTTCAATTTCCGACAACAGATATCTCAAACGTGTAGCTCTCTTTTTTTATCATATTTGTGATATTCGCCATATTCGCCGGTATATGTCATCTTATGTTGCTAAAACTATTGCAGTAGCGCTTGTTAGCAGCAGACTTGACTATTGCAATTCCCTCCTTTATATCGCTAGCAAGGATATCACAAAACTTCAGCGTGTTCAAAATTGTCTAGCAAGAGTAGTAACAAGATCTCCTCGTTGTTTCGCTCTGTATCACTTTTGAAGTCTTTGCATTGGTTTCCTGTACGATATCGTATACTATTTAAGAACTGTCCAGTAAGCAACCATCTTATTTGCATTCATTGCTTACTCCTGTAAGAAGACCTATCCAGCTTCGGTCATCTAGTTCTGACTTACGTTTTGTTCCTAGAGTCAACAATAACATTGGAACTAAGGCTTTTTCTGTTGCTGCACCAACTCTTTGGAATATGCTCCCTCTTAGTGTTAGATCAGTTGGAAATATTTAAAACATCCGTCGTCATTTAAAAGCGTATCTTTACAACCTTGCTTATCCACCGTAGCTCCCTAGCGCCTTGACGTTGGAGTGAGTGAAGCGTAACCGGTAGTTCCAGTTGACGTTTGACAGTGGTATTTGTAGTAGATTTGCATCCGAAATGAAAATGAAACTGGATATACAATAGCGACATTTAGCAAACATTTTCAAAGATATTGTTTTTGCTATATATTCATTAGTAGCTAGGTACACTATTTCCATTCATCTGCAGCTGCGAATCACATCGAAATATTCTTGTGTACATACATTACGATGTCGTGAGGATATCCGTGTTGTCGCCTTTTGTGATGCTTGGGGTCTAATACGTGCAATAGCATATTACTTTAGAGCACCAAAAGTACTTTGAGTTTGGTCATACTTAAGTGTGGCAGCTCTATTGGGAGATATTAGACGTCTAACTTCAACGCCGGATATCGTCAGACATGGCCCCACTAAGACAGACCGAGTGGCCTGCATGAATGGTGACCGTTTTGTGAAATCACGTGATCTAATCAGCGATTTGTGTTCAGAGGGGAGACCTTGTCTGAAAAGCCGGTCGTTGGTCGCGTTAGGCGAGTAGCTGCTCTAGAGAGGTTGATTAAGGGTATCCCACTAAATTGTTGTTGTGCTCTTCTTGTTTAGCTGTCGCAAGGGTTGAGGTTGGCCTCGATTCCGTCCCTCGATTTCAGTTATTTTGTTTTCTTTTCCCTCATTAATCTTGCACTCCTCTATCCACCAACTCTCTCCATTCCTTTATATCTTTAGCTCCCGTTCTCCACTCCTCTCCCAATCGTTCCAGGTCTCTCTTTATACAATCCTCCCATCGCAGTTTATGACTTACTCGCCTCCTTTTCCCCTCCACTTTCCGGGCATCTGCTTTCTTTGCGAGCCGTTCTCCTCCCATTCTCTCCACATGCCCAGCCCACTTCAGTCGACTCCTCACCAGCTACTTCCTAATGCTTTCTTTTACTCCAACATCCTCCTCCTTGAACGCAGCATAACTTTTGTTGGCTGGTATCGTTGACGAGGGGGTCGCTCAAGGGAAGGACTATTGTTCCAACATGAAATTATCAGTTGTGCAGCAGCTCCTATCCGTGTTAATGTAGGCAGTGTCAATCCTTGTTCATTTTATTTATCATAGTTTAGTTTCAAAGTATCTAAGACGCAATAAATTGCAAAGTCACAAGGAGAGACGTAGACTCATTTTCAAGTATTTATTACACAGTATTCACAACAGTGACAGAGCAATATTGCATAATACCATGAGCACTATATAGAAGTACATTTACCAATAAAAACAGCTGAATAATTAAGATATTTTTCATTACCACAATTATGAATAACTTTCAGCAGATTTTTAAAACAACACACTTGTTGATCTTTGAAACTGAACGATGTACATGATAGTAAGTCGTACGTGGTTCATATGTTACTTGGAATCTCCCTATGATATAATTTTAAAGCTGTCTTTGTTCATCCGTTATCAGGAATAACCCCGCGTGCATGATATTAAAGGGAATCAAAAGGCAATTATATGGGCCTATTCACATAAACGAGTTAATCCAATCTAGCCATTTGCAAATACAATCAATATCACGCCTGTGGTTTACGCAGAATGTATTTACAAATTAGGAGATTCTACTGAAATTGTAATAAAGTGATTGCTGGTGCGACCGGTCAGTGGTTCGGTTCAGGAATCAACGTGCTGAAACTTGGGCAATTTGGTTCATCCTACGTTGGCTGTATCTTTCGAAAGAGACCATATAGGCAGTTGGTCCGTTCTATCTTGTGTTTTTGCCAGGCGAAGTAAACGATTCAACGCAGACAAATGGAAAAACAAAACTGACGTCGACTAAGTGAGCTGAAATATAATTTTAATAAATTCCCATTGGCTTTATTGTCCGACAAAATGCATCCTGCCAATTAAGAGAAGAAGGCGATGAAGACGTTTATTCAGGTAAACTGCTGGCATAACATTCTTCATTATGGTTGCTAATGATTAGTTTTTTTATTAACTCTTTTAGATACATAGGCTCCACAATGCCTTTTTCCCTTTATAGATACCTTGTTCACTCCGCTACCCGGAGTCACGCTCTTACGCCAGGGTTGGCATAGATCATACAAATAAACAAAATCAGTAAGTAACAATCGGTACGACGATATATAATATAGCAAATTAAGACTGTTGCCAGTTACTGTTAAGTAATAATTACTTTAACAGCTCGCCGCCAACCCCAATATAACTATAATAAACAATGCATTGATTACACGTATAGCGTGTTGGTTAAGCTGCTATAATTAATATGCATAATATACGTACATAATAAACATATGCGTAAAATGTAATAAGAGTAATATTAAACCATTAATATAATAAGTGTAATATTAAACTATAGATGTAATAAGAGTAATATTAAACCATAGATGTAATAAGAGTAATATTAAACCATAAATGTAATAAGAGTAATATTAAACCATAAATGTAATAAGAGTAATATTAAACCATAAATGTTTGCTTAAGTAGCGTAGATAAAACATGAAAACAATTATGGTGATGCCCATCTCCAGCAATGTTATCATACGTTAATAGAATAACATCAAGTTATTCACATGTCAGACGATTTAGGATTGATTAAGAGTATGTTGGAACATCATACACTCTTACAACATTTGCTTTTAATGATAATATAAAACCATTTAAGCTAGGTTTATTTTGTATTACAGGCGAAATTTTATTCCAGATCACCGGATCATTACATTTATTGGTAAGTGTGTGAAAAATAAGTTCGATAAATAAGTTGTAATTCCGTCTGGATTGTGTAACCAATCAGCGCCATAGCTACATGCGGTTTAGGATGTCAGCCTCCGCAGTAAGTGCCAATAGCGGGTATTTACTATTTGCAATTTGACTTACAATATATGTGCGTACATGCAGGCGCTACAACAGTTGCGACAATTTTCTCGGACTTATTAAACAAAATATGGTGGACAGTATACCATCACCATAGTTAGTGTTGTGTTAAGAATACCACAGCACAAATGAAAGGACAAACACATTTGATTTAATACGTCTCACTAACAAATGTGTGTTCAGTTATATATTCACGTAAATTAAGATCCAAACATAAGGAGTTAGTTTTCAATTCAATGTTCAAAAGTTGACAATTGTGGATGACTATAAAATTATTCGTCGAATAATTTGACACACACGTACACGCACACTCACACACTCTACACAAAGGTACACGCACGCATGATTTGACAACATTGCGGTACAAAGCAACACATGCCTTGTGTCTTGTTAACAAGGAAGCGATTGGCTTATCTATAATATATCAACTATACGTCAGAGCGTAGCCAGCCCTCATTCGGATTGTGTTTTTAAACATATTCACACTGCAAAAACGTAAACAATGTGTCTACGTCATAATGCGAATCGTTAATCAATCGATCACAACCAGGCCGTCGCCGCTGTAGTGTTGTTTAGTGTTGTTTTGCGATTGGTTCAGTCAGGATCACCGATTCTACAAACAAAAGACACACCATAACTGACTAATCAGACATTGTTTATGTTTTCATATTTAGCAATATGTATTAATATCTGTCTTATTCCTGTTTTAGTTACCACGTCCCGCTGACCGCGGTGTGTAACTAAGGCGTTGTCTAAACGAGCCTTTTACCATTCATTTTCTTAGGGCGTCCCCGGATTGGGCCACCCCAAATGAAGGATACCTGCTCGCACGTGAAGGACCTCACACCTTCGACGTTTAAACACAACGCGACCAACACCTCAGTGCCTCTGATGTCTGAGGATTCGAATATCTGCCAGCGACATGGTACACCGTCGCCACGAGATTTTGAAATACGATTTAACTTGCGCAGTGGTTAAGATAAATAATATGTATATACACACACACACATATATATATATATGTATATATACTTTATATATATATATATATATACATATATATACATGCAAACAATTTATAAGTTGTGTAAATTATAATACATTAATCCATATAAGATGGCGATATATTAGATAAAACATATATTAATATAAATATTGTACTCTCATAATAAATACGTAAAACATGGTGTAAGACGGATATACGAACATGTACAAGATAATTATAAAAAATTAATTAATTTACCAAAACAAAATTAATTAATCGGAGTTTTGGTGCCTATGTATAGGCAAGATTGTGTGTTCATCTCGCTTGGAAGTGCATTCCAAATTCGCGGAGCATTAAGCACAAACGTTATGTCACCGTATCGGCTGCGAGATGGCGGCACATACAAATCATTGTTTGTAGCCGAATGCAACACTCGTGTAGCTCGTTGTTCGTGGAGTAGGTCGGTGATGTAAGCTGGCGCCAGTCTGTGTCGAGAACGACGACACGTCAGTACTAGATCTGCGTAATGAATGCGTTGCTTCACAGAAAGCCAGGAAGATCGAAGATCCAAACCTATCGCGGCAATTAACGTATTGCCTACAAGATGATTTCATACATAGCTGCAGTTTCAGCTACAATTTTGACGCGCTGCGAAATTCCTGTTACGGGCAGTGTTTCATGGCGTTCCACCGTGCTATGCCTGAATAATTTTCCACGAACTATATTTGTGTTGATTCTTTCTTAACGGCGATTAAGGTAAACAAAACTAGGGTATCCTGTGTCCTGGTAAGTTAAAACACTGTTTCTCTACATGACATTCACAATACATCGTCTGTACAATTTAAACGTGTACGTTGAGAAATGGTGTACGCAAATATATTATAAACGTTTTCTTTTTTTAAATAGGAGAGTATTCACTAACTTCTGACTAATATCTCAAGTCAGAAGTCAGTTGAAGTATTGCAGTGCTATCTGGAATCCCTGGCAACATATGTTTATTGACAAAATCGAACGAGTTAAAAAAATCATTAAATATCTATGTTACAAATCCAAAATGCAGTACTCCTCTGACAGTTATCCTGAACTTTGCCAACATTTTAGACTACCTTCCCTTCAACATCGTAGGCAAGTTGTACAAATCTTTGTACACCGTGTGTGCATTCCAAACTAGGCTGGTCCTATCTGGTAGGGGACATCCGATTTCACTGTCCTTCACGATCTCTACGAAACTACACCCCTTTTAGAGTTTCCACTAGCAGAATCAACATTTGAAAACACTCTGTTTTGAATAGATGTATGACTACTCTCAATACATTGTATTTAAGTGATCCATCTTGTGATATATTTTCAGGAGGTGAAATCTTTATATCGTCAATTCAAAAAACATTTCTACGTATAACCGATGTTTGCCTGGTATATTTGATGTTGATATTGTGTGGTTTCTATGTCATTATTATTGATATTGTTTTAATTGCTCTATTATCGTTTTATTATTTATATGTGCTGTTTCAGTTATCAGTCATGCTACTGTGTCCACTGGACCTGTGGGAATCTGAATAAATACAATACAATACTAATGGGTGCCATTCTACCTGTACTTATGTACATTTGTCTGAAAAGCCGGCCGTTGGTCGCGTTAGGCGAGTTGCTGCTCTAGAGAGGTTGATTAAGGGTATCCCACTAAATTGTTGTTGTTCTCTTCTTGTTTACCTATCGCAAGGGTTGCCAGCCCTTATTCGAATTGTGGTTTTGAACATATTCACACTGCAAAAACGTAAACAATGTGTCTGCTTCATAGTTGTGCTTACCAAACGTTAAACCTCCAACGAAATGATTCCCGCAGTCTGTCAATTGTATCACATGGCAGGAAGCAGTCAGATAATCTGAAACCAGTGAAAATTTAATTGTGCAGTTTAAATCCGCATGTGTACATGACATTCCGTATTAGTTTAAAGCAAAGGTAAGTTCTTATAAGGCACAGCATCCAGTCACTGTGGCTGCTAAAACCGCTTTACTTTTTATTGCCTGGCAGACCCGTTCAATAGAACATATCTCGACCTCTCTGGGAAGCATTCAGCCACGCTGCAATAAACAGGCGAAGACTATTTGTATACAAATCTTCATCACTATTTACAGCCAGGCACTATATGGTGATACTGAAGCTTTGAGGACGACGGCATCATTCGCGAGGACGACAGGCGTTCCTGTCTAAGTGAACGACGAAGAAAGAAGTCAGGTATGAATGAACGTTTATTCAACAACAACAACAACAACAACAACAACAACAACAACATAACACATGAACAGTATGGTTTGCTGCTGCTGCTGCTGCTGAAAGGACATAGCTGAAGTCATAGACTTATGTGTTGCTATGCCCTTCTCGAACTAAAAAAACTGAATAAATACAACAGGAATTATAAATAAATTACAAAATAATATTCACAACTCATATATAAACTTTTTACTATAGTGCTTGTGTTACTATTACATAGGTTTAACAAAACTTCACCTTCAATTAACAATTCACAAATATGTAGAAAGTAATGACAACTTGATTGCTTTTTTAAATTGTGTTAAACTTGGAAGCTGAGTCAATTTATTTGGTAATTTGTTCAACGTTTTTATACCCTTGACGATGATTGACAGCAGTCGGAGGGTGGTGTTTGTCTTTTTAACAAGAACAATTTGCTTTGTCTGGTATCATGTATGTGTATAGCTGCGGTTGGTTCAAATAATGCTTGAACACGACCATTTAAAGAATGGTTGTTTGCTTTATAAAGTATGATCATAGTCTTGTATTTAACTAAGTCGTGAAATTTAAGCATGTTTGAGGGGTGGAAAAATACAGATGTATGATCATGGTAATTAAGGTTATAAATAATCCGTATAGCTTTTTTCTGTAACATAAATAGTTTTCTGAGTCTAGATTGATAAGTATTTCCCCAGATATCACAGCAATATGACACATGTGGTTCAACAAGTGAATTATATGTGTGTAACGCTTGACAATCAAGAACCTGTCTAGTTTTATACAAAACTGCTATGCTTTTTGATACTTTTGATTCAACCATTTTTATGTGTTCTCTCCGTGTTACGTTTTCTTCAATGGTTACTCCAAGGAATTTTGTATATGGTACCTGCTCAATGTTTGTCCCATTCAAAACTATATTCACATCTGTTATAGGTTGTTTTTTATTGTTAAACATTATAAAATGTGTTTTGTTCACATTAAGCGATAATTTGTTCGTGCGGAACCACAGGTCTAGTGTTTCAATGAAAGACCTTAGCCTTTTGTTGAATATTTTTTCAAGTATTTTTGAAAATTGGGATAAGAGAGATATAGGTATATAATTAGAAAATTGAAAACGATCTCCTGACTTAAATATAGAAATGACTTTTGCTAATTTCATATCATTTGGAAATGATCCGCTGATCAAAGAGCTGTTAAAAATGTGGGTTAGCGGTTGTACAATTTGCTTTATTACATGCTTAACTGTTTTCATGCTGATTTCATCGTGTCCGTATGAAGTTTTACTTTTGCACCCAGACACAATTTCGAGTACTTCTTGCTCAGTAACGGGGGACATATACATTGATTGTGATACAGTACGTTTTACAAAGTCGGTTGGCTTTGTTCCCGGGCAAGGTTCTATGAGGTTGGAATATTTAGTACCTATATCGACGAAGAAATTGTTAAATTGATTAGCTATTTCTTAATTTTCTAATACTACTAGGTTTTCACCAACATGAAACTTGTTCAAATATGTGGAATCAGATTTTCGTTTACCTATTATGCTGTTAAGAGTTTTTCAAGTTGTTCTTATATTAGTCTTACAATCGTCGAGTTTTTTCTGTAACATTTTTTCTTTTCTAGACGTAATAATTTTGTTCACTTATTTTTGTAGCGGATTTCTGATAATTTTGTCTTATTCTTTAGAAACACTAAGTACATGTTATTCTTCTTTATGCAAGCGTTTTTTAGCCCTCTTGATAACCAAGGTTTATCATTCTTTTTTGTCTCTCCTGAATACGTTGTAATTTTTACAGGACAGGCATCGTTATAAGTATTACTTAGTATTTGCATAAAGCGCGAGAACGCTAAATCAGGGTTTGACTCGTTCATTACAGTGTCCCAGTTTGCATAATTTAAATCGTGCTTAAATTTGTTTAATGAGTCCTCATCTAACGTTCTGTTATATTTATATGTTGGATCATCGTTAATAACCGCATAAGTGCTATTGTCACACAGGACGAAAATTGGCATATGGTCTGTAGCATCGCTTAAAACAATGCCGCACATTTTGTTTCTACACAGTTCAGAACAGAAAATGTTATCTATTATACTAGCAGTCGTGCTTGTTATTCGTGTGGGCCTGGTGATCAAGGGATATAATCCAGAGCTGAACGTTTGATCAATGAAGTATTTTGATTCAGCTTGCTCTTTGCAGTGCAATAGGTCTATATTGTAATCACCACATATATACACAATTTTGCTGGTGAGATTTCCCAGTATGAATGATTGTCATTAAATTTGCTGATGCTGGTATTCGGTGCTCTATACATACAACCGACATTGATTTTTTCGTGTTTACTAATTTGTATCTCAATAACGATGCTTTCAAAACAGTCATCAACAGCATACGATATATTCCTTAAACAAATATCAGAAGACTGGCAATTGTTAAGTACAGATTCACACACATATATGGCAACGCCGCCACCTTGGTTTTTTTTGAATTACAGTACAGTTTGTAACCCGAAAATACGACATCGTTACAGTTTACTTCACTTCCGTCCCAACTGTTTTCTTTAAGCCACGTTTCTGATATAGCAATTATATGAAATTTATACTCCATGCTTTGGATAGTATCTTTAATCTTGGGTAAGTTAGCTTTTAAACTCCGAGCATTAAAGTGTATCATACTCAGTTTGATTGGCTGGTTTTTGCCAACACTACTAAAGTTTGTTGAAAATTGTGCTGGGGTGTAGTATTTACATTGCGTGGGCAAATCGTTATACAACAAACAATCAGTATCGATATCGTGTTCGTAACAGTGTTCATTATAATCAAACGGTGTATCATACGGAGGCGTTAACTCGTCATTTTGTTGTGAAGTTGACGCC
This sequence comes from Escarpia spicata, assembly GCA_963995525.1. Lineage (NCBI taxonomy): Eukaryota > Metazoa > Annelida > Polychaeta > Sabellida > Siboglinidae > Escarpia > Escarpia spicata. The sequence goes on along the minus strand of OZ023207.1, from coordinate 47,811,729 downwards.
ATGGTTAAGTCATCACAAAAACGTTTGCCAGGATAGTCAACAGGTACTTGGTTGTTTAAACACGGTTTGCGACATCATGTCGCTCTCTTACCACCAGTTTGGCAAATGACAAATATGCGACTTTGCCCTCTTCCCTGGCCTTCATCTTTTTTGATAGCAGTTCTTTCCGCCTCGCCATGACCCTCTGCGAATAGTCCTCGTTCACGTATATGCCACGAGGCCGTTTCTTCTTCGCCGCCTGCAGTACCAGCTTGCGGTCCTTGAACAACTCGAACTTGACCACGATGGTCCGGGCTCTCGTCCCCGTGCCGCCAGTTCGGTGCGCGCGACCGAAGTTGATGGCGCGCACTTGAGCTTCGGGGAGTTCTAGGGCTGTTGTCATAGCCCTGCGTACGCTCTTCTCCGTCTGCTCCCACGTCTCGCCGTCGACCTCAGCAACGCCGTCGAAACGTAGATTACGGCGTCTTGACTGGTTTTCTCGGTAGTCGATCGCATGCTCGACTTTCTTGATCCTTTCTTCAAATTCGATTATCTTATTCGACAGATCGTCAATGTTTTCCTTCGACTGCTTCTCTTTGATCTCCTCGACTTCGGTTTGCGTGTACTGCAGGCTGACTCGGAGTTCGGTCAGCGCGATGGTTGTCTCACGCATAAAGCAGTCCACAAACAATGGCTTACCGTTAACGCACTTGAGTGGACACCACTTCAGCGGCAGTAGTATATGGGGAGATCTGGAGGGGTATCCTAAGGAGTTTCGGAGTAATTTTTGGTTGATATTAGGGAGGTTTCGAAAGCCGCCCCCCTGAACAAAGTGAGTAGTCACGTGACCGTATGTATAACGAGAGGCGCCCCCTGGCGGGTACGTTAGAGGTGACGCCTCCTAACGGGGAGTGTAGAGAGGGTGTTATTAGTTGTGTACGTGTATGGGAGGGAAGGTGTGTATGAATGCGCGTGTATGAAAGAACTAACGAAACACAAGAGTATACGAGTGCACACGTGTTTTATTGATGAAAGATACAAGCGTATATGAAACCGTGTTTTATTAAACGAAGTACATCAAGACTTGTGGGTGAGTGAACACCGCGACAGAGGTCGTGAGCTTAGGGGTCAATACGACCACGCCAGCGGCTCGCGGGATGATGATGGTATACGACTTACGGGTGAGTGAACACCGCGTCAGAGGCCGTGAGCTTACGGGTGTGTGACCACCGCGCCATAGGCTCGAATCGTTAATGACAATGATGATGACACCTGTCCGTTAATGAAACACGGTTATTGCAGTTGTTTAAGCCAATCGAATACGCGGCAATCGTTTGCTATCAGATCAGTACCGAAACCTTTTACGAAATCTTTCATGACAACTCCACGACATCGAAACATGAGATAAGCAACACAGTATTGTCCACAAACGTTAGACACGGGGCTCTGCAGTCTCTTAGAATTATGAGTCCACGTTACACAATGTTTATTCAAGAAGCGACAAAACTCGACGTGTTGCGGTGGCAGACCGTACGAGCAGAAGTATTCGCCGCAACCGTCGGCGTCTACGTATATCGTTATCCAATGTTCACCGGGTTTACCCGAGTCGTGTGTGTTGCACACGAAGGCGACGGGGTAAGCGTCTATCCGGAGTTCGAGGAGTACATCTTTGGGTACGATTCCACGCATGACGACACGGGCGTGCGTATCGCGGGTGAGTAGGCGGACGAGCTGTAGGGTTTCCATCAGTTGTCGTAGATGACGTTACGACTCCTGTCGATCTCCAGCACCTTCTCGAATTCGGCATAGGCGACGACGTTCACAGTGGTTGTCAGCGCGTCGTGGAAATGAATCTCGATGCGCACGTTGCCCTTATGTACCAGATGGAAGCAGCAGTCGTCGCACGCATCGGGGGTGAGGTCCACAGCGAAGAAGGTGTAGCCATGTCGAAAGTCGTAACGAGTCAAGCCGTTGCCTTCGTCCTGCCACGCCTTACCCGTCGAGGTGAACAGGTTATGGTAGCACCTGGCAAAGAGATCGTTCTCGAAGTCGGGCTGGAAAGGTTTGGCGGGTATCTGTCGTCCGTCGATGTACACGGCGAGGAAGTTGATGTTGTTGTTTTTAGCGTGAAAGGGATTCCTGTCGTAGCGTCCGTTGTAGGCGTCGTTATCGATGCAGCACAGCACGAGACGTTTCGGAAGAACACCAAGAAAGAGGTTCTCGTGCGTGTGTGACCGGGCACCTGTGGGAATGGAGTAGACCTTGCATTCGACGGGTCGCAGCGGATACTTGGCGGTGGCCTTTTCGAGGGCTTTGATGTGCGCCATCTGTACGCCTGGGTTCAGGGTGACTTTCCTGACGAACAGTGTAGCGTTGACGATCTGTATCTTGTAGCCGGGGTTACCTCCGCCGGCTATGAGTGCGAACGCATCCTTACTGCGCACCACACGTATCTTGGCCTCGACACCGTTGATGAGAAGTTTATCCTGATGGGAGAGATCGAGGTGGAGACGTCCCGTCATGTCGACCACGCGACTCTGGGCGATCATGGCGCGTCTGGCGACGAACCCCGCGTTGGCTGTCGGATCGTCACCGTCAATGACGACGGCGTCCATACGATTAGCCGTGTCCTTGTACCACATCTGACTCGTCAGATACGTCTCCTTGGCATCGTTGCCGTAACTGAGCAGCGTCTCTATGTAGGCGCGGTACGGGTACGTGTTGGTCGACGAAGTCACGAGCGTTCCGTTCAGGTAGAGGTCGACCTGACTGAACAGCGAATGGAGCCAGTTATTCACGGGTGCAACGGGATCGGCGGCGTCGAGATCGCTTCCGTCGGCACGCGTCACCTTCGCTTGAATGTGTAGCGTCATGCTAGCGAGATCCTGGTAATCGTCTCCCGAACCAGGTACGACGAATTCGATCGGACCACCCGAGTCGAGTGAGGACATCGGTTGGTAGTGGACCGTGCGACTGTCGACGATGCTGGTCTGAGTCGGAGGCACGGCGAAGATATCGAGTTCGCTCTTGAGTCCCTCGCATGATAGTTTATGAACGAACGCCAGCGTCGAATATATCCGGTTCACGACGTACCTTCGGTCTCTGCTGCTGCTTCCTTCGACGTCTCGCGGCTGTACTGACTCGTTTCGCGGCGGGTGTGCGTCTTATACGCTTATGCACACCGGGGGTCAAGAGGTCGCTTATCATTTCTCTACCTGCAGCGGTGGCGCGACGTTTGGCGGCCGTTCTGATGTTCTGTCCCGCCAGGACGTCGTCGGCTATACGTGCGCCGGTCGACAGAGCTCTCTTTCCCAACGCCACGGCGCCTCTCTTGACGAGTGGCATGACGCTACGCAGTAAACCTCCGAATAGACTTCCCAGTCCGTGTCCTCGTTGGTATCGGGCACCCGCGAAATAAGGAAGCGCACCACCCGCTTGACGAGCGTAGTAATCGTTGTAATTCATCTCTCTCTAGAACAGTGGCGTCCGTTGTCGTTGGAAATGAAGTGTCATTGTCACCTTGCCGACTTCGAATGGCACGCGTTGTCCCGTGTCGTCTCTTATATCTATCTCGATCGTACCAAACTCTTTGCAGAGCACGGGTACGTAGTGAGTCTTATCGAAGGTCTTCGACACGACGTCACCATGGCGACCGCTCACCGAAACGATGCGCAGCAGCGGTACGAGACTGTCACCGACAACTCGTGGTTCCACGACGTCCGTGTAGATGTAGAGCGATTCCCGTTCCATGGTGACCACGGTGTCACCTTCTATGATACGTACCTTGAACTCGGGTACCGCGGGGTCCTTTGGGAGAGCCGCCAGCGTAGCGGTACGAAAGCCGAGAACGGTGGTCAGCATAGCGGCGCGGAAGACGGTATTCGGTGCCATGTGCACCGATACCTTACGTGTGATGACGCTGTAGCTCAGTTTCACTCGTCCCTCTCCCACCACGCGACGTAGAGCAGCGTTAATGACGAGTATCAGTGACCACGGATCTTTATAGTGTCCGGTTCCGATTCGGATAATCTCCGTGTGCAAGGATCGCGGGTCTCGATATTCATCTATCGGTAGTGACACGGCGAACCCCGCTTCGTCGCCTACGATGTTGTACCAACTGTGTGGGTACTGTACCTCCACCAGTCCGCACTCCCATTGTCCCCGTAGTAGGATACGTTTCGGTAGCGTCGTGACGTAGTGGGTCAGCGTGTTGTCGGGGTGCGTGTCCATGGAAGCATTGCTGGGCAACGTGAGATAGAAATCACTCGTCGCCATGTTGTTTCAACGTCGGACTGGGTAGCAGGTAACCCAACGAACTACTCAACAGGGCCGTCCAAAGAGTCGGATTGACATGGTGACCGAACGTCAGGTTGTAGATGCTGACCAAGATGACCGTGTACAAGACGACGACTTGACACAGAAAGACTATCTCCTCTTTGGGACACGCGGTACCAAATATATGCCACGGAGTCCTCTCTTTCTTTATCGGTGGAGTAGCGTCGACGTCGTCTTCTTCTTCTTCTTCGTCGTCACTAACGGTAATCCGTGATGTCGTCTCGTCTGCCATGCGTGGACGACTGATATCGCGACGGGCGCGTGACTAGGCTTTATAGCCGACGAGAGCCTTGGCGTCGATCCAGCTGTTGAATTTCGAAGGGTATCCGAACCATTTCACCAACACCTCCCGTCGCCTGCCTACCTTGCGGCGCTGTACTATCGATTCCACGCGGTACAGTTTATCGACCGGAACCGTCACCTTCTGCAACTCCGGTTCGTAGAAGGTACCGTCCAGTATCTCTCCGAGATCGTCCGTTAGACGATAGACGGGCGGATCGGACGGATGCACCTCGCGTATCGTGAATAGTTCCTCTCTCCAATTCACCGTGTAGCCTTTGGCGAAGCGTCTCTTGACCTTGCTGATACGCACGCGATCCCCCACGTGGTAGTTGGGTACGCCCTTGCCGTGATGACCACCGTACAGGTGCTGCCACACCTCTTCCTGATTAGTCGATACTACGATGGGGCGTGTCGTTGTACGTGCGCACCAGATCCGGAAGGATATCGATGTATCGCCACGATTCTTTGTGTGTCAGGTATCGCCACAGCCGCGTCATTAGCGTGCGATTGAAGCGTTCCACTATGCTCGCCTTGATCTCCTCGTTAGAGGTGGAGAAGTGCTGGATGCCGTACCTGTCCAATACACCTCGAACGCTACGGTTATAGAATTCCAGACCTCTATCGTTCTGCAAAAACAACGGCTGTACGTCGGTGAAGAGTCCGTTCAGCGCCTTCGACACAGACGTCGCCGACTTGTTCTTTAGCGGAACGCATCGGGCGACTTTCGAGAAGACGTCGATCACCGTGAGCAGGAACGTCGTACCGTCGTTTTCTTTTTTCAGACTGGTCACGTCGACGAGATCGGCTTGCCACTGTTGATCCCGTCCTCCGACGACCGTGCGTCGTCGCTTGAAACGAACTCTGACTGGTTTGTGTAGGGTATAGGCGTTCTGTTCCGATAGCCATTGTTCAACCATCTTTCTCGGTACGCGTGGCACGTCTCGTCGCAAAGACGCGATTCCCCCGTAACTTCCCACCTTGGCGGGGTCGAAGTAGACGTCCTCCAGCTGTTTTCGTCGTCGCACCATGACCGTATGATATAATCGCCGATAATACCGCACACGATGGGAAGTACGGCGTAAGCGACACCGGTATACAGACGACGTAGACTATCCTGTGAATCGCACATTATGTCGGCGAATCGAGACGGTGCGCCTCTTTTATCTGAGATCCTCCCATCCCTTACTAGTCGAGGCCGGTGGTGTAGGTAGAGTGGACGGGCTCATTCGTCTCCGCGTGAGGGGTGTCCACTGCAGCGATCGACGCGCTCTACCGACCGACCGTGTGGCCGCTGCCGCTACGGCACTCCTCCTTTGTTCCCGTTGAATGGCCAGTCTCCTGACCTCGTTACCCACCAACTCCATGGGTAGGTTCATGGTGCCGAGTTGACGCGTAAACACCTGCCACCCCGTTGGACTGGCAACGGTCTTGCGTTGACGCAACATATCGTTCACGAGGTCCACCACGTTACTTCCGGGTACCGCTACGCCTTTGTGCATGAGCTCTCCGCGTGCATTCCACACGACGTCTCGTTTCAGACGTTCCATCAGTAGTCTAGCTTTTGTCCGCAGTGCCTTGGGAACGCTGTCGACGACGTCCGTTTCCATACCTGCCGCCACCGCCGCTTCCATACCTGTCGCCCCCGCCTCTGGCGGGGTCGGGTCCACCGCCGCCGCCGCCGCCGCCGCCGCCGCCGCCGCCGCCGCCGCCGCCGCCGCCGCCGCCGCCGCCGCCGCCGCCGCCGCCGCCGCCCCCGCCACCGGGGACGTGTCCTTGTTGACCGCCATCACGCGCACCGGTTCGCGCACGCGTCGATCGGCCAACGCGTTGTGGCGTTGCAACACTTGATTATACATGACGACCTTGTCACCGTCGGCGAGATCTTGTCTGTCGAGTATGACTTTCATCTCGTCGTCGAGCACCTGTACTTTGCGACCTAGGGTATTCGTCGGTGCCGGTGCGCGTAGACTATCCAACAGTCGTGGATCTACCAAAGCCATTTTCCGTGTGTGTTCCATCGTCGTCTACTTGAGTAGCACCTGTTTTAGCAAGGGTAGAAAGACCGCACCAGCCAAAGGTGCCAGCAGCGCCGACAGGAAACCACCGGTCTGTCCCCCGCCGCCCTGGTTGTTACCGCGTAGCAAGATGCGACGTCTCCTCGCAGCCGGCGCGTCTCTCTTTGCCAAAGCGCGTAGGTTTGTTTTGTACACACTCAGAGCGCGTCTCTGCGCTTCGGTCAAGGGCAAGTTCTTCTTCAATATGTTGTAGGCACACTCGGCTAGTGCACACAACAGATCGGCGTCGGCGTTTCTGATGATAGCCCGTCTCAATTTCGTGCTCTTGTACCTGTTCAGCGTCTGTGTGCAGAGGAGGTGTTTCTTCACGAGTTCGGACATGCTGTTGTCTTCACGATCATACTGCGACTGAAGGGACGAGGCGTGCGCGCGGACGTCTTATACTTTGGATTGGTACACGTACTGGACACCGCCGTCCGGAAGGACGCCCGTGCGCAGACGCATGTCGTCGGGCGTGTCCTGTTTCAGATCGACGAGGAGATAACCGTACGGAGGTGTAGTGGCGTCTCGGAACGCTTCCTGTACATACTTCAGGCGTCCCGGATACATCTGTCGCGCCAAGTGTCCGATCTGTGACGCGTCGCGAGGATTCTTGAAGAATACCATGTAGTGTGTATTCAGACTGATCGTGCGACTTTCCTTGTTCTTCGGAAACAGGTTCTGCACGAGATACAGTACGGACGTGTTCTGGTGATGACTCTTTTTCGTGAACAAGGTCGTGACCCGTTCGTCTATTTCCGCCATCAGATCGTCGATGACCACGAGGTTACGCGTCGACGCATCGAACGCACCGCTCGGCAAGCCTTCCTCGAAGCGTACCAGGTCGTTGTCGACGTAGGCACTCTGCCATACACCGTAACACCACGTGATCTTCTTTGGTGGTGGATTGATAATCGTCGCGGCGTGACGTAGCAGACGCATCACGAACGTGCTCTTACCGCATCCCGTCGGACCCGCGACGATACAGGTGAAGGGGTGTTTCCATCGCGTGTCCATCTAGTAGTCGCTGTTCGACACGTTGGCCGCTGTGCTGTTGGATACTACGACACCTCCGTCACACCAACGAAGGAAGGGATCGCGGAACAAGACGTACAAGACGTACAGACCGAGTATTCCCACTAGTACTACAGCTACGACCGTTCCCGTCCGTGACATGCTGCGCTATGACTATCGATTGCGTGGTATCTGACTAAATAGTGTTATTTTTTTCGTGTGTCTCCCACCTACTAACCGCGTGACAGCTAGAGGCGCCTATAACCCCCACTGACGTAGGGGCGCATTTCCTCATCGTGTCAGCAGTGGTTCGGTGTTACACGTCCACCGGACCCGTGGTGATTCCATCCTCGTTGACCACGCGTTTGGCATAGAAGTAGGTCAACGCTGCGCGTTCCTGGGTGTACGTCAGCACGGACGAGTGATTGACCCGGAACCCACGGTTCACTCCGCTTCCACTACGACGACTGGTCAGCACGTCCAGGAACGCCTGCTTGTCGATGGCGTTGAGTCGTTTGTTCAGTCCTTTGGTGGTGTATTTATCGACCGTACCCGAACAATAGTAGGTCTTGCTGCACAGTCCCAGGAAACAGTCGCCGGACCATTCGACCTTGAAGAGTCCAGGTGTTCTCTTATCGTACGCCTTGCGCGCCTTGCAACACGTCTCGGTGCCGTTCCACGGACGTCCGGCTAGTCGACAGCGTATGTAGTCGTTCCGATGATCGTCGCAACATTCGGACGGTAGCCATTCGGAGCGGTGACGATAGTAGTGGTCACGTAGTGCCGGGGTCACGAGGTCGTCGACGGACTCTCCGGCCAGAGCCAAATAGGCGCTATCCGTATCGGTTTCGCAGTACTCGAACAGCGGACGATCCACGTACCTGACCATAAAGTCGTAGTAGAACTCCAACATGCGCAGTTTGGCCCACTGCAACACGAAGAATCCCACGTGCGTAGGCAGAGCGTATTTGACGGTACGCTTGTGCATTTCGATCTCGTACGCATCGGTGGCGACGACGTCGAGTTGACGGAAGCGACGATTGTTGATCGCAGACGATGCGCTCTTCTCCGTGCAGTAGGTGACTTCGCGGTGCTTATCGACGTTGGTGATAAATTTCCCATACGAAGAATTACCCATAAGTTTGTTGGTATCCGCGATCATGGCCTTGTCGGGATGGGCGTCTCCTTCGCGACGTGCAGTGGACACCGCCTCGCCGAATCGTCGGAAGCAGGCGACCGGTGTATACTCGATGACCTGGTAGACGTGCGTCACCTTGAGTCCGTGCGGAGTCGCCATGATGTCGTGTTCTTCGGCGTAGCGACGCATGAACGGTCCGAGGTCGTCGCGGGTCAGGTGAATGTTCTTGAAGATGGGCTGCATCTCGGCAAAGTGCGCGCGCAGTACCTCCGGTACACGTATGTCGCACTGAATCATACCGAACACGCTACCGTTGCGCACCCCTGTCAGGATCTGTTGTGTCGTCATTTTCCAGCGCACGTGTCGACGACGTTGCCGAACGTCCAGAAACTGTTTCACGCACGGATCGCGTCTCTCGACCTTCCACTCGCATTCCCACATCTCGACGACACTCACAAGTGTCGAAGATAGGCCGTGTTCTTTTGCGTTTCGGCGAGCAGTTGCGTCATGGGTTTCCCGTTGACCTCGTTGACCTCACGACCGGTACACGGACAACCGTGATAGTAGCACCCGTGAAATTGATAGGCCGTCTTCGTTTCACTACACCAACCGTCCACCGATAGTTTACCGATGCGCTTCTCTCGACCGTTGGTCTGGTGTCGTATGGCGAGTCCCGTGCTTTCGGACTCCCACGTCAGCCATTCGGCAGCCATCTGACCTGTGGGCTGTGCCGCTTCGGGTCGGAACTCCTTCTCTTCCCGTCGTCGCGTGTACCATCCCGTTGACATCTCTTGCGATATCGACCACAGATACAATGCATTCGCATCATAGCCAACGATTGACTGACACGTTCGAGCCGCATCACCGTAGTCGTTACGACGTATCTTCGTGACCCCCTTCTCGTGGTGTCTGGTGAAGATGAGTGACGGTCCTCCGACGATGTTCTCTCTGACGAGCTGGTGGGCGTCCTTGTTCGTCTCGTTGAAGAGCGTAAAGAACGTCCTCTTCGGTACGTAGGTGAACAGATAGGACAAGGTCAAACCAGGTATACTGATCCCTTGTTTGAACATGTCGATACCGCGGTGTCGGTAGAAGTCGAACTGTTTGTCGATGGCTTCCAAGAACGGCACGACGTCCCTGTTGTTATACCAGACGAGAAAGTCTCGCAGAGTCTCCATGTCGTTGTCTCGCCACACCTTCCGACATCGTGTGTAGTCGTCGTCGGATATACCTTCGTTCTTCAGTCGACTGAAGAAGGCCTCTTTGGGAGGTAGAGCGGTGTCATCGAGTCTCTCCAAGCTGTCCATGTATTCGTACGGGAAGTGACCTTTCGTGACCTCGCAACCGTACGCTTTCAGGTACTTGTCGTACGAGAATCCAGGGGCGATATAATGAATCATATCGAGGAATTTGAGGTCGTCCGTCGATAGACACATAAACGTGTTGCCGCGTTTGATCACGTGAAACGTCCCTGCATCCTTCCTCTCTTCTTCTTCCTCCTCCCCGTCCTCTGTTGGTGTCTTTTCGGACAGGAAGTAGGGTACCAGGAACTGTTTGACGACGTTCAGATCGTACCTGCTCGAGTTGAAGCCGATGACGGGCAACTGATGAAGCCAACCGTACAATTGACCCATGAGAGTTTTGTAGGGATTGGTCGGTTTTCGTCGTGACTCGTTCTCGTCTCCTTCTGCAGCGGATGCCTCCTGTTCGTCCCACGTCGTGATAGCCTCCCCGATTTCGCGTAGTGTACCCTCGTAACTGTCTACGATGGCGTCGTAGGCTGCTTCACTCATCGTCTGAAGGATACCCATCATGTTGGCTACCAACTTGTTGCTGTCACCATCCGTGATCAGACATTGTACCTGTTCGAATCCGGGTACGTTACTCGCCAGGGACACGCTCAACGGTACGTGACGAGCCACCCAGTGGACTTTGGCGCTGTCCGACTGAAGGTGTGACGTATCGAACCAGGACTCGAAGTCGAAGGTGGCGCGATACGGATAGTAGCGCAAACACTCGCTAACGTGAATGTTTTCGTCGTCCAAGCACTGGAAGACTGTCGGCGACGGATGATAGACACCACCGGGATAGATCTTTCGCATGCCTCCCGTACACCCGCGCTCGTGTCGTTCTAGTTTGTGGGCGTAGTGCCATAGCGAGTCGCCACACTTCCTACATCGATAAGAGTGACAGTACATGTTCACGTCTTGTATGTAGGAACAGTGTGTCTCGTGAAGATTGACGTACATCGTTTCGGGATAGTGACACAAGGACCGGCGTACGAGTTCGGCAGTCACCTTTCCGCCTTCTTCTTCCGATTCGACGAGTTTGTAGACGCACACGTTGGTCTCAAAGGTGGTCTCGACGCGATAGAGATCGTCCATTGTCACCCCGTCAAAGTCTTTCATTACCACCCCGTCAAAGTCTTTCATTGCCACTCCGTCACGGTTGTACTTCGCGTAGAGTAGCTTCACGGCGGGTTCAAGGTGGTATCGATCGCATCCACGATGCAGAGCCAGACACCGGAAGAGACACAGATTGTCGGTGTACTTTGTCTTGTTGACGGGGTCTCTTTCCAATCCGATGACGGCTTTGTTTCGTTTGATGTAGCTCGGTAGTGTGATATCCACACATCCTATCGGGTGATCTACGATGTGATTGACGAAGAAGGTGACATTCGTGACCACCTCGCACACCCATTGACTGTCCGGACGCTGATTGATGACCCACTGCAGCACGTCTGTTTCTCGGATACGTTCCAGAAACGCATCAAAGTCTACAGTGTTTGTGATCAGACACGGTTCGTCGAGGTAACGGCCGCAGCAGTTACAAGACGAATGGAAATACCTGTACCTGTTCGTGGTCTTGTTCCTTAGAACAAAACCATAACTAAGATTAATCTTAAAGGCGTGCGTCTGTTCACGGAACATGATATTCAGTGACGGTTCTAGGGCGCTCGTGTCCAGTGTCGATACTCTGTAATTGTACCTGGATTGCACGGGTCCTCTAGCCACGTGGTTTCGGATGGTCATCCAGTACTCTCGGATGACGTCTCGTAGTTCCCTCGATAGCGTATCGGCGAAGGGGAGTCGGGGCGGTGGTTGTATCGGGTCGTCATCGTCGGCACTCACACGTGGTCGCTCTGCGCATCTCGCTCGTTTGCGTAGGGGTGGCTCGCTCGCTTCCGCCCGTCGGCTGCATACCGTCTTGATATGATGTACCAAGTTGTCACGTCTCGTGAACTCACGTGCACATATCTCGCAGCGGTGTAGTGTTTTTTGTGAGGTGTCACAAGGTTGCCTGTTGTGACGTAGCAGGTTGCCACGTCTCGTGAAGTCTCTTCCACATCTCGAACAGGGGTGCCTAGTACTTTTTGGTGGTTCGCCAGATGGCACCACTCGTGGCGGTGGTTTACTGTAAGCATGATCGTCGTCGTCGTGTGTTGATGTATGCGTTTGGTCTATGTGGCGTTGTATGTCAGCGTGTGTGTCGAGCACGAGACCACAGTGACGACACGTGTGCTGCTTCATCGTCTACCTACAACTGAAGGATAGGAGATCCTTGTACGCGTCTATATATCCTAGTGTGACGTCATAGGAGGTTGTATGAGTGTGCGTGTATATAGACGGAGGGGAGAGGAGGGGTATGTATTCATCGATCGTAACGAGCTATGACAAGAACAACAGACACCAGATTCCTGGATTACATACATACATCTTTATTCATTGCATTATAGAGTAAAAGTGAGTATAAGAAAGCTAAGCGTCTACAGCGACAGACAAGCGGCGCCTATAACCCTAGCTATAGCGTAGGGGCGCATTTCCTCTTGTCGTCACTGCAGACGCTTCTGGAGTGAGTCCGTGATATACGCAACGTGTTCAGCGGACTCGATGTTCCGCGCAAGTTCTCTACAAATCGTCTGCACGGCCGTATCGAGGCTACATCGTTTGGTGACGAACAGGACCGCAGCTAAACTCTGGATATTTATTTCCAGGTCCTGTACGCCACCGAACAGAACCGGATATGTCCACGGCATCGTCGTGTCCGTTTTCGACCACACGATATGTCCGTCGGTGGCTATATCGAGGGTCGAACAATCCGTCCGGAGTGTCTCGTATTCGGATGTATCGTCATCACAAGTCATGTCCAATGACTCGTCGGACGGTGGCGGTGGTGTTGCAGACTCACACGACATTTGCAGAGCCGTCACGTGACGCTGGGCGTTTAGATGCGTCAAGAGAGTCTGTCGCAGTGGGGTGTGGTGACGGCGTCTTTTTCTAGGTGCCCACTCTAGCGGCTTCTCATCATACGATCTTTGAATGAGATCTAGTCCACTAGAGGGAGCAGCACTGACCTGACAACACAATAACAACAACATTAGCAGGGTGTTTCCTCGTCCAACAGAGGTATACCGCGCACACGTAGGATGGTTTGCACACGTGTTATGATGTCACGTGCCCGCTTCGGTGTGTCCACCATAAAGCTGTAATGGTGTACTGCACATTTCACGCTGTCTTGGATCAGATGGCTACGTACCAGGTAGATGGTGTTTGTCTCACTTTCGAAAGTGCGCCACAATTCGTTGCTCACGAACCGAACGATAGCGTCGCATGCTACCAGGATCATCTCGGAGCACGAGACCTGCCTTCCCGTTGTGTCGTCTTGTAGGTACCAGGGCTGCGGCGCCTTCGGTGATCCGTCTTCCGTCTCATCCGACACGGTTATACCACGACTACGGAGACTCGTTTTCACTCGTGACACGACATTACGAGCAAACCACGGCACGCGCGATTCGCATACCAAATCGGATACTGCCATATCAAAAGCATGAAATATACGCGAACGATTCACTTTATACACGTCTTCGTGAACGTTCGCGTAGTGAAGGCACAGTCCTTCGGCTACCTGTCGAATGCATGCAGTGGTTATAGTGGCTATAAATAACTCGTCATCTATCATGTACTCCGTTCGTTTCTGAATTGCATTCACTCTCTCTACTGCCTCCTGTAATTCACTAGGTCTCCGACTCTCGTCGTAGTCAGACCAATCACTATCAAAATCACCATCGTTAGCAACATCATCATTATCCTGATCACTAGACCATGTACATGACCCCACGTGAATGACACTTGCCTCGTCATTGAACGACAGTTGACGTTTCACGCCACGCACGGGGGTTGACAGAACTGCCTCGGATGACCGAGGAGACGTCTACAACATACGGCAGAACATCATAGTATCAAATAGGTAGACAACCTCTAGGAACAGGGTCTCTCTCTCTCTCTATATATTCCGTCTGGGGGCGTCACCTACTCTTTCGTTACTGTCAGGTGGCGCCTCTTACAGGAGTTAGGAACAGCCTCTCTCTATACTCCGTCAGACGGCGCCACCTAACAGTAAGTTACTGTCAGTTGGCGCCTCTTACGGCAGTTAGGAACAGAACCTCTCTATACTCCGTCAGAAGGCGTCACCTGAGTCGCTGTCAGTTGGCGGTTCTTACGAGTGGATTATTTCCAGTGCTATCACAGTATAATTTTGATACCCTGCCTTTCTTGTCTTTCTAATTGTCACCCTAGCCTGTTTGCCACGTAGGACATTCAGTGATTGGTAGCGTTCGTCGCCGGATTTAAGCGACATATAGTCGCTTGCTGTCATTCCTCCCACGACCTCCTGTACTAGCTGGTCAAATCCTGTTGCCCACACTTCATTGCCCTTGTGATCAGCGAAAAGCAGGCCCGTAGCATACTTGTAAACGGCAGTTCCCTTCTGACGCCCGTGCACCGAACATATACTAACGTTATGGTGCCCTCCTTTCGTCGTTTCAAGAAGAACTTTCCGATTACATATTTTACATGCCGGGTAACATACGTATTCGGGGGACAGAGCACATGTTACTAGTGTCAGTGGACGAGTAAATGCGTACGTTCCGTCACTTACTTGTTCGAGTTCCGACAGGAGCATTTCCTCGTTGTTGGATGTCGCCATCTTGTCGTGTAGGTATCGGTGAAGAGCTTTGAACGGCAGCGAGACTGAGAGAGAGTGTTTGTCTTGTTAGATTTACCGTGGGTTTATATACAATTCAATCCCTCCAGGGATCGAGCGCGTGACACCCCTAGATGACGGTATAGCGCCCCTGGGTGTTCACATCTTATCGCGCGCGTGACCTTATCTCTCACTCTCCCGTACTTTGTCACCGCGTGGCTCCCTGTCTGTTTTTAATGGGCGCCTTATGTAAGCCGTATAGAGCGCTGTCTAACGAAGTCTCTCACCTGCATAAGTATCACACCGAGTATATTCTTACCTGGTTTGTTACGGTTTGAACTCTTACCCCAATACCCCTCTGCACTGGGTACATTCTCAATAAGTCGTGCGTCACCTGTAGCCAACAAGCGTTGGCGTAGTTTAGAGACACGAATCTTGACGGCTAGTATAGCGTGCAT